>OZ059828.1:18587278-19787278 GCA_964057195.1 Orthosia cruda
ACCTACCCTACCTACCCCGCTACCTACCCACCCTACCCTCCCTACCCCTACCTACCCCTACCTACCCTACCTACCCCCTACCTACCCTACCTCCCCTCCTCCTACCTCCCTACCTACCCTACCTACCCAACCTACCCTACCCTCCCCTCCCTACCCTACCTCCCCTACCTACCCTACCTACCCTACCTACCCTACCTACCCTACCTACCCCTACCTACCCTACCTACCCTACCTACCCCTACCTACCCCTACCTACCCTACCTACCCTACCTACCCTACCCTACCCTACCCTACCCTCCCTACCTACCCTACCTACCCTACCTACCCTACCTACCCTACCTACCCTACCTACCCTACCTACCCTACCTACCCTACCTACCCTACCTACCCTACCTACCCACACCCTCCCTACCCTACCTACCCTACCTACCCTACCTACCCTACCTACCCTACCTACCCTACCTACCCTACCTACCCTACCTACCCTACCTACCCTACCTACCCTACCTACCCTACCTACCCTACCTACCCTACCTACCCTACCTACCCTACCTACCCTACCTACCCTACCCTACCCTACCTACCCTACCTACCCTACCTACCCTACCTACCCTACCTACCCTACCTACCCTACCTACCCTACCTACCCTACCTACCCTACCTACCCTACCTACCCTACCTACCCTACCTACCCTACCTACCCTACCTACCCTACCTACCCTACCTACCCTACCTACCCTACCTACCCTACCTACCCTACCTACCCTACCTACCCTACCTACCCTACCTACCCTACCTACCCTACCTACCCTACCTACCCTACCTACCCTACCTACCCTACCTACCCTACCTACCCTACCTACCCCACCTACCCACCTACCCTACCTACCCTACCTACCCTACCCTACCCTACCTACCCTACCTACCCTACCTACCCTACCTACCCTACCTACCCTACCTACCCTACCTACCCTACCTACCCTACCTACCCTACCTACCCTACCTACCCCTACCTACCCTACCTACCCTACCTTATCTATATACCCTAAATCTTCTCTCTCGATTTCCAAAACCCACTATGTCCAGGAACATCCCCCCTCCACCTAAGCGCTCGGTAAGGGCAGCAGCGCATATCCCTCCGGTTTCACAGCGTGCGAGGCCAAGGGCTGCCAGCAAAGTGACTGTGCCTGAAACAGGCTTTGAGATGCGCGAGGAGGCAACCCGGACAGTAACAATGACGGGAGATGCGGCTTCGGACCCCCTCACGGCGGGATGGGCCACCCATTGCTTGCACGGAACCGACCCCGGATCGAGACCTTGATTCACAGTCGCCAGACTTCCCGGAAGCTGGCGTTTCCCCCGCGTATTTGGATGCATTGGATATGGAAGGCTCCCCCCCTTCGTCGACACCGATTAGAGAGGGAATCAGACCGAATGCAGTTGGGCTTAAGCCTACTCCGGCAGACCTTAGGATTCAGACGCAGATAAGACAGGCGATGGCGGCTGGACCTGTGGAGACGGAGGAGTACGATTCGGATGTGTCGGTCAACTCCTGCGACTCCACCAGGACGGTCGACGGCAGGCGTATCGTCCTAAGTGAGATGCCGCGTCATGCGGGCTCGACCCTCCAGAAGGCTAAGCAAGACCTAGAAAAGTCCGGGAACTTAAAGAGAGAGATTCGGGAGAACGTGGTTTCGGCGCTGCAGCTGATGTACGAGATGATCCTTAAACTCTCAGACTCCAGAAATCTGCACATCGTTGAGGCATGCAGGCAGAGGGAGGGAGTCTCCAGGGAAAAGGAACGTCAGACGAACCGACACGCTCGGACACTGGAGGCGGCACTGACGGAGTACAAAAGACTCGAGGCACACGTCGAGAAACTGGCGAGAGACGTCGAGTCACTTCGTCAAATATTACTCTTTGACGCGTGCGAGCCCATAAAGGAGCTCAAGCTGAGCACCCAGCTTGCCCTGAGGGAGTCGCCCGAGCTCGTGAGCTCGATGATGGCGAAGGTAGCGGATATGTCCGCCGGTCTCGGATCGCTCAGGGCGGCTCTACACTCGGCGCAACCTCTAGAAGCCCAAATTCCCCTCGCAATCGCCAACGGCCCCGAGATGGCGGATCTCCACACTGAGCTTATGCTTATACGCCAGGAGCTAACCTCCCTGAACCAGCGCCGACAGGATTGTCCCTTGGGCGATGTGTCGACTGACGACATTATCGCGGCGGTTCGGGAGGCCTCCCTCGTCACTCCCTCACCCCTCCCGTCCAACACGCCGGAAATTCATCAAATACTCCAAACGTGTTCGGAAACATACGAAACGGTCGCGGAAGTGCGTAGTGGCCTAATGGAGCTACGGGGAAATTTACCCTCTAAAGAGACCGCAGAACTCCTGGGCTCCAAACTCGAAGAGCTGCGTAGGGATGTTAGGGATCTCCGGGACACCTCGGTGGAGGCTGTAGCGCCTATTAGGACATCTATCGAGCACATTCGGGGCCTCATACAGGGCGGGGAGTTGCCTACACCACATCGGGACAACTCGCCAGCCCGAGTGGTACGAACCGAGTACCGTGGGCCCCCGAAGACCTACGCGGAGGCCTTAAGCCACACCCAAACTCATAGCCTAATTGTGGAGTCAGTGGACCCCCGCCACACCAGTGACGACGTCATAAATACAGTCAAATCGAAGGTTGACGTCGTTGCCCTAGGAGTCGGAGTCAGCAGTATTAGAAGGCTCCGCAACCAGAAAGTATCGTTCGGCTGTGTCTCTGACCGAGACAGGGCGGCCCTAGGGGACGCGATAAGAGGAGCAACGCAAGGGTTTGCTGTCACGACCCCCCCTCCTAGGAACCCATTGATCCGCCTGGTGGGAGTCACGAACGACCTGGACAACGCCACTATAGAAAGGGCCATTATCAACCAGAACGCCAAACTCATTAAGGGCTTATCCCCCGACGGAACGCGTGTTAGGGCCATAAGGCGTACGAAAGGCAGATCTTCTGCTACTACTAACGTTATCCTAGAGGTGGGCGCTGGCCTGTGGCAGCGCATCAACGGTCAGCGCCTGAAACTGGGATACCAAGTAGTGCTCGCCTTGGACCAGTCCCCCGTGGTCCAATGTTACAATTGCCTGGGCTACGGGCACATGGCCAGGGACTGTTTGTCAGGCCCAAAGTGTGGTTACTGCGCCGAAGGGCATGACGCGAGGGAATGCAATAATCGCTCCGGGCACCCTCAGTGCGTTAACTGCTCTAAGAGCAAGAGAGCAGGAGGTTCCGATCACGCAGCCTATTCCGGTGTTTGCCCAGAATGGATTAAGTGGGACCGCATATCAAGGGATACCATTATTTATTGCTGAGGGCACCCCCGTGGAAGTCAGGTTCGCTCAGGTCAACCTCGGTCGCGGCCTTGCTGCTACCAGGGAGTCATTGTTAGACGCTGTTAGGAGCCGAACGGATGTCTTGCTCGTCCAGGAACCCTATGTGGGCATTAAGGGCGTTTTGTCCGCGCCCCACGTGGTCATTCAGGACCCTTGCGGCTCCAAGGATTCGCCCGTAAAGGCGGCGATCGTCGTCATCAACCACAACATAAGAACCATTTGTAACCAAACTCTGAACTCTAAGAACTTAAGCTCGGTTGTGTTAATTATTGGACATCTTAAAATAGGCCTTATAAACATCTACCTTGAAGGCAATAGAGAAATCGACGATTACCTCAACGACATTCAAGAGGTTGTCAATCAAATCGGCACACGCGATATCATTCTCGCTGGCGACGTAAACGCTGCAAGCCCCTGGTGGGGCTGCGATGTGGAGGACAGTAGGGGTAGATCAGTAATGGACCTGCTGGCCCATAACAACATGAACGTCTTGAATTCGGGAACAACTCCAACCTTCCACACCTTCAGAGGTGGAAGGCTTTTCTCGAGTATCGTGGATATTACGGCCTGCAGCGATTCGCTGCTGGCGGGAATCACGAACTGGGCAGTGGACACGGATACGGCTATTCTAACGGATCATCGCACCATCCGGTTTCTCCTATCGTTGCGTAGCCAGGACCCACCCTTAAAGCACCCTTCTACCAGGAAGTACAACACTGCAAAGGCGAAATGGACTACATTTTCTGGTACCCTGAAAGCTGAAATGGCCTATTTGGACCTAACGACTATCAGAATTGACTCAATCAAAGACCATGAATCCTTAGAGAAGCTCGTCTGTGAGTACCACTTGGCTATCTCCAAGGCTAGCGATGACGCAATTCCAAAGCTAGGCAACAGGAAAAGCCAGATGCCACAGTGGTGGACGGTCGAGCTGGATTCTCAGCGAAAAACAGTGAGAACACTCCGCAGAAGGATTCATTCTGCAAATCCCGGCAGAAGGCCCCACTGTGTAGCGGAGCACGTCAGAACCAGAGACGATTTTAAGAAGAATATTGAGCGAACTCTTACTCTTAGCTGGAAGGAGTTCTGCACCAGACAGAAGCAGGAGGGCGTCTGGACCTGCGCGCAGCGCATTATTACACGATGTTCCAGCACCAACCGCAAGGAAGCGAGCCTGCTGAAACATCCATCGACCAGCGCAACATTATCACCTGACGAATCGGCTCAACTCCTCGCTGACACCTTCTTCCCGTTGGATGATCCAAGTGCGGACTCCCCCGCTCACATTACCATCAGAGAGAGTGTTCGACTCACTGCGGAGGATCTATCTCAAACTCTACGCTCCCCGACAGAAGTTACAGAAATTGCTCCCTCGTTCACGCACACCGAACTCCAGCATGCGTATTCTGAAAACCACCCAAAGAAAGCTCCAGGTGCCGATGGTTTCACGGCGGATATTTGCAACGAGGCTTATAAGTGTGACCCAAATTTTCAGCTGGCACTATACAACAAATGCCTCGAAGTCGGCTACTTCCCCATCGAGTGGAAAAGGGCCTGGATCCGCGTTATCCCAAAGCCCGGTAAAGTGGACTACATGACGGCAAAATCATATCGCCCCATAGGACTTCTTCCAGTTTTGGGTAAGTTACTCGAAAAGTTAGTCGCCAACCGACTCTCATGGAAGATCGAGAGTGAAGACCTATTGAGCCGTAGACAGTACGGCTTCCGCCCGCAGTGCGGAACTGAAGATGCTCTCTATGATGCCGTACAATACATCCGTGATGGCGTCCGGAAGAAGAAAATTGTTGCTGTGGTGTCGTTGGACATTGAAGGCGCTTTTGATAGCGCCTGGTGGCCGGCGATCCTGCAGCAGCTGAACAAAAAGGGAGTAGATCGGCGGACACTAAGTCTCTTGCACAGTTATCATAGGGACAGGAGCATCACCCTGGAGTACCTGGGAACGACCATAACAAAGCCAACGACAAAAGGCTGCATCCAGGGGTCAATATGTGGTCCCATTTTTTGGAACGTACAACTGGACCCCCTTATGGCAGAGGCGGAAAAACTCGTAGCGCGTGTCCAGGCCTACGCGGATGACATTTTAATCCTAGCTCAGGCTGACACTGGGACGGAACTTGAGGTCATCGTCAATGAGGCCTTAGCTATTGTTGAGAGGTGGGGACAAGGATACAAAATGAAATTCGCCCCCCCACAAAACCCAGGATCTACACCAAAAAATTAAAATATGACCAGCCAAAATTTTACCTTGCTGAGTCACAAATCTCACTCACCAGCCGCATTAAGTTACTTGGCCTCACCCTGGACTCCGGTATGAACTTCCTCCCACACCTTGAGGAGATCACGAAAAAAACTGCCAGAATTTTTAAAATGGTGGCGAGGGCAGCACGTGCTGAGGACTATCTACCTCGGCGTTGTCGAGCCGGTCGTTACCTACGCAGCTAGCTCCTGGGCGCAAGTCGCCGATAAGGTATACGCCAAGAAAAAGTTAAATTCTATTACCAGGATGTTCGCGATCAAGATCTCAAAGGCCCACCGTACAACTTCACTAACTGCTGCAGCTGTTATCGCGAGAGTCATCCCCCTGGACATGCGTGCGATCGAGTGCCTCCAAATATATGAAATCAAAAGAGGAAAGTCCCTGGATGAACTCCCAGGCAGAACCCTGGAGAGGCGCGCACATCCGTCGGAGCTGCCGCACCCAGCTCTCCGGTCGAGGCTGGGGTTCCGCCACATCGACTCGCCCGAGGACCTGTCCAAAGTCGGAAATGACTTCCTCTACCTTTACACGGATGGGAGTAAAATAGAGGGTAAGGTCGGGGCCTCAGTTTCGTGCTGGAAGCAGAATCAGGAGGTGGCCAAATTGGGCCTCAAACTCGGAAATCACTGCTCTGTGTTTCAGGCGGAAATGATCGCAATTAGAAGGGCTATAAAATATACCGATGACAGAAAACCGCCCATTTCCGCCAATATCATATCGGACTCGCGGTCAGCATTGGAGGCCATAACGGACCCCAAAACCCGAAACGGTATCGCTTTGGGAATTCAGCGAGCCATTACGGCGGCGAAGCTACATTCATCTGTTTTGGGTGAGAGCCCACATTGGGATACCGGGTAATGAAAGGGCAGACGAGCTCGCCAAGCAGGCGGCACTGCACCGTAAGACCAGCCCCGTTTATGACGATTTCCCCCTGTCCTTCGCAAAGGGCTCCATCAGGGAGGCGACACTTGTCAAGTGGCAGGATCGGTTTACTGCTGACACTCATCGCGGCAGAGGTATCCGGCTCTTCTTCGAAGATGTAAGACAAGCTTACAGGGTGCTGGAAAGAATAGGGCCTCCTAACAACTTAAGAGCCCAACTCCTCACAGGACACGGGGGCGTACGAGAGTACCTTTTTAGATTTAAGCTGGCGGGTGACCCGGCGTGTGTTTGCGATAGCGAGACAATTGAGACAATTAAACACATACTAAGTGACTGCCCCCGATTTGTGCGGGCAAGGTTCGATTGCGAACAGGGGCTGGGTCGCTCGCTGGATAACTTCCAGGAGCTGGTTGGTGACGACGATTGCCGGGACCTATTTTTGGCTTTTGCTGAGGGTGTCATGTATAGGGCAGCAAAGGCAAATGGCTAATGGCTCAACCCTACCTTAGAAACCTATATCACCCACGGTGCTGCATCGCATGGTCAATTTTAGTTAATAAAAAAAAAAAAAAAATATATATATATATATAGTTGTAGTCAATCTTTTATTCAAATAATGTTACTATTTTTACATTAGGTTATTTTATAGTCTACAGATTTTAACGCCCAACCCCCACTAAGCGATGCAGCATTCTAGTTTTATAGACTATTCATATTTGTACATATATGTTTTAGATTCATAAGTTTTAGTTATAATTATGTACCTAATTTAGCCTAAGCCTAAGTATAGTCTGTAATTCAAGTAAGCGGCTACAGTTTTGTGTGCTGAAAAAAAAACAAAAAAAAAAATAAAAAATACAAACAAACAAAAAAAAAAAAAAAAAAAAAAAAAAAAAAAAAAAAAAAAAAACTAACAACTAACACCACTAACACACTCAGAATAAATCACCGGTCCGTTTGCGGGAGAGAATTGGATCAGATATCTCTGATATGATTCTCTCTCGCTAATGAATCGAGGTCACAGATCATATTTATAAAGTTTTTAAATGCCGAAATTAATATCGGTAATATAATTTAGAGGCAGGTGTGGGTTTTTAGTCGGTAGGCACCATCAGTGAGTCCGACACTGCCCAGGCTGGCTCGTTCTGAGCGAGGCAGTTTGGGGCGTCCAAGGAGGATTTTCCACACCTGCCAAAAAAAAAAAAAAAAAAAAAAAATACCTACCCTACTTACCCTACCTACCCTACCTACCCTACCTACCCTACCTGCCCTACCTACCCTACCTGCCCTACCTACCCTACCTGCCCTACCTACCCTACCTGCCCTACCTACCCTACCTACCCTACCTACCCTACCTACCCTACCTACCCTACCTACCCTACCTACCCTACCTACCCTACCTACCCTACCTACCCTACCTACCCTACCTACCCTACCTACCCTACCTACCCTACCTACCCTACCTACCCTACCTACCCTACCTACCCTACCTACCCTACCTACCCTACCTACCCTACCTACCCTACCTACCCTACCTACCCTACCTACCCTACCTACCCTACCTACCCTACCTACCCTACCTACCCTACCTACCCTACCTACCCTACCTACCCTACCTACCCTACCTACCCTACCTACCCTACCTACCCTACCTACCCTACCTACCCTACCTACCCTACCTACCCTACCTACCCTACCTACCCTACCTACCCTACCTACCCTACCTACCCTACCTACCCTACCTACCCTACCTACCCTACCTACCCTACCTACCCTACCTACCCTACCTACCCTACCTACCCTAACTACCCTACCTACCCTACCTACCCTACCTACCCTACCTACCCTACCTACCCTACCTACCCTACCTACCCTACCTACCCTACCTACCCTACCTACCCTACCTACCCTACCTACCCTACCTACCCTACCTACCCTACCTACCCTACCTACCCTACCTACCCTACCTACCCTACCTACCCTACCTACCCTACCTACCCTACCTACCCTACCTACCCTACCTACCCTACCTACCCTACCTACCCTACCTACCCTACCTACCCTACCTACCCTACCTACCCTACCTACCCTACCTACCCTACCTACCCTACCTACCCTACCTACCCTACCTACCCTACCTACCCTACCTACCCTACCTACCCTACCTACCCTACCTACCCTACCTACCCTACCTACCCTACCTACCCTACCTACCCTACCTACCCTACCTACCCTACCTACCCTACCTACCCTACCTACCCTACCTACCCTACCTACCCTACCTACCCTACCTACCCTACCTACCCTACCTACCCTACCTACCCTACCTACCCTACCTACCCTACCTACCCTACCTACCCTACCTACCCTACCTACCCTACCTACCCTACCTACCCTACCTACCCTACCTACCCTACCTACCCTACCTACCCTACCTACCCTACCTACCCTACCTACCCTACCTACCCTACCTACCCTACCTACCCTACCTACCCTACCTACCCTACCTACCCTACCTACCCTACCTACCCTACCTACCCTACCTACCCTACCTACCCTACCTACCCTACCTACCCTACATTCATGAATGTTGCGTTACTTTAACCGCTTACACAGCGCACGCAACGGAAGCTATCAAAAAGGAATATCTTTTCCCATTTTTGCAACATTTTTCATTTATGCTCCGCTCCTATTGGTCGAACCGTGATGTTATATAGATTATATACCTTTCTGGATAAATGGGCTATCCAACATGGAACAGAATTTTTCAATTCCTGAGATTAGCGCGTTAAAATAAACAAACAAACTCTTTAGCTTTATAATATTATAGTATATATTAGTAGACAGTTATTAAGAGACCCTGTGACGTAATAATGGTGAATTAATTAGAGGGCTTACAGTTGAAAATTGGTTGGTCGTTGGTCCAGTATTTAAAGCAAGACAAGAATCACCTAGCGACAGGAGTTTATTTTTGTAATACGATCCAAGGCTAATAAGTAGTATTGTTGTTTGCTGTAAGACAAAACTCAATTGACATGGTTTGTTTACGATCTTAATTAACGTAACAGGGTAAGACAGTCTATTCCAAGATTAGATTGAATCGAATTAAAACGAGTTTTGGTTTTACGATTCGATTTTTGTCGCTCCCGCCATGTTGGATCCAATTATTTCCTCGTTCAATTCGAGTTCCAGTTGTAGTAAACAATTAATTTAGTTTAGATTTCAGTTTTATTTTTATAAAATTCGTGAAACCACGATCATAATATGAAAAGGATTATTCTTTCAACATAATATGTATTGTGATCAGTGGGCTCTTATAGGTGTTCGTAATAATTATCTTCTATGTATGATTAGGCTATATTGGCTTTCTAGAAAAGAAAGAAAATAGAAGCGACTCAATCTGTAAGGGTGTTCCAGTTGACCCTTTCTTGTAACTACCACGACTTAACCTCTTAGGTTACAAGATCAACGTAAGAACCTTTTTATGTGGCTGTTGATCAACGTCTCTTATTAAAAGCCAAATATTATGCCTACATAATATGTGGTATATCTTTCCTGTTTGCCTACAAGTTGAGCCTTAGGAGGCTCAACTTGTATGAAAGGAATGATATTTTTTTTACCATTTAATCCAATGTGTTTCAGAAAAGTTTCTGTTTAAGTGTTTGACAGTGACACGCTGTTGCTGACTGATATATTTAATTGAAAATTTAAATTGTTTTTTTTTCGCTTCTTCTAATTCATTTTCTTCATTGCTGATGAGCATATGTCTACCTTGCGATCCAATAAGCTAGCCGTTTGGCAGTAAGCTTATTTATTGTACCAACATTAAAATCTGTATGGAGGTTGTAAATGGAATACAATGGAGCAATGTTTAAAATATTTAACTAATATTATAAAGAGTAAGCCCGAATTTTGTGTGTTTGTTCTCAGTGTAGGATAATATCTTAAACCAATTCACTTATTTGAAAAAATCTGTCACCATTTGAAAGGCACAATATTCCAGATGGTTGAAAGCTATAAATTATTACGACCTAGGTAAAGCCGGGGTGGGCCATTAGTTCATGTATAAAATACAAAATTGTTTGCAGATGTCTTGGGTTGATCTATAAAGTCTGCAATAATTGAAATAAATAAATTAATAGCTGCACCGTTTTCATTCGCTACTCCTATTCTACACGAATTGCTCCGCTCACGTAGGGTACTTACGTGTGCGCTCCATTAACGATAGCTTTCGCTTTGAAATACATTATAATTAGCCAAGGATTGCTTCTTTTATTAATTTTAAGTGTAATATAGGTATATCATAGATAAACGACTATAAATACACCGACGCTTTTCTTTGACTATAAGAAGATAAATAATAATTAGTATAGGTAATTTACTCAAAAACATGCCTTGATTTTGCTGTAACAAATATGTTAATATTTATTTATTTCCATGTTATATGGGTAGCTATGTTTCCCTCACACAGAGAGGAGGCCTGTGTGAGGGAAACATACCCACCAGTGGGAACATTAAAAAGGCTGATGATGATGATTTACGCAAAGTTGAGTAACTGCGCTTTGATGCAAAACGGTTTTTTTTTTTTTTTAATTCTTTATTGAACACAAAAAAACAATTACATATACAACATGAGTGGTTATAAAGTTGATGTACAAAGGCGAGCTTAACTCTAAGAAGAGTTTTCTACCAGCAAATCTTAGAGTGATAGAGAGAGTTAAAAAAAAAAGGAAGAAGAGAAGTAGTCCAGTGTACAATTTTAGAATAATATACTATAAATATACATACATACATAAGTACAATATATATATATATATACATACCTATATACTACTAATATTATGTCATTCCGAAAGAAAATGATCCTTGATTTTCCTCTTGAAGACATTCAGAGAAGGGCTGTCGCGTACGGAATGTGGTAGAGAGTTCCAGAGACGCACTGCAGTGACAGAGAAGGAGCTATCATAGCGGCTGGAAGTGTGACGTGGGGTACGAAGGAGAAGAGAAGTGGAAGTGCGACAGGGTTTACCCCTCGGGACAAAGTACTCAAAGTGTTCACGAAGGTATTGAGGAGAATTAGGATTGTGTAGGACTGTATAGAGAAGAGACAGGATATGGGTATCTCGACGACGCCGAATCGGCAGCCACTTCAATCTAGCCCGAAACTCCGACACGTGATCGTATTTACGGAGGCCAAAAATAAAGCGGATGCACAAGTTCTGCAGTCGCTCGAGTTTATTTAGGAGTACCTCCGTTGCATCTAGAAAACAGACATCCGCATAGTCAATGAGCGGTAGAAGAAGAGATTGAGCAAGAGTGACCTTAGTGTGAAATGGTAAGAATTTCTGGAGACGTTTAAGAGACTGAAAAGAGTAGAAGACCCTCTTACTTACATCAGCAACATGAACCTCCCAAGAGAGGTTAGTATCCATATAAACGCCTAGGTTTTTCACGCTTTTAGAATAACATATGGGCACTGAATCATAAACTACTGGCGGGAGGGCTTGGTGATTTAAAAGGCTGAGCATGTATCTACCACCAACAATGAGCGCTTGAGATTTGGTTGGGTTTAATAAGAGTCCAAAGGATTTGGCCCACTTGTTAATATTTTCAAGGTCACTATTGATGGCAGACACAGCCCCAACCAGATTACCCACTTTAAAGTGTCGATATAGCTGCAAGTCGTCTGCATAGAGATGATAGTTAGAAGTTAGGACCTTAGTGATAGCATTTATGAAAATCGAGAAGAGGAGAGGAGAGAGGACGCCACCCTGAGGAACGCCCGCAGTCAAGTCACACCAGTCAGAGGAGTCCTCATCGGATCGAACAGACTGCGAGCGGCCCCGAAGATAAGATTTGAACCACTCAATTACCGAAGCAGAGACATTAAGAGAGGAAAGGATTCCTAAGAGTACGTCAAAGTCAACTGAGTTAAAAGCACTGCTGAAGTCCAGTAGAACCAATATAGTAAGACATTTATTATCCATAGCCAGTCTTATATCGTCAGTTATTTTGACAAGAGTAGTCACAGTACTATGGCCAGGTCTGAAACCAGATTGGTAAGGACTCAGCAGGCTATTAGAGGACAAATAACAAGAAAGTTGCTTCTGAGCAATACTTTCGAGGACTTTGGAGAGGATTGGTGATGGATATTGGACGGAACTGGGAAGGTAAGGAGGGATTTGAAACTTTAGGAAGCGGTAGGACGTGAGCTCTCTTCCAAGCTGAAGGAAAGGAATTTTGGAAAAGAGAAAAATTTATTATGTGAGTTATGATAGGAACTATTTCACTTAAAATAGGTAGGAACATTTGGAGATGTAGGCCATCATCACCTACCGCTTTAGTGGATATGGATTGGATACATCCCTTAATATCTAGTTCAGTAACTGGGTGAAATGAGAAAGAAGTATTTGCTGGCAAAGGAAGATTAGAGAGTTCTTTGAGAGTGGAGGATTTAACGTGGTTGTCGAGGGTGATTGGTGACTTAGAAAAGTGTGCATTAAGTGCATTGAGGTCCATCTTAACAGGAGAACTCTTGCTAATGGATTTGCCAATACCAAGAGTCTTTAAAAATTGCCATACTTGTGCTGGGTAGAAGTTATCAATTGAGTTGTCAATGTGGCGCCTTTTTGCATTCCTACACAAACGACTGCAGCGATTTCGCATCTTCATGTAAACGTCCCAGTTTTCCTCCGTGGGCCGCTGCCTGTACAAACGCTTAGCCTTGTCACGCTTGGCCATCTGAGTTTTTATTACTGTGGATAGCCATGGCGCAGGAAGGTGTTTGACTCTTACCTTTTTAAGGGGAGCATGTGCCTCGTACAATTCCAAGATAGTCCTGCTGAAGGACTTTGACACCATAGTGTCTATATCCTTGCAAGTGATTATAGGCCCCCAGTCAATCATACCCGCATCAGCCCTCAAACGCTCCAAATCAATGTTTTTAAAACTTCGAAGAAATAGAAATTTGGCCTTGCGTTTAGGAGGTCGAATCTTATAGGACAGATAAATGAGGTCATGATAGGAAAAAGGAGCAGGAAGCTGTCCATGTGCTGCTACTTTGTGAGGGTCAGAAACCAGAATAAGATCTAAGAGAGAAGGAGTACAGTGAGGAGCCCTGTGAGTAGCATTTAGTGGAAGTATGTGCATGTTGACAGAAGAGACAAGTGATTGGAGTTTACGGCTGCGCGAATCTTCCTTGAGTAGACAAGTGTTGAAGTCTCCGAAGATAAGTGTATGCTCATAAAGTGTGGAAAGATTTTCTAATTTTGCTTCGAAAGAGGAAAAATAATCGATTTGGCAAGAGGGACTGTAATAGACACCCAGAAGTAGCTTTGTGTGAAGAAAGTTTATTTCGATAAATAGGTGTTCAGCAAATTGAGAGTAGACACTCGGAGACTGGTCAACTATCTTGTACTCTATATCCCCGCGCAGATAAATGGCAACCCCTCCACATCCCTTGCCCGTTCTGTCATTGCGGACAATCTTGTAACCAGGTAGAGAATACTGCGTGGAAGGAAGTGCAGGCTTGAGAAAAGTTTCGGATACAAGGACAGCATGAACAAGATCTGAGTCGAAGGACGATAGCAAATCAGAGTAGTGGGCGGGGACGCTTTGAGCATTTATGTGAACAGCGTAGAAGAATTAGTGACAGTTAGAAAAATTTAAAGAAAGGTGGTCACGAAGATTTAGAGAGTTGTCATCGCTAAAAGCACAGGCAAAGCTCTCATCTGACGCACAAGAGGATGAACATGAAAAGAAATCTTCATCAATTAGATCATCAGACATAATAAATATAAATACTATAAATTAAACCAAAAAAAAAATATTAAAAAACAAAACAAAATCAATTAAAGTACTCAAACCTCGATGCACTCGCCGGTTACATTTAAAATTACTCTAAGAACAATTGCTAAAAAGCCTATAGGCCCAACCAAATAAAAAACAAAATATTGTGTTTCCGAACGTAACTTTGAGTGTCTTTGAGAAACAACAAAGCGTCAAATGACAAATAATAGTTACACTGATAGTTAGACAGTTTCATGATTATGACATCAAGTCAATAAAGTAAACACAACACGAAATTAAATAACTAAAAAAAAATATAGATTGACCGACATACACGAGAAAAACAATGTTTATAAGTACCTACACTGCTTTAACAGGGAGTAGAAGAACGGTGATATAGTACCATCATTTTGCTGGCTTGCGAGTTCTCTTCTCAGGTGCCGGCTTCGATGTCACGGTTAAGGCCGAGGATTCTGCAACGGGGAACCGAGCAACAAGTTCTCGATACTCCATTGCAGACTCAATCTTCCGTCGTGATTTATCGGACACCTGGATAACAATTCTTCCCTCAGACGTCCAGCACCGATGTATCCCGTAGTGTTGCCGAGCATTCATAAAAATCTCGTGTCTGGGCTTAGTGAGGAATTCGGAAAGCGTCAGACCAGACCCTTTTAATTTGGTTTTATTCCGCCACACCTCGTTCCTTACGATGCGGCTTTCAAAGCGAACCAAGAGAGGACGAGGCTTGCTGGTGTTGCTTCCGAGGCGGTGACAGGCTGTAATTTCTTTTTGGGTGACACCTTTCATTTCCAGACGCTCTGACAATATGGTAAGAAAACTAGCGGTAGGATCAGCATCCTTTCCCTCAGACAGACCATGTAACAGAAGTATCTTCGCGCGGCATGCCATTTCGTGCCTGTCCAGCCCCACGACAAGCAACTCCATCTGGGACTTCAGTGCACTCAAGGTTTTCCATATGAGGCCCTTGAACTCGGTGAACTCCTTCGACAAGCTGGCAATGGACTTGTGAGCTCCCTCACCGCTAGCATTCCTCAGGTCTTCCTCATACTGCGTCATTCTCGTAGAAAATGTAGCCGTAAGCACCTCCATGCAGGTTGATAATTTGGAGTATAGGTCCATCTCAGTGAAGTGCAATTCTGGCAGTGAAGATCAGTTTTGAAGGAGAGTTGATAGTGTGAATGAGTGCACCAGAGGTCAATGTACTAATTTAACACTATTATTTCATTTGAAATCCAATTTTACTAATTATTAATTAAAAGAATATAAGAGCTCTATGCTAATGAGCTGAGATTCGGTTTGCTAATATAATATTGCGAAAATTTTGCCCACCGAGGCAATTAACTTACTTTCAGATAAACCACAGAGTAACAAGCATAATGGAATAGGGAATATATTTGCCTATGTGTGTGAGTTGGCGAAAAATATTTGCTGTCTGCCGGCAATTAATTGACGTTCACAACATTGATTCGTCAATTAGAAACTTTACTTTATAGCGCTATGGCACCAGCGGTACTATGTCTACTGAAGGTACTACTTAAATGATTATAATATTGTATAACTTTTTAATTTGTCATGTGTAATTACCAACTTCAACACCAAAAAATCAGCCCGCCAGTGTGCTGAATAATAACCATAAAAATAAGACTTTCTTGCAACTATTGTATATACTAGTCATTAAGTATAAGATCAATAGTCAATTATCGCAATAGTCGGCTAACGGTTTAACCCGATAGTGAATCTATCAGTAGATTTTGATTATCAGTTGATTCGTAATAGGTATGTCGTTCATGTTATGTTATTGGAAAGAATTTCCTCAATTCGGCTTGCGGCAGGAGGTACCTAAAAAAGCTTAATGCCCAAAAGACGTTCGGTTCCGTCCGGCATTGTTTGGACATTATGGATTATTCCGAACCTGACCTGAAATCCTAACCCAGTCGCGGGTTAGGTTAGGAACTTGAAAAAAATAATAATATTTGTTCCGAACGTAACCCTCTACCTAACTTGACCCGATGTGTCGTTCCTATCATAACACGAATTGCGATATGGTAGGTTTCCCTGTCCACTTTCTCAGAATAAAAGGTAAATAACCTATGTGTCAAATCAGTGTTTAACATTTAAAATACGTTATCCATATGTCACACTAACAATTTAAGTAACGAAATTAACGAACAATAATTATACTAGTGTGTCTGTGTGTGTAACGAACTTCGTTCCTGACGAGGATCCAATATCCGCAACGCTTTTGTTTGTTATAGTATCATCATCATCAGCCTATAGCAGTCCACTGCTGGATATCAGCCTCCCAATTCGCACGCCATTTATCTCGAATGTTGGTAACTCTTCCAGCTGTTACCAGCCACCCTGCGAATTTCGTCGCGCCACCTAACCTGAGGGCGTCCCAATTACATTTACCAATTCGCGGTCTCCACTCAAGAATACACTTACCCCAACGCCCAACGGTTATCGTTTCCACGATAACCGTTTCCACTAGTATGACCAGCCCATTGGGACATCAGCTTGCTCATTCTGTAAGCTACGATGACAACTTTGGGTGTCTACCGGATCTCCTCGTTCCGGGTAAAATTCCTCAGTGAGACTCCAGTGAGTTGAAGTATGTAATAAGTAGATCATTATGTTGAACCTTGGACCTGAATGAATGAGCTTCTATAAGAACAACACTTGAAGTAAGAAATGCCTGGCGTCCTTACCCTGAAGTTAATCTAAACATATATACACAGAAAATTTTTCAGTATGAGAATACTTAGTTAATATTTTACTTGAATAAGTACTCGTATTAGACGAAAAATAAAACACAAACGGTATAACTTCGCCCCTGTTTCTTAGAAGTGGCTGTAATAGCCAATTAGTACCGATATTTATATTAAAACTGTACTAATTAATTAGCGATTTACGTAATTAAAAATCCGTAGGTAAATGTTTTGGCCTTTGGGCTGAATTTCCGATCTACTAATTATTTATTTTTAAATTATATTCCAAAGTTCGACTAATCGTATCACAAATTAGTTATTTTTAATCTAAAACATAACTATTTTATTTATTTACCTACTCGGTTTTTTTTTTAACCAAAGTAAAATTCAGAATAATGACCGGAATAATAATAATCTTTCAACTCGAGCTATCAAAAATAACTGGATCATTGCACGTTCCAAATATGCATGAGAAAAGACATTTGCACTTAATATTCAGTGATACAATACAATATGGAACAATGCAAACTCATCATGAATCCAGCCCTTATACAAGTATTTGGTTACATCATTCTTGTTGAAAAATTACATATATGTGAGGACGATGTAAAAAGACGTGCACATGAAAGTATCTAGAGTAACAAACAATTAAAAATACAATAACAGGACGAGGCAGCTAAGTTATGAACAATTGCAACTAACGAACAACAAAGCCCTTTGACAAACATGGCACATGGATCGGCACCACTCAGCGCAATCATCATGAAGGAAACCGAATCATCCAACACAAGTGCCACCATGAGAGAGGCATTAGAAAGAGCATGACACACTCAACTGCTTGGGCACACACAAGTCAACGAACGACATATAGGTACAGTAATTGGTAGAATTATAGTTAGTACATAGTACTCTTACATGTGCTGTGCAGTTATATAATACAATCGTTAGGTAACATAACATAACAGCACGCCTGTATTACTGGTTGATGATTTGATTTGGCAGATTTGTAGTACACACATATTTTGCCAGTAACTTTTAAGTCCCATGTAACAGGGGGCGAGCCTATTGCCATCAACCGGGCACAAAACCAGACTTCTACTGAGAAATTCCAGATGGCAAACCCAATAACAGTTTGGAACCCAGGACCTCATGCTCAGTAACTCTTGCGACCACTAGACCAACAAGGTTGTTAGGTAACTACAACACGGTGCTCTTTGCCACGGTAATGACATCTATACAGTATTATACCTTCATTCAATGGGTCGGAACGCGAGTCATACCTACGGGTCTCGAGTTTGGTAAACTCTCGGTACATACAGTCGCTAAAGCACCGCAGTGATGAACGAACGGTGTGATGTTGTACCGCGTGACTGTAGGTAAGTATTTCAAGGACAGGACCGAGTCACAATACTGTATAGATATAATTACCGTGACTTGGCGCTGTCACGTCACACTGTCGTTCGACACTTGCTATAGACGCATGAGGCGAACGCGGGGCGCCCGCGCGGGTAGGTGGGAGTGGGGTCTGCACAGTTATTTAATGTTCGGTAATGTTACTTTGGTTTTTATTATCTGTTCGGCTTTAATTTAGTTTATTTTTTATTGATTTGTAAATGTTGGAGTTTAACAAAAACAAATCTATTTCTGTCTCTGTCTAACCTTATATTATATGGTTTGACTACGAACCCTTCTCAGGTACCTAGTTGAGACCGCAATCCCATCTGGTGATCAGGTCACTACACACAGTACACATAATCGTATCGGACGTGCTAGGGAACACATGTATCACAAAGTATTACTGAACCACACCTTCCAAATTTAACAAGTAAAGGGTAAATAAACTATATTATTGAAACCCTTATAAAACGGTCTTTCATTGGTGTCCACCTCTACCCATAATCCCAATAGGTTATGGGCCCAGAGCGCTAAGCCAAAGTGAAAATAATAATATACGGACACTACATAATAAAAAAGTGTTGTGCATCTAAGAGAAACAAGAAGGAAGAATAAAACAATACAACGGTGCATAGGGTTACTTCAAAACCCTAATAGACTTCTGGTTTTACCTTCGTGACGAGCAGTGCTACAACAGACTGGAACAATGGCGCGTGAAGAACAAGAGACGAAGCAAGAAGATCTTCCGGTTACCTGTAAGATGGACGCTCCAGGTGTGCTCAGTTCCAGAAAACGCTAAGCTGGAAAGGCTGTCGTTTTAATAAAGATGGCGGTGTAATTGTGTTCAAAGATGGTTGGTAAGCCTATAAAGGGTAAGTCTTTGATGATAATCTAGAATGTAACTAATTGGCATTACTTGTCTGCAACTTATAAACGCTTTAATTGGCAAATGTTTGAATATACATTCGTAAATAATAATTATGATTTATTGTGAAACGAAATGTAAGGCCATAAAGGCAAATTTTGAAATAAAATAAATGAAACTATTTTTCTATAGTCATGCAATTACCAATAGTGGTGCTTTACAAAAATAGAATAAAAATTGTGTGAGCTTGAATTAATTGAAAACAATTTTGTTTGGCAAAACAAAAGTTTAGTAAAAAAAAAGGTAGATAATTATGTGAATAGTGCACACAGATGTGTACGGTCGAAACACTTCTTCGTATATTGAAAACAAAAGCCGAGTTGTGTTTTGTAAAGCTAATTTTGATCTAAGAATTGTTAACTAACTTCAGTTGTAATAAAGGAGAGGAAATTGTATCCAATTATATAAGAGTCCTGTACTCGAAAAGGATACCTACCATTAAACAGTGGTTTGCATAACGGCATTAAATTATATTGCCGAATGGATCAATAAGAACAATGAATTATAGAACAGAGTAGTACATGTAATAAATTCATCACAATCATCTGTCTAGCCTTTTCCGAACTATATACGGGTCGGCCTCCAGTCCAACGGGATTAAGCTGAGTACCAGTGTTTTACATGGAGCGATTGCCTAACTGACCTCCACAACCCAGTAACTGGGTGACACGATACCTCTTGGCTAGACTGGTTTCAGATCTCAGGCTTCTGACTACCAGTAACGACTGTCAAAGATCTTCAAATGACAGCCGGGCCCAATGGCTTAACATCATCGGCATGTAATAAATTGTACTACCTATTAAGGTCTAAATGTTTCAAATCATTCAGGTATGAAATTGTCCTGGGAAGTACCTACTGAGGTTGTAAAACCCACATTCTAAGTTATGACGAAATAAGAAGTCATAACTAAAGTATTTAAATGTTTTGGTTTTACTTTGTTAATAGTAGAAAACTAAATATGACAATGTATTGCTAAAGGGAAATAAAGCATTGGCTATAAATAAGGGTTCGTCTTTACCTGCTTGAGTAACAAGAGGCGAGCGGACCGACGCTAGGGGCGCGGGTCGTGCCGATATAAAACATCTGGCGAATAGTCGCCTGACGCAGGACGTTACTTCGTGTCCGCAACGTGAAAGTCCCTATTTATACTTAATACACACTAGTTGGTATAAAGTGTAGACAATTATGTAAGAAGTTAGACAATTGGTTTGTGACATTCAGAGACGAAGTATTGGATGAAATTAACATCTTATCAATAGGCCAGTGAAACCTGAGCCCGAATGGATCATGGCTAAAACGTAGCAATAACTATGTTGATAATTTTGACTTGTTACACTTTATTGAAGTGGTGTGAATCTGAAAATATTAAGTCAGGTTGTATATTCCTATAAATACGAATGAATTCCTAGTATCATATGCTAATAAAATCTGTCATGGAAATCATGGAGCGTTTGATTCAGTTTTCATATCAAAATGGAAATGTGTTAACTTTACCATATGATAATGATAATGAAACAGAAAATTAGTAAGTCTCAGGATGCAGTTGTGTGCTAAATCTTTGCTATTTCAAATACCTCAAACGTATTCAGAAATTGAATCTATATATGAATGATAATAAACATAGACCTACGGCTTAAATGTCAATGAGGAATATAATTTATTTATTGTTAATGATATCTGAAGTGAAACACTAAATCATATGCACATTAAATATATTTTATCAATAAAACTGTAAGTATACGGTTAAAAATGGTGAGCGAAAACCTGTGAATAAATGGCTAGTGGTTCTAGTCAGAAACTTTTGCATTAGTTGCAAGAAACACAAGTTTAAGATTAATATCTTTAGCGAGATAGTTTAATTAGCTAGTGCATCATAGAGATGTTAAATCATTTTGAATGGGATATTGTCCAAGGAAATCTTAGTACATATATGAATATTTCCACAGCATATCCTGGTTGAAAATATATTATTTGCAAATGAAAAAGATGTCACATTCAATTATATTTGTTTAAGTCATTATGTGGATTAAAGCAGTCTGCAAGCTGTTAGTTCCAAATATTAGAAACAAAGTCGAACACCATTTGGATTGTGGAAAACTAATAAAAAATAAAATAAAAAATACCTGCTATTAAGTATTTAAAGGTTTTCGGTTCTATCGTGTATGTACATAATAAAACCACTAAAACCAAATTTAATGAAAAGTCCTAAAATGATATTCTGGTAAGTAAGGTATGAACCTACCATGGCTATAAAGTATGAAACATAAAGAGTGAATATTTGAAACAGTTGGGAATGTCATAATGAAGTGAGTTATAAGCAGTCGAGGGCTGCGTTACAATTTGAAGGAAATGAAACCGAACATTTTCATATCAAAACTGATTGACGTGACGACGTCAAAAATCAGTGTCAATTAATTCTCACAGTTATGACAATCCTAAAAGCTGGTGTGTTCAAAACTGGTGTAACTAAATCCAAAAGTGTAAAATTGGGTGGTTCAAATCAGTGGAATTAATATCAGATATTTAAATACTACACGATATCAAAACAGATAAAGACCAAAATCTGGTGTATACCAAAACTGATGGAACTAATTCCAATGATTAAATATTGGAAGGTTTAAAATCAGTGGAATTAGATAGTTTGAAATCTAATGAATGGATTAAAAGTAGTATAATTCGCTCGATAAAAGACTCTAATAACATAGATACTAAAGCCAAACGATGTTAATAAACAATGTTCTAATAAAACTTGTACTGATAAATAGAAAATATCGATAATTCTTGCCAGGTAAGAAGGAGTGAAAGGATTAAAAGTAGTCTCCCTATAATATGGGATCTAAACATAACTGGTGAAATGTGGGTGTACTATAGTGTACTATGCCTTTGCCTAACCCTTCGGGGAACCCAGGCGGTATGTTATGTTAAGTCATGTTTTGATGAGTATTTATGTAACTGACGAAATGTGGTTGTACTATAATATAGTGTACTAAGCCTCTATCTAACCCATTGGGGAATACAGGCGTGATGTTATGTATGTTAAGTCATATTTCAAATTGTATTTAAGTTATACATGTGAACGATCTTGTAAAGATTGCTAATTTAAATATGTTATATGAATAGTTGTAAAACATACTGTTATTATGGAAGACTGAAAAGCGAGAAAAGATTTTCTGGTAAACAAAGTAACTTTTGTTTAGAATATGTAAGCAGTTCTTGAGTAAATCAGTCAATATTAATTTGTACCCAAGTTGAAAGTAAACTAAATTACGAAGTATTAAATTCGTAAGAACTTACTAGTGCCTTTGTAGAATTTTTTCTGTGTGCTTGATGACATGCTGTGCACCCGACCTGACCCAAGTTTTTTTTTTGTAAACTTTCTAAGTCAGTATGCAAGCAAAAACAATAGTTCATTATGGTCAGACTTAAAAGGGTCTTAAGAAATTTAAAGAACCATAAATCTCAAGTTTTCAAACGAAATTATTGGAAGTGGCTTTGTTCATTGTGAATGGGCTGTAACATAATATATAGAAAAAGTACTACGAGTTAATTGTTTAACTTTAAAGTATTTGATAATTGCACAATGTGATTTTTATACCACAAATGGGCAGTAAACTATGATAACAACATAGTAAATAAAAGCAAAATAAGGTAACTACATGGCTAAATGTGAAGCTGAAAAAGGCATTGTTATAATTACAAAGATGATTATTTATGTTAATTATAATAACATGATTGTAATGCTACAAATAAGTTAATTATAAAAGCTTGATTATAGTAAAGGATGTTTTAATTATAAGAGCTTGGTTATAATAAGTAGATGAATGCAATGCCTTCAATACCGTTGACTTCGACATTTTGCTTGGCGTCTTAAGCTCTTTTAACATATCTCCTCCGGTAATTGACTGGTTTCGTAGTTACCTGTTTGGCCGCCGGCAGCGTATTTGCACTGACGAATATTTCTCTTCTTGGTGTCACACCTCTGCCGGTGTGCCGCAGGGTGGCGTTTTATCTCCTCTTCTTTTCGCACTCTTTATTAATGCTATCTCTCAACGACTTTCTTCTTTCTACCACCTATATGCTGATGATCTCCAGATTTATACCCAAGCCCCTCTTAGAGAGTTAGGAGATGCCATTGAGACGATTAATATAGACCTGGCTCGAATAGGTGACTGGAGTGCTCAGTTTGGACTGAAGATTAATCCCGCGAAGACTCAGGTGACGGTTGTTGGTAGTTCCCGGACTGTTCCTAAAATTGATTGGTCGACGCTTCCCCAGGTTTCTTTCAACAACACCATTATTCCTATAGCTAACACTGTGAAGAACTTGGGGATTTATATCGACAGCACTCTTGCCTGGACCAAACAACTGCAGGAAGTTAGTCGTAAACTGTTTGCTTCTGCGGGCTCCCTGAGGCGTCTTCGTAATTTTCTTCCCATCACCACTAAAATTGCGATAGCACAATCTCTTCTTCTCCCTATCCTGGACTATGCTGATGCCAGCTATCTTGATCTCACCCAAGACCAATTGGATAAGCTTGCGCGACTTCAAAATCTCTGTATTAGGTTTATATTTGGCTTGCGCAAATATGATCACGTTTCTGAATTTCGTACTAAGCTCAAATGGCTTCCTATTCGCCTTCGCCGGAATACACACATACTCTCTTTGCTTTATAATGTGCTTTTTAATCCTTTTACCCCTTGTTATCTTAAAGAACGTTTTCAGTTCCTCTGTGACACCCATTCTAAGTCCTTGAGATCATCGGAGAATTTAAAATTGAGTGTTCGTATGCATTCCACTTCCTTCTTCGACAAATCTTTTACGATTCAAGCAGTTCGGTTGTGGAATGTATTACCTATAGAAATAAGACGTGCTCAAACACTGCCAACGTTTAAGAAAATGGTAAAGGAGCATTACCTTTCACTATAATTTTTAGTCTTTTCCTTTCTCTGTCATATATTCGATATTTATTAGTATATTAGATATTTTTTATATTGGGTATTTATGTATTTTATGTTATTATGTATAAGTAAGTAATATTATTTATGATCATTGTACACTGACAGCCCTAAATTCTTCTCCTATCGTTTTAGTCCATCCAAAGGTTGTCTGTAAGAGATTGCCCTGTGCGATAAGACCGCCCATTGTACACTTTGTTTTTAAAAATGATTGTTCTGTATGTTTGTATTTTTGTGGTGTACAATAAAGTATATAATAATAATAATAATAATGAATAACTTTTATATTTCATTAATTATAATAGATGATATAATTACTTGGTCTGATAAGGTTTTAACTGGGTTTTCCCTTATCCTGTGCAACGAATGTTGGACCATGATGATATTGTTTTCCCCAGAGAGATAAAAAGGAAGGTGTGTGTTTTTATTATTGTATAAAGATGGTATGAGATAGGTATTATTACGAGTATGTCGTAATTAAAGAGCAAAGGATTTGTTTTTGAGGGGGCGCGTTGGAGTTTAACAAAAACAAATCTATTTCTGTCTCTGTCTAACCTTATATTATATGGTTTGACTACGAACCCTTCTCAGGTACCTAGTTGAGACCGCAATCCCATCTGGTGATCAGGTCACTACACACAGTACACATAATCGTATCGGACGTGCTAGGGAACACATGTATCACAAAGTATTACTGAACCACACCTTCCAAATTTAACAAGTAAAGGGTAAATAAACTATATTATTGAAACCCTTATAAAACGGTCTTTCATTGGTGTCCACCTCCACCCATAATCCCAATAGTAAATAATCTAATTTTCTATTATTATTTAATTTTAATTTAATTTTGATTACATTTCAGTTTTTTTTTTTAATAAACTATAGCCTAGCGTTTGACCACCATCTCGCCTGATGTTAAGCGATGATGTGGTCTACGGTGAAGCACGCTTGCCTAGAAGAAACCTATTCACTCTTGACTTAAAAACCCCAAGGTTGTAGCTATCAGGGAACAAAGACTCCGGAAGGGAATTCCACTCCTTAGCTGTGCGCACAATGAAAGTATTAGCAAAACGCTTTGTGCGTATGGGAGGGATGTCTACCATGTACCGATGGCGCATGGCCGTACGCCTTGTAGTCCGATGATGGAAAGGGCTGGGCGGAATCAAATTGTGCAGTTCCATCGCACACTCCCCGAAATTTATCCGATAAAAAATCGATAGACTGGCGACTCGGCGTCGATGTTCGAGGCTCTGGAGCTTTGTTGCGACCAGTGCAACGTTGCCAATAAGCCTTTTGGCCCGTCTGTCAATCGAATCAAGTGCATTAAGCTGGTATTTGGCAGATCCATCCCAGAAGTGAGAGCAGTACTCCATGCATGACCGAACTTGTGCTTTATACAAGTTGAGCAGCTGTTCAGGCGTGAAGTACCGTCTCACCTTTGCAAGAATCCCCGACTTTTTTGCAGCTAACTGAGCTTTCGCCTCAATGTATGGACCGAAGTTGAGGGTAGATGTCACCGTAACACCAAGAAGTTCGAGGTGGTCCGTTAACGGCACGGTTACACCACGGAAAGAAGGAGCCGGATGGAATTGGCTCATTTTAGCGGAAAAAAAAGACACGCCTGGGTCTTAGCAGCATTGAAACTGACCAGATTGGCATCACCACATTCGGAGACCACCTTCAAGGACAGGTTCAAGCGTTCAACCATGGCCTCCCGGAGAGACCGAATCTGAGGCCCAGTAGCCCGTGCACCGGACACGTATCTCTCAGCAACAGTGCTGTCGTCTGCGTACCCAAAGGTTCCGTTTTAGCAGATCATTAATGTGCAGCAAGAATAATGTTGCCGAGAGCACTGACTCCGGCGTTGATATCTAACTAACCGGACGAGCAGCCGTCGATAACCACTCAGATGGATCGATCCCTCAGAAAGTCCGCAATCCAATCACACAGACCACTAGGTAGACCGAAGGAAGGAAGCTTACCAATGAGGCTTTCGTGCCAGACCCTGTCGAAAGCCTTCGAGATGTCGAGGGAGACGGCTAGCGCTTCCCCGTGGCTCTCGATGGCCTCACTCCAGATGTGAATGGCATACGCTAGAAGATCTCCAGTGGACCGATTTCGGCGGAAGCCGTATTGGCGGTCACTGAGGATGTCGTTCGCTTCTAGGTATGCCAGGAGCTTACCGTTGAGCACACGTTCCATACTCTTACAGAGGATGGACGTTATAGATATGGGTCTGTAGTTGACCGGGTCAGCTCGACTGCCGTTCTTGGGCAGGGGATGAACGTTGGCTTGCTTCCAAGCCTTCGGCACTTTTCCAGTCTCTATCGAAAGGCGATATAGGCGTGTCAAGATCGGAGGCAATTCAGGTGCACAGGTTTTAAGGAAAATTGCTGGTATCCCGTCGGGGCCACTCGCTTTGTTCACATCAAGGCTACGCAGCACCCTACGGACGTCCTTTTGATGGATGCGAATGTCCGACATACTCGTCACACATCCATCAGGAGATGGAGGAGGCTGCGCGCCATCAGAAATCAGATGCGAAGATTCCGCAAAAAGGGAGGCAAACAAGTTTGCCTTCTCCTCAGCGGAGTGGGCCAGTGACCCGTCAGGTTTCAGCAGTGGTGGTATTTTTTTTTTTGGGACCATCCCACCGCACTATTCCCAAACCACTGCAACTCCTGAAAGCCAGAATCAACAGTGGCGACCACCAGAAAAGCGCCGAGGCAATGAAGCTCGACGAAGTCCCGGAGAATGAATTTAACTGTCTTGGATCCTGCAACGAAATTAATCAGAAAAGAAAATGGAGGAGTAAGAAAAACACAAATTTCCACTTCCCTCCATATCAAGCAGGAGACAGAACAAACAAGACCAATAGGCACAAAGGGTCGTTTACAACTGGGATAAGCCCAGTTGCCTAGCACCACGACTAAAAATTTGCATTAATATTAATGGGTCCTAACATTGTGAGCTGTTATATTTGATTCCAATAATAGGTATGGCAAAAACGCTTTAACGCACGGAAATTTGTTCCAGTTTCCACAAGGTCCGTATAGTAAACAGCTCCTGATACAGCCTGTACATTATTCAACATAGTATTGCGTTCATTCTGCCAAAGAATACACTCCCATAAGATATGATGTGCAGATTGTACATATTCACAGTCAGATGTAGAACACTGACATAATGGCGAGGCAACAAGCTTGAAGTAAAATAATTTACTTTTAAAGTTACCATGCCCTGTGAGAAATTGGGCAACACAGTGATCCACCTCCAGCCACGTCCTGGCCAGCCGGCCGCACGCGAACGGATGGAAAGAATTAGTGAAGGTGTCGGCCCTTGATGGAATTATCCCACCTACATTGCCATTCGGATAAAAGTTCCTCCCAGACGTCAATATGTGGTTTAAATAATCTAGAGATTTTGGCACGGTCACTCCGCGTTAAAAAGTCCGCGTCCATGGTCTCTTTTGCGGAACAGTACATTGCAGCACGTCGCTGCACTTCAAGGTCGACCGGAAGTACGCCAGCAAGTACCGGTAAGGCCTCAGTACTAACCGTCCTGTATGCTTTGCATAAGAATATCAAAGCCAAACGCTGACTCTGAAGTAATTTACGTCGTACCGCCCCTATTGTGGCCCTATCAGCCCAAACAGGCGCCCCATAGCAGATACAACCCAAGTAAGTAGCCCCATAAATAGTCTTTAAAGTCAAAAAAGACAGACCCCACGTAGATTTAGATATTCTCGTTAAGGCATAGAAGTTCTTTTTTGCTTTTTCACCGACGATTTTAATATGATCTATAAATGCAAAATTTCTTTCTAACACTAGACCAAGATAGCACACGGACTGCTTCCTTTTTACCGGAACGTTATTAAATTTAATAGTAGGACACGATTTAAGATTACCTTTCAAAATGAGCTGATAAGTTTTATGCGGAGCAAAAGTCAGGCGGTTACGATCGCCCCACTGAGATATTAATCGTAGGCAAGTGTCAGCCAAGTTCTCGAGTCCAGCTCGAGTACTTGATTGAATGAGCAGAAGACCGTCGTCCGCGTAACCGGTTAGTGAACAGCCGCTTGGAAGCGGAATCGCGAGGAAATCATCAAAGCCTAAATTCCATAAAGGTGGACCAATAACCGAACCCTGAGGACATCCTATGGTGAGAGACTTCGACATGGAATGATGGCCGAGTTTGAGTTTCGCGGAACCATTTAAAAAGTAAGAGTAAACTAAATTGTATATATTTCTATAGCAGCCTCGATTTTTCATTTTAAGTAATAGCATTGGCCACCATGCGTTATCAAAAGCCCCAGAAATATCTAGAAAAATCCCAATTACATACTTATGTTCAGATGTATTAACTATTTTCCTAACAGTAAGGGCCGCGTCTACGGTATATTTTCCAATAGTGAAACCGAATTGATTATTATGGAATTTTGGTCCGTCCGGTAGCAACCGTGGAACGATAAGGCGCTCCAGGAGTTTTCCCAAAGTTGGAAGTAATGTTATGGGCCGGTACGACTTCGGGTCGTCCGGGGGTTTGTCGCCACTTTTCGGGATTATTCGTATAAATCCGCGTCGCCAAATACGAGGAAATACGCCCTCCGCAATACAACGGTTGTAAACGGTTAAAATCGCATCACCGGCTGTTTTACACGCTTCTATAATCATCCGATTAGATGTTTTATCTTCACCTGATGACTTGTTGAGTGGTAACCTCATGACAACGTTAATAAATTCGGCAGTGGATGGAAGGTCTGACGCTGGTGATTCAGGTGGTACAGCTGCCCACGCTCTGATCTGTTGATGGTATCCGTTGTCATTAGCTAGTACGTCATCAGGTATAAGAGTATTCAGCAAAACTTCAGTTGTTTCCTCAATACCGGTAGTGTGTTTATTATTTACTTTAATATTCTGAACAAACGCGAGGTCGACTGATCGATTGGCTTTAAACTCATGATATAAAGGAGACCACGGACCTTCTTAATCTAGTTTTTCTACTACTTTTCGCAATAAATTACCCTTTGATTTTTCCACCGATGCTCTGTAGCGGGACCTGGCAACTCTAAACGTATTTAACGCTATGGAAAGAGGGTCACCGGTAACCTTACGTTTTTTAAGCTTGTTAAGCTGTTTACGCGCTCGGCGATAATTTTTACGCTGTTCAGTTAGGTAGTCACACCACCAATCACATCTACGTATATTGGTCAAAGATCCACGACCAATGGCCATGTCAGCACAGTAAGTGAAGGTGTCTGACATAATTTCAGCACTTTCTTCAGCTGAAAGCCCATCACGAGTGAAGTCTTTGGCGTGAGACGCAACAAGCGAGCTAAAGAATTCCCAATTCGCACCCTTACATTTATACCTAAAGTTACCAATGACATGTGACGTACCCTGAGTAAAAACTGGAACAAATTCGTACACGATCAAGCGATGATCACTACAAGACGGGTCCGGTAGGACACGCCACTTATCCAAGCGTACGTCTGCACTAGAAAGTGTGACGTCAATACAAGATTCGCCCATTTGGCTGCAAAAAGTTGGTGGTACGTCAGGGGTATTATGAATAGTCAGATTCATTTCAGCAATGAAATCTTCAACAGCGCAGCGTCGTTCATAGTCCGTAGACCTAACTTTGCCATACCAGAGTGATGATGACGCATTTACATCAGTGCCAACGATAAATTTGCAGCCCGCGAGCGACTGCAAGACGTGACGGAGGTTATGTATATGAGGAGCAACAGGGTCTGAATACTGAAAGTAGCAACTCACAACGTAAACTTTAAAAGAAGAAGATGAGACTTCCGCAACGGCACAATGGGGTGTCATTATATTACGCAAAGACGTTACTGTGAAGTTAGAAGAATGCGCCACGTAAATTCCAGCTCGTGCTTTGCCATCCAACTGTACTACTTTGTGACGTAAACGCGCGTTTTGATATTGTTCTTGAACAAGCACGATATCTAAGTTATAATCGATAATTAGTTTGTCCAGTTCAGATGTCGCTACCCTATCGTTGTGGAGATTTAATTGTCCTATGGTTATTCTATCCATTATTTTAGTAGTTGGTGTTGAGGATAAGTTGTTCGAGTTTAAGTTTATAAGTGGCACACCCATCTGATCCACATCGATGGTCAGACGGTTTCTTAGAGCGTTTACACGCCACGCAAGACGGTATATAATTTAAATTGTCTTTATGCGGACAGTCTTTGGTTTCATGTGTCTCAGAGCAATTAGCGCAGGTAGGTGATTTAATAGTGCAGTGTTTCTTAACATGACCGAACTGTTGACAATGTGCACAACGTACTGCATCGACATCATCAATGAAACGGCAAGTCGCCCAATCAATAAACAATTTATCCTTGGTCGAGACTAAATGTTTCCGGACCGCGGACTCGAGTTCAATGCCTATCCATTTCCGACCGTTGTCTAACGAACGCCTACGTATGATTTTTGTTGATTTAATAAATTCGTCTTCTTTTAATGACAACTCGTCTTTAATGTTTTGACAGTACAACGCATGCAAAAAGGCACTGTCCTCCATTGAGGATGGGACGTCTTTAACTAAAATACGAGGCTTACGGCCTTTTGTTTTTTCAAGTCGCAAGCCAGCGGACCTAATGGAATCGACCGATTGCAGCTTTTTGATTTGTAAATCGTTAGCGACACGTAACACGACGCCAGACTTCGCAGCCTTCTTGACACCTACAATTTGAAAGTCGTAACTAGGATCTATTGCTTTCATGAGCGCTTGTTTAGTCGTGGAAGAAGTTGCGAAATCAGTTGAACGCTCATCAGTGGGGTAGGCCACAAGACACGGAAGTTTGGCACGGGCATTCACTTGTGGAACTACTTTAGGTAAACGAAGTTTTAATTTGTCAGCATATGAGGCATTATTGACATCAGACTTGGCAATATCGACACCGGTATTATGTTTTATTTTTTCTAATTCGCGTTCCGTATTGGCCAACTTAGTCTCGTTGGCGGATGATTTTATGGCTAGCAATGAGACAATAGCCGTTATGCGCTGAGTCATGTCCATAATTGCGGATTTATTTGCAACATTAATGCGGGACCCTTGGTCATTGACAAGATCGTTAATTTTAGACAGGTACGCAGACGCCTTAGTAACCAAATCACAATAGTCGTCATTGCTTACATTAGTGACATTTAATATCGGCGAAGACCTTACAATTGACTCTGATGTTTGCATTCGCTTAGATCTATCTTCTGGTGAAATGTAAGAAGGAGACATTTCATCACTAAATAAACGCTTAGCATTAGCGGAGGACGTCGGCGACCTTGGTTTATTTATTTGGCGGAGTAATATTTCCCCACCACGAACAGGTGGATCATCATAGTTAGATAACATAATTACTTTTGGAAATTAAACTAATAAGCGTATTAGAACGTAAAAAGTGAAAGATTAACGGACGATACAATTATTTCGATGTACCCACACGTCAAGAAAAGTAAATGTACTCACCGATAGCTGACGAAATTAACTAATTGCAACTAAATAACGGACGTAAACACGTTTAAAAACTTACGATACCAGCACTTATCATAATGATACACAATTAACAGCAAATCACAAGCCGGAAATAAATTTCGGAACACGACAATTGCAATTATAAACAGGGAGCGAACAGATCACCGCTAACCAATGCGAGCGCGCGGAGGGAAAAGCAGTGGTGTTAGTGAGGGGCGACAAAAGTTTGATGCGACCGACTTAGCCAGGGACCAAAACGCTTTGCTACCCGCTGGGTATGAAGCAAGTTTGTGCCCGATTCTGCAAATGTGGTCAAACCGTGCTCTTCGCATCACCTTTTTGCAGGACTTGGTAGCTGTGTTGAAGGCTCTCTTCTTCTGACTCACGTCATTTGCCTTGCGCGTTCGAGCGTCGACCCATGCTTGGTAGGCCTTGTGTTTAACCGCGTTGGCGTGGTTACACTCGGCTCCAAACCATGGCCGGTCGCCGCTAGACATTGCTACGTCTGAGAATGGAATATAGTACTCCATCCCCCGACGCAACACATCTGTCACAGCATCAGCGCACGACGATGGATCGTCCGAAGAGAAGCAAGTGGGCTGCCAAGGATAGCATGCAAAGAAAGATCGCATCCCATCCCAATCTGCTGCCTTGTACCGCCATACCCGCCGGGTGCCTTTTGAGCTGGGATCGGGCGGGGAGTAGACGGACACATACTTCACCAGACAGTGGTCGGAACTACCCAAAGGTGAAGATATCGACACTGAGTATCGGTCTGGATCTGTTGTCAGCAGAAGGTCCAAGCAATTGGCCGTGTGCGAATCAATATCTGGCACCCTTGTTGCCCCCTGGACCAGCTGGGTGAGATTTAGCGCTAGCGCAAGCTTGCGCATCTCTCGTCCAGCATGATCAGTGCACTGGTATGGGAAGAGCCACTCCTGGTGGTGGGCATTAAAGTCCCCCAGTAGCACTAGTTGGGCGGAAGGGTACCGCTGCTGTGCCGTATCAGCCGCCTCACTGAGGTACTCTGTGAGCCTGGTTGTCTCCTGATATCCGCTGTGCGAGCGGTAGACACAGGCATAGATAATCTTATCCAGACCTGTGTCCACCAGAGCCCACAGCACTGAGAACCTGGAGTCTTCAAGGTTACGGAGACGCCGATAGCAAGTGTCGTCTCGGGCATACATGCATACACCCGTGCGTGGTTTGAAATTGTGCTCCAGTGTAAACCCTGGGTAGGATAGTACGACACGTCTGACGGACTTACTATTTGTGGGGGAGGGGGTGCAGCCGCTGTTTAACTCCAGTTTTCTGTTTACTTCTTGCCATTTTTGTTAGAGTGAAAGGAGAGGAAAAGGAAGTGAGTTGAGGTTCCACGCTACTAACCTACAGACACGCACTGAAACGACGCCATCATTGGGGCACTAGTCCGGAGACTGCGGGGACGCCCGAGCCCCCCCGGAGATGTCCATCGGGCCCTCCCATCTGGTCTTCAACCAGCACGATGGTGCATTCCAGGATTTTTCGACAGTTGGCGGGGCAGCCTTTCGTGTGTGGCTGGCTACTTGGGCCCCCAACTACCTGCGGTCGGCCAGCGGCGCACCGTGCCTCAGATCCCGCTACCCTCCGCAACTAGTCTCCCGATACGCCCAAAACAGCGTGAGTCAGACTGGTCAGCATGTTGGTCCCAGACACCTCGTAAGGGGTTGCCTGGTATAGTGTGCCGCCTTTTATAACGTAATGTTGGTGAAGGAGGCCACTATAGGAAATCTCAGTAGACAAATAGGGGTATGGTCAGCATGCAGTGTAACAACTATCTCGACCCAACTCCTCTAGTGGCTACACCGAGCATCGCACCGGAACACGGCTAGGCCGCTTGGCGGTACGTCTTTGCCCGGTGGGTGGTCACAAGCCTTCGGCCGAAGCCTACCACCAGTTAGTGTCACCTGATAAGCACCACCCGGGGACTACGTGTAGGGTAACAATAATACGGGTAACTCTCCTACGGACGCGGGTGACTCAGCCCCCGAAAAATTAATTTAATTTGTGATTTAATTTTGTTTTAGTTTAATTTTGATTTAATTATGACTTAATTTAGTTTAATTGTTATTATATATATTTCTTTTTATGCTTGCCTGCCTAAATTCTATTGATATCACAAATTGAAAATGTGTTTAAATTGCTGGGGGATGGAATTCTGGTGACCTGTAATACAGGTTCTGATTACCTACCACGGGCATCAGAGTTTCATGACCATTTATTTGTGTAATTGGTTTTATGCCAAATAATATTATCATATATTATTATTTTGACCGTGTTGTATACCTATATTATAAAGGGGTAATAATATACTACATACAAACTAAAACCGCGTACACAAAATATGAACACCTTATTTAATTTCAAGCTTTAATTTGTACTAAAATTGTCGCTACAGTTTAGTGTCGGTTAATGCGACTCATTTGTTCGAGCAAATAGGTGCGGTCGAGCCACCGCGTAAGTCATGGGCGGCTAGTGGCTCGAAGCCGGACATATATACGAAAGCCCTGTAAAAGGCCCAGCCCAGAACTATTTTTAGATGTTTTGTTTTAGTTCCATTTGTTTAATTTAGTCTAGTGTTTGACGAATAAAAAAAAATAGCGAATGCTAATTTAGTAATGGTACGAGCTTAGGATATAGATACTGGACATGATTATGAATGACTTGTAAAAGGCCAAGCCCAGAAATATGTTTACCGACTTCTTAAAAAAAGAGGTAATTAATTCGATACGTACGTATGTATTATGAGAGCAATGGTGGCCCAGTGGTAACGGACGCGACTTATAAGTTTTAGGTCGTGGGTTCGAACCCAAGCTGGCGCTTTACTTTGTGTAAATTATTTAATCACCACTGCTCTGGGATACGGGTAGAAAAATGATGATGCTCTCAAAATTGTCAAGGAAAGCCAAGAATTCGTAGACATATGACATCCACCAAACCGCACTGGGCCCGCGTGGTGGATTAAGGTCCATTCCCTCTCTCACAGAGAGGAGGCCTGTGACAAGGATGATGATGATGATGATGAATGTAATATTGTTGGAACTGCACAATATTCACATATGTTACTCCATGTGGGCTTCTAAACTCGAGTGACAAATATTTGTATGTGTGTATGATTGTCCACGCATTTCTCCAAAGCTACTTATCGGATGACACCATTCTTTTTGTATATAGTGCTCGCCATATAGAAGAAATCCTACGCAAAATGGAACAAGTGAGCCTTGAATTTGGGTTAAAGATTAATCGCAGCAAGACCAAGGTCATGATTGTGGACCGAGCTAACAGTAATTCGCCAGAAGTTACTCAGATCGCGAACTGCGACGTAGTCCAATCCTACATATATCTTGGAGCTTTAATCTCGAATAACGGCGGCTGCATTGACGAGATAAAGAGGCGTATGGCGATCACAGGAACTGCAATGGACAAAATGAAAAAAATATGGAAGAACAGAGACATCACCAAAGCCACGAAGACCAGGTTCGTGCACCCCTTAATTTTATCCATATTTCTGTATGCTGCAGAAACGTGGACGTTGCGGGAGGTGGGAAGAAAAAATATAGACGCTCTGGAGATGTGGTGCTGGAGAAGAATGCTCGGAGAGCCGTGGATCGAGTTACTCCAAGAACTCCACATCAAGCAGCGTCTGTCCACAATAGTACAGTCCCCAATACTCACTTTCTTCGGACACGTTTCAAGGCGAGACAGTCAGTCCATAGAGCGGTTAGTCGTCCAAAGAAAAGTGGAAGGCACTAGACCGCGTGGTAGGTCACCCATGCGTTGGACCAACCAGATCAAGTCTGCTGTGGGCGGTCCCGTGCAGGAATGTACCCGGATGACTTCTAATCGGGCAAGGTGGCGAGACATTGTGAGACGCATTACATCTGCCCCATATACTACCAATACTTCATGACGACCACGACCGCTCTGTCAAGAGCGTAACGACTAAGAAGAAGACTTATCGGATCGTGATAATTATACAGATATTACTTTTTATAGACATTTAAACAAATATTCAATTTTTATTTTTTATTATCTGGGTTTAGAAAATAAGAATGTTTTGGCTTATTGTGGGTTTTTATGTCAATTATTTACATAACAACCCAAAATAAGGCGATGGAGAGATTCAAAAAAATATTTAATTTAATTACTTGCAGCGGTTCTATAAGAATTTCGGGGTTTAAGTAAAATTTACCTTCTCTGTTTATTTATATTACATGGTTATCACAGATCGCATTTAAAACTGCAAATATTATACATAACAATATTTAGTAAAATTAATTTGAATTAGAGCTCGGTTTGTGGTTTTCGTTCTGTAATTATCGAAATATATTTATTTATTCGTTTATCCTCGCACTGGAACGCCTTGCAGCAATTACACCAATAGAGCACACATGTTTAACACGTTTTTTATTTAGTATGTTTGCAATTCAATAAAAAGGTTTATACCATTCCCCCTCTGAAAAGCTTATTTTATTCACTGAAAACAGTGAATAAAAGCACTTTTAATCACTGTTTTGGTGTTTGGATATAGAACAAATCAATATATTTAACCTCCATCTCAATGCTATATAACCTCCTAGCGCAAAAAATACTCGATACAAACTTCTTGTGCAAAGAATACTCGACTTTCAAACTCCTTTTTCGATTTTAATTTCGGGGGGCTAAGTCACCCTCGTCCGTAGGAGAGCACCCCTTACGATTCCCTACACGTGGCCCCCGGGTGGTGCAAATCAGGTGACATTAACTGGTGGTAGGTTACGGCCGAAGGCTTGTGACCACCCACCCGGCAAAGACATACCGCCATGCGGCCTAGTCTTGTTCCGGTACGATGCTCGGTGTAGCCAATTAGAGGAGTTGGGTCGAGATAGCTGTTCCACTGCAGGTGGGCTCGGGCGTCCCCGCAGTCTCCAGACCAGTCTCCTATTGATGGCGTCCTGTCAGTGCGTGTCTGTGGGTTGCCAGCGTGGAACCTCATCTCACTGCCTTCTCCTCCCCTTTTTCACTCAAAACTATGCCAAGGAAAAATAAAAGAAAAGCTGTACAGCGGCAGCACTCCCTGTCACTCAAAGTGCACCTCAGCAATATAAGAGGGCTGCACTCTAATCTCGAAGCAGTCCATCACCACCTGGAGACTGATAGACCAGCTCTTCTTTTCCTTTCGGAGACGAAGGTCGGATGTCCGTCAGACGTGTCGTACTTATCATACCCAGGGTTTACCCTGGAACACAATTTTGAACCACGCGCGGGTGTATGCATGTACGCCCGAGACGACATCTGTTATCGGCGTCTCCGAAACCTTGAGGACTCCAGGTTTTCCGTGCTCTGGGTACTGGTGGACACAGGCCTGGATAAAATTATCTCCGCCTTGGTCTACCGATTGCACAGTGGAGATCAGGAGACAACCAGGCTCACAGAACATCTGTGTGAGGCGGCTGATACGGCACAGCAACGACACTCTTCTGCCCAATTAGTGATACTTGGGGATTTCAATACCCACCACCAGGAGTGGCTCTTCCCATACCAGTGCACTGATCATGCTGGGCGAGAGACGCGAAAGCTTGCGCTAGCGTTAAATCTCGCCCAGCTGGTCCAGGGAGCAACGAGGGTGCCGGATGTTGATTCGCACACTGCCAATTGCTTGGACCTTCTGCTGACAACAGATCCAGACCGCTACTCTGTGTCGGTATCTTCACCTTTGGGTAGCTCTGATCATTGTCTGGTGAAGTCTGTATGCGTCTACTCCCCGCCCGATCCCAGCCCAAGAGGCACTCGGCGGGTATGTCGGTACAGTTCAGCAAATTGGGATGGGATGCGTTGTTTCTTCGCTTCTTATCCTTGGCAGCCCATTTGCTTTTCTTCGGCTGATCCTTCGTCGTGCGCGGACGCCGTGACGGATGTGTTGCGTCAGGGAATGGAGTACTATATTCTGTTCTCTAACGTAGCAATGTCTAGCGTTGACCAGCCATGGTTTGGCGCCGAGTGCAATCTTGCCAACACGCTTAAACATGAGGCGTACCTGGCATGGGTCGATGCTCGGATGCGCAAAGCTAACGACGTGAGCCAGTGGAAGAGAGCTTTCAATAGGGCTGCCATGTCCTGCAAGAGGGTATTGCGAAGGGCTCGGTTTGACCACATAAGCCGTATTGGGACCAAACTTGCTTCCTATCCAGCCGGTAGTAAAGCGTTCTGGTCCCTGGCTAAGTCGGTCAAATCGAACTTCTGCCAAACCTCACTACCACCACTGCTGAAACCCAACGGAACGCTGGCCCACTCCACTGAGGAGAAAGCAAACTTGTTCGCCTCTCTTTTTGCGGAATTCTCACTCCTGGATTCTGGTGACGCGCGGCCCCCTCCTTCTCCTGATGGATGCGAGACGAGTATGTCGGACATTCGCATCCATCAAAAGGACGTCCGTAGGGTGCTGCGCAATCTTGACGTGAACAAGGCTAGTGGCCCCGACAGGATACCAGCAATTGTTCTGAGAACTTGTGTGCCTGAACTGTCTCCGATCCTGACTCGCCTGTTTCGCCTTTCATGTGAGACTGGAAAAGTACCGAATGCATAGAAGCAAGCTAACGTTCAGCCTATGCCCAAGTAGGGCAGTCGGGCTGACCCGGCCAACTATAGACCCATCTCAGTTACGTCCATCCTCTGCAACAGTATGGAACGGGTGCTCAACTCCAAGCTCTTGGCATACCTAGAAGCTAACGACATCCTCAATGACCGCCAATATGGCTTCCGGCGAAATCGGTCAACTGGGGATCTTCTAGCGTATGCCATTCACATTTGGAGTGAGGCCATCGAGAGGCACGGGGAAGCGCTTGCGTGTCTCTCTCGACACCTCGAAGGCTTTTGACAGGGTCTGGCATGACAGCCTTATTGGTAAGCTTCCTTCATTCCGTCTGCCCAGTGGTCTGTGCGATTGGATCGCCGACTTCCTGAGGGACCGGTCTATAAGAGTGGTTATTGATGGCCGCTCGTCTGACCAACTGGATATCAAAGCCGGGGTCCCCCAGGGGTCGGTACTCTCGGCAACATTGTTCTTGTTGCATATAAATGATCTGCTAAAACCCGGTACCTTTGGGTATGCAAACGACAGCACTGTTGCTGAGAGATACGTATCGGACGCGCGCGCTACTGGGCCTCAGATCCGGTCTCTCCGGGAGGCGATGGTTTGGCGCTTGAATCTGTCCTTGAAGGCAGTCTCCGAGTGGGGCGATGCCAATCTGGTCAGGTTCAATGCTGCTAAGACCCAGGCGTGTCTTTTTTCCGCTAAAAGGAGCCAATTCCACCCGACTACTACTTTCCGTGGTGTGACCGTGCCGATAACGGACCATCTTGAGCTTCTTGGCGTTACGTTGACATCAACCCTCAATTTTGGTCCATTCATTGAGACAAAAGCTCAACTGGCCGCCAAAAAGTTGGGGATCCTTGCGTTTATTGATTCGTCTTAACCCTGCAAGTGTCACTTGCCACATTAAAATTCGAAAAAAAAAATGGCGGATGCTGGGCGCCATAATTATGGTGGAGCACCAAATTATTTCTTTCAAACCCATAGTGTGGGTTATCAAAATGAAGGGGTTTTAAGAGGTGATTTCAAAAATATATCGGGTTTGTTTACGTCTTTTTAGTTCGCTTTATAAGCAGTCGGGTTTTTTTATTTTATTTATTACACTTGCATCTTTAAATGTACCTAAATCTAAAAAACAAATAACTAAAAAGTTATAGTGAGATGTGTAACTTTTATGGTGTACAATAAAGTATATTCTATTCTATTCTATAAATAAAAAAAGGTAATAAATAAAATAAAAAAACCCGACTGCTTATAAAGCGAACTAAAAAGACGTAAACAAGAAGAAAATCATGCTGTGCAGTTTATGGATACACCTAGTTTTGGTCAGCCAGTTCGCGAACATGTTTCCTCCGACAGCACAGCATGTCTAGTTTCTTGCTTACGTCTTTTTATTTCGCCGTTTAAGCAGTCGGGTTTTTTTTTAAGATAAAAAAGGCTGATTATGCATCTCCTGTTTTGAATTGAATGGTATCGTGAATTTTTACTACCACTAAACCTTTTTCAGGCACTAAGTAATGGTATCAAGCTAAGAACCGTTTTATATAAAAATAAACTCTTCAAAATGTGTAAAAAACCGGCCAAGTGCGTGTCGGACTTCGCACATTTAGGGTTCCGTACCAAACCGCAAAATCAAGGTGGTTGTAATAGGAAAAATGAGGGCATGTAAGAAAATGACTGATTCATCAATATAATGGTACTTGTTGATAAAATATAAGAAATAATAAACATTATCACCAAATTTCAAGTTCATAGGTTCATAGGTTCAAAGTTAAAAAATTCTTCGACACATCATTTTGTAAAAAAAACTGACTTTGGTGGCTTCTCATTCCTTTGTTTTCCAATAATTTTTAAACAAAATTTCAGTATTTATCTTATCTTCAAGCTCTAAACAACGACTCAACGGGGAGATATAAAAAAAAAAATATCACACCACCCATTATCTGTATGTACGCACCCCTTGAAAACATTTAAAATATATTTTGACAATTTGTACAACAAGATGCTAATTTGAAGACTGTAGCTCCAACTGTTTGCCTGTAAAACCTGTGTGACAGATGACGGACAGACAGACACGTGAGTGATAGTAATAGTTCTCCATTTGGACCCTTCGGGAACGGCGCCCTAAAAAAATGAGCTGTTCGTTTTTGTTATCATAACTTGACAGCAATTAGGGAGCAGCTGATTTTTTTTTCTGTTGTATTACCGACTTCACGATACCTACAGCGAAAGAAAAAAAGGAAACATGCTTCTTGTATGAACCAACCTTAATTTTAAACTATTTTTATTATTCGGCCTTACAACACATATTCTATGAAAATTTTAGGCTTTCAGCTATTACAGGCCCAAAGATGACGTGATATACGGACGGATGGCGGAGACTTAGTTATATGTGGTTCCTCCATTTTTCACCCTACGTGTACGGAACCCTAAAAAGCAGTTTTTGCGTTTACTGTTTTAAGGTTAAAAACTTTATTTGATAAAATACTTCCTAATTAATCACGTACCAAAATTAAAGCTTATCTAATCGTTCTCAGTTATCGAGGCCAGCACTATAAAGATTTAATTAATTGTATAAACTTCATTAGTAAAAAACAGCCAAGAGCGAGTCGGACTCATGCACTAACAGTAAATACCGTCGCACCTAAACTACAACATCATGAAGAAACCAGCATGTCCTAAAACCAAAAAATCGAAGACATGTGATAACCACCAACCTGCACTGGGACCGCGTGGTGGATTATGACCCAATCCCTCTCTAGTGGCCACATTTAAAGACTGCTGATGATAACTTTCTCGGTTTTTGTGTAAATTATAATTAAATTGCTAACCCCCAAAAAAAGAAATGCACAGTTCTTGTTGGGGCTTGGTAAAATGGCTTTTTCTTTGAAGCGTAATTGAGATTTTAAGTTTCAAGTTGTGATCCATGCTGTTTGCGAAACTTAAGTAGCAATGTGGAAGAAAGAGACAAGAAACGAAACACATAAGGTCATTCTCTGCGTGCTTCATCCGTGAGCGTTATCAATATAATATAATACCAATGGACTGCACTTACTGATAGTGATGTACCTACTCGTTGCTAAGTTTTAAGGATAATTTTTTTAAATTGCCTTTCGCAAACATAAAAAAGGGGGATAAGTAAAACTTTGCTTCAGTTAGGCCATAAAATAACAAAATGTTATTATCTGCAACTCTCTCAAAGCCCAATTCTTCACCGTCACTCCCACATTAACACATCGTATTCACTCTAAATACACCCTTATCACTGAACTTGGTTATATAACTTGTTCATAATATTATTTATTCGCCTTACCTTGACTTCCGTCATAATGGAACAGTCGCGGGTGTCACTTACGAACTTGGAGTAACCTCGTTATAACAATGGAGCAAAGTAATGGCCTCTTCTTCTCTCAAAAAAGGCCAATTTCGAGGAAACAGAAAAATATTTTGTTAAGGCAATTTGTTGATGGGTGTACTGTAAAGATTTATTTATTCTTTGGGGATCGAATTGATGCGTTTAGAGCAGTAATTCCTGTATTCGTAAGAAACTTTTTCATCACAGTCGCAATCCGTCAAAAATAGGAAAGTTTTTGACATTAATTGCCACTGAGATGATATTGCCCGACCCGGGTATCGAACCCAGGACCTCATGCTCAGCAGCGACTACTAGACCAACAAGGTTGTTAGGCAATGGTAAAAATATATGTGCACTTGGGCACGATAATTATGTCTATACAATATTATACATAGGAGCTATACGTAACGCTACAACTCGTGTGCCAAATATTTGTATGTATGTATGTTCGTTCACGCATTTCTCCAAAACTACCTATCGGATCGTGATAATTATACAGATATTACTTTTTACAGCTATTTAAACAAATATATAATTTTACTTCTTTATAAGGTAAGGTTGACAAACAAAAATTATGTTTTGGGTTATTTTGGGTTTTTATGTAAATTATTTACATTTAAAATCTGTAGAAAAAAAAAATGTATTATTTAATTACTTGCATCGGTTCTATAAGAATTTCGGGGCCTAAGTTGACCTTCTCTGTTTATTTTTAATACATGGTTATCACAGATCGCATTCAAAACTGCGAATAGTATACGAGTATATTAAAATAAATTTATATTTTGTAAAAATAAATTTGAATTAGAGCTCGGTTTGTGGTTCTCGTTCTGTATCTAAATATATTTAGTTATTCGTTTATCCTTGCACTGGAACGCCTTGCAGCAATTACACCAATAGAGCAAAAAAATAAACACACTTTTTATTTATTATGTTTCAAGGTTTTTTGTATTAATAGGGGCATAAATTAGCTAGAGTCTGGCAAACGAAAGTAGAGACTGAAAAAGCGCGGCAAATTAAAAAAATATCCCCATAGCAACCCCAAAACTAGTTTGAAATACCTGGAATAACCTAATTTGTTACTTTAGAATTATTTATTTTACTTCGTCTGAATAAAAATACTATAGGTACTTTAGGTAGGTAATACTTTAGATATTAAGTATCAAAGATAAATAGTGATTACAAATTAAAACAAAGTATCAACTTGTTAGCGTCATACTAACTTATGAAATCTAACATCACACGTAAACAATCTTGTTAATTTTTGAATTCGACGTCTTTCTCCTGTTATTTTTCTTGATATTTAGACATCATGCGAAACGACGTATCCCGTAATCCACTTTTAATTGTTTTATTCATTTTTCAATTAATAAATGCTATTATGAAGACCACACCAAATCACCAAAAATGTATGTTGACATTAGTATAGCATTGCCATATAAAAAGTTTGCAAATAATTCGAGTGTCTACTTACGTTTGCCAGACTCTAACTTCTTTTCACTAGGTGTACGGTGCAACCGCACATTCTGCAATTTAGCAGTTTCCGCCACATATTCCTTTCAACCCATAATAATTAGTTCGCGTTGGGTTATCAAGTTAGCCAGGCGGACGCGGCCCTCGACCAAAAAGGGCCGCATCACTCACTTAATTTTGCTCATTTTATCTTTAAATTACTATGGGACATTACCTACAGTAGTGTTTTAATACTTACGTTCTTTTATTCCACCACGCGGGCCTAGTGTGGATTGGTTTTATGTCATACCTTTGCATAAAACGGCAGCAGCGACTTACGAGTAAAAGGGTTTACTCTGTTCGTGAATATTTTTTTCTTTAAATACAGGGTTAATTTGTTTTATAGTATGTTTCACGTTTTCACAGTGCAGTTTCATTGCACTAAAATTTGTTACAATACAAATTTAAACAATCGAGTTGAATGCCTCAGACATTTAAATCCACGCCATTTATTGTAATCAATTTTAAATGATCCGTTAGAATAATCTTTGATTAATGTGAATCTAGCCCTAGTTCTGTCAGTATCCATTCTGTAACTATCTAAATATATTTATTTATTCGTTTATCCTCGCACTGGAACTCCATGCAGTAATTAGACCAAAAGAGCATTTTTTTTATTATTTTGTTTGCAATGCAATAAAATGGTTTTTTGGATTAACAATTATTGGCCACAATTTTTCAATAGGTAATAAGTTAGAACTCTAATTAAACCTATTTAGTCTTTTATGATAAGAAACCAATTAAATTTGTCCATATTTAGGAATAATTAGATGACAATATTAAACCAACATTATTCATATACAATTAATTTCAATTTGATTTACATAGTTTATAATCTAGTTTATAAATATAATTCAATAAATCAGATTACACATAATTATTTTTAACATAACCTAAATACGTTTCTAACAAAATTTACAGCTAAAATAGCTCTGAAAATAACAAAGCAAGCAAAATGCGTTATTGTGTTAATATCATTATATCTAATCATTATATCTAGATTGATAAATAAAATACATAATTTACACTGACTTTTGATGTGGTCAATAAGATAGCTTAATAAAATGCAACCAACTTTTTAGATTTTCTTATTAATCAGAAGAGTCATCTAGATATATTAACGTAAATAAAGCGAAAGGACTATGTAACGATTGTAGCAGGTTGAGTACTGTAGTTTTTGCCTATTCCTGTCGGCGAAAGGCGTGATTTTATGTATGTCGTCTTCAGTAACCGGTACGCGTCGTTCTTTCTTTATCCAGTCAGATATTTTTCATCTTCTTGGCATATTGAGTAAATACTGCTGTGTTGTAGTATTTTCAATTAAACATCGTAGAACCCGTGATTGAGTGTGTTTACCTAAAACAAAAGAATAAGAAAAATTTGTAAACAATAATGGTTGCTATTGATAAATAATCTTTAGTTAAAAGTGGTGAGCACTAAGATATTACAGAAAGATTAATTCACTAGTCTAGAGACTCTATTTTCCTAAGTAACTTTCGCCCGCGACTTTGTTCTCGTGTTTAAGTATAATACAGCCTATGGCATTTGGAAATAGCGTTGTTTGCTGAAATATCTATCAGAAATAAGATAGACAATCAAAATAATAACTAATAGGATCAATACTTCAAGAGTTCCGGTAAAAATAAAATCACCTCTTTATAAGCTTATAAAATTAGATTTTTGTGACACTTGAGACTAAGCAAAAATTCTCACCTCTCTGTAACTTGGTTGTTTTCATCTATACATTTATGCTGTCAAGTTATTTCAGGGTACTCGAGTGGTCGACGCAGCGTCACAATCTACGGTTCTTCTTTGAAGTACTTTAGAATGTATAATAATTTGTATCTGTCGTGGATGAATTGCAGACCTCAATATTTTGATACTATGTACTGACCTTGGTCTAGTTGAAAATCCTTTTATGGCAGGCGTTGAAGCGTAATTGATTAACAAACATTCACACATAATCTTTCACATTTATAATAAAGGTAGATATATTATTATAATATACAAATTGTACACAAAAATGGTAACATATGACTAGAGTTATGTATTGTGAGGAAAACCATATAAAATGTTACTAGTATAGTATGTAGTTTACTAGATACCTACATTAATTAGTTCCATTTGATATGGTTTACTTTGCTATTTTGATTCTATCATAATGTGAATTGTGAAGGTAAGTTCACACCGAAACGCGACGCAAAGTGGCGTTTCGAGAATTTGGAAACAACCTGCGAAATATAAAATTTTAATTTATTCGAATTTTCTCACTGAACTGTCTTCCTTTTTGTTTTGTAATTAAATTTCATAATTGTATCGCATCTTAAAAAAATGCGCACAGCGTTGCGTGGGGTGTAAGTTGACCGCTATCGATAGAGTTTATTGTTATCAAAATTATGTCTAGTTAATTGTTTGTTTGTTAATTATGATTCTATCTATATGTGCATATTCATGTATCATGTTACACATGTTTGAAAAATTATTTTATCTTCATCTTTCCTTAATTACAAATCCTTAAAAACTTGCTGTTTTTCATTAATGCGATTATCATTGTTCGGTATACGGAAGTCAACATACACAGTACGGCTTAAAAGGAAAAACAGGCCATCTGTCTACTAAGTTCTTACTTGACTATATTCATAATTTAATAAACTAACTAATACTGTCTTACTTTGTTAGATACACATAACTTTTTAGCAAAACATAAAAATAAATAATAGAACATGAGGAAGATATATGTAATTAATACAGAGGAAGTTTATTACATAAAGTAATACAATTATTTCACAATTTACATATAAAGTCTTTACAATTTACACATAAAGAATCGCCCGATAGCTATCAGGAGGTTCACGAATAATTCGTCCCTGCATGATGATGTCTTGGTCTGCCTGCCTTGCTAACAACCTTGCATTTACTATTTTTATATAAAACTCGTACCATGCTTTGCGATTACCCCGTACAGCGACCAAAAACACTACCAATAATAGTGGATTAAGATATTTTAATAGAGTTATTGGACGGCTATAAGCATCAAATCCATATGAATCTATATATGATAATATGTCAAAGAAATACTGTGATAATAATGCGACATCACTTAATATAAATATCAAAGTAGCTATATACAAGCGTCGCCAATTGTTAGTTCCTGTACGAGCGCTCGTGTTGAAACTAAGACAAAGTGAAAATATAGTTATAATGTAAATCACACAGTTTGCTGTTACAGGTATAATTTGATCTATAAATTTGGCTATCGAGCGTATTGCAAAAAATAATTTAAAAGAAGCATCGAAATCGAGTTTTGTGACCAACAGAATAAATACATAGTTATAATAATTCAATAAAAAATAATTCATGGTGTGTGTAATCATAGGCACTCCCCAACCAAAGATGCTACTTTTTAAGTATTTCCTTTGGGTATTCCCATTAAATACTTTTACTATGTCTTTGTAAAACATATGACTAATAATAACCAACCAATGGTTTTTGGCAGTGATTAAATAATCATCTAGAAAGTTAACAATTTTTTCAAACCGAGTAGTCGTCATAATTTCATAGAACCAATAATAGTCGCATAGTAACTTTAGCAATTTCATTAAATAATGTAAGAAGTAAGATAAAATGGCGCTAAGAAACACATAGTTTCTGTAATTACGAAACTTTGGCAATTTGCACCATGATGTCAGTCCGTAGATCAACGAAGCTAGTGTCAGCACTAACATAGAGAAGCCAATGATTTCCCAGACGTAAAAAAAAAGAGCCATGATTAGATTCACTGCACAGATTTGATTATTTAAGTATACTTATTAGTAAAGAATTTGTGAATGGGTAGATGAGCACTAATAGCACTGCTATGCCTCGCTTCTGAAACAGTCGATCTCACAATAATAACTATTGTAACACTACAAATCTAATGAAAGCGCTATATTTTATCTTTGAACCATAATCAGCACTAATTAAATTAAAATGTTTCATATCGCTTGTGTGTTAATAAAAAAAATATTATCCTAAAAAAAACGATCAAATCCGAGCAAGACTCGCTTACGAAGGATTCCGTACCTAAGTAAGACAGAACTTGCTTCTTGCGAAGTTTCATAATTCTAGGTTAACGACAAGTACTTTAAATTATTTCGTACCACTGCTCCAAAAACGGTGAAGAGAGGAGGCCTGCGTCTCAGCAGCGGGAACGTTAAAAGGCTGATTATGCATCTCCTTAGTGTTTTAAATTGATTTTTTACTATCATCTAAATATTTTTCAGGCACTAAGTAATGGTTTTTCAAAAATAAACTCTTCAAAAAGTAAAGAAAGTCGGCAAAGTGCGTATTGGACTTCGCACATTTAGGGTTCCGTACCAAACCGCAAAATCAAGTTTATTTTAATAGGAAAAATAAGGGAATTTCTGGAAATGTCTGATTTATCAATGTAATAGTATTTGTTGATAAAATATATGAAATAATAAACATTTTCACCAAATTTCAAGTTTAGAAAAATTCTTCGGCGAAACATTTTCTAAAATTTTGCATTCGTTCTTGCTTTTGTTTTTTCAATATGCACTGTTTTGAAGTTAAACATTGAATTGATAAAAGACTTCCTAATTAATCACACACCAAAATTAAAGCTTATCTTATCGTTCTCAGTTATCGAGGCCAGCACTATAGAGACTTAATTAATTGTCAAAACTTCATTAGTAAAAAATATCCAAGAGCGTGACGGACTCGTGCACTAAGGGTACCTAAACACCGTAGCACCTAAACTACAACATCATGAAGAAACCAGCACAGCCTAGAACCAAAAATTCTAAGACATGTGATAACCACCAACCTGCACTGGGACCGCGTGGTGTATTACGCCCTAATTGCTCAGGAACCTGGCGTCGATATATTTATGTATAAGGATAAAGCTATGTTAAATGTTTGTGTAAAGTTCTTTAGTTTATAAGTGTTTATGTTTTTGGCTTGCTGTACGCTTTGGTGCAAACTGTTAGTACAGCAAGCAATTGTTATGAAATAAATAAATTAAGACCCAATCACTCTCTCACAAAGGGGCCAGTAGTGGTGGCCACATTTAAAGACTAAATCAATCTGCCCAGCCTTTTTCCAACTATATTGGGGTCGGCTTCCAGTCTATCAGGATACAGCTAAATACCAGTGTTTCACATGGAGCGACTGCCTATTTGACCTCCACAACCCAGTAACTGGGTAACACGGTACCTCTTGGCAAGACTGGTGTCAGATCTCAAGCTTCTGACTACTCGTAACGACTGTCAAATATCTTCAAATGACAGCTGGGACCAACGGCTTAACGTGCTTTCCGAGGCACGGAGGAAACTCGGTATGTTGAAATGGTAACCCATCCGCGGACCGACCTCGTCAGGCGTTGCTTAACCTTGATCATCGACCCGACGGCTGTTATTATTTAGCCACGAGCTCCTCTAACATTTAAAGACTGATGATGATAATTGTCTCGGTTTTGTGTGAATTATAATTAAATTGCTTACCTCCAAAATAAGAAATGCACTGTTCTTGTTGGGTAAACCACGGAGCGAAATCGTCGGAAAAGGTTAGGAAGGTGGTGCAGCGTCATTCCACCTGGTAACAGTCTATTGTTAAAAGAATACCTATAAAGTTTTACTGAAATAACCCCCAATAAATTATCAAAGAGTCGTTTCATCCTGAGATGGAAAAGTTTTTTATGTTCCCTAAGATGGATCCGGTAAAGAAGTCAAATAAAAAAGTTTGTTATGTATGTAAATTGCACGGAGTAAGATGAATAGATCGCCTTGCAGTTTAGATTTTACCTTTGCCAAGTTTTGGAAGAACCGGAATATAAATATCCGAAGAAAATGTTGAGCGAAAAGATATCTTGGATCCATCGAGGGTATTGCTTTCGGAATGGATAAGATGCTGGTTTAGAATAAATGTTTTTGTTTATAGAAAATCACGCTAAAGATATTTATTACTAAGTTGTTGCTAAAGACGAATATTATGGGCAAATGGGTTTTTCTTTAAAGCTAAATTTAGATTTTAAGTTTCAAGTTGTGATCCATGCTGTTTGCGAAACGTAAGTCACAATGTGGTGCAGTTCCACAAAAAACGAAAAGGTCTTTCACTGCGTGCTTAATCTCTAAGCGTTATAGGAACCAATAGGCTACACCTACTGATTATAATGTACCTACTCGCTGCTAAGTTTTAAGGAACAATATTTTAGATTGCCATTCGCACACTTAAACAAAGGGGATAAAAAAACGCTGCTTCAGTGAGGCCATAAAATAACAAAATGTCATATCAGCAACTCTCACAAGCATCCCCAAAGCCCAATTCTTCACAGTCAATCCCACATTAACACAACTTTTTCACATTAAATACACCCTTAACACTGAACTTGGTAATATAACTTGTTCATAATATTATTTATTCGCGTCACCTTGACTTGCGTCGTAATGGTACAGTCGCTGGTGTCACTTACGAATATGGAATAAACTCGTTTGTAGCAATGTAATGGCCTCTTCTTCTTTTCTCCTCTTCTAAAAAAATGCCAATTTTGAGGAAACAGAAAAATATTAAGTAAATAAGCTAAGGTGGTTTATTGATGGGTGTACTGTAAAGTTTTATTTTTCTTTGTGGATTATATTGATTCGTTTCGAAGGACAATTCTCATTTGTGTAAGTAACGTTTACTTTCGCATAACAGATTAAGATACATAGTTATGACAGATTATGACAGACTGTCACGGCACTCGTGCTAACCACTCGTGCGCGTCTTATCGGTTTCGTTAGAACTAACAAATATTTATACTAACGCGCTCATCACGATAAGCGCGTCCTCATAACTAATGGCCACAGATGACAGTGGCAGTGAGCGAGAAGATGGATGGATGTCGCAAATTTTAATGGAAGGGGAAGAAGAAAATAAAATGGAAATTAATTTAGAACCAAACAGGACAGACCAAATTATGGAAGAAGATAATATGATAGGGCACCCAACAAAACGAGGAAGAAAAGATGATGAAGAAGAAAGCTGGACTAAAGTGGAGAGAGACAGAGGAAAGAAAAACAAATTATTTAAAAAAGAAGTTTTTATTTGAAGTAAACAAAAGTTGCCAAAGCAGTTTGCTATAGCAAAATTATTTAAAAGCATGGGTTTAATAGATATAAACCACATTAAATATATCAACCCATATAAATTAAAAATAGAGGCTTCAACAGAGCAATGTGTGAGCAAGTTGTTGGACTGTCAAGAGGTCCAAACCAGAGAGTGGAAGGTTTACAGCGCAATGGACGTTAACATCTCCTACGGCATTATACGGGATCTGGACCTCGAGTTATCTGACGAGGAGGTACTGCAAGCAATCAAGTGTCCTAATGAAGTGCAAATCGTATCCTTGAAAAGGCTACAACGACGAGAAGCGGGTGTCTAGTGAGGCAGCTAAGGAAGGGTTCAGGGGCTCACACCTGCCAAGTTTTGTTTATGTGGACTGTCTGCGCGTCAAGGTGGAACCTTTTGTCTTTCCAGTGACGCAGTTTTCCAACTGCTGGAAGTTTGGTCACGTCAAATTAAGGTATACATTTAAAAAAATAGTATGCCCTAAGTGTAAAGAGGAGCACAGTAACTTTGAAGTCACATCATTTAAATGTGTGAACTGTCGGGGCGACCACATGACGCTGAACCGAAGTTGCCCGGTGTATGCTCGAGAAAGGCGCGTGAGGGAGCTTATGGCGGAGTATAATTGCACCTATCACGTGGCCTGCAATATGTACGTAAGGCCGAAAATGCCAAATGATACTCTAACGAGTAGGGAAACGGAGATGCCGAAAATCGATACCAACAACACCTTTAGCGGTCTATTCTTGCAAGAAACGGGAAGCAGTGGTAACTCGAATTCATTCCCACCGTTGTTTACGCGCAGTCGACCGGAATCACCGCGAGTAAGTCATAGCAACAGGCAATCGCATTTGCAAAACCTTAAGAACAAGAAAGAATACTTCTATGCGCCAAAAGATAATACGGAGTTGCGGGGACATCGGAAGTCACCGGACCGCATTCCTAAGAAAACAACTGATAACGATGTCGGAGGTAATGTAAACAACACACGGGAGGTACATCTGGACGAGTTAATTAGACGTTTAAAAGACATTATTTATATGCGAAATCGGAGTATTCAGGAAATTTTATGATGTTATTAAGTGATGTAGTAAATGGCTAGTTTTAGTAGATCGTATACCTGAGTGGCCTATATTGAACAAGTGTTTAGTGTTATTTTATGGTATACTTAAGTAATGGCTCCTAAAAATAATATTGTTCAGTTAAAGTTATTGCAGTGGAACGCACAAAGTGTGAAACCCAAACTAATTTTGTTGGAACAATTATTGAATCAAGAACATGTACACATTGCTGCGATAAGAAGACGTGGCTGGATTCAGAAAGTTGCATGAGGCTGAGCAACTACACAATCTATCGTAAGGATAGGTTTGATGGGTACGGAGGTGTGGCAATTCTTACCCACAAATCAATAAAATGCCAACTTTATGATGTCCAACTCAGTAACAAAGGCATAGAATTAGTGTGTGTAAAAGTATTTAACTATGGCATGATAGAAAATATTGTTTCTATTTACTGTCCACCCTCAATTAGAACTTCACAAAACGATTGGGATGCTTTACTTTCTATTGTTGCCAAAAATACTATAGTTCTTGGTGATTTTAATGGTCACCATTCTAATTGGTCACCTAAAACGGATAGAAGGTGTCTCCAAATTTTTGAAGCGGCAATAGACAATCAGTTTATTACTTTAAACAATGGCGAACCAACACGGTTAAAAATGGTTAACTCGGGATACCAAAAATCTTCACCTGACATTTCTTTGGTATCATCTGACATAGCATTACTGTTTGACTGGTCAGTCATGAATGAGACATTAGGCAGTGATCATAGGGCTATTAAAATCACTTCAAATATTCAAGCAAAACCCTCGTCAACAGTCCGGAAAAATTTCAAAAACGCTGATTGTACTTCATACAGTGAGCTACTTAACACCCTCTTTTCTGAATTCACATTTTCTGGAGATTTACAGAAAGATTATGACTCCTTCATTGATTGTGTAAACTTGGCCTCCGATGTTTGTATCCCTTTAGTTAAGATAAACCCGAACCCGGATAGTAAATTTTTACCCAAACCTTATTGGAAGCCTGAGCTGTCAAAATGCGTGGCTGAACGTCGTCTTGCCTTGTCTAAATTAAGACGTAATCCAACCCCTCAAAATTATTAAATATTACAAAATAAGATTAGAGAATCCCAGAGAATGATTCGCATAGCTAAAGGTAAAGCGTGGGGTGATTTTTGTTCTTCATTAGATTTTTCTACATCTCAATCAACCGTATGGAAAAAAATAAATGGCTCAAGGGACACAAATATTCAAATAATTACGTAGATAAACACAAAGCTACTGATCTGCTTCTTAGTTTAACGCCGGACTTTGTAACACCGTGCGACATGATTATCGACACAAATAACCCGGAACTTGATGTTATGATTACTCCCACGGAATTTCAGAAATGTGTCCGATCGAAAGATACCCTGGAAGTGATAACATTTCTTACTCCATGATCAAAAGGTTACCACAAAACTGTAAAAAGGTATTAATTCAGTTGTATAATGAGATTTTCATTACGGGTTTTGTTCCTAAACAATGGCGCGCTATTGTAATTGTGCCAATTCCTAAACTGGGACGAGACTCCCAAAGTTTATCATCTCTTTGTCCTATTTCAATGATTTCATGCGTTTGTAAGGTTTTTCATAACATTTTTTTAGACGTATTTTTGTCGCAGTATGCGGAAGATTTTGTGTTGTACACCACTTGCAGTGATGTGTCATCGGCTCAACAAAGATTACAACCCGCTTTAAATAATATAACTAAACTCTTTTTGAATTTGGGTCTAGATATATCGCCTACGAAAAGTAACGTCTGTATTTTTTAAAATGGTGTACCAAGACAGACTCTAAATTTAAATATTGATGAGGTATCGCTACTGGTGGTACAACATGTAAAATATTTGGGAGTTTGGCTTGACCGATCACTTAGATGGGCTAAACATAATAATGAGACCCGAGAAAGGGTGTTAAAGTTGATAAATGTTTTTAAAATTCTATCTGGTCCTGGATGGGGTATACATCCTAAACACCTGAGGCGGTTATACATTTCAACAATTCGAAGTAGAATCGACTACGCTTCTTTCCTATACGACAGTAGCTGTGAAACTCACCTAAGTAAACTAGACAGGGTTCAAAATGTTTGCATAAGGATTATCGGTGGCTTTATTAAAACTACGACCATTCACGTTATGGAAAATGAATTGAACTTGCAACCGTTGAAGTTTCGCAGATATTATCTAGCGGGTAAATTTTGGCTTAAAATAAAATCATACGCGGATAATAATATTATTGCTGTATTAAAATACTTCCGTTCCGTATGGTGCCGGACGTAAAGAATTTCACCATCCCATGTCTTCCAGTGGGTGTCGTAAGAGGCGACTAAGGGACAAACCAGAGAATGGGCAGCAGCGTTCTCTGTGCTTCTATAACAACCATACTGCGATCGCCAACCCGCCTGCCAAGCGTGGCGATTATGGCAAAACCCCCCAATGAATAGCACAAATAAGCGATCACCGCATGGTAAGAGGCACATTGAACATTACTATTAAGCTTGAAAGGTCTCGACTGATGAAGTCCACGCTCCGGCAAGCGCAGATCCAGGTCCAAAACCCCGAGAGCTTTCAGCTCGAACTCCAGAATCGTTTCGAATGCCTAGGGAGCTCCGTGGATGAATACAGCAACGGGTTCGTGGAAGCTGTCCATACGGTCGGGTCTAAGTTTTTCAAGACCCGTCGTACAGATAGAAACAAAAAGCTCTCTGATCATACCCTCAAGCTTATGAAGGAGAGGCGTGAGATGATCCTGCAGTCTTCAGATGAGGCGTTCAAATACCGGCGGCTCAATAGACAGATCTCTAAATCCTTGAAAAGAGACCTCCGCTGATTCAATACCGAGCGTATTAAAGACGCGATCGACCGAAATAAAGGCTCCAAAGTGTTTGCAAGGGATCTGGCTATTGGGCAGAGCCAACTCACGAAACTGAAGACCGACGATGGCAGGATCGTATCCGCCAAACCGGAGCTTCTCAGGGAGATCGAGACATTCTATGGGCAGTTGTACACATAGATCAGCAAGCCCGTTGCGAGTCTAGCAAACGACCCCAGAGCTAGATTGACCCGGCACTATACCGAAGATATCCCGGACGTCAGCCTGTACGAGATTAGGATGGCTTTGAAACAGCTCAAAAACAACAAGGCGCCGGGTGATGACGGAATTACGGCCGAACTCCTGAAGGCGGGTGGCAAACCGGTCCTTAGGGCCCTTCAGAATCTGTTTGATTCCGTCATACTCGAGGGCAAAACGCCACAGGCATGGTGCAGGGGTGTGGTGGTACTCTTCTTCAAGAAGGGCGACAATCGCCGGCTGAAGAACTATAGGCCCATCTCACTTCTTAGCCATGTCTACAAGTTGTTTTCAAGAGTCATCACGAATAGTCTCGCGCGCAGGTTTGACGATTTCCAGCCCCCCGAACAAGCCGGATTCCGAAAAGGCTTTAGCACCGTAGACCACATACATACGCTGCGGCAGGTTATACAGAAGACCGAAGAGTATAACCTGCCTCTATGTTTAGCGTTTGTGGACTATGAGAAAGCCTTCGATTCGATCGAGACTTGGGCTGTACTGCAGTCTCTCCAACGGTGCCAGATCGACTACCGGTACATTGAGGTGTTGAAGTGTTTGTACAAAAACGCCACCATGTCAGTCCGTCTTCAGAATCAGACCTCGAAACCAATCCTTCTCCAGCGCGGCGTGAGACAGGGAGACGTCATTTCTCCGAAACTGTTCACTGCTGCGCTGGAGGATGTCTTCAAGGTTCTGGACTGGAGAGGGCTGGGCATCAACGTTAATGGCGAGTACATTACTCACCTTCGGTTTGCCGACGACATAGTGGTCATGGCTGAGACCATGGAGAGCCTCAGTAAAATGCTCGATGACCTCAGTAGAGCTTCCGAAAGAGTGGGTCTTAAAATGAACATGGACAAAACCAACATCATGGTGAATGCCCATGTAACACCCACTCCTATCAAGGTCGGAGACTCTACACTCGAAGTTGTAGACCATTATGTCTACCTGGGACAAATGGTCCAGTTGGGTAGGTCTAATTTCGAGAAAGAGATCAACCGTCGAATTCGACTCGGCTGGGCGGCGTTCGGGAAGTTGCGTGGTATCTTCTCGTCCAATTTACCGCAGTGTCTCAAGACAAAAGTCTATGACCAGTGTGTGTTGCCAGTGATCACCTATGGAACCGATACGTGGTCGCTCACAATGGGCCTTATCAGAAAGCTCAAAGTCACCCAAAGGGCAATGGAGAGGGCAATGCTCAATCCTTGCGTGATCACGTCAGAAATTATGATATCCGCAGGAGAACCAAAGTTACCGACATAGCCCGAAGAATTGCCAAACTTAAGTGGCAGTGGGCAGGGCACATTGCTCGCAGAACGGATGGCCGCTGGCGGCCCCAGCGGCCATCCGTTTCTTATCCGTTTCATCATCCGAAAAGTTCTGGAATGGCGACCGCGAACCGGAAGACGATACGCTAGAAGGCCTCCCACTAGGTGGACTGATGACCTGGGACGGGATCGGTCAATGTGGCGACGCCTGGGGGAGGCCTATGTCCAGCAGTGGACGTCCTTCGGCTGAAATGATGATGATGATGATGATTAAAAGACTTGCAAGTACATTGTCAACAGTCGTACTGAAAAAGAAAAGTACCGTTGTTGATCAGAATCCATGAGTCATTAGATTCGCTACCTATTTACATAAGCCTAAAGCTTGAAATGTTCTCTTTGGATACTTGGTTTCACAAGATTGATCTGTCTCATATTGTATTTCCCGGAGTAGGTGGCCTGGTCGCGGCTAAAATAAAACAAAAACCAAACAAAAAAAAACAAAAACCGAAATATTAAACTGAGTGAGCTGTGCAATAAATTTTTAAATAAGACCTACCCGGAATTCTACAAAATATATACAGATGGATCGAAGGATAAAATAGGTTCTGGAGCAGCGTTTTTCGACCCATAAACCAATCTTTCAGTACAATTAAAGGTAAATTCAAAATGCAATATATGTTTAATAGAGGAAACATTATCTTACGTTGACTCATTTGAAAGCGGTAATTATGTAATTTTGAGTGATTCGAAAAGCGGCCTTCAACATTTAATTCGGTGTACGACAAATTTTAGAGGCATTCCGATTGCGTACAATGTTATTAAATCTTTATGTAAACTTATCTATAAGAAAAAGAATATTGTACTACAGTGGATACCGGCTCATGTTGGCTTGGAAGACAATGAAATAGTTGATCGATTGGTAAAAGATGCTTGTGATGATGGGTTACTCAGTCCATACCTTCCCGTGCACAGTGAGTTTTTGTATACAATTAAAGGAGAATGCAGTAAAATGTGGCATGAACACTTCGACCAAAGGTCACTGAGCAAGAGAATCTGGTATCGAACGATCCAACCAACACTTTCGCGTTGTCCATGGCTCGACCAGGCAAACATGAGTCGAGCAGAAATCGTAATGGCTCTTCGGCTTCGATCGGGACACATACCAATGAACAGTTTTGCCTATCTTATGGGTAAAGTTGCTTCACCAAATTGCCCGGAGTGCGGTATAGTGGAAGACATTTACCATATACTGATGGAATGCGTCCGGAACGAGACCGAAATAATTTCAATTCTACCTAAGTCACTTGATGTAGTTAGATGCAACAGTGTTCTTGCGTCACCTTTGTCTAGGGAGGCAAGAGCTTTGTATAGGTTAGCCAAAGCAGGCTTTAGAACATAGGGATTGGTCAAGTAATTTAAAATCTTAGTTATTATTTATTTTTAACCGACTTCCCAAAAAGGAGGAGGTTTCTCAATTCGACCGTATATATTTTTTTTTTTTATGTGTGTTCGCGGATAACTTCGTCGTTTATGAACCGATTTTGATGATTATTTTTTTGTTGGAAAGGAGATATCCCAAGGGTGGTACCATGATAAAGAAACGAGGATCTGATGATGGAATCCTAGAGAAATCGAGGGAACTCCTCAAATATTATAGGCATACATGTAGCGATTTTGGTATTTTCATCAATAATGCAGTCATTTGCACTCAGAAAGTATAATTTGGTGAAGTGGAACTGATGAAGAAGACCACAATGGCCACTGGAAACCCGAAATAAAACAATGTATCCTAGTCGTGTTTGGGCTTATTGGAATTGTCGTTCATATTAATTGGAGATAGCTACCAAAACTAAAAAGAGAAAAATAAAAAACTTTTTAACAAAAAATCAAACCGACTTCCAAAACTAAACACTTCAAAGTGAAAAATAACTTTCTTTTCCGAAGTCGGTCAAAAGACACCGACTTCGGAAAAGAAAGTTATTTTTCACTTTGAAGTGTTTAGTTTTGGAAGTCGGTTTGATTTTTTGTTAAAAAGTTTTTTCAAATAAAGATAAAAAAATAAAACTGTTTTAACAATTCCTTTACATTCTGGTACGATTTTGACATTGATTGCCACTGAGTAGATATTGCAACTTGAAGTACAGTAGAACCACAAAAAACAGTACAAACATTTTCTTAATGTCCCTCGGCAAACTTCGTGTTTCGTCAGTCGTCGGATTTCTATCAGTTGCCCTTTGCACTTGGTGCAGACCGGACGCTCTCAATAAACATGAAAGTATATAGAGTTGTAAATACTATTTTAACTTAATGTAATTTATTTTAAAAATGGGAGGAAAGCTGCCAAAGTCGCAGGCAAAAAAATATTTTGTAGTTCACACAAAAATCAAAACAAAATAACAATAAATTACTTAGTTCTGAATTCAAATCATTATAATCGATAAATCTAATAATTGATGGACATGGAAATTAGCTTTTTTTTTGTATTCGGAAGTGTAATGATTGCCGAGGGAAATTAAGAAAATAATTGTACTGTCCAGAATAAGCCCTCTGAAAAGAAGTAAAAATACGTACTTTGCCTTTACACTCAGTGATCTGCAAGAAGGCTAGGAAAAATCGAACAATACGATGGGTTCAATTTTCAATCCTCTCACAGCGCTTTGTCTTCGGAAAAGTAAAAACCGAAAGCAAAAGATCCGGATTAGCAAATAGACGTCTCCATGAAAATTCTCTTGTCACCGTCGCAGATAATAAAACACTAGCATACAGATGCCTCATCCCATGCATAGAAACCGTGCTAACTAGCGTTTTTCAACAGATTATACCAATTAACTTATGTTAATCGATCGCTTTCGGTTCCGTTCCACGGCGATAGATAGATCACCATTTCTTAATCTGTGGAATGGAACCGAATGCGATCGTCGGTCACATTTTGGAATCTTGGGAGAAGTCCCAGGATGCCATTGGCATTTTCTGTGATCTCTTAAAAGCGTTCGACTGCGTTGGCTACAAAACACTGATCTGTAAATTACACCACTACGGAATTCGAGGGCAAGCTGCTGATCTTGTGCTTTCCTATTTATCAAACAGACAGCAAAAAGTAAATGTTAATCGGGCGACGTCCTCCGGATCTCTAGTCAAGATGGGCGTGCCCGAAGGTTCAATTCTCGGCCCTTTCCTCTTTCTTGTTTACATTAATAATCTCCCTTTTATGATAGTTCGCTAATTTTTAAAATATCAGAGAAAAAATTAAAGAGATCAATATACTGACTCTACCTTCACTTTATATTTTGGAATGCATTTTGTAAAAATCGAGGACTGTTCAAACCTAGAAGCGACTTCCATGATTGAAATACACGCAGTAAACACGATTTTGTAATATCCAAATTCAGATTAACGAAAACTAGCAAGAATTTTCTTATAAACGGTTTTATAACAAGTTGCCAAAGTCAGTTATAGAACAGACCGATGGAAAGTTCAAAAATCACATCAAACGTGTCCTTATTAAAAAAGCATATTATGAAATCAAGGACTACGTTGAAGATAAAAAAAATGGCCTTGGCTCCTTCTGCGCATGCGGCTTCCCTGGTAACTCACAAACGGAATAAATATGTGGATGTCTCTAACTATTCTCAATCTCATTTTACTTTTTTTAAATTAGACTTTTTACAATGGTTTTCAATCATCATTAGCCCTTTGCTAAGAATAGTTACAGCACTGATAACAACATTTGTGCCACATGTGAAATTTAGTCTTGTTATACTTTGTATATATTCTTTTACCGATTGTTTCGTAAATGTGTGAACATTGTAGGTCTTCTAGATTTCTAGATGCTTATTAACATTTGTTAACATTTTATCTCGTTATCTCTTCTGACTTATTTTCGGGCCTACGTTGTCCCCCCCATCTAAGTACTAATGCTGTAACATGGAATTATTTTAAAAACAAATAATTTTTTAACAGATTAACCATGGAATTTCTTGCCGGTTCTTCTCCATAGGAAACGACCAACCCGAACCGTGCAACTTTTGTCAAATTTTTATAAGTGCCCATGTAGGCGTAGGTTGCTGTCTCCCTTGACATATCGAAGGCCTTTGACAGGGTCTGGCACGAGAGCCTTATTGGTAAGCTTCCTTCCTTCGGTCTGGCTAGTGGTCTGTGTGACTGGATTGCAGATGTCCTGAGGGATCGGTCCATCCGAGTGGTTACCGATGGCTGTTCGTCCGGTCAGTTAGCTATTAACGCCGGAGTCCCTCAGGGGTCAGTGCTCTCGGCAACATTGTTCTTGCTGCACATTAATGACCTGCTAAAACCCGGAATCTTTGGGTATGCAGACGACAGCACTGTTGCTAAGAGATACGTGTCTGACGCACGGCCTACTGCGCCTCAAGTCCGGTCTCTTCGGGAGGCCATGGTTGAGCGCTTGAACCTGTCTTTGGAGGCAGTCTCCGAATGGGGCAATGCCAATCTGGTCAGTTTCAATGCTGCTAAGACCCAGGCGTGTCTTTTTTCCGCAAAAAAGAGCCAATTCCACCCGACCAAATGGCTTATTGGCAACGATGCACTGGTCGCCTCACAGCTCAGAGCATCGAATATCGACGCCGAGTTGCCAGCCTGTCGGTTTTTTATCGGTTACATTTCGGAGAGCGTACGACGGAACTGCACAATTTGATTCCGCCTAGCCCTTTTCATCATCGAACTACAAGACGTACGGCAATGTGCCATCGGTACATGGTGGATATCCCACCCATACGCACAAAGCGTTTTGAAAATACTTACAACCTAGGGGTCTTCAAGTCAAGAGTGAATAGGTTACTTCTAGACAAGCGTGCTCCACCTTTGACCATATCATCACTTATTTGCAGGCGAGATAGTGGTCAAACGCGAGCCCATAATGAATAAAAAAAAAAAAAAGTGAAATAAAAATAAAGATTTTGATCGATGTAAAAAAATAATCAGTAAAGTACTTCGGCATGGTTTCTTTTTATGGGATGAGACACCACTGTCACCGTTTTCCCATTCCCAGTGGAATCTCCATTTTCTATCAAACTAGGATAGGTTTATGAACCCTACCTTGTCATTTTTGAAAATATTCGTACTATAGTCAGAATTTTAATTCGATTCCAGATTTGACATAAGCTACTGTCATTTTGTGAAATAATGATACCACATATAATAGTGTAGTGATGAACACAAAAATCGATAAACAATCGAAAAACAACCAAAAAACAAAATGAGCTGGAAAAAAGCTGCCATTCAAGATTGGCTTTTAAATAAAAATATTCATTACGAACCAGATATGGTTAAAGCTACGCTTTTAGAACTGATTCCACATAACGAGTCTTTTAATAAGTACGCTGTAGACGAAATGGCAGCACAACATGGGATCACGGTTTTAAGACTGCCCCCTTACCATTGCGAGCTAAACCCTATCGAATTGATATGGGCGCAGGTAAAGGGGCATGTAGCTCAAAATAATAAAACTTTCAAAATGACAGACGTGAGAAATTTATTTCAGGAAGGCATTCAAAAAATTACGGCTACCGAATGGTCTAAATGCGTATCCCATGTTGTCAAAGAAGAGGAAAACATGAGTAGGCTAGATATGTTAATTGACAATATCACAGACACATTTATAATAAATGTTACAGAAAGTGACAGCGATAGCGATAGCGATGACGGCGACAATATATAAAATAAATTATTACCATAATACATCTATCTGTTTTATTTGTCATGTTCCTTCATGATCACATTTTTTTATTTATTTCACACACAATTATAAAAGAAAAGTCTCAGATCGTTAATTAATCGTCAAAACTAAATTATCGGTTCAGAAATATTTAATTTCCTGATATGCTTAGTTTACGAGAGTAAAATTATAAACGAGAAGAATCGATCCGGAAATATTCCATTTCCATATCGAATAATTTTGCAACGTCACTATTTAGTACTTGTCATAACGTTGCAACACTGAAATTGTCAAATCTGGAATCGAATTAAAATTCCGAGTATAAGAACGATCAGCTGTTTTGTCACTTTACTTCATAAAAATTCTTCACAACATAAATATTAAATATTATTATTTGTGTGTACTTTTGTGAGTGAAGTCAAAATTTAAATTCACCATTTAGAAGTGATTTTTTCGATACTTTGTGAAGATGTCAGATCACAACAGAGGACCTGGTCTGCGTTCCCTTGCAGGGATTTTCTTAAGGAGTAGGCAAGACTATCCTATTTGGAAATTCAAAATGAGGATGTACCTTATACACGAAGGTTTGTGGAGTTGTATTACGGGCTATTCAAACAAAGTTCCTGCTACTAATAAGGATTCTACCAATGATAGAAATGAGGAAGTTGCTTTGGCAAAAATTTGCTTATCTCTAGACGGTGCAGCTATCACACACGTAAGAAATAGCAAGTTTGCTAAAAACGCATGGGATGCATTAGCGGCGGCTTATGAAGACAAGTCTATGGGTCGTCGTCTAGCCTTAGAACGCAAGTTATACAGGTACAATTTGACCGATTTTGAAAACATAGAGTTGTACATAAATGCTGTGATGACTACTGTCCAAGACTTGTCAGACATTGGCAAAGTTATTGAAGATGTATCTGTCGCAGCGATTCTTCTAGGAGGATTGACTGCTCGTTTTGATCCTCTTATAATGGCTTTAGAGAACTCTACGAGTACCATTTCAAGTGAGTTCGTTAAAACGAAACTTTTATCAGATTTTTCGAGATCATCTATTCACGACGAAGGTTCTAGTTCTGACGCAGCTTTGCGGGTACAGATGAAGAAAAGTCGTAAGAAACGAGGAGTTGTTTGCTATAATTGTAAGAAGCCTGGACACATAAAACCGGACTGTCCACTCAACAGAAAGTCCGAAGACAAAGGCTTAGGCAATAACAAGAACAAACTCTCAAGCTTATTCGGTGCACTAAACGCGGATACTGAGGAAATTTCGTCTGATAAATGGTACGTAGATTCTGGCGCCAGTGCACACATGTCTGGAAGATCTGATTGGTTAGTAAACTATAAGGAATTTTCAACTGGTCAGATAAAGATTGCCAACGGGGACATATTATCAAGTGCAGGAATAGGTAATGTACCTATTGTGAATAATCTTAAAACGGAAAGTGACAGCAAAGTTACGAAGATCTCAAATGTAGTGTTTGTTCCTAATTTAAATACTAATTTGATTTCTGTTAAGAAAGCTACTGAAAATGGTTTTAGTGTTGTTTCTGATACGGAAGGTTGTACATTTTTAAATTCTGAAAATTTTTATTGTACAGGTGAAGCAGTTCTAAATAGATCTTGTTCTGGTGGATTATATTCGCTGGATTGTACAGTTAGTCCCACCAAACCCTTATCAGCGTTCGAAGTACAAAGTGATGTAGCAAGTTTTCGTTTATGGCATAAACGGCTTGGGCACTTATGCCGTATAGGATTAGATAAACTTAAAAGGGATAATCTAGGCGTAGTGTACACTGAAGTTGATAAAGATCCTTGCATTGCGTGCATAGAAGGTAAGCAGGCTAAAAAACCTTTCAAATTCGTATCGCACAAAAGAACAACATGTAAATTGGAACTTATCCATTCGGATCTTTGTGGTCCGATGTCTGAAAATTCTTTTCAGGGAAATAAATACGCTTTGACTTTTATAGATGATTTTAGCTGCATGATTTTTATATATTTTATTTCATCTAAGAATGAGGTTTTTAGCAGGTTTTGTATGTTCAAATCAATGGTCGAGAGGCGATCGGGATTAAAAGTTAAAACTTTGCGATCCGATAATGGGAATGAGTATGTCAATAAATAGTTTAATGAATATTTAGACAAAGAAGGTATTAAGCATAAAACTACAGTGCCATATAATGCTCAACAGAATGCTATTTCTGAAAGAACAAACAGATCTATTGTTGAAAAGGCTCGTTGTATGCTTTCAGATAGTTCTCTCTCAAAAGGATATTGGCTAGATGCTGTGGAAACTGCTGTGTTCTTAAAGAACAGATGTCCGCATCGAACTCTCGCCGGGAAGACGCCTTATGAATTATGGCATAATAGAAAACCAAACCTGTCTAATTTGAAAGTTTTTGGCTGTCGCGCGATGGTGAAGACTCCTGATCCTCTAAGGAAGAAGTTAGATCCTAAAGCCGCACAGTATATTTTTGTCGGATATTCAGACGATCGAAAAAGTTATTTATTTCGCGAACCAAGTTATCCAAGAAGGTTAGTGAAAGGACGAGATGTGGTATTTTTTGAAAACTCTTTTACCGATATAAAGGCTAAAACCACACAATCAGTTCCTTTGATTGTCCATAGTGAATCTACTTTAGAATTGGTTCATAGGAAGGAGCATAATCCGATGCCGTCAATTAGTTCGACTTCTCAGGAGAGCAGTCACGCCGTCTCAACTGAAAAAGATGAAGAAGCTAATGACTTGGAGCTAATAAAAGATCAAGTCAAATACTAAAGAATTTCTTAGGGCCGAAGATATTTCTGACACAGAAGATATAAGCGAACAGACAGTGATGCCTGAAGAACGGTATCCTCTTCGAAACAGAATAGCTAAGAAAACTCACAGTATTTTTGATTGTAATGCTACTGTTACAACTGAACCTGAAGAGCCCCAAAGCTTTGATGAAGCTATCAAAGCAGGAGATAGTGCAAGCTGGCAGTCTGCTATGCAAGATGAGTTTAATTCACTGACTAAAAACAAGACTTGGAAGTTAGTTGAAAAAACCAACAAAAAGGTTATGCCATGTAAATGGTTGTATAAAATAAAAAAGGATGCCGAAGGTAGAGTGGTGAAGTACAAGGCGAGACTTGTTGCTAAAGGCTTCAGTCAAGTTTCAGGTGTTGATTATTATGAAACTTTTTCACCAGTTGTTCGAAATTCGTCTCTGCGTACACTTATTGCTTTAGCGGCAGAAATGGATTTAAAAATGCAGCACTTGGATGTGGATACTGCGTTCCTGAATGGTGACCTGGCAGAGGAAGTCTTCATGCAACAACCTCTAGGTTTTATTAAACAAGGCGAAGAAGAAAAAGTTTGCTTGTTAAAAAAATCACTCTATGGTTTAAAGCAAGCGGCTCGAGCTTGGAATAATAAATTAAACCAAACCTTATCTTCTATAGGTTTTGTACGAACCTCTTCGGAACCATGTATCTATTTAAAAAAGTTTGGTGTTGAAACTGTCATCCTGGCAGTCTATGTCGATGATATTGTCTTCTTTTATAAAAAGGAAATGTCATTTGTTACCATCAAAACAGAATTGGCAAAATATTTCTCATTAAAAGATTTAGGGCAATTAGATTTCTGTTTAGGTTTGAATGTAAAGCGAATGGACGAGAAAATATGCATGAACAAAAAGACGTACATTCAAACAGTTTTAAAACGTTTTAATATGCAAGACTGTAAGCATATGTCAACTCCGCTGGAGAATAATAAGTATGAAAAAGGTAAAGAATCTGATGAGTCTTATCCTTTCCAAAGCTTAATTGGTTGTTTGATGTTCCTAGCGGTAAATACTAGGCCAGACATAGCTTATGCTACGAGCTATTTAAGCCAGTTTAATAATTGTTTTGAAAAGAGACATTGGTCGGCCGCAAAAAGGATTTTGCAGTATCTGAAAGGTACTATTGATTACTGTATTACTTACAGGAAAACGGGTGCCTATTTGTGTTGCTACACGGATGCAGATTGGGCTAATTGCATGTATGACAAGCGGTCATACACCGGTTTCTACTTTAAGCTAGCAGGCGGACCCATTAGTTGGGAATGTAAGAAACAGCAAACCGTAGCGTTATCTTCAACTGAAGCCGAATACATGGCGTTAACTAGCGCTGCAAAGGAAGCTACTTTTCTTAGGAGGTTAGTGTTTGAAATTACTGGTAACGCTGATAAGGTTGTACTTTTTAATGATAGCCAAAGTGCACAGAAAATTGCGCTTAATCCAATCCACCACAACAGGACCAAGCACATTGATACCAAATATCATTTTATAAGGGAAAAAATTTGCGATGGTGTTATCAATGTTAAATAGATAGATGACAGCTGATGTGTTAACTAAGCCCTTAAGGCGCACAGCTCACCTAAGATGTGTCACAGGAATGGGTTTAACCAATACTTAGTTTTTATGTTTTTCTTTTATTGTTCTATGTATGTATTGGTGTATTTTCCCTTATCTCCATTGAGGGGTGGGTGTTGTAGTTTTAGTTTTTATTATATCAATATCATTTTTGAAAATATTCGTACTAAGAACGATCAGCTGTTTTGTCACTTTACTTCATTAAAATTCTTCAGAACATAAACATCAATTATTATTATTTACTAGTTTTTCCAACAACTTTTTATGCAGAAGGCCAGTTTTATGGAGAAGGAGGGCCTCTATATGAATACAGCAACGGGTTCGTGGAAGCTGTCCATACGGTCGGGTCTAAGTTTTTTAAGACCCGTCGTACAGATAGAAACAAAAAGCTCTCTGTACCCTCAAGCTTTTGAAGGAGAGGCGTGAGATGATCCTGCAGTTTTCAGATGAGCCGTGCAAATACCGGCGGCTCAATAGACAGATCTCTAAATCCTTGAAAGGACACCTCCGCCGCTTTAATACCGAGCGTATTAAAGATGCGATCGAGCGAAATAAAGGCTCCAAGGTGTTTTCAAGGGATCTATCTATTGGGCAGAGCGAACTCACGAAACTGAATACCGACGATGGCAGGATCGTATCCGCCAAACCGGAGCTTCTCAGGGAGATCGAGACATTCTATGGGCAGTTGTACACATCAATCAGCAAGCCCGTTGCGAGTCTAGCGATCCAAGAGCTAGATTGACCCAACACTACACCGAAGATATCACGGACGTCAGCCTGTACGAGATTAGGATGGCTCTGAAACGGTTCAAAAACTACAAGGCGCCGGGTGATGACGGAATTACGGCCGAACTCCTGAAGACGGGTGGCAAACCGGTCCTTAGGGCCCTTCAGAAGCTGTTTGTTTCCGTCATACTCGAGGGCAAAACGCCACAGGCATGGTGCAGGGGTGTGGTGGTACTCTTCAAGAAGGGCGACAATGCCCGGCTGAAGAACTATAGGCACATCTCACTTCTTAGCCATGTCTACAAGTTGTTTTCAAGAGTCATCACGAATCGTCTCGCGCGCAGGTTTGACGATTTCCAGCCCCCCGAATAAGCCGGATTCCGAAAAGGCTTTAGCACCGTACACCACATACATACGCTGCGGCAGGTTATACAGAAGACCCAAGAGTATAACCTGCCTCTCTGTTTAGCGTTTGTGGACTACGAGAAAGCCTTTGATTCGATCGAGACTTGGGCTGTACTGCAGTCTCTCCAGCGGTGCCAGATCGACCACCGGTACATTGAGGTGTTGAGTTGTTTGTACAAAAACGCTACCATGTCAGTCCGTCTTCAGGATCAGACCTCGAAACCAATCCTTCTCCAGCGCGGCGTGAGACAAGGAGACGTCATTTCTCCAAAACCGTTCACTGCTGCGCTGGAGGATGTCTTCAAGGTTCTGGACTGGATGGGGCTGGGCATCAACGTTAATGACGAGTACATCACTCACTTTCGGTTTGCCGACGACATATTGGTCATGGCTGAGACCATGGAGAGCCTCAGTAAAATGCTCGATGACCTCAGTAGAGCTTCCGAAAGAGTGGGTCTTAAAATGAACATGGACAATGCCAAGGTCATGGTGAATGCCCATGTAACACCCACTCCTATCAAGGTCGGAGACTCTACACTCGAAGACGATTATGCCTACCTGGGACAAACGGTCCAGTGGGGTAGGTCCAATTTCGAGAAAGAGGTCAACCGTTGAGTCCGACTCGGCTGCCGCCCAGCCTAGTCAAGCCCATCTTCGGAAAGTTGCGTGGTATCTTCTCGTCCAATTTACCGCAGTGTCTCAAGACAAAAGTCTATGACCAGTATGTGTTGCCAGTTATCACCTATGGCACCGAGACGTGGTCGCTCACAATGGGCCTTATCAGAAAGCTCAAAGTCACCCAAAGGGTAATTGAGAGGGCTATGCTCGGAATTTCCTTGCGTGATCACGTCAGAAATGATGATATCCGCAGGAGAACCAAAGTTACCGACATAGCCCGAAGAATTGCCAAATTTAAGAGGCAGTGGGCAGGGCACATTGCTCGCAGAACGGATGGTCGATGGGGCCGAAAAGTTCTGGAATGGCGACCGCGAACCGGAAGACGATACGTTGGAAGGCCTCCCACTAGGTGGACTGATGACCTGGTTAAGGTTGAGGGAAGGCGCTGGATGCGAGACGCACGGGATCGGTCAATGTGGCGGCGCCTGGGGGAGGCCTATGTCCAGCAGTGGACATCTTTCGGCTGAAATGATGATGATGATGATGGCCTTGTGACATATTGGCTCTTTTATACACTTACTACGGTTTGGCTCTTTGGAAAGAAGAAAAACCAAAATTATAGACAGAACATAAAAAATCGAGTAGACTAGAGACCTTAAAAATTACAGGTTATATCCAGTTGCTAAGTATGACCGTGTTAAAGGCCTTTCATAAGAAAAATTCCATTACACACATACATACTTTGACTCACCTTCTGTATTTATACTGTTATGTTATTATAAAAAAAAAATGGTCCGTTTCCGTGAAAATGTCCGTGGCATCAACAGTGAACCTTATTAGAATACCAGCGCAGCTATATTTTCTTTAAGATATCCCTGCACATGCTGACATAGGAGCGTTTTAGGTTTCGCACGGGCTTTTTATAATATACTATTTGTTCCCCGCGGCTTTGCTTCCGTGGATCACCCACAGGACCCGTTTTCATACAGCCAGGTACCTATAATATTACTTCGAAATCGAGACAATGTAAATGATGTTTTAAAAATAGAACAAGTTTAGAACAAAAGTATCGTATACTGTACGTAATTTAACTAAGTAATTTGGCTGTTGCGGCTACAAGATCTTTGCCTTATACCTAATAAAGACTAAATAAAAAAACAAAAATAAAGTGGACGCGGAAATATTTTCTGAGTAAAATTTTATTCCAAATTTTATTAAAAATGACTTCAACATCAAGTGATATTGAAAATACTCCACCAGATATAACACATATAGCAGTTGCGGCTACAAATAATTTACCACCAGAAAAATCAAGACATACGTATAAGAGAAATGAAATACTTAAACACACTTCCTGAAATACTTATTTGTCTATATCTGTGTTTTATTCCTTCCTTCGTAGATAAAATCTTGTATGCAACTGTACGTTATTGGTCTTTTAATAACTCGTGCCCACCTATTTCGGTACGGTACGATAAAGAAATAGCCTATGTCAGAAAACTGTAGCTTTCTGTTGGTGAAATCATCTTTTAAATCGGTCCAGTAGGTTCGGAGCCTATTCGGTACAAAGAAACAAACAAAAAATCTTTCCTCTTTATAATATTGGTATAAATATAGATTGTTTTTTGTTATCTCATGACTCCTGTGTGGGTCACAAATACATGTTTTTTTCTTTTTTCATTAAAATTGCTCGCTGAATTTTGTAGAATTCAGTCATCCCTTTATTTTAGAACGGTTACCCCAAAGGAAACTTGTATTACAGACGACAGTATCTTGGTGCTATATCCCAAAATTACAATTGCCTTGACTCCTACTATACAGGGCAGGCGGCCCTGTATAGTAGGAGTCAAGGCAATTGTTCGGGCGGAGAGGTCTCATAAATTGCTGTAATCAATTACGTAAATAAAGATTTATCTACTAGCTTCTGCCAGCTTAAATTAGCCCAAGGGAACATAATCCCGGGATAAAAGCCTTTGTACCAAATTTCATCCAGATCCGTTCAGCGGTTTGAGCGTGAAGAAGTAGCAAATATACAAACACACTCACAAACTTTCGCATTTGTAATATTAGTGTGTAAATGTGATTTATTGATATTGCCAACTAACCCTGTAGTAAGCTGGTATCACATGAAACGGTAGAAGCATCAAATCAAATCTCAAAACGGAACGTTTGGCCACAACGGTAGTAATTTAACTACCGCACCAAACCACCGACCGATGCCCGTTGGGAGACGTGATCTTGAGACGGTGCCGATGGAAATGCGAATTGGCAAACTTAGGGTTAAGACTCCCTCAGACTAATTGGAGCCACGCGACTGTAACCCAGCCTTCCTGCTAGTGGCTGAGCTTCGAGTCAAATGGCATACGGTTAGTGTCATATTTGAATCCCATAGTTTTGTTCTAGTTAGCGTTTAATGTTTATGTGTTTTTATGAATATTAAAAGCCAAAAAAATTATAAGCCAAAAATGGACCTGACATTACTAGAAAAAACTGGAAAAGGCTCTCACTACGGTGAGTGCGCTAATAGGTCGGTTACATGCGCAATTTCGGCGGATTTTGCATACTGCGCGGTGATTGGTCGATGTGAATGTATGTAATAGTGTAGATTAATATGTGTGCATGATGTATAAGTAGAGCGCCATTTTGTATGCAAAACACACTTGTCCGTTCTTCTCCACGTAGGTATTTTTCGAAAGGATGGTAATATCAAATCATGATCCATCCCTAGTTGTCCCCCCAGCGACGCCCTTGGCCGAGGTTCGACCCCATAGGGGGTAGCCCTCAGCGTGGTCGCTTAAGTTGTGCTTTTTGTGCCTGGTTGGAGGCTCTAGTTTAGCCTCTACAGGATCGCCCAGTTAAGCAGTAGCCAATCACTCTGATCGGAATACGAGAGGACAACCAAAAAAAAAATGCATAACACAGTTTGTCTCCGATCGTCACAGAAGAAACTTAAAGAATAAAGAAATTCTCTTGTCAAGAAGTGTTGCCTTCATCCCGGTCTCGGAGTGATCAGGTCAGCAGTGGCGTGTTGGCATAGTACGGGAGCTGTCCCAGGACAAGAAAAACAGTAAGAGTGTATGTCCAGCATAGGATTGCTATTGATGATGATAGAGACTCATATTCCAAGTCAGTTTGAAAGACCTCCATTCAACTCAATCACCATGATAATGGAACAATCCCTCGATTAATGTCAATAAATAAGCTATATATAAAGTTACTGTAAATTTGATGGTTCGAGGTAATGTATAAAGTTGAATTGGAGGATATGATTTGAAATATGGAGATAAATTCTTCTCACGAGACGCCGATATTTATCACACATAAATACACATAGAGGTATTAAACATTAAACAATATATCTTCCTGACAGTTTTAGAGAAATAAAATGATTGACATCAACGCATTAACTTCTTTAAAAAGTAGCAGATTAGGAGCAATTTATAGAATCTCGACAGACGAGATGAGTTCTCTTAAAGATTCTTCGAAAAGTAATTGAATAATACAAAGTAGGAACCTTCTTAGCTTAAAACGACAGTCTCCTGAAAGCATTTCAAGGAAAATATAAACACATTGATAAAATGATTTACGACAAGTCTTAATGTGTTTTATATTTAAGACATGACTGTAATGAAACATATTCTTTCCTTTTTATTTCGCGGATAATATTGCCAAAAATAAACAAAGAATTTCTACATTGCGTATTCATAATAAGGCCAGAATAATTTCAGCAACAAATATAACCCTAAATACAACATTTAGGGCCTTAATGACGTCATAAACGTATGTAAATCATAACATACTGCCACGAAAACATATATAGATATTTTAAAAATATGGTATCATGTATTTATTTTAGTAGAGAAATATTACACGAAAATAAGCAAGAAAAATAACAAGCATTTCGCTTTTCACTTCCCATCACAGCCAATCTAGTGGCGTAAATAATAAGAGATGTATAAAAAAGGATTCCTTCTAAAACAAGACGCCGCATCACAGAGAGGCAAAGTATTCGCAATTACGTGGACAAATGATCTGTGATGAGCAAAACTCGCTTATAAAATATTGCGGCAAGATACAGCCCACGGTTCTGCTTAGTTTCCTAGCGGGGGTCGTTTTTCAGTTTTATGTAACTAGTTCATTTAGACTTTTTACTTGGCCCGCGTTTTTAGGTTTCCGAAACAAATGTATTTTAGTAAGCCTACACATTATGCCAGCTTGTATGCTACATGTTTTAACCGTTATAAGTAGCCAATACACATATAGATAAATTGTCAAAGAAGCTAAGTTCCACAGCATATGCTGTTAGAAAAAATCGTAATTTAACTGACATAGAGACAGCCCGTTTAGTATACTTTAGCTATTTTCCTAGTGTAATGTCGTACGGTATTCTGTTGTGGGGAAATGCCGCCGACATCCAGACTATCTTTGTTTTGCAGAAAAAAGCTGTTCGATCAATTTATAAATTAAGCCCGAGACACTCTCTCAGAGAGAAATTTAAGGAGATTAATGTAATGACTGTGCCTTCTCAGTATATTTTTTAAAAACTTTTATATTTATCTAAATATAAAATTGTTTAAAAATACCTAAAACATCCTATAATATCTATAACATAAATAATAGGAACAAACACAAATTTAGTACCTACAACAAGGCTCAAGAAAATAGTTTAGATGTCAATGTGTACGCGACGTACAAGATCTAAGTCTTAATAAATTAAAATCATTCATTAAACGTAAGTTGTGCCAGAAAGCGTTTTATACCATTAAAGATGAAGTTGAGGACAAAAAGGCTTGGGATTGAGCTGCTCCAGATAATTTAGATTTATGATATTTTGCAGCGTGAATTTTGTTATTTTTATTTTTTTTTATTAATTAAAATTATTGTTCTTGCAATAACAAGAATATTTACTTTGAAAATATTATTTTATTTTAATTATTGTGAATGTAAAGACCATGTGGATCATTTTTTTTTATTTTAATTTTAATTTATCTTAGTTAGTTTTTAATCATGATCTGGCAGTTTAAGTAGTTTATGCGGCCTGCCCGAATGTCCTTTCTTTGGTATTCTTCATTGTATCGTTGAGCTCCTTAAATTCTGAGTTGAGCTGAACGGTTATTGATAAATGCGTGCACTGACTGGGCAGGTCCACTCAATCTGGCTGGTTCTTTCCTCAAAAGACCATTTCAGACATCAGTCTATAGGGTCTTCACATGATAGATCATGTGCAGATCACCAAGATTTTGTCTGGACTTTAAAAGACACTGTGACCTCTGAGTTTGTTTCGGCCTTTCTTCTCAGAGTAGTCAGATAGGAAACGCCGACCTCATCTAGTTAAAAAAATATGATCGACATATAAAAGTGTTTGTACAAACCAACTTATAGAATTAAAATCATTTATCAATTAAATTATATGTTCACAGAATACGTGTTACTGAGTTCACAGAGTTTGCGTCAAAAGAGACGTGTATATATAAATGTAGGCATAAAGCTTATCTTTTAATATCAAGTCTGGGTCAATGACCATTAATGTTAGATGGTGATACTCATCGCATCTGTGGATTATTGCTCGATTATTTAATTGGACTCTGTAAAATAGTTGCAGAACGAATACGGAATCTTTAGTGCACCTCGCACTTGGCCTAATTTTTTTTTATCATTTCCGTGCAAATATGACTGGTGCTATACATCCGAGCAGATAAATGAGACTGAATTGTGTTGCAAACTCCATGTTACTCCAAAATTACCTTAGCTTGACGTTTATGCTTCTAATTGGATGTAGAGTATCGGTCTAAATCAAGTCTGGCTTAATTTGATGGCTACAAAGTTGATAAAATTATTTTTTATCTAGCTGATGGTATTTCAAATTCTGAAAGTCCAGGCAGTGTCTAGTGTAAATGACTGATATTCAGCCGCATCTGGCTGCAGCTTACCGAACAGTTGGGAAAACCTACTACAATTGTTGAATTAGATAATACTAGCTTCTGCTAGCGGCTTCACCCGCCTTAAAAGTGTTTTTCTATCCCAGCAAAATATTATACCGGGATGGAAAGTAGCCATCCTATTCCAGACTATCATCTATCACTGTGTCAAATTTCACCCAGATCCGTTCAGCCGTTCTGGCGTGATTGAGTAACAAACATACATCCACACACACATCCATCCTTACTATCACCTTTATAATATGAGTAAGATAAAAGTTGCCTGCTGAATCTACCTTACAGTATGCAGGCTGGTATAAAAATTGTTCTAGCTGGCTTTGAACACTCATTAGAATTTAGAATCGGTTTGAATTTAGAGATGGTATGTATTGTTTAGTCCTGGGCAGATTTGAGGAGAGCTAGTAATACACATCATTAATTTGATTATATATTTTTAAAGTCAGTTGTGAAAAGCACCTACAGTATCTACTTAATATTTTACCAAAATCAGTAAAATAACGAGTGATCTCATGTAATTATATGTATTTTGTGAATCCCTCTTAGCATCGCCGTCGAACATTACTGAACAAAGTTAAGAAGATTCCTGTGACATAGGAGTGTTTGAAGTATCTATTGCAAAGATTGTATCAAAGTGTTGTTAAAACTTTCGGGATAACAAGGATAGTTTGGTCTTTAAAAGTTTCGGGATTTTATACTAAATGGAAAACTGAAACCAAAATGGTATCAAAGTTGAAATATCGAATACTACGTGTTACTTTGATTTGGAAAATATACTGTTTTGTGTTTGGATAATTATATTCGACAGCGTTTAATAAACGTAGTAAATCGATATTTTTTTATTGTTAAAACCTACCAGCCCTTGTCCAGCAGTAGGACAGATTAGGCTAGCAAAAAATAACTACTAAGTAAGAACCAATAAACGAGAAAGTTTGTAAGGATGGAAGGATATTTGATACTCTTTCACGCTTTCTTTTCTTACTTTTTTCGTGTGAGGACGTGGCCACCTCTGGTGACAGAGTTAATTAAGCCGTCTCTGGGATCCCTACAGGCCTCTGAATTGGCTATTACAGACTTACATTATCGATATAAATCTAAGTTATCTCACGATGTTTTCCTTCGCCGTTGTTTGTGATGTCCGAGATAAACTTAGAAAGTACATATGAATTTGAAAAAGTCACATTGGTCACTTAGCCACTGGGCCACCACGATATACGTGACTCGCAAAACTACTGAACGATTTTCAAGTAACTTTACAGTAATATAGCTAACACATACATCGGCTATAATTTATGAAGATATTGTGTATTTACTCCTCCACGCGACTGAAGGCGCGAATATAAGTTAAACAACCATAATACCAAATTAAAATAAATATCCTTCCGCTTCTATTTCTTTTTATTATACCCATCGCATTCATTATTCCATTCCATCCTGAGCTTTAAGGTCAGTAAATATAAACAAATTAAATAAATTACGTCCTACTTGTTGTTTTATTAATTAATTTACTCGACTTAAGCTCTCTATGACGAAAGCGGTCACGCATTCGGTTTTAAAGCATAATGCTTGAAACGGAGCTTTGTAAAAACAAAAAAAAGTTTTAATTTGATAATGAAACTCAACACTAAACTAGGCGAGCTTTGTGTTGGTCTTTCGAAGGCCACAGTTACATTATATCAGGGCTATTTATCCCTAAAGGTTGTATTTTCATTGTATTTATTCATGATGGCTAAAACAAACAGTGATATATTATATTGTGTACAAAAATGACAAGAAAAAAACAACCAAATAGGTAAATAACAATATTTTTCACAGCACACAGACAAAAACAATTAAATTAAAACTACATAGTACAATACTTGAAAATATTAAATTTATAAAAACATTGTTCTAAGCTGCTTTTTGGGTGCTTAGTTATATGGGAAAAAAAGACTTGTGACATAATATGTTGAGTGTACATAGTAGGTACACCTCCACATCCCCAAATATCCATCCAAACTATCGCGTTGATAATATTAGTAAGTTTATAATTATATAATATAAGCTGTTACCTACAAAATCACTTTTAGAAAAAACTAATAACACTAACTTTGCCTAACCGCGGCAACGATCTTAGGCCCTATGACCAATATTCAAATTCAAGACTTTTATTTGCTGAATATGGGTAAACAGGTGTTAAAATTTAAAAATATATATCGCCATAATTAGGCTCACACCATGCAAATTTAAAAAGCATATTAATAAATTACAAATTAATTAATAAAACACAGTATTTAGTAAATAAGGCAATGAATGACTACAATAATGTCAAGCGTACAATACTTTATATTATTACAATTAATAGAAATAGAAAAATCAATACATGTCAAGCAGTACAAAAATATTTATACAAATATTCATAATTCGATATAGATACATGTACGATTAGATTAACAATTATTATTATTTTTACATTCGCGATAGCAACAACGAGACGAACGATGCAGGTTAAGAGGTCACAGTATGTTAGGCTATGCCAATACATGTATGTTTGTGTGTACTGTAGAAGGCGTAGACAGAGGTTAACAAATAAGTAGATATATTACTTTTATAGCTCATATATTTAGTAAGAATTTTACAATATGCCTGCCTTCTGGGCGGCTACACTAGAATTGACAATCAAAAACATATTCACTTATTTTCTATTCGAAATTCATTTACCTTTCAAGTAATACCAATTGCCAGTGTTTTTCATAGGCAAGTAGGTTGCCTTCCAGTTAAGCAGAGTCCTCACAGTACCTACGACCTACATAGATTTATTGAACTATATTCTGGCGGTATTTGCCAGTAATTGGGTTATGGAAGTCAAATGGCAGTCTCTCCACGTAAAATATTGATATTCAGCTGGTTCTAGTTTCTAGTGGACTGGGAGCCGACCGCAATCTATTTGAGAAAAAGCTAGGCCTGAGAATTAATTTATATTTTGAGACAGGCCATTAGACGACAGTATCTTATATCAAAGATAAAAAAAACGCTCCTTCGTATATTTTTCTACAATAACCGTAGTCTCATATACGGAAATGGAAGATATGATATAATAAGAAATGGCACAATAAACTTCCTTGTGCCACAAAAAACTGACTGAAAATTTTTTTATTGCAGGCAAGCACGATAAGAAAAATACTTAAAAAATTGTCTTTCAAGGATGAAAGTCCCAAACAGCAGTTAACCGACCACTTCTGAGGATTCTTGCAATAAATCACTCTCCGATGACAACTTTACCATAAGAAAGCATAAAAAGACAGAAAGTTTTCTACATTTTCTTTCATATAAATAAAAGTGAACGTCATGTGTCGCAAATGAAATCCTAATGATCTTGGAGAAATATGGTAAGATGATGTAACTAGCAAAGAAGATCTGCTCCATACAACGAGCAAAAACGCACACACACTTAAACACGCTTCACGTACAGCGAGTGTAAGCGCACTCGCGATATGCATTAATTTATTTTGTTTGAAATCCCCTGGACACGCGTCTATGTTTGCGTGCGCCTGTTTTTACTCGTTGTATAGAGCCTACCTTCTGTATTATTCCGATTCTCTGTTCGATACGAAGCCTTATTTCCGTCGAGAAGCGAAATGAACTGAGAAGGTACTTACTACCTGTGAAAACCGTTTGTAGGTCTTATGACACCGTTCTCCTTACACAAGCATAGGTTATGCTTACCTCGAAAAATTGAAAGAAAATATTTCTCCAAGATATTACTTTCGTTACAATCTTGACTTCACTTTAAAATCCCACTTCCGAATACAAAAATCAGGTTGATTACCTTAGGAAGATACATCAACCAGGATTTTTTGTGTCTTTTATAAGGTTTAAAAGAAGGAAGAGGAAGGAGGAAGAAAAATAAGTCTAAGTAAAATACACTGTAGGAATTATGTAAAATTAACACGATACCTAGATTGCTCCTTTAATTAATCAAATATTAAAACTTAAATCTCATTCAAATCCGCTGAAATCTGTGTTTTTACTAGTACTAGGCGTTTTATCATATTAGACTAAATAGGTTTTATGTCTTTTGAGTGGTATATCAAACGATTTTATATTCAATGTATGTTATGCTTATCGAAATTAGTTACTTTAAAATTGTATTTACCTTTTATTATACTAATTGATCGTAATATCAAAAAAAAAATATAGGTTCAGTTGTTATATCTTGTAAATATTAGAGATTTTATAATTATATCATCTATTAACCGTTGGACAAATTTATAATATTAGGTGATTTTAACTTCGGCAATAGTGTAGACTGGATAGTGAGTACCGACGATGGTAGCAATGAATTGATTCAGCAAAATGTTACGTGTCAGCATTTGAGCGATTTTTTTGATGCCATTCTTACTTCTAACTTGTCTCAGTATAACGGTGAGAGGAATATCAACGGAAGGGTTTTGGACCTAGTTTTTTCTAATGACTCTTTGAGTGTCAGTGAATGTCATGATCCATTGGCTCTGCCAGTTGACTTGCATCACAAACCGATATCAATTCGAGCTGATTTTGTTGAAATTCATAAATTGGCGGACAACGCAACACGTTGGTACATGTTTTCTAAGGGTGACTATGTGGCCATTAGATCTGAATTGGACAGTATAAACTGGACTGGCCTTTTAAATTCGGAGTCATTGGAAAGTGTTGTTGAATCTTTTACAGTATATTATATGAACTTAGGGAAAAGTACATCCCTCTTAAATGTGTTAAAAAATCATCGTATCCTTTGTGGTATAGTTCTGCTCTAATAAAGGTATTAAGAGAAAAATATAAGTATCATCGTAAATATAAAACGTATGGTAATATCTCTGATTTTCATTCTTTTTCCCTATTACGGAGCAGGGCCATTAACTTGGAAAAGACATGCTATGATGCATACATGGATAAAATAGAATCATCAATAATCAAAAATCCAAAATCTTTCTGGTCATATATGAAAAGTAAGAGAATTTCTAATGCAATTCCTAAGTTCATGCAGTATGGTGACGTCACAGCGAGTAGTGGTGAGGATATCAGCAATTTATTTGCGACGTACTTTCACTCCACTTTCCAAGAACCTGTGCACGTCCCTGGTAGTACATCTTTGCAGACTTATAGTGGTGTTAGTAGTGATGATAGTGTTGCATTTATCAGTACGTTAGAAATATCTCATTCTAGAGTACTGAAATTGCTTAAGTCCTTGGACCTTTCTAAATCAGGTGGCCCGGATCTCATACCCCTGGAGTTTATAGTACAATGTGCTGCTAGTTTGGTAGTCCCATTGTGTATCCTATTCAATCGATCTGTTTCCGAGGGTATAGTACCTAAAATTTGGAAATCAGCATTCATCACCCCTGTTCACAAGAAAGGAAACAAATCTGATGTTACGAACTATCGCCCGATATCTAAGTTGTGTTTATTTTCAAAGATCCTTGAGCGTATAGTGTATAACGATGTTTATGCGGCTATGGAAAGTAACTTCGGGGGGGAACAACATGGCTTCCTCAAAAAACGATCCACTACGACTAACTTGGTGTTGTCGCACGAGTTTATATCAGGTGGTATGGATCAGCGTGCGCAGGTGGATGTCATTTATACCGACTAAAGCAAGTGCTTCGACCGTATCGACCATCGTCTGCTGCTGGAGAAGTTGCTCAAAGCTGGTATACGCGGAGACCTTTATAGATGGTTTTCGTCTTATATTGAGAATCGGAGTCAGGCTGTGGTTCTCCAAGGTTACACTTCGGGTTGGACATCGGTCCCCTCGGGTGTGCCACAGGGTTCAGTTTTGGGGACCTTGCTTTTCACTCTGTTTATTGCTGACGTTGTAAACTGCTTCAAGCACTCTTACGTGTTGCTATATGCAGATGACATGAAGGTTCACAAGATTATACGTGATATCTCAGATACTCACCAGTTACAAGAGGATCTGAATAGATTTGTAGAATATTGCAAACATAATTTGCTCCAATTGAATGTCTCCAAATGTTTTCAAATGACCTTCACGCGCCAGAAATCTATAGTAAATTCGGTCTATAGTTTCAACCGACTTACCTTGGGCAAAGTTAACAGCATAAGGGATTTAGGTATCATACAAGATAGCAAATTACTATTTGACCAACACATTGACGGTATTGTGGGCAAGGCTTCACGGGCACTAGGATTTGTAATCAGGGCCTCAGCCTGTTTCCGTTCTCTGAAGCCTATCAAAGTTTTATACTGTTCGTTCGTGCGCAGCCACTTGGAGTACGCATCGCAAGTTTGGAACCCTCAATACGGGATCCATAAGTCACGCATTGAGGGCATCCAGAAAAAGTTTCTGAAATATCTCGATTATAGGGCGCACCAAGTATCTATAGATTACAGTCACCGTTGTAAGAGATACCATTTTCTGCCATTAGATCGTAGGCGGCTCATTAATGATGTATGTTTTTTGATTAACATAGCGAATGGCTCAATTGACTGCCCTGAGCTACTAACAAAGTTAGCATTTCGCACTAACACTATTGGATTACGTAAACGGCCGCTTCTAGACGTGTCTTTTACCAGTAATAATTATAGGCGTAATGCTTTTCTTATAAGAAGCGCTAGAAGCTTCAATGATGTATCTTCTGAGCATGATATTGACTTATTTTGCACTAAAATAAGCACAGCAAGGACGCTCTTAGCCAAATCATTTTTTTGTGAATAATGCACCAGCTAGTGGTTCTTTGACTTATATGTAGCAACATAATAGCCTGAATTAATCGTTAAGTTATATATTTGTGGAGGCTTGTTATTAGCAACTTGAAAATGTATTATAGTTACCTATTATTATTTGTAATTAGACTGTAAGCCTTCTTAAAAGTAATAAAATAAAATAATAAATAAATTTACTTGAACTGCAAACAACCGATAGACCTCGCCTCATCAGAGCGATAAATAAACCATTAATAAAGCGTTGATGTGTAAAAAATAACGTTTAGTTAAGTTTTACGAAATATAAAATACAGACGCTTTATCTCAAAACTACCGGTGATAGGTATTACTGAGAATTTCGTCACAGAGAATCTGTACACTGTATATTTTCTGAACGATATTAATCACGACAAAAAATCTGATTCCGTACATTTACAAAAAGTACAAAATCATAATCATCTATTTGTACAAACATAGTCTAAATTTTCCTTTGATAAAACCTCTCGCAAATTCTCTGTAGAAAAAATTATTTAACATTTTCAGTATCTGAACAAGTGAAATTCTCAGTACCAACAGTTTTATAGACTTTCCAATAAACTGGTCTATTCTGGAAATGGATACAAACACAAACGGTAGTGGAAAGCTATCAATGCGAAGTTAAATAAATGTTGCATTAGACGAATTGAATGTGGTGGCTCGGTATTCGCTTTCATAGCATGTCAATTAAATGATTGGCAAGCTTTGTACTAGGAACAGGGTGATGTGAGTTACAAGCTGCCGCCCCCGGCTCCGTCTACGTTAGTACTTAGTACTTTAGTTACTTGCTTACTTTAGCGTTACTGTAAAGTTTCATCAAAATCTATTCGTAGGTTTCGCGTGAAAGAGGAACAAACATCCTTCCATCAAATCAAACGTTCGTTTTTATAATATAATATTATAAGTATGACTGACACCATGAAATAGGGACAAATTAATACTTATTCAATATCCCAAATGCATGGACTGTTTACAAACCATAATCAGGTTAATTTTCGAGCCATTTTCCATATAAAATTAGAAACATTTGCCGGTACTAATAATTTGTGTGAATATTGTATAGTTTTTTGCTTTGGCGTGAAAACATACAGAAACTTAATTAAACATAGTGAGGGGTCTTATGTGTATATACTGGGTATCTTGAAACTCTGCAGTTGCATTCACATTTGTGTATTATCTCTTGTTGGAGCACATAAATAAAAACACTAAAGAACTTAATATTTATAAAACGGATTGTTTTATAAATATTAAGTTCATATATGGTATACATAAAATTAAAAAAAAAAAAACAAAAGTAACTTTCGTTTCGGAAGTCGGTGTCGCAAAGACTACTTCTACTAAGGCTACTATGACATTTATTTTAAACATTTTCACAAAAAATAATCCGACTTCCAAAGCAAAACACAAAAAAGAGCAAAAATGAATTTCGTTTCGGCAGTCAGTGTCATAGAGTAACATATGTGAATTTTGTGCAATTCCAACAATATTACATACATACGTGTGGAATTTATAACCTCCTTTTTTTAGAAGTCGCTAAAAATGCAATGTCACACTCACAAGAAAATGCAGTGTCACAAGAAACAAACGTGTGTGCATAATTTAATCTCAATCCAACACCGGGAAGTAGATCAAAACTAACTTGCAAGCTTTTATTACACACACCAGGACAGGTGAATAAAAGCTTGTAGTATCAAAGTAGGAACTTCTGTTCAGATATAGTCAGTTAGGAAATGTCGAGTCAATCTTACTTCAAGAAAACGCCTCGTAAACTTGCTTTTAATATCAGCTTATTGAAATAAATTTATCCCATCTTCCTAGCTAATCGTGCTGTGCTGGCGCTGCCGTAGCAGCAGAGAAGCTTAAGCGTAAGAAATATAACCTCATCGGAACTTATATTTTTGAGCCGTTTGTGGTTAAAACTCTTGGTCCATGGGGTTCACAGTGGGATCCGAGTGCTCGAACATTATTTAAAGATCTGTAAAGCACCAGGATCTGTACACCAAATCTTAACCTAGTGTCAGACTAGTGTCAACCTTCACGTGACCACGTGAGGATAAGCATTGCCATACGCCAACGTGGTAATGCTTCCAGTCTTTTGGCCACAATACCAGTGGACAACGACGTGGAGGAAGTTTTTGACGCCATATTTTAGAAAAGTATAATTTTAGGATTACTTAGGTATTATTTCAAGTTTATACGTATATGTTTGTAATCTTAGATATTTTAGTAATCTTAGATAATTTTATTTAATTGTAATCATGAAATATAATATTAAAGCCCGTTCACATGTGCCAAAATTGCAATGAATTTATTACTTTTGAAAAGTAAATCTACCGGGAAATGTGTTTTAAATACGGAAATGTGTTTTAATTGCATATTAATACAGTTATTAATATGCAAAAAATTAGCAGTAAACTTCTAAATCATAGTAAATATATTTTAAAGAATGGCCAACATTATTATGAATTAGTTTATTGGTAGGCAAGTTCCAAAATTTTGTTTTGTGTTAAATAGCTCGCTGAAAAAGACTGGCCACAATTTCGTTGTCAGATTTGAGTTTTTGAGTTATTTTGCTTCAGGCCCGTATATATCCTCGATGTCCTCACAGCAGGCCCCACCTACTCAGCTATCGCCTTTTTGTCCTGAATATGGTTGCTCAAAATCCAAGCTATAACTCCACACAGTTTTTACAGGTACTTGAAACTTTGATCTATTGTTTACATAGGCAAAAAAAGCCACATTCTTATAAGATTATGTTAACTACAAGGAAGGAAACACTAAATCATAAACTCCATACTATTCAGATTCAAATAACCAGCACAGCTTGAAGTTAGAGACCCCAGGAACAACCAAAACATGTAAAGCTCAACTAATACTGGGCATATTCTAATTCACAAGTATATGCTTTCACTCTACTGAAGTAATGTACGGTTTGACTAATATCCAATTAGCCTCATAGTACTTACGCCAGGGTGAATTATGTTTCACACGTGACGTCAGAGCATAGCATTTGATATATTATTGTCTGAATCGCAGTTATATAATTATGATATCTAAATAGATCATGGATTTTTAAGTAGTTTGAACCACAGTTTTAAAGGTAACGTATACTACCATAATTATGTTATGGGATCAGGTTACCAATAGTTTCAATAGTAAATATTGCTCCTTTCATCTCTGGGACGGATCTGCCAAATACCAGCTTGATGCACTTGAGTCGTTAGAAAAGCGGGCCAAGAGACTCATCGTCAATGAGAAAATGGTCGAGTAAATGCTCCAGAGCCTTGAACATCGTCGCCTAGTTTCCAGTCTTTCGTTATATATATAGTTTTATTCTGTAGTGTGTTTAAACTAAATTATTGTTATAAGTAATGGTTTTCCTGACTGACAGATCTAGATGTACATAGGTACCTACTTTGTAGAGCATACGTAGTCTATAGCAATTCAGAAGAGATTATATTTTGAAACCGTAGATACATAGCGAGAAATTGCATCAACGAGGCGTACGATCTTCTGAAATACATTCGCCACAATCTCTAAAGTGCACTCTCACAACGTACAAGAAACTTTTATAGATAAATGTTTCATGTCTAAGTTTCCGTATTCTGGGACCAGGGATTAGTGTGTGTAGTACACTTTGACTGAGACGCTAAAATGCTAACGTGTTATAGATACCGCCAATTTTCTGGGCCGCCCTGAAGTTTGCTTTCCGATGCAAATGTTACAGGCATACACATAGCGATTTTGGTATTTTCATCAACATGGCAGCATTTTCATTCAGAATGTATCATTTAGTGATGTGGAACTGATGAACAAGACCACAGATGGCCATGAAACTTCTCAACGATAAGTATGTTTTGGGTACTATAAGATATCTCGAATAGTTAAATGACTGTGATGAAGCAAATTTAAATAAATGGTTCTAATGAAAATGGTAGGTACCATCGAACTGATCTGGTAATGAAGCCGAACGTAGGCACCGGAACTCCATAATAAAGCAATTTATCCCAGTCGTTTAGTATTGTTAAAATTGTTATCAGAAGCCCTCTATAAATTAAATCCGCTATAAATGATTTTCATGGTAATATTTGTACCAAAACTAAAAATAGTAAATAAAAACTTTTAACAAAAACATTAAAGCGACTTCCAAAACAAAACAAGAACTTTCTTTTCGGAATTCGGCTTCAAAAACGAAATAAAATAGGTAACAAAGACACCGACTTCCCAAAAGAAAGTCTACTTTTAAGTCGGTTTAATTTTTTTGTTATTTCTTTTTTGCTTTCAGTTCAATAATTTGTCTGTAATTTTTTTTGTTAAATAAGTTTTTTTTTCGCTTTTCAGTTTTTTTTTTAATTTCAGCAGAATCGGTTTACTGTTGAAAATTCATTGGGCAAATTATCAATGAATGCTTTTTTTCTACGTTTAGGGGTGGATTTTATTTTTCAATTAAATGGGACTAAGTGCCTTTTCACACGCCCCGGTTTCCGGGTAGCCGGTGCCGGGTAACCAGCGGCGAAGTGTAGTGCCATGTATGTTAGCTTTCACACGTACCGGTGTACATGGCCATAGATTCGACGCCGGGTTCCCGGCACCGGCTATCCGGAAATCGGAGTGTATGAAAAGGCTCTTAGGGTATCCCTTAAAGTAAGTATTTCAAATAAAAAGAAATTAAAAGTAAAACGATTCTATAATAAAAAGTTATGCGTGGTACATACAATAATATATATAATGCTATTATCTCTTGTGATAGATGGATCGACACCGTAAAACAAAAACAATGGTTTCTTTCTGTAAACAAAAGAAATTCTTTATTTCGACACTAAATCTAACAAACGATAGACAAATAAAAGTAAGTATGTGTTAATTAACAAACCTGTAAACAAAAGAAACGACATTCAAAGTTTATTATTGATGTCGATTCCTAAATCACTATTTAAATTAAATCCTTTTCACAATCTCTATAATGTATGTAATACGCGCAGCCATTAACAAAAACACTCCCTTTAAACTACAGATAATACAGATATAAAATCAGTCTGCTAGCGCTTCATGCGCGGGAAATTTAAATAAAGAGAAAATATATTTTATCTTTACATCTCCCCCTCCCAGAGAAGATAAAAGACTACAACTTCTCACGCATCGTCTTCATGGTATTTCAAGTACAGGGACTGCTTAAATTTCGAGATGTGAAAAAAGTTTGACTCTGATTTCTTATGTCCAGTGTTTACCTTGTATATCGTGTTTGATATTTTTTCTGCTATTTTGTAGGGCCCGATTCTCAATTCGTCGAGCTTTTTTCTATTTAGTTTGTTTCCATCCAAAAACTGCATCACCAACTTTTAAGTCTATGTGTCTTCGATTTTTATCATAAATTGTTTTGTTGTAATTATGTGATCTGATTGTATTTTCCAGAGCTTTTTTCCTGTCTTGAATTAAATCATACTCGGTTTTTTTTTAGTTTCAGTTCATTTGGCAAGATCGTAACATCTGTGCAGTTTAGCAGATAATTTGGAGTATATCCAGTAACAGTGTGCACTGTTTCATTATAGTTTTTCACACAATTTTGTGCTATTGTTGTCCATGCTACTTTTGTGTCCTTTTCGTTTATCTTGCATCTAATTTTATTTACTAACGTTTGATTCAATCTTTCGTTTAAGCCATTTGAGAAAGGCGAATTTGCTGCTGTAAAAAATATTGGTATATTTTTATCATACAAGAAAAAAATTTAACTCCTTAGAATTGAAACCTGGGTATTGGTCTGAGAAAATCATGCCGATGTCATCAGTTCCTACAGAGTTTTTTACTAGTTTGATGAAATCATTTGCATTTTTCGTACTTGACGTCAAGATGTATGCATATCTAGTGAAATGATCTGATAGCAGATACAAGTATCTCTTTGTTGACCTCAAACCTCCGAATCCTCCAATGGTATCAATGAAACATATCTCAAAAGGTTTTGTGGCGGGATCCAGGTGGGACATCAAACCATATTTATTTTTTCTTCTTGTTTTGTTTTTTATACATACTATACAACTTTCACTGATTCTTTTTATGTTTTTTATCATGTTTTCTGCTGTGTATAAGCAGCTGATCATTCTTTGAATTTGTTTAGTTCCTATATGACCTAGGTCTATATGTACATTTTTAATGAGTTCTATACTGAATTCCTCAGAGAGTATTATGTTTCATTGTTTTTTACTTTCTTGTAATAAACATTGGTTTTTGATATTAACCTCTCTTTTCTGCACTGTATCTTTTCATTTTTAACTTGATCTTGTAAAATATCTTCTAGTTTTATTATGTTGACTACTTTTAATTGTTGGTCCAGGTTTTCATTTGGTTCTAAGACTGGGTTCCTGCTTAGACAATCAGCTTCGATGTTGTATCGTCCAGGAGAATATTTAATTCGGAAATCATATTGGGATAGATAGTATGTTAGATCTCCTAGTTCTTCATCCGTTCTTGATTTCATATTCATATTCTCCAATGGCTTGTGATCTGAGGAGACAGTAAATTTCTTACCTATTAACAGGTGCTGCCAAAACTATACACATTCTTTGATTGCTAGGCATTCCAGATAGATAGCCTTCTTCCTTTTTTGAACATCATTCAATTTTTTTGAGAAGTATGCTACTGGTTTGTCGTCATTGTCTTCTTGTGGTTGTTTTAGGACTGCTCCTACTCCTAGTATACTGGCATCTGTGTATATGAGGATGGGTAAGTTTGGATCAAAAATGATTAATATCGGTTGAGAACATAATATTTGTTTCATTTCATCAAATGAATCTTGACATGCTTTAGTCCAATTAAATATTTGACCTTTTATCAAAAGGTTATACAATGGATCCAGTTTTATAGCTATGTTTGGCACATACTTGTGATAAAAAATATTTTTTCCCAAAAATTGCCTCACATTTTTTTGCGTTTTTGGAGTTGGGAAGTTTTTTATTGATATCAAGTTGTCTTTCAGAGGTCTAACAGAATTATTCTGTATTATATGCCCCAGATATTTAACGGAGTCCGCTGCAAATGTGCATTTAGAAAATTTCAGTCTTAAACCTTCACTTTTAATTGCTTTAAATAACTGTGTTAGATGCCTGACATGATCTGGGAATGATTTTGAAAATAATAAGATGTCATCGATGTAGGTTACTGTGAATTCTCCTAGCTTGTGTTTCCGTATTATATTACACATTATTTTCTGAAATATAGCTGGTCAGGTTTTCAAGCCGAAAGGCAAGCAAGTCCATTGATAATGTCCCTCTTGTGTGATGAAAGCAGTTTTGTGTCTATCAGTGACCCGCAGAGGTATGGACCAAAAAGCTGAATTCAAATCCAGGGTTGAGAAAAACTTGCAATCTCTGGTTTTCACTATTAGGTCCTCAATAAGTGGGAATGGCTGTGATTGTGGGACAACAATTTTATTTAGGTCTCGAAAATCTATGCACAATCTTGATTTTTTGTTTTCATCTTTTTTGTAAGCTAATGTAACCGGAGCTGCAAACGGACTATATGATTCTTCTATAATATTTCTTTTCAATAATTTTGCAATCTGATTTTCAATCTCTTTTTTATCTTCCATTGTGCAACGATATGGCCTTTAACGGCAATATTTTTCAACTAATAGATCAATATGTGCTTCATAATCTAATACCGTTCCAATGTCATATTTATCCTTTGCAAATACTGATTTATTATTCAATATTAAATCATCTGTTCTGTTTTTGATAGTCCAGATGGTTTATACAAATTATGAAGTTTTGTTCACTGAAGTTTTCATTGAAGTTTACTGAATTGTTAGGTATAATTTCCTTAGAAATATTAATATGTTTCCTTAGAAACCATTTCACTTCTTTGTATCGGAACTTTCTGACTTATTTTTAAGTTTCATTTTGAATTAAGTAAAACTTTTTTATACAATCAAGTCCAATTAAAAAATCATAATCGAAATTTTCCTTGTCAATTACACAGACATCCATTTTTTTTCAACATCAAAAATGGTAATATCTAGTGTAGTTATGCCACTGACCTTTTTAACGCCATTAATTGTTTTTAAATTAGTATTGTTAGGAATACTTGATGACTTGTTTTTTTAATTTTAACAGCCTTGAATTTATCAATGACACATTAGAGCCAGAGTCATAGATTCCAAATACCTTAACATTTTTATCCAATACAAATTTTACTTTAATTAATGGCGGCACTACTAGTTTTTTTGCTCTTCACATTGTAGTTCACATTCTAATTCTGAATTGTTAATGAATTTTATTTGTTTCTTTTATTTTTCATTATTTATTTTTGTTTTGAACCAACACAAATCTTCTGAGTGATAGCGCACCTTTCTTTAACTTTTCACATATGCTACATTTTTCTCTCATAGGCTTAGGATCATCTTTTATTTTTAATTTTTTTTTCTTTATAACTAAATGTTCCAACTTACCAACTTCATTAAATAAGTCTTTTGTTTGTACAATTCCCTCTTTTTTGATCCTATCAGTTATAAAATCTGGTAAGTCGGCAGCAATTATATCAATTAGGGTCCCTTGGACAATTGTTTTTCTTACTTCAAGTAATAGTTTTCTTTTTTATCTGCATATTTTAATAAAGATCCTGTTTGATACTGAAAAGATAAAGCATACCTACTAGTAGTCCAGCCCTTACTAGCATAGGTTTGCAGAAAGTTTGATTTCCATTCTGACCATTCTGATTGTAAACTAAGCCTGATCATCAAGGAAGAATACCAATCCGTGCATGATTTTTCAGAAATAATCTAAAGATTTCAATTTTTTTTCCATCTTTTATCAAATCAAACCTTGCACATTCTGTTTCGAATACTTCCATCCAGTGATATGCACTTATATTTTTCCATCGAATTTTTCAATCACAAACCTGTCTGCTAACTTTTTTATGCTTTGTTTTTCTTTATTTTGTTGATTTTCTACTAGTTTCTCTAAAATTTTTACAATGGGATCTTCTGAATTCTTTTTATTAACAATAGCCATTTCTTCTTGGGTAATTTCCTCAAGGAATTGGTCCTGAAAAATCATATTATTATCCTCATCAGAGTATGTTTTCAATATATCTTCTGTCATTTTTATCTACACACTTCTTTTTTTATGTCTTTTTTCAATGTATTTTTGATAGTTGCGTAAGCTTAAGAGCCTTGGATGTGTTTGTGAAATGATGCTAATTGATACTCTTCAGGAATCAGGAAGATTCTGTCATCTTCTGTGACAATTGAGGTTATGGCAATGTAGTTTGACTTTCCGTCTATTGATGGTTTTGCTTGAAATGTGAATTTGCACTATTCCATTTTTAGACAGTAAATGTCGTTTTATAATGCTATTATCTCTTGTGATAGATGGATCGACCCCGTAAAACAAAAACAATGGTTTCTTTCTGTAAACAAAAGAAATTCTTTATTTGGAAACTAAATCTAACAAACATTATACAAATAAAAGTAAGTATGTGTTAATTAACAAACCTGTAAACAAAAGAAACGACATTCAAAGTTTACTATTGATGTCGATTCCTAAATCACTATTTAAATTAAATCCTTTTCACAATCTCTATAATCTATGTAACAATGAAACATGGTTAGTCGTAAAAAATTACAACTCACTTGAAACGTAACACTTTGGTTTATTATTTCTACGACAATTTATTATGCTGGATTTCAATAATGAAAATTAATAGGTATTCATATTATTTACAACTTTGTTTCAGCGTTACAAATTTATAATGCATCGGATTTTATGAATACTTTTTAAACATAAGTATAAAAATACTTTTTTAACTAATTTACTAACATTAAGATTCGACTGGGCTGCATTGACTGAGGGTAGGCTTTAATGGAAAAGGGAGACAGAGGAAGGTAGCCTAGCCTAGCATTGGGATCTTACAGGCCTTTTTTTTTGTTAACGGGGGAAAACCTTCAAAAGGCGCCTTCATTTTTAGGGCAAATACCCCAACGACCTCTCAAACGACCACCTCGGGACCTCTTCTGTACAACGCCTGTTAGTTGAGCCTCGCTATGCACGGCAGCTCGTGGTCACTGTGCCACGGTCTTTCGTAGAGTCCCTTGGTGTGCGGACAAGGGCCATAACAGACCTAATAACTTCCAAGTAGGTTCTACTACATGCGCCTAAAATCTCGCAGTATACTACCAATACAAATAAAATCAATATAAAATAGGAACCTAGCCTTACTAGTTGGAAGTCAGCCAGGTCACCAAATACTCGCGTACCAGCCTAATTCAGTTTGAATGACACTAACAGGGCCTATACCAGACATTGATTTGAATTACAATTAAGTTTGTTGCCTCGTACCATTGGCCAGCCATTCTACTATTTAAGGAATGATTTGCAAGTACAGAAAAATGAATGTGTTGCCAAAAAATAACAAGCTTGTTACCATGTATCTAATTATTAAATTAATTAGTTAGCTCGTATTATATACGATAGGTTCAGCAAATGATTTTATTTCATCATCATATTTTTTTGCAGAAAGACATCCACTGCTGAACATAGGCCTCCCCCAACTGTCGCCAGCTCCTGTAATTCTCTCATCCAGCTGATGCCCGGAACCATAACCAAGTCATCGGTCCACCTAGTACGTACCACAAGGCCTTTCAACGCAGCGTCTTCCGGTACGTGGTCCCAACTCCAGAACTATTTGGTTCCATATGTCGATTTGATTTGATGAAAATAAATGTCTTCAAGTATTATGCATTAAATACCATTTTATAGGAACCTTTTTTACTTTCAAAACGGGGACAGTTTTTCGCCCGAGAACGTAGAGTAGAATGGCCCTGGTACTATGAAACTTCTTAGGGTGAAATGAAGATAGAATCGAAATGAGTTGGATACAATTGATATTTGGACCTGTTTTCGGGTAGGTCAGTGAGGTGTTTTTGAGTGAGGTAGCGTGATTTGGAATATAATAAGGCGTAACTTGGCAGAGCTTTTATTTTTGAGAAATACGAGAGAATGGTTGCTACGAGAAAATAATGACTGAAAAGGAGAATTATGAGTTGTATTGGTAATAATTAAAGTCCAAACGGTGGTCGATCAAATATCGGAGAACCTGAAGATACTGATCAGCGCAAACACCAACAGGCTGCTGATTGTAACAGATGGAGAAAACCGTTGACAGTCAGTCACAATTCTCAGCAGTGAGAGAGTGATTAGGAATATATAATTATAGTTATTTTGAAAAAAAACATGGCGCCGCTTTTAAGACTGCACCGTGCAAAATAATTCAAAACGATCGTCACAGTTATAGGGATATAATCAATATTATTACCATAATTGCGATAAAAATATGTAATGAACACCACAATGAATGTGTTAACGATTCTATGTTGGCAAAAATAAAAAATATTGTCTAGTTTAAATAACAAAAATACGTAAAGTTAGACAAAAATCTTAAAATAGCATGCTAGTGTTTTAATGATTTTTGATAGTAAACTGTTGAATTTTTTCACAATCTTGAATTCATATTAATCTCTAATGGTCATACCACAATTTAGTGTTTTAACATTTTCGAAATGTCATTTGGTTATTTTTGTGTTCTTTTTTTTCTTAATTGTCGCGATGTTTTGAATCATACGCAACGTGCACCTTTCGTCAATTCAGTCGTCCACGAGAGCTCGGAGAGAGGTCACGTCTCATCGTGGAGCGACGCGCCGATAACGATAATTCGCGATCTATTGTGTACGTATACATTGCCGCAAATAGTTGAATAAGGTAAGTCATATTTTTTGATTTTTGTGTAGGAATTTTTATGCATACCTAACATTTACTTTTTATGTTTTTACTATTCAATACATATTTCGGTTTTGTTTTTAAATATTATTTTAGTAAAAATAATGCTGTTCTCATAAAAAGTATGTATTTCTATTTTTTTATTTTATTTCCTTTTTAACCGATTTTCAAAAATGAAGCGGTTTTATGTTCAGCTGTATGTTTGTTTTTTTGTGTATGTTTGTCGATTTCATAAATTGTGGTAATCGATTTTTTCAATTGTTTCTCAAATATTTGATATTGGTATCGTGTAATTGGTTTTTAGGGATGCCGATTGCAAATCCGACATTCTTTTTAAAATCCAAGATGGCGGATGCAACTTTTTCTCAAACATTCGATATGGGTATCATCTAATGGGTTTTTAGGGATGCCGATTGCTAATCTGACATTCTTTTTAAAATTCAAGATGGCGGAAGCAACTTTTTCTCAAACATTCGATATGGGTATCGTGTAATGGGTTTTTAGGGATGCCGATTGCTAATCTGACATTCTTTTTAAAATTCAAGATGGCGGAAGCAACTTTTTCTCAAACATTCGATATGGGTATCGTGTAATAGGTTTTTAGGGATGGCGATTGCAAATCTGACATTCTTTTCAAAATCCAAGATTGCGGATGCAACTTTTTCTCAAACATTAGATATGGGTATCGTGTAATGGGTTTTGAGGGATGCCGATTACAAATCTGACATTCTTTTTAAAATCCAAGTTGGCGGATGCAACTTTTTCTCAAACATACGATATGGGTATCGTGTAAAGGGTTTGTAGGGATGCCGATTGCAAATCTGAAATTCTTTTCAACATCCACGATGGTGGATGCAACTTTTTCTCAAACATTCGATATGACTATTGTGTAATGGGTTTTTAGGGATGGCGATTGCAAATCTGACATTCTTTTCAAAATCCAAATGGCGGATGCAACTTTTTCTCAAATATTCGATATGGGTATCGTGTAATGGGTTTTTAGTGATGCCGATTTCAAATCTGACATTCTTTTTAAAATCCAAGATGGCGGATGTAAAGTTTTCTCAAAAATTCGATATGGGTATCGTGTAATGGGTTTTTAGGGATGCTGATTGCAAATCTGACATTCTTTTTAGAATACACGATGGTGGATCACATTCTTCTTATAATTGTGAATTTATTATATTTTTGATCTATCACAAGAAACAGTAGTAGGTATCTATACTACTGTTTTTTTAAGAGATATCAAAGAGTAATCAGCAAGTTGCTTGCAACTTGCGCACCGTGCACCACGAGACCTTAAGTCTAGTTTTTGTATGTACTTCTGGAATTCGCACTTCCCCCAATATGATTATAAATTAAAGGCTATTTATTTATAATCATATTGGGGGAACCTTCTCATATTTATTATAGTTTATATAACTGTAAGTTTACAGTACGGTTTTTATTACTGTTTTGGGACTGTATGTTTCCAGTTCTAAGACATGCTTTTTGACTACTTACAATATTCTTATGTTATTTCAGTATTCTTCAAAACATACGGATTCATATTCAATCATTTTGATAGAAGAAGAAACTGAAGATAAAGACGAGATCATTATACATGGCAATAGAAGTGGGTTTCACATGATGCATTTTAGCTGACTAGAAACACAAGCTACCCATTAAGGTACCGAAAATAAGTTAAAAAATATACTTCGTTTGGTTACTGGCGCTGTAAAACATATACATATATGCGCAAAATGACAAAACTTTTCTCAAAAAGTTCTGGATCTGAAGCAGGGTTTGTTGAACGGGCCACGTGTTTGGAAATCATAGCACATGCAAATCTTATTATTGCAAAAAAACTGACCGAAGGGGAATCATCGAACGAAAAAAGAACGAATAAAGGAAATATTAAACAAAAAAAAACCTGTATTGATACTTCCAAGCACAACAAGCTTCTCCATAACAAGCTACTTTCCGATTGCACGGTAGAATCAATTTTTATTCCTTGTAAATTTTAATGTAACTAACGTTCAAAAGTGCCGCTTTGTGGCCTAGTTGAAATAAAATATCTTTGTCTTTGTCTTTGTCAAGGACAACTTCATGTTACACAAAGAAAAACACGCATATTTGCAGTTTGGACTGAATTGGACATGAAGGTTGAACTTATCGAGGAAGAATAGAATTTTGGTCTAAAATTTAAGAAAAATTTAAGACTTTTTATTTTGATTGCTTACTGCCGGAAATCCTTGTTCTCAGTCAGATAGGCAAATGAAACTCAAGGAATGAAATCTCAATGAAAGATCAATGAAAAGGAGAAAAAAAGATTCGAAACGAACACTTGCAACTGAAGAAACAACAAAACGCAAAAGAAAAGCGCAATAAATCGCATGGGCACGTTATTCCGTTTTGCACCAGTGGTGGAAAATAACAATCATGTTTTTAAATGTGATTGATATTACCCTTCTTGTCTCTTTTCCAGTTATTTTTATAATCTTTTTTATCATAACCCCACACAAATATTTGGTCATCTGGTGACAACTTTGTATGAAAAATTAAAATTCTTTTTTGAAAAATGTCTTCGACTTCCCTGGAGAAAGTTGTTCATTTACAGAAGCAAAAGCAATTTTTAAAATAGGATCTTTCCGTTACATCCTGTATAATAAATATACTACGTTTCCCTGGGCTTTTTGTAAAATGGTAAAACACGCATTAGGTAATTATAGTTTTTTTATTACGGTCTGGTTTTATTATGCAATGTACCTACCCATCTACAGCTACTCCCCTAGCTTACCTACAAAGTCTATAATCCCAGTAAAATTCCCGGGCTTACAATCCACAACGCCAAAATTTCATCGCAATCGGATGAATCGTAAGGGAACGGATATTGTATTACTATAGTACAATACAACCAAACATTATTTTTTATATAATATAGATTATAAGATTTAATTATGGGCTTTATATACATATAAAACCATCTCAATAATAAATATTCGTCATTTCAAGTCACTCAACACAACGACCCAAATTTTAAAAACCTTTAGTTACCAACTTTTGTCATGCAACTGCAAGCGGGGCTCAAGCGAACTTGTCATTGTGTGCGTGACGATGCACACGACTAGCGCGCTGCAGTAAATACCTATTTGCCGCGCGCATCTTTTGCTCGGCCCAGTCTTAAGAGCTGCCGACAATCAAGATGCGTGCGATTGGAGAGGTATATGTCTCCTACAGTCCTACCTATGAGAAAGTCTTTTAGGAGAGATAATCATGAACCTAATCGTGAACTCAGAATCTTGAAATTTGGTATGAAGCAACGTCTTATAGCACAGATAAATGAATAATTGCGATAACAATAAAAAAAATTGTTACATCATATAATAAAAATATTTATAATAATTTTAAACTAACTATCCCTTTCCTCATGAACGCGTTGAGGTATTAAATTGAAATTCATATCAAATACTCAGGTCTATAAACTGAGATTTGTACGGAACCCTCGATGCGCGAGTCCGTCTCGCACTTGGCCGGTTTTTTATATTTAATTAAGCACACCGAGTAATTTTTCTGTGTTGGCAATAATTAATTTGATATTTTTACACTGGCAACAAAAATGGACTGCTGATCTTTAAAGTGCGGTAAATGACAGTCAATGGACAGCAGCGTTCTCTGTGCACTTTACCAACAAACTGCGATCGCCAACCCGCCTGCCAAGCGTGGCTACTCGTATTATGGCGAACCCCCCTAACAAAATGAATAGCACACATAATAAAAGGTCCCGAGTGCCTGGCAGCCCGTCTACGCCCGGCTACGGTAGCGGTCGATGCGATGGCGTGGCAAGGGGTGCAAAGAATCTCCGGAGTAGATCCGGCTACCCCAATAAACACCGACGACTGGACCTGGCAACGTTTTACACGCGAACACTCCGGACCGACGAGAAGATTGCCGAACTCGAGGAAGAATTGAGCAGAATTGTGAAGTCCGAAGAGAGGGGGAAGGTTCGATAATCCTGAAATCCGGTTATCTACTCTATTTCCGAGAGGGTGACTGGCAGTCCCAGGGTGGTGTCGTTTTTATCGTCCACAAGTCCCTTGTGAACAACTTGGTGAAGATCGAGAGTGTGTCGACCAGGTTGGCGTAGCTTACACTTAGAATATCCACAAGATATTCGCTGAATGTCATACGGGTCTACGCTCCGACCTCGGCACACCCCGACGACGAGGTAGAGACCATGTATGAGGATATCTCTAGAGCCATGCATGGTTCCAAAACCGTCGTCATGGGGGACTTCAACGTGAAACTGAGCAAACGAGACGAGGATGAGTTGCAAGTGGGGCAATTTGGAGTTGGACGTCGGAACCACCGGGGTCTCCTACTGGCCAGATTTATGGAGAAGGAAGGCCTCTACATGCTGAACTCCTTCTTCAATAAGCGTGAGCATAGGATAGCATAGGAAGTGGACCTGACAAAGCTCCGATGGTGCAAGTAAAAACGAGATCGACTTCATCATGTCAACCAAGAAGCAAATGTTCAATGACGTCTCTGTGATCAACTCGGTGATAACCGGGAGCGATCACCGCATGGTAAGAGGCACATTGAACATTAACGTCAAGCTTGAAAGGTCTCGACTGATGAAGTCCATGCTCCGTCCAGCACATATCCAGGTCCAAAACCCCGAGACCTTTCAGCTCGAACTCCAGAATCGTTTCGAGTGCCTAGGGAGCTCTGTGGACGAATACAGCGATGGGTTCGTGGAAGCTGTCCATTCGGTTGGGTCTAAGTTTTACAAGACCCGCCGTACAGATAGGAACAACAAGCTCTCTGGTCCTACTCTCAAGCTCATGAAGGAGAGGCTTGAGAAGATCCTGCAGTCTTCAGACGATGCGTTGAAATACCGGCAGCTAAATAGACGGGTCTCAAAGTCTTTAAAAAGCGACCTCCGCCGCTTTAATACCGAAAGTATTATAGACGCGATTGAGCGGAATAAGGGCTCCAAGGTCTTTGCAAGAGATCTGTCTATTGGGCAGAGCCAGCTCACGAAACTGAAGACCGATGATGGCAGGATCGTATCCGCCAAACCGGAGCTTCTGAGGGAGATCGAGAGATTCTATGGGCAGTTGTACACGCCAACCAGTAAACCCGTCGCGAATCTAGCGAATGACCCTAGGCGCCGGGTTATGATGGAATCACGGCCGAACTCCTGAAGGTGGGTGGGAAACCGTTCCTTAAGGCCCTTCAGAAGCTATTTGATTCCGTCATACTCGAGGGGAGGATGCCACAGGCATGGTGCAAGGGTGTGGTGGTACTCTTCTTTAAGAAGGGTGACAAGCTGTTTTCAAGAGTCAACACGAATCGTCTCGCGCGCAGGTTTAACGATTTTACGGACTGACCTCGGCAAGCGTTGCTTATCCTTGATGAGGTCTAATATAATAGAAATTAAAAAGCACCCTTAATAAGATTCCTATACCTTTTTCAGGAACCCAAAGAAAACAGGAAAATTGCTGTAAAATATAATTGCTATTACATTCCGTGAAATTGACACCTCTTAACAAAAAAAATATTAAAATTTTAAAAGAGAGTTCTGCGAATTTTAGAGTGCTCATATTATAACCTTTGTTATCCTATATTCCTTAGCGGGTTTTTAATTATACTGTGTTCTGCTCGTGTCTTCTGTCGCGTGAAAAGTGTTTAATTATTGCAAAGGAATTTACTACCGGAATACTACACTATACTACTATACTATATTACGTTTACATTCGGTAATAGCTGTTACCTGACCACCCTTAAAACGAACAAATTTGAACCCTCCGCTTGTAACATTAAGGATTATTTATTTTATATGAGTTTATCAGACTAGCGCTACTCGATGAACAAATAGAATAATAATACAGATATGCAAATTTGATTTTTCAAACCTTAGCGTTAGGATATTTATAACTATTTGCTATGCGATTTTGATGTTTATGCTGTAAGACTAAAAGTTTATCAGAGTATTGTAATATAATTAGTGCCATTGCCGCTAAAAGTTTATTTTAACGATTACATTCAAGTAGATCTGGTCTCGTGGTTCGTGAATAATGACGAGAAAATTGCAAGTTCAAATCCTGCGTCAAGAATAGTATCGCTTTTCTTTCAATTTAGAATCTACAGCAAATATTCGGATGCAATTGAAAGGGTTCAAAGAAGGTTTCTGAAAGCCACGCATTACCGTTGTTTTCGCACGTATGCATCCTATAGCGATCTTCTGAACAGGTACAGGCTACAAAATCTTAAAGCCAGACGTATTTTTTTGGAGACAATGTTCTTATTTAACCTATGCAATAATAAATTTGATTGTATTGACATTGTTAATAAGATAAATTATGTAGTACCTAGAACAACCATTAGTCGTGGGGTGCGCGTACGACCCCTTTTTGCCGTATCTTCTAGTCGTACGAATGCAGGTTTGCGAGCACCTTTACGTCGATTTGCAGATCAATACAATATTTTTTTTGTCAATATTGATATCTTCGCTGTTTCCGCAGGACAATTTAGACGCCTTGCTTGTGAGACAATTAATTCTGTTGACATTTGACAGTTGTAATTGTAGGTTTTCCGTTTGTTGCTTTTTTAATCATTCATAATAATAATATTGATAGGGACTTAATAATAATAATTTAATTAATGTTTTATTTTTTATTTTTATTGTTTGACATTTTTCTGACATATTGAGTTTTTATTTAATTTTGTAATTCTAAATTTTTGTTATTTTTTGTATACCTAATAATTTAATAATAATATTGACATAATAATAATTGTTTTGTTTTATATTTTTACTTTTCTTTCTTTTTATGCATGCCGTTTTTACTTTACTTGAAAATAATGTACTTTTTGATTTACTTATGATATGAATTGTTAGCGCACGTCGTATTAGTTTTGTAAGATTCATAAATATTCTGTGGAAAACGTCGTTGGTTGTACATTTGTAACCGTTTGTTTTTCCTAATAAATAAAATAAAAGCATGATAACATGCTTTTAGTTGCTTCAAATCTATTTCATCCCTGAGGCTTCTAAGCGCATAACATGCAGAGGATGTAGAGGAATCAATAGCAGCAAGCTCCTGTTTCCAGTTCAGTATTCAATCAATGTTAAGACCTAAGAATTTTACGTCATTTACCAATTCTATCTTGTCTCCTTCCAATGTCACATTTATAGTGTCGGTTTTACGACATGTAGACTTAAATAATATTATATTTGTTTTATTTGTATTAATAAGTAAATTACTAGCTGTAAATCATACAGAAAGATTATCTAGACTTTTATTTACTTTTATGGACACTTATTCTAGATCATGCGCTCCAATAATTACATCTGTGTCATCAGCAAACACAACACACGAAGCGTCAGGCTGAGCTGTGTTCACGAAATTCATTAAATCGTTTGTGTAGATAAGATACAATATTGGACCTAAAATTGAGCCTTGAGGTACCTCGCGTCTTATGTATATGATCTTTGACTTAAATGCTATTTCATGATTGTTGATGATTGTTGTCATCAATGTTTACTATTTCGACATACATTCATCTGTTTAGCAAATAAGATGTCATAAGTTTTAAAGCATCTCCTCTTATACCATAATGTTCCAGTTTAGCCAGCAGTAATTGATGATCTATAGTGTCAAATGCAGAATTCATCATCATAAATAGTCCAACTACTTTCATTTTATCATTTAATTTACTAACTACGTCATCAATGAAAGTGTCTATGGCATCTGAAGTGCTAATGCCCTTTTGATACCCAAACTGTCTTAAATGGATGATTTTATTTAGATTCAAATGTACTATCAGTCTAAATTTAATTAACTTTTCAAAGAGTTTCGACAACGTTGGTAGCAAAGATATTGGTCGGTAATTTTTGGGTCAGTACTTGTGCCCTTTTTATATATCGTCAAGAAGCCAGTTGCTTAGCCAGTTTGAGTTGATCAGGAAAAACCGACTCTTTAATACACTTATTAAAAAAATCAGAAAGAGGATGTGCTAAAAATTCTATGATCTCCTTAATAATTGTTGTCGGTATGTCATCATATCCGCAAGATTTTTTGTTAGCCACGTGATTCACAATCTTTTTAAGCTATTGCATAGCTTCTATCGCGGGCCTTGAGCGTGGAGACCGAATCCAGAAATTCCGTAACGAAAATAACCTAACACCCCCATCCGACCGGCACAGTGGTGATATTTTTTATAAGGTTTTTGAATTCTGAGGAATGAGAGCGGTGAGGCGGGTGGGGGGGCGAGATGTTTGTTGCATGTGTTTTAGATTTCCGTGTTGGTATTTTTAAAATGAAAATTCTTTTTGCGGGGGAATGTAAACGGTTAAGGGGGGGAGGTAAATCCTATCTTGTTCTCCTGGCTGAAGCAGCTCGGGGCAGGGGGGCATTTTTTTTGTCAGAAATGCGCTAACTCCAACCGTTTCTGAGATATGAGGGTTTTCAAATTTTTGTTGGTCGTAAAAAAAAAACATTTTATCGGTCTCTCTGAGCTGTTTCTGTGACAATGGTGATCAATGTGGACATTATGCTAATGAGAATAAGGGTCACTTTTGCTTATCAAAGAAACGCGACCTTATTTCAATGTGAATAGCGATAAGGCCGCCCATTGTATTTTTGTACAATAAAGCCCAGTTAAATTTTCGCCCAGTGTACAATAAAGTGTATATAAATAAATAAGGGTCACTTTATATTTTTATTTTGTTTTTTAGAATTTTATTAATCGAAAATAAATGGGGGTTTGGCTCGCTACGTTTTCGAGTTTTTAACGTTTTAAATTTAAAGGTTCAAATTCGCTTGGCAATGACATGTTAACACGTTCTCTGCCACTAACAAAATATGTGTTTTTCATTCAGGCCGTGGCGGTCACTGTTGGGCGACAACAAACATTTCTGTTCGGGCCGCGTCGCCCAATGGTGACCGCGCGTCAGACGTGTTTTTAAACTGCAACTGTAGGCCAACGGACAGAAAAGTCTTTAATTTTTGTATGTCAGGGGACCCGCGCGGCCCTGCATTTTATCCTGTTTAGCTTGGTTTTTGCAAACAAGACAAGTTTAAAATATATCTCGTGTTTTTACTTGTGAGATCTAATTTTCACTATAGTGGACAACTTGTATCGACTTTAACTGTACCTGTGTGTTATAATTATATACAAAAATAGCGTTTAGCGGTAGCCTAAAGAATTTTGCCAAAAAATATAGACTAAACTTCGCAATGTTAGATCGAATAAAAAAAATACTAGCTTTCCGCTCGTGGCTTCGCTCGCGACTTATATGTTTTCCCGAAGGAATGAAATTATTTCTTGCAGTAAAAAGTATACTCTACTACTTTTGCATAATGTAGCTTTCTAGCGGTGAAAGATTTATTAAAATCGGTTTAAAAGATCCAAAACTCAAACAAATTTTTCATCTTTATAATATTGGTATAGATTACAAATAAAACAGTTTTGACGCGCATATAAAAGTTTATTGTAAAAATGAGGTACTTACTGAAAAAAGATAAATTGACAAAGTTTAATGAATTTTAATAAAACATTCGGGACATAAAAAAGGTTCGTTAGGACAGGTTTTGCAAAAAGTAGCGGGGGCGACACCGCGCCCGCGCGGCCCCCTGTAACAGATTCCCGGTTTTCCTTGCGCAGGGGCCGTGTCGGACAATGGTGGGTGACGCTTATTAACACTTGTAATTGGTATAAAATGTTGCTTGTGAGAATTAAACCATGTTTTATGACGCCAAATATATCCCTTAAACCAATAAAACACACTGATGAAATTTGGCAAAATTATAAATTTTTGTCTGGCTCCAGATGAAAAGAGGGTGTCAACCACCATTGTCCGACGCGGCGTTGAACGTGTTAAAATAAGAATTTTTATTATGACGGATGTAGGAAATATGTTTATGTTCTATTGAAGTTGAGGTTCTTTATTTGTATCCTATTTTAAATTCCACCGCGTTCAATGTAGACTTTATGTATGTGGGAATAAGGGTCACTTTGAAAAAGCGACCTTATTGTGGTATAAATAGGGGTCACTATTTAAATTTATTATTCGTGGAAAAGGTAAAAATATTATAATAAAGGGGTTGTTAGAGGGTGGCGTTTAGGGTTTATTATAGTGGGTGGACCGTGATCTGCATTTACTATTTGGGAAAAGAAAGTAGATTTTAAGAATAATAGGTGAAAGAAAATGACTTAAATTCTCAAAAATTAAATAGTTTACCGCGGCAGTCCCCGAGTGCCACACGTCTTTTTTTATCTCAATTGGTGTAGTCGGCTTGAAAGACAAGTTACTCTCAACTCTCACCGTTGTTTCCTGGACATTGATTTATCTTTGTTTAATGTCAGTGAGTCAAAGAATTCGGCACTCGGTTATAAGACAAAATACCAAAGTCACAGATGCTCTCACCTACGCTCTCAAACTTAAATGGAGATGGGCAGGACACGTAGCAAGAATGAGTGACGACCGTTGGACCATTCGCATGACGTCATGGCCTGGCCCTACAGGCAATAGAAAACGAGGTAGACCGATAACTAGATGGGCTGACGACATCACACGAGTCGCAGGAAAAAACTGGATGTCGGAAGCCTCAGACCGTGACCGCTGGTCATCCCTGGAGGAGGCCTTCACTCTCACCATGTGAGAGGTTCATGCATGCTAATCATGATAGGTTTTTCCAATAGTTTAATTAATTATTATACAATCGTTTGTTATTTTACTTTTTATATTATGCAATTAATCAATTTTATTTATTCTTTTAATTTATTCAACAATTTTATTTTAATAATTCAATTAAATAATATACTCATATAATGAAAATAATTAATGTATAATGTATGAAATTAATCAATTTTGTTTATAATTGTTGTACATCAATTTTTTACTTACATTTATTTTTATTTTTTATATTGTTCCAATTCCAATCTATACGACCTGTAATATTTTCAATTATTATTTTTTGTATTAACTTTGCTATGCATGAAATAAAAGGCTTTTTTATTTTATTTTATTAATGTCAGTGAAGGTTTGTAGACAAAACTGTCAACGAATTTACTAGCAATATCCTGGGACAAGTTTCCTAGGACAATTTAAGACAAGTTTCCTAGTAGGCTTGTTTTCTTTGTATGTTCATTTACTAGTTTCCATGTCTCTTTGGGTATATTTTTGGCTTGACTATGAATTGATATGGTTAACTTTCTAGCTTGTCATTTTTTCAGTCAACTGCTCAGACATGTAATGTGAAGAATGATGGCAAGTCATTTTAGTCGGGTATCGCGACAAGTATGGTGGTCTGTACAAACTCAACGTTAAAGTATTGATGCCTAAGCTTGAGATAAACCAACTAACGACATCACAGAATCTTCAGCTCTACCATGAACGCCTAGGACACCAGAACAAGAGACATGTAGCAAAACTGATACAAAGAGAGCTTGGAGTAAAACTAGACTCAAGTTCTGCTGATATCTGTGAAGGCTGCGTCTTCGGCAAGAGCCATAGGCAGAAATTTGGAGAGAGACCAAGAGCAACTAAGCCTGGAGAGCTAATCAGCACAGACGTATGCGGACCATTCCCTTACTCGATCTCAAAGTCCAGATACTATGTTTTGTTCAAAGACACCTATTCTAAATATCGATGGATCTACTTTCTGAGACAAAAGTCTGAAGTTCATGCACGCTTGAAGAACTTTCTAGCTGAAGCAAAAACTACTGGACACGTCGTACAGGAGTTATTGAGCGATAATGGAGGCGAGTTCGATAACGAACAAGTACGCAATACTTTGAGACAATACGGCACTAAACAAAGGTTTACAATGCCATATACAGCGCAACAGAACGGTTCTTCTGAAAGAGAAAATCGTACGATTGTGGAGATGACAAGAGCACTTATGCACGCTCATGCTAAGATTCCAGAAGGTTTATGGGCTGAGATATCCAAAGCTTCTGTTTACATACTGAACAGAACGGGACCTACTCCTGTAGAAGGAAGGTCTCCGCATGAGCTCTGGTACGGCAGAAAGCCTAGGATCAATCATCTGAAAGTCATTGGATGCGATTGCTATGTGCATGTCCCAAAACAGAAGAAAATAAGTAAGATAGCGAGGAAAGCTGAAAAAGGAATACTCATAGGGTATGACGGTGACGAAGGATATCGAGTTTTTAATGTTAAGGACTTAAAACTCATCAGATCTCGAGATATTGTGTTTGATGAAATGCCTGTACTTGAGAAAACCAAGAATGACATAACTTCGCAATCACCTGAACCTGAAACGAATACGTACGAGCTTCCATTGCCTCTTACAGACTCTGAAACTATTCGCGAGGAGAGTCACTCAAGTCCACTTTCAGAAGCAAGTGACAGCATCGAAGAGGATTATGAGTCGCTAGAAGAAGAAGAGACAGCTCATATAGAGCCTGCAACACGAGAACTGCGTGATCGAAGCCAGATTAGACCTCCACAACGGTTTAGCTTTGATCAGTATGTTAATGAGGCTATATCTTTTCCTGAACCGACTTCATATCGAGAGGTCATGCGAAGCTCTGAAAAAGATAAGTGGATCGAAGCGATGAATAATGAAGTTAAATCTCTACGAGATAATCAGACTTGGGAACTGACGAACCTACCTAAGAATAGAAAAGCACTACGATGCAAATGGGTATTCAAGCTTAAAAAGAACCCCGATGGTACAGTAGATAAGTACAAAGCACGATTAGTTGCTGTTGGATATACACAAAAGAAGGGAGTCGACTATGACGAGACTTTTAGCCCAGTAGCCAAGATGAGCACAATCCGAATTATGTTGAGTATTGCTGCAAATGAGGGTTTAGTACTCAGACAGTTTGACGTCTCTACAGCCTTTCTATACGGTACTGTGAAAGAAGAAATCTTTATGCGACAGCCGGAAGGATACGATGACGAGACAGGTCGTGTATGCAAATTGAAAAGAAGCTTATACGGATTGAAACAGGCACCTAAGTGTTGGAATGAGTGTATCCACGATTTTCTTATGGAATCAGGTTTCATCCGGAGTGAAGCAGATCCCTGCGTCTACGTCAGAGAAAGGGGACAAAAGAAAATGCTGCTCGCACTCTATGTAGATGACGGATTATTGGCCGCGTCAGACCAACAAGAGGCTGATGACTTCATTGAAAATGAATTAAAAGGGCGTTTTAAAATCACAACGAAAGTACCGTCCTATTTTCTTGGCCTGGAGATAGAACAACACAAAGATTGTACTATTAAAGTCCACCAAACTGCGTACACTAAGAAATTGCTTGAAAAGTACGGAATGAGCAATTGTAAAGAAGTAGGGACACCCATATTAAAATCTGTAAAAGGAACGGAGGAACAAGAAAGTCCTGACGAATTGCAAGACTTTCCTTATCGGCAAGCTGTTGGATCCTTGTCGTATCTAATGGTTGGTACTAGACCAGACATTGCGTATGCAGTTGGGGTAATGTCTCGAAACCTGGATAAACCGACCAAAAGTAATGTACAGCAGGTGAAGAGGATATTTAGGTACCTTAAAGGAACTATCAATACAGGACTCGAGTACAAGAAGGGTGAAAAGCGTCTCGTCTGCTACAGCGACGCTGACCACGGTGGCGACGATGCGACTGGATGCTCCACGAGCGGGATCGTATGTTTGTATGCTGGCTCGGCAATATCCTGGCGCAGTTCAAAGCAATCCATGGTTTCGTTATCATCCACTGAAGCGGAGGTAGTAGCGGCCAGTGAGGCATGTCGTGAGATTGTTTGGTTAAGGAGATTGTTCCAAGACCTAAAATCAAACCTTGATGTACCTATCTTGCGGATCGATAATGAGTCTGCAATTAAATTGGCTTACAACCCTCCTTATGAGCAACACCGAAAAACTAAGCACATAAAGCTAAAACACTTGTATGTGAGACAATGTGTTTTGGAAAAGGACGTAACTATTGTGCAAGTACCGACAGCAAAACAACTTGCAGACATCCTTACCAAGCCAGTTTACAAACCAAGATTGGTGAAACTCGGTGAAGAGTTTGGATTGAAAAAAGAAAGGGAATGTTAGGATACACTTCCATACATCTTCCATACATGTGTTACGTTGCTATAGTTTTTAGGTTTTGTTATTCTTCTTGACTTGACAAAAACATATTTGAAAAGAATCATTTTGTTTTTATTTCCTTAATAATCTATAGCGCAAGCCGAAGTAAAACGGAAAATCTGAAGGTTTTACAACCTTTAAACGAAAAACAAGCAATTAATCGTTTTGCCGACGGGTTACGCAATAGGCGCCTCAGTACGATAATAGCTGCACAAAAATATGAAACCTTAAAGGACGCGGTGCAAGCAGCTATAGATGAAGAGACCATTGCAATTCCGTCTCAGTCTGAAAATATTTTAACTTTTAATAGGAACCGTAATAATTATTTTCAAGGTAAGCATAATCGAGGTTTTTCTGGAGACACCCGCCAGTTTCGAGGTGCTTCCACGTGTAACAATTTCAGCAGGCCTTCCGTCCATCGAGGTGCGACTTTCTACCGAGGCCGTGGTCGTCCGTTCCAGAACCATAGTCGAGGTCAGCCTAAACTGAATCGAGGTACGTACTATAACTCTTATAAAAGATACAACAACTCTAGAGGTCATCAACGGAACGTACAACGTTGTGATGCGAATATTCACGTTCTAAACGACGATGAGCCCTCAAAAACTAATTCAACTGGGGAGCAGAGCAAGTTTTTTCGTGAATAATGGGTTTGTATTTGCAAGTAATAGTCATTGTTGCATAGAATTATACGTAGATAAGTATAACTACTTATTTTTAATTGACACCGGCGCTTCAATTTGTCCCATTAAATATAAACATGTGATTGAATTAAACATACCGATCCATAAAGAGAGCATTAAGATAAGCGGAATCGGTGGTACAATAGAAGCAATCGGATATGTTTATTTAACTCTGAGCGATTGTAATGACAGAGGAAATTTATTTAATCATAAGTTCTATGTTTTTAATTCTTTGCCGTGTATGGCACATGCTATATTAGGACAGGATTTTCTTACGAAATTCAAAGCTATATTAAATATTGGTTATAGAACTTTGACATTAAATAATAATATCACAAATGAAAAAGTAACATTGCCTTTACAATCAAATAACTCAAGGTTTTCTTATAATTTGACTTTGCCGCCAAGGACCGAATCAATTCATTACATACCTACTAACATTACCGAAGAGTGTCTTGTTTGTTCGGCTGAATTAAGAACAGGAATATTCATTGCCAGCGTATTAGTTAAACCCGTAAATGGTATGATACCTATTTTAATCCTAAACACAAATGATACTGAGGTTCACCTTGATACTATTGAACCAACTTTACATAAAATTAGTGACTATAATTTGTGTAGTTTTGAACAGTGTAGAAATTTGAACGCAGACCGTGTTAAAAACTTGTTTAGCTTATTAAATTTAAACCATTTGAACGACGAAGAGCAAATCGCGATTGAAAATATTTGTGCAAAATTTACCGATATATTTTTATTGCCAGGAGATAAGTTAACGACAACAAATATTTACAAACATCAAATTAGTTTACAACCCCATGCTCAACCAGTCTTTAGTAAACCGTACAGAATACCACTTTCGCAAAAACACGAAGTAAACAAGCAGATTAGTAACATGTTACGGGAAGGTATAATTGAACCATGTCAATCTGAATGGTCAAGTCCATTGTTATTGGTCCCTAAAAAGATAAATAATACGGGCAACAAGAATTGGCGCTTGGTAATTGATTATAGGAAATTAAATAACTGTATACAAGATGACAAATTTCCTCTACCGAATATTGTTGAAATATTGGATTCTCTTTCGGGTTCTTTATACTTTTCTTCTCTTGACCTTTCCAATGGATATTACCAATGTAACCTTGACCCCGAAAGTCGGAAATATACAGCATTTTGTTCTGGACAGTTTAAAGTTCCGGGTAGCGTAGATAAAAGTACTGCTTCCGTATCAGGACAATACCAGATGACGAGAATGCCAATGGGTTTAAAAACAAGCCCTAATGCGTTTTCAAAAATGATGAATATTGCAATGTCGGGTTTGACCTACGAAAAGTGCTTGGTATATTTAGATGATCTTATTGTTTTTGGAAATTCATTAGATAACCATACCAAAAATCTCATAGATGTTTTTACAAGATTGCGTCAGGTAAATTTAAAGTTAAATCCTCATAAATGTAACTTTCTTAAAAAGGATGTATTGTATTTAGGACATGTTATATCGAGCGAAGGTGTTTTGCCCGATCCTGAGAAAATACGTGCTTTGAAAAACTGGCCAGTTCCGAAAAATGTTGAAGAATTAATTAGATTTGTCGCGTTCGCAAACTATTACAGAAAATTTATTAAAAATTTTGCCAATATAGCGTATCCCTTAACACAGTTAACAAAGAAAAATGCATTATTCATATGGGATCAAAAATGTCAAACCGCGTTTTCTACTTTAAAATCTATAATTTCGAGCGCACCTATACTTCAGTACCCTAACTTTTCTAGTAATTGTAAATTCATACTACAAACCGACGCCTCGAAATATACATTGGGCGCAGTTTTGTGCAATGACAATAGAAAACCAATAGCATTCGCGAGTAGAAATTTAAATAAGGCCGAAATCAACTATCCTACTGTGGAAAAAGAACTGTTAGCGATAGTATGGGCAGTAAAACATTTTCGCCCCTATTTATATGGCCGTACATTTGTAATTGAAACCGACCATAAACCTCTAATTTATTTATTTGGCATGCGAGACCCATCTAGTCGCCTTATGAAGTTTAGACTTTTACTTGAAGAATACGATTTTATTGTAGAATATATCAAAGGATCCACAAATATTTCAGCTGATTCAATGTCACGATTACCTATCACATCAACGGACTTAAAAAATATGCATGAAAGTATAATCACGGTTATGACACGTTCGCAACATAGAAAAGTGCTTGAGTCGCAACATACTCCAAGTGCTATGGGTTCTACTGACGATTGGCCTGCGCAACCAAGAGTCGTGGAAATCCATAGTAGATCGAGGATGTCTGTAGAACTTAAATTTATAGAATATAATAAGTTAAATAACCTACGTAGGTCTAATGAGATAGAAAAAGAAAATAATGTATTTTGTTATTCGTCATCGAGAATGACGTTATTTATAAATCCAGTTTGCCAATCACAATTGACGCCAGCCGCATTTGTGAGGGAACTGTAATATTTTTGTGAGAAAATTAACGTGAACGAATTAATTTTTATAAAAATCAAATTTACGATGAATTTATAAAAAAAGTGATTACAGAAATTAAGTCGTATAGAAACTGGACCGGTCCGCGATTATGTATTCTAAATGACGTAAGAATTATTCAAAATAAAGACGACCGAAAGGTAATATTGAATGATTTTCATCTTCTACCAACAAGTGGCCACGCTGGTATAAGACGAATGTATAATAACATCAAGAAATATTACTTTTGGTCATGTCTTGAAAGAGACGTGCAAGAATTTATTAGGAAATGTGATAAGTGTCAAAAACAAAAACATACTTCTCATTATGTTAGAGAGCCGTTGGTTGTTACAACAACGATGGAAAAAGTTTTCCTAGACGTAGTAGGACCCTTAGATCGCGATAATTATAATAATTCATATATTTTAACTATCCAATGTGAGTTAAGTAAATATGTAGAAGCTTATTCTATGATAACTAAAAGTTCTGAGGAGATAGCGAAAAATTTTGTTAATAATTTTATACTTAGATTTGGTATCCCCGCTAGAGTAGCTACTGATAGAGGCACAGAATTCATGTCAACTGTTTTCAAAGAAACATGTAAACTTCTCGATATAACTACTTTAAATTCTACTGCATACCATCACGAAACAATAGGTTCTCTGGAAAATACTCATAAAAGTTTGGGTAATTTCCTGAGAATTCAAACGAATAACCATTCGAGTTCATGGAGTACGTGGGTACCGTTTTGGTGTTTTGCCTATAATACCTCAGTTCACACTGCTACTAAATTTACGCCTTTCGAACTTGTATTCGGAAAAAGATGTAATATACCTACCAATTTAAGCCAACAATCAGTAGATCCTCTTTATAACTTTGACAATTATCCCTAAGAATTGAAATTCAGATTGCAAACATCGCAAAAAGAAGCGTATGATAATTTATTAGAAAGCAAAACATTAAGGAAACACAAGCATGATCAAAATTGTAATCCTATTACGTAGAAACAAAATGACTTAGTTCTAGTGAAAAACGAGACTGGAAACAAATTCCAAAGTATTTATAATGGGCCATATTTAGTTGTTAAAGATGTTTCGCCAAATGTTGAGATATTGAAAGACAATGGAAAACTAGATTTAGTTCATAAGAATAGGACTAAGTTATATCATTCATAATATTTTCTACTTAATATTTCCAAGTTAATCATGTACTCTAATACTTATATTCATTTAAACAATTTAATAAATACACAAAACTGTAAACATACTGTACTAAAATGTGTATTAAATGTGAATCTTGTTTACTCATTAAAATAAAATAATACTATCATATTATTTTATTTTTTCCTTTCGAGGAAGGTGTAGTGTATAAGCTATGTTCTAAGTTCGCATATACCTATGTATGTTACTCGTGTACTTAAATACCAATTATTACTAATAAATGAGTCAGTTATCAACTAGCAGTCAGAGCGTTTGATTCTCCTCTAACACCCAACCTTACACACATATTACTCAAATTTACATTCGAAATACTCTTTCTGAACGAAGCATTATTTTTTGTATTAAATAATCTCTTTTGAATTACTATGGTATGTTCCGAGCTCTTCTTTTTCTCATCGATTTTGTCATCAAAATATTGCAAAAAAGTCCACCATGACCATCTGCTAAGCCATTGTGATAGACCAAACATAGCTCTATAAAATCATCATCAACATTTGTAATTATATTATCAATACAAGAGTATGATTTATTTTTAATGAAAGTAGGAGTTTTTATAAGGTAAAAACCTTATAAAAACTCCTACTTTAATTCAAAATTATAACATCTCAATAAACTTATGAACTCTCAAGCTTTTCTACTTTCAACCATTACGTTAATATTAAAGTCGCAACAAACTAAGCACTTCCTATCACGAAAATGTTCTAACAATTTTTCTAAACTTTCCATGAAACTTTCAAAATTTTGGAACCTCTCTGTGTTTCAGAAACATTCCTACATTGCAAGTTTGACAAGTAATGTTGATTCCTATTCTGCACATAATTCAAATATTTTGTTTTATATACTATACTTAATATTTCCCTGTGTAACATTTGGCATGCAATCAACTTATTGAAATAAGCATCCGTGTTAGTATAATAATTGTTGTCAAGTAATATGAAATTCGAATTTACACAATTTTTACAAATATATTTTAACGTACAATTTAAATATTTATTATAATAGATTTTACTTACTAACATGTTCGTTGTATGAATGTTGTGCAAGGTGTAATGCAAGGCACTTATTATACTTAACGGATTATTGTCATACAAACTCGCCATAATCAAAATAAAATCAGATTTGGTGTAATCTTTACAAATAGATAAACGTGAATTTAATATTTGATTCAGTGACGCGTTTGATTTTATTACTGACATTACACTTAAAGATTCTCCCAACAAGTTTTGTAGTTTTTCACGCATACCGTAGCCAGCTTGGTCGGCGAATATCGCAAGTCTGTGCTTCCGTGTGGGGACTAGATCCTTACTATGCTCACAGGATTTATTCTTCACAAACACTTCTGCGCTTTCATTAGTACCTTCTAGTTGAAATGTTGTTGACAAAACATTAGTTCGGTTTCTTTTCGGATCCACCTCTGCAAATTTAGTTAACAGTTCTTCATTGTTAGGCTCCTCCACGCTAGATAAATTTGATATGTCTTGTATAAAGCAACTATTGAAATCCCCGTTATTTCTTGTGGAAGGCGATAGTTTTGTCCCAGTGACCAAAGACCAAAGTCCTGTGTTATGGAAACGTCTAATTTCTTATTTGGGCTTAATGTTGATATGGCAATAAGGGTAAAATCTCTTGATGAGGTTCTTGGAAACCCCGTTTTCATCGTTATAGTTCTATAGCGTCTTTGAAACTGAGGTGAATAGAACTTCCTAGGTGTTTCTGTTGGTTTGTTTGATACTAATGCCTCAATTCCGACTGATTTAAAAATTATTCTCTTACCTTCTGTTTTGTTCATTTAGTGTGACATTTTCGATGTTCAACCTACCTGTTTCATTGTTTGCAAACTGCAGTTCTAGTTTTAGTTTGTTGATGCCTTCTTCCATCGAGGCGATATCATCACTAAAATCTTTGTTGTGGTTAGGTAAACTATGATTGGAGACATCGAGGTCCAGTTCACCCTCGCTTACATGTAAACAATGTTTTATTCTTTTTCGTTGAGTCACATTTGTAAGTTCTTCCATAATGTTATGTTTATTATGCTGAAGGTTCCAAACAACAATACAAAAAGTGCTACTGGCTCGCTGGGAATTGATCCGGCGACTCGTTGCTCGTCAGTCTCGATATTCTTGAGTGAGCGAACCGTGCGACTAATTAGCGTATCGAAATCGTAAGCCACATCAAGCATTCAGCACCGTAAACAGTTTTATCTACTCTTCAATGTTTTGAGGCTTAAACTAAATGTCGCTTATAGCAGTTCATCATTTGAATTTACGTTTTTTCAAATGTTGTGATTAATGCATAAAAGCACTGTTTTTACGAACTACGCTATGTTTTATGGGCTCTAGCCAGTTAAATTGTCACAATCATAGATAACGCACAGTGGAAATATTATATATTGTTTTGTTTATTTGAGTTATTAAATACTACGGGCGCTGCTATTTTAACACAGTGTTCTTCATTATTTCACAAGGTGTTTTATGGATAACACTGTCACAGATTGTTTATGTTGTTACTCTTTAAATAAACTTTAAATTTTGCTTTAAGCACTTGTTTCACTATTTATAACCATTAAATAAGTACAGAGCCGATGTTAACGTTGACGACAGCGCCATCTTACACACATATTAGTAAGCACCTGCAACCACATTTCATTAGTAATGTCCCATGTAATAGGTGGAGAGAATATTGCCATCAGCCGGGCACAAATTTACCCTCCTGAAACATTCCAAACGAAATAACCCAATTACACTTTTCCCCTCCCGGGAATCTAACCCTAGCCCTCATGCTAACAACCACTAGATCAGGGATTCCGAAAGTGATTGATGTCGACCCTTAGTGTTGAAATTGGTTTCCCAGGGGTCGAAATAAACCCTCCGGTGAGTTCCCGCATTGTCGAGGCGGGGCTCAGTAGCCCGTGGCTTGGTCACCCACGGAGGAGTGCCGGTTTTGCGGTGCGACGCTCTCCTTATCTTCAGCGGCCTGAACGGGGTCGCCACCGTCTGATGGAGGACGCGGTGGGTCCGCAGGGGAGGAGGAGTGTCGGTATAGCTTTGGCCGTTCTCCCTATCCCCTGTGGTCAAAAAATGGTAGGTGGCGGGGCCATTGACCTTGAGCCGTCATAAGGGGACCAAGGGTGCTATACACGGGATCGTCTGGCGTCCATGTGCTGGTTTGGTCCCTAGGTTGGTCACGGCGTACAGTGTGTTCTGGTGCGCCGGTGATTGGGGGTGCTCCCAAGAGGAGGGTCCGGTGACGGACAGCCGCGGTGGGTTCGCGGTGAGTGCTAACGCGTGCCCGTGTTCCATCCATAAGCGGCACAGGAGGACACCGTGGAGTTTTAGTAGGTTGGGATCCCACATAACTACGCTATCTCCCGGTGGTAGCGCAGTGTGCATGAGCATTTATCGAAGCTTAAAAAAAAGTGGGTTGACATAAACTGATTTTGGGGGTCGACGAGGTCTAAAAATCGACCCCTATTAATTTAACACAAGTTCTTATTTGAAACTTTCAAGATATTGTATAAGTTGTGTTACGTGTACCAACTTGTTATAAGAATGAATAATATTTAAGTAGGAATTACCATTGTTGTACTTTTAAAAAACTCAACAAGTCGATACGCTTGCACAAGAACGTACAATATGAAAAACTCGGCAAGTCAATAAGCGGATTTTTAATGTCATTTGGCTATGGGGGTCTGAGGTATCAGTTCATTTTGGAAAAGGGTCTCTTGTCCAAAATAGTTTGGGAATCCCTTCACTAGACCAACGAAACATTAATACTATTCATACCCACTAATATACGAATTCACCTAAATACCTAACATTCATATACTAATATGAAAACATGTATTAATAGCATTTGTAATGGTTTTCATTCCCAAATAAAATTAAATATATTTTGTCCAAAATTGATATCGGTTTACTCAGCAATCGGACTCTATTCTTGGAACATTGACGTAATAATATCGACGCCATCGGTTATCGTTTAATCGTTTATTTTATCGATAAAACATTGGCACTTCATTAGCTAATGCGTAATTGGTGATTGGCTTTCCCATTGGTTTGGTGGTTGAAAGAGACATCGTTGAGCATGGTTCGGGATTCGATTCTTAAATCGGGTTAAGTGTTAGGTTTTGTTTATTAGGAATTGCTCGACAGCACAATGTCTGGTTAAGATATCAGTTACAGTCATCTTCTATGACATGGAAAATCATACATGGGTATGAGAACACAATTGTAATGATAACTGTGGATGTAGTAGATAATATGTTCACCTCTATTAGGAAAGACAGGCGTTTTATTAAGTTATGAAACAGACTTCTTGGTCTCATGGTTGCAAACTACTAACCATGATTTACCTGGTTCAAATACCCGTGTTATTAGGATTTTCCATGTGGATTTTTGCCATTGCTCCCCAGATTAACCGGTTGATGGCTATGTGTCGTCATGTTACATTAGAAGCCCATTGTAATAAAATAATTATAAGTACTTAATGGTTAATGTGGGTGTGTGTACTTAGAAAAGTGTTTCTGTCTTCTGGAGATTATTCTTATTATTCTGATTAATCTTATTATTTTTTCTGAAGACTTTTTAGAGATGTTATGGCAATATTACATACCATTTTTGAGAAAAAGATATTTTTCTTAACAATATCCTCTCGTTTGTCCACTGTCTCACCTAATGGTAAGCGATGGTGTGGTCGACGGTGAAGCACGCATGTCTTGAAGTAACATATTCATTCTTCACTTAAAGACCCCTAGGTTGTAGCTATCACGAAACAAGATAGCAGTAATGGCAATATTTGCTTTAAAAGAATCTCCAAAGTAGAACCAAGCTTTAAGAATTTCTTCCCCAATGTATATGAGATTAAGATCCCTGATAGGCCTATCAGGGAGATTATAAGTAGAATCACTTGAATTTTCCAAAAGCTCTAATTGGACATAGTTCGCGGTTTCGGTCCAATCGTATGTTTTAACGATAAAACTCCGATACTTCATTAAGAGTTCGTAATTGATGACGTAATTGCGAGGTGAAGAAATTAACATACAAATAGTGGTTTTAAATCATGTGCGGTCAGGCGAATTGTTTTTTAATGAGCTGGAAAGTATAAATTGACCGAAAATGGTACAAAAAAGGAATACTTGAATACGAGTTGTTATTAACAAAATGTCCATGAATAGGCTAAGGCACCAGGAGCGAGCTTATCACCAAGAGCCCACCAATGCTATAGTCGAATGATCTGAGACTACAAGGTCAAGGACAAGCATTAGAAAAAAGACATTTTATCAACGAAAGCGTGGCGATAGTGATTGGAATGCCAAAAACGTATGGGAACGTCAAACGCTATCGAAATGTCACGTGACATAAAAACCTTTAAAAAGTATAAAAATATGCCTTGTACTCGTGTCGGGATCCCTTTTTTCGCATACATTTATTTTTCCTAATATACTTTGGCATAACTGTTTTGGCATAATTTATTTCGCCATAATAATTCTTTGCCATACTGTTTATTTTGGCATAATTATCTTGAAGGCTAATTTTTATCGGCATAATTTTAATTCGCATAATGTCACTAGCCCTAATAACTATTAGCATAATAGTATTAAAGCATAAAACATAATAGGGATAACGGAAACAAATATGAGTTGTTTTACGTATTTTAATTTGAATTTTCATGCTAATAATAAATCATATATAATATTCATTTCATAAAATTTTTAATTTTTTTTTATGTAACGTTGCCCCACACTAGTAATTTCTTATAACTGTCGGATATTATGTAACTGTCATGTATTACAAATGATTAATTAATTAATTAATAGTCATGCATCTGTCAATAATCACTTTTTGATAAGGTAGGCGTGTTTTTTATTTTTTAAATTATTTTTTTTATTTTTTTATGTTTATATTTTTAACAATTGCTTGTAAATATGCAAGTTTCCAAGTATATTATTTTTTTACCTGTCAAATAAAACCTTAGCTCCCAGGGTATCAAAAATCTAGCTGACAGAAAGGAGCGAGCGCAGTATAGCGCGAGCGACGACTTTTTTGACAGACAACGAGAGACAATTAAAAATGCGAGCGAAGCGAGCGCAAGCGTGACGAGCGCAGCAAGGAGCCAGAAAAAAAAACATATAATCATAGAATAAGAATTATTTATTTATATTGTATAAAAATGTGTATTAGTGTCTAACACTTTTCGAGTTAATTATTATGCGTATTTGTTATGCTCAAAAAAATATGTTTTAATATCATTATGCGTAAACAAATTTATGCTTTAGAATATTATGCTTAAACGTTATTATGATTTGAGTAATTATGCTAAAAATAAATGCGTAATCTGTTATGCGAAAATAATGTTATGCGTAAATATAGTTAGGATAAACAAAAGTATGCCATGTTATATTATGTCTAAAGTTTTTATGCAAATGGATAGGGAACCACTCGTGTCTGGGGATAAGGAGGCTTATTTTTTACTTTTTAGAAGTTTTTGATAGTCGGACGGTTTTTATTTTTTTAAGACTTGGTGTGTAAATTTTAATAATAATTAATAATTAATTTATTTATTTCACCAAAAAGCCTCTCTTACAATCATTCATATTAGTTAAAAATATAAAAAGCTTTAAACATTAGGTCATTATTAGATACTCTGGCTTCTAAACTAGGTGTATATTCCTGTGACTTAGGAGTCAGTGATCCTCCGTAGCAACAGAGCCAATAAAACAGTCATTTTAACATTTTAAAATAAATAATACAAAAAGAGAGAGAATTTAAAACATCATTACAATAATAATTAATATAGTCAGTCATAATATTTTTATAATTAATTAACTAATAATAAAATATAATTTAATAATATGTTTCAGCGTATTCCAAGGTACTAGTATATGTGTGTGTGTGTGAGTGTGTGTGTGTGTGCGTGTGTGTGTGTGTGTAAAGTGTGTATCGATAGATAGGTTTCATTATCCAGATATCACTGTAAGTTACCCAGCAGAAGATCCTCAGTGAAATCAAATGTAAGTGTTTGAAGATAATCTATCTGTAAGTACTTTCTTACATTGGGATTTAGAGTACGAAAAGATTTTTAACTTTTTATTTAGGGAGTTATATAATTTTACGCTTTTAACATAGAACTGTCGGTGGGCAAAGGCGGTTCTATGGCTTGCTGAGGGAAAAACGTTATGATTGTGTCTGCCCGTCGGCTCCGCAGTAGGACGAGCCGAGTGCTTGCGAAGAGTTGAAAGGAGCACATAAAGTTGCCTGGCTGTGAGTAGCTTGCAGTCAGCATAGAGCTGCGCAGTGGGATACCGTCGCGGACGAAAGAGCATTACCTTCAGTACTGCTCTCTGCGCCCTCTCTAGGTGGATGAAGACGGATTTAGAAGCACCTCCCCATACAGGCAAGCAGTATGATAGGACCGACTGACACAAAGCAAGATATACTAATCTGAGGATATCACGGTCAGCAGAATTTCTAAGCTTCTTAAAACATAAATCAGCTTACGTACTCGAGACGTGACTTTCTCTATTTGCGAGTGCCAATTTAGATGCCGATCCATGACAACTCCTAGGTACCTTACACTAGAAGATCTAGTGAGCAATAGGCAGTTGCATTGCGTTGGGCACATACAGGTGTGCGCTTGTAGGGTAAGAGAATTAGGCGGACCCAGATTTGACCTAATGGCAAAGGGTATGTAAACCGTTTTCTCGACGTTTAAAGTTAGCAGATTGTCTGCCAACCAGTTCATAACGTTGGAAAGCGCAGCCTCGGCATTCTTATATGTGTGGGACCAGTCCGAACCATCTATTACGAGGGCGGTATCATCAGCACACGTAAAAATCCGGCAATTTTTTAAAGGCAGTTTGCATAGATCATTTATGTAAATGAGAAATAGGGTAGGCCCCAGGATGCTACCTTGTGGAACGCCGTACGTGATGGAGAGGTCACTTTCGTGTGACCCGATTTTAATCCTCTGGGTCCGACCACTGAGGTAGTCCGCAAAGATTTTCAAGGGCTGACCTCGGATACCAATGTTTTCCATTTTTTTTAATAAGGCTGGGGCAGAGACTGTATCAAATGCCTTTGACAGGTCAAGGAAAATTTCCAAGCACTTGTATTTTTTGTCAAGCGACCTAGCTACGTGATCAGATAAAGCCATAACTGCGTCTTCGGTACTTACTCCATTTTTGAATCCGTATTGGTTATCAGACAGGATATTGTTTGCACTGAGAAAACTGGTCAGATTTTTGTTTAGTACGCGTTCCAAAATCTTTGACATAGCTGTTAAAATCGAAATTGGACGGTAGTTATTCACATCATCTCTGCGCCCAGACTTAAAAATGGGGTAAACCACTGCTTTTTTAAAAACCTTCGGGAAGACACCAGCACCAATCGATATATTACAGACATGTGTGATAATCGGAACCAAAACACAGCGCGTGGCTTTTATTATTTTAGACGGTATACAGTCCACGCCAGTTGCACAATCAGACCTTAGACCCAAAATAATGGAATCAACATCTTCTTCAGTTACCTCAAGGAGAACCATTGAACTACAAGAACTAGAGTTAGCCACAAATTGGGGCTTCGTGGGGGGTGGTATAATTTTGGATGCCAGATTACTGCCGACATTCACAAAAAACATATTGACGCCATTCAATGAGGATTTTGGGGAATCTGACAATTGCAAAAGGTCACAAGAGGGTAGACCACTACTCTGCAGGTCTGAGACCTTCTTAATGACATCCCAGGTAGCCTTAATATTATGCTTTGCCTTGTTAAACTGTTCTTTTTCATACGAGCATTTTTGTTTTCTCAAGAGTGAATTACAAAAATTTCGGTATCGGGTGTACGTGATTTTTAATAATTGATTGTCTACGGACTTTCTGAGTTTGGCATGCATGCGGTCACGGTGACGCATACAGCGCAGTAGACCCGGCGTAATCCAAGGCTTGAGGGTATGTTTACTCCTAGGGACAGTAAATTGGTACGTGTACTTTAGTACAAAGGACGAAAGAGTGTCAACTAACGTATCTGCGGCTTCATCAGGATCTCTGATTGCCAGCACGGGGGACCAGTCATGGCTTTTGATATTCTCAACGGCGGCGTCGTAGGCAATTTTTAGCCTAGTGCGTGTTACAATCATGTTGGCATTCCCGCTTTGAAGAAATAATAGGAGCGGTTCGTGATCTGTAATGGACGATTCGATAACAATTGATGTGGCGGATTTGTTTGTTTTTAGTAAAATATGATCCAAACAGTTTGTGAGCCGTGTTGGAAACAAATGAGCAGGGAGAAGTCCGTTCGAAGCAGCACAAGTCAGATACTCATCTGAATGACTGTCATTATTATCGGCTTTAATATCAATATTGATATCACCGATCAGAACCACGGTAGGAGAAGATATTTTGAGTACTTTATCGAGACTATCAATGAAATTATTAATTTTCTTAAAGGAAGGGGACCGATAAATAGCCACTATTGTAATGTCATCCACGTAACAAACAAGACAGTTTGCGTCTGCAAAATGTGTTTCCCTTACTTCAGCTTTGAGGGAAGATTTAACATAAATTGCGCATCCGTCATTCTGATTATATATGTTTTTTGTTAAATAGGATGTATAACCATCCAAGGTCGGTAAGTGTGAAAGTTTGCTTAACCAACACTCGGAGAGTACGAGCACGTCACAATGGAAACCCAATAACTGCATAAGCACCGCAACCTCATCGAAATTCTTTGAAACGCTTCGTATATTTAAATGTAAAATTTTTAATCCTTTAGTTGGGTCTCCTATGAACTCCAAGCAGCTCTCAGGTTGACACTTAAACGATTTCGATACATTAAGCGAGTCTAACTCACTATTAATAAAATCCAGATTAGGCATTTGTTATAAGTACGAGAAAATTGAAACGTTGTTTAAAATACGTTGTAGATAACAAAACTGCAAAAAAACCAAAAGAATAGATACGGAATGATAAATCAAAAACTGGAATAGAGGTATGTTTAGATACAAAAGATACGGGTGTAAGTCGATAATTTTAAATTTAGACCAGAATATGCATGAATAAATGTGTGTGTAAAAGGTTAATATAACTATGAGTTTGAGTGTGGAATTTGTGTGATACGCTTTACATAATACCCTAACAATAAAAACGAAAAACATGCAATTTCGAAAATTTGATAATATCACCTTGGGAATGCTAACATTTAAACAAGTTAAACAATGGAAATAATAACAACAATCATTAAAATAACACAGTCAAAGCAGAGGTTGTAATTTTAGTAGGCACTTTTCAGATTTAATGTGTATATGTTTGGCACCCACTTCTTTCCGAATAAGAACATTGCCATTTGCCACCCAGCAGAAATCATACTTATGGTTCTTAGCGAAGTTTCGAGCCGCATAAAAAGTCTGCCTCGTGGAAGGAGGCAAGAATTCAGCAACGTAAACAGGCTGTCGTTTCCCCGGTACACCAATAATCTCCGTGTTTAGTTTACTTTCCAAGCCTTGGTTCTTGTTGTAGTTCTTTACCGCAGAAAGAAAACTTGACTTCAGGTTGACTGTAGCGAGCTCGGCGACAATGCCCCTATTTGTGCCCTTTTTACCGGGTATGCGATAAACATCTCTTAAGTCGTTCGATCCAATTTTAACATTCACGGCCGTGCTGATTTTAGTAACTACCGATAACAAGTCAGATGGAGTTTCCTTATCATTGGCTGGGATATTCCTTATTTCTACGCTGGAGGTACGCGACATATACTGGGCATCCTTGATTCTTTTCTCCAGCCCGAGAATGCATTCGTGCAGGTTCCTTTTCTCCCGTTCAAACTCCTCTACTTTCTTTTTCATGTCCTCGTACTCTTGGTTCATGAATTTCATCGCCTTTACAATCTCAGCATTTGAGTCCTTGATGCTCTGGTTCTGCAGCTTCAGTTCAGCCACATCAGCGACGAGCTTCTTCAGGATATTATCCTGGGTAGACTTCCATGACTCGATTGTAGACTTCAGATCTTCAAACTGGCTCGATTCGCAGCACACCTCTTCGTCCTCTTTCTCCCCTTCTTCCATCCTTCTCTTCTTCCTTTCCTCTAATCGGAAAGGAATCTTTCGAGTATTTGCACTTTTAGATGTGCATTCACCGATTTCAGTTAAATCAAGTTCCGTCTGCGATTCAGTTTGCGTATTGAATGTATTCGGTGGTGGCGAGCGAGTTTTTCGGGGCATGGTGCAATCAAAAATAATAAATCCTCAAAGAAATTCCTTCTCCCCAACTTAAGCAAAATTTCGATAAGCTGGCAACCCTTTTTATTTGACAGGTGTCAAGTGCTAGTGTTAGTGTTTGAATGACAGCTGTCTTTCGAAGTTGACAGAAGAAAATTAACCTCTAAGTGGGTACTTATACAACTTGTCTTTTTTATGATTTAAAATAAAGCAATACTTGCAGTTGTATTTACTCCCGGTAGCGGTAGCAGTTCTCGTAGATAATTATAGTATGGCTTGCTACAATATTGATTTGCTCACTGAAGTCAATTGTAAGGTTCTTTACAGCGAAATTGTCACTTTTCCGTAAAAAAATACTCGGACCGTAATGTAAACAATGTTTGTGCTACCAGTGTTGCCACTCGGATCAAATTTGTTCTCGGATCAATTGATAGATGTTTAGGTGGGATAGTGCTCAAACGCGGGCCCATCGTATTTAAAAAAGAAGAATTATATTATGGAAAGCCATTGTATCTATCTAAAGAATTTACGTATTATAAAGTTAAGAACAGAAATATTATTCATTTTTATATGCCCCAGTAATTTACGATTATGTTTATTTATTCACATTTAATATAACATTAACGTGATTAATATTAATTTAATAACCAATATTTACGCTTACTTATTAATACATTCCTCACGCTACAGTCTCTCATGTTTATTCCAATGAATTCAATATTATTTCCTGTGAGTTGATTCAATAATATAATTAATTAATTTCCCTCCAGTCACGATTTGCGAGCTTACCACAGAATACATTGGTACAGAAGCTCAGCTCCATACAATGAGCAAAATGCACGCACACATAGACAATCTTCACGTACATAGAGCGCAAGTATACTCGTGACTATCATTTTTGTTACAAATCGCCGCCGAATGAAGTCGACCTTATGTACTTTTTTATTTTGTTGGTTTGGGTTCCGTAATCCCTAAAGTAATTTAAATAGGGACAGCCGTGATTGGCTGGAAAAGGCCAATGTCTTGTATTGTTCTGTGAGAGTTTTAATTGTTTTATAAAGCGTGTAGCTTTTCTAGTCACCTTCAGACTTCAATTTATCCAACTAAAGGATTTCGGTAATGTTGTTTGAGAATTCTGTTTTTACCATTATGGTCCTACCTTTCAGGGCGGTGACCATAAGCTCTTAGAGTAAGGTACATCTGTTTCTTTTTTTCAGTTGAACTATGTTAGTTTTGACAATTCAGGCTGTAAGCGGGGGCAGGTCTGTTTGTTTGCCACTCTTTGGCATAAAAAGTAAGATAGTCTTCTTTTTCTTCTTCGTGTCGAAGTTTCCATGTTCAATATTTTATTTATATTTTGTGCTTCAATCAGAACTCAGCCATGCCAACCCTAGCGCTGATGAATGCACGGTAATCAAAAAAGCTTGTTTAACTCCTTAACTACCAGGTGACCGACAAACAATAAATTTTCTATTGTGTCTCATTGTCTGAGGCTCTAGACAAGTGGCATTCGATGTCAGCAAAGGCGATAGTCGAAATGTCAAAATGTAAGAGATTGATCAAGTGATTTTTCAATATCGCTTTTCAATCCCATACAATTTTGCCTTTATGATAATCGCTATCACCACACTTTTGATGATAGATTGTCACTTTTCTAGGGCCTGGAGTGTTGAAAAATATTTTCTATATAATACTTGCTTAAACAGTAAAATGTATCTACATAAAAATAATACAAGTAGGTAGTAACCTTCCTTCCTAATAAAGAAACAAAACCCACACAAGAAGACGGACCACTTAATTTACTCACGAAAAAAAAAAGAAAAAGGAATATATCCTTATTCTTCTTTAAGGAAGAAAATTTTTTTTTGATGAATTAGAGTTGGTACCTATGTCTCATTTTAAAGAGGGAACTTAAAAGAAGAGTTTAGACTTATAAAAGAGAGATATTATTACGAGTTATTGTTTGTTATTAAAACATAACTAACATAAGCATTTTTGTTCTTTTCAAAAAAATATACGTTTTAATGAACCTGTTTTTTTGCTATTCATCGCTTTACAAATATGCCAGATTAAGACAAAAACTCCCTTACTGGAATGACTACTTACCTAAAGATAGTACCTATCTTATCGATTAAAAGTAGGTCGTAGCTAAAAGAGTACAGCACTCTATATTAGAGTACGATTGGCAATCCTAGGTGTACCTAAAAAGAGGGTGACAAAAATATACGATCATTTACGGTTAAAATCGTTTTGTACGGCGGCGATGTCGTTACCTAATCGTGTTAGTGTTATATGATTATTGGCTTTGCGCTTTACTGTTACTGGTTATTAGCTGAGCAACACTACAGGTACCTAGCTACACCCTCAGATCAAATAAAAAGTCAAGATGGAACGTTGCAAACAACAAAGTGAAGCCGGTTCAAACTATGCCTTGCCGTACAAATACACAATTATACACACTCACGGACAACGAAACTACTCCTTAGGTTGTCAGTTGAGCTTTATTATTTGATCTGTGAGCTCGAATGACACCCAGGGTTCCCAGAGGTGGCTTAATTTACTCTGACACCAGAGTTGGCCGCATCCTCACACGCAAAAGAAGAAGACTGTATTTGTGAAAAAATACTCGGACCGTAATGTAAACAATGTTTGTGCTACCAGTGTTGCCACTCGGATCAAATTTGTTCTCGGATCAATTGATAGATGTTTAGGTGGGATAGTGCTCAAACGCGGGCCCATCGTATTTAAAAAAGAAGAATTATATTATGGAAAGCCATTGTATCTATCTAAAGAATTTACGTATTATAAAGTAAAGAACAGAAATATTATTCATTTTTATATGCCCCAGTAATTTACGATTATGTTTATTTATTCACATTTAATATAACATTAACGTGATTAATATTAATTTAATAACCAATATTTACGCTTACTTATTAATACATTCCTCACGCTACAGTCTCTCATGTTTATTCCAATGAATTCAATATTATTTCCTGTGAGTTGATTCAATAATATAATTAATTAATTTCCCTCCGGTCACGATTTGCGAGCTTACCACAGAATACATTGGTACAGAAGCTCAGCTCCATACAATGAGCAAAATGCACGCACACATAGACAATCTTCACGTACATAGAGCGCAAGTATACTCGTGACTATCATTTTTGTTACAAATCGCCGCCGAATGAAGTCGACCGTCTTTGAACTTAAACAAGTTAAGTAATTGTTAGTTCACTATTATAGGTTTTTGTTCACAAATACAGTCTTCTTCTTTTGCGTGTGAGGATGCGGCCAACTCTGGTGTCAGAGTAAATTAAGCCACCTCTAGGAACCCTGGGTGTCATTCGAGCTCACAGATCAAATAATAAAGCTCAACTGACAACCTAAGGAGTAGTTTCGTTGTCCGTGAGTGTGTATAATTGTGTATTTGTACGGCAAGGCATAGTTTGAACCGGCTTCACTTTGTTGTTTGCAACGTTCCATCTTGACTTTTTATTTGATCTGAGGGTGTAGCTAGGTACCTGTAGTGTTGCTCAGCTAATAACCAGTAACAGTAAAGCGCAAAGCCAATAATCATATAACACTAACACGATTAGGTAACGACATCGCCGCCGTACAAAACGATTTTAACCGTAAATGATCGTATATTTTTGTCACCCTCTTTTTAGGTACACCTAGGATTGCCAATCGTACTCTAATATAGAGTGCTGTGCTCTTTTAGCTACGACCTACTTTTAATCGATAAGATAGGTACTATCTTTAGGTAAGTAGTCATTCCAGTAAGGGAGTTTTTGTCTTAATCTGGCATATTTGTAAAGCGATGAATAGCAAAAAAACAGGTTCATTAAAACGTATATTTTTTTGAAAAGAACAAAAATGCTTATGTTAGTTATGTTTTAATAACAAACAATAACTCGTAATAATATCTCTCTTTTATAAGTCTAAACTCTTCTTTTAAGTTCCCTCTTTAAAATGAGACATAGGTACCAACTCTAATTCATCAAAAAAAAAATTTTCTTCCTTAAAGAAGAATAAGGATATATTCCTTTTTCTTTTTTTTTTCGTGAGTAAATTAAGTGGTCCGTCTTCTTGTGTGGGTTTTGTTTCTTTATTAGGAAGGAAGGTTACTACCTACTTGTATTATTTTTATGTAGATACATTTTACTGTTTAAGCAAGTATTATATAGAAAATATTTTTCAACACTCCAGGCCCTAGAAAAGTGACAATCTATCATCAAAAGTGTGGTGATAGCGATTATCATAAAGGCAAAATTGTATGGGATTGAAAAGCGATATTGAAAAATCACTTGATCAATCTCTTACATTTTGACATTTCGACTATCGCCTTTGCTGACATCGAATGCCACTTGTCTAGAGCCTCAGACAATGAGACACAATAGAAAATTTATTGTTTGTCAGTCACCTGGTAGTTAAGGAGTTAAACAAGCTTTTTTGATTACCGTGCATTCATCAGCGCTAGGGTTGGCATGGCTGAGTTCTGATTGAAGCACAAAATATAAATAAAATATTGAACATGGAAACTTCGACACGAAGAAGAAAAAGAAGACTATCTTACTTTTTATGCCAAAGAGTGGCAAACAAACAGACCTGCCCCCGCTTACAGCCTGAATTGTCAAAACTAACATAGTTCAACTGAAAAAAAGAAACAGATGTACCTTACTCTAAGAGCTTATGGTCACCGCCCTGAAAGGTAGGACCATAATGGTAAAAACAGAATTCTCAAACAACATTACCGAAATCCTTTAGTTGGATAAATTGAAGTCTGAAGGTGACTAGAAAAGCTACACGCTTTATAAAACAATTAAAACTCTCACAGAACAATACAAGACATTGGCCTTTTCCAGCCAATCACGGCTGTCCCTATTTAAATTACTTTAGGGATTACGGAACCCAAACCAACAAAATAAAAAAGTACATAAGGTCGACTTCATTCGGCGGCGATTTGTAACAAAAATGATAGTCACGAGTATACTTGCGCTCTATGTACGTGAAGATTGTCTATGTGTGCGTGCATTTTGCTCATTGTATGGAGCTGAGCTTCTGTACCAATGTATTCTGTGGTAAGCTCGCAAATCGTGACCGGAGGGAAATTAATTAATTATATTATTGAATCAACTCACAGGAAATAATATTGAATTCATTGGAATAAACATGAGAGACTGTAGCGTGAGGAATGTATTAATAAGTAAGCGTAAATATTGGTTATTAAATTAATATTAATCACGTTAATGTTATATTAAATGTGAATAAATAAACATAATCGTAAATTACTGGGGCATATAAAAATGAATAATATTTCTGTTCTTTACTTTATAATACGTAAATTCTTTAGATAGATACAATGGCTTTCCATAATATAATTCTTCTTTTTTAAATACGATGGGCCCGCGTTTGAGCACTATCCCACCTAAACATCTATCAATTGATCCGAGAACAAATTTGATCCGAGTGGCAACACTGGTAGCACAAACATTGTTTACATTACGGTCCGAGTATTTTTTCACAAATACAGTCTTCTTCTTTTGCGTGTGAGGATGCGGCCAACTCTGGTGTCAGAGTAAATTAAGCCACCTCTGGGAACCCTGGGTGTCATTCGAGCTCACAGATCAAATAATAAAGCTCAACTGACAACCTAAGGAGTAGTTTCGTTGTCCGTGAGTGTGTATAATTGTGTATTTGTACGGCAAGGCATAGTTTGAACCGGCTTCACTTTGTTGTTTGCAACGTTCCATCTTGACTTTTTATTTGATCTGAGGGTGTAGCTAGGTACCTGTAGTGTTGCTCAGCTAATAACCAGTAACAGTAAAGCGCAAAGCCAATAATCATATAACACTAACACGATTAGGTAACGACATCGCCGCCGTACAAAACGATTTTAACCGTAAATGATCGTATATTTTTGTCACCCTCTTTTTAGGTACACCTAGGATTGCCAATCGTACTCTAATATAGAGTGCTGTACTCTTTTAGCTACGACCTACTTTTAATCGATAAGATAGGTACTATCTTTAGGTAAGTAGTCATTCCAGTAAGGGAGTTTTTGTCTTAATCTGGCATATTTGTAAAGCGATGAATAGCAAAAAAACAGGTTCATTAAAACGTATATTTTTTTGAAAAGAACAAAAATGCTTATGTTAGTTATGTTTTAATAACAAACAATAACTCGTAATAATATCTCTCTTTTATAAGTCTAAACTCTTCTTTTAAGTTCCCTCTTTAAAATGAGACATAGGTACCAACTCTAATTCATCAAAAAAAAAATTTTCTTCCTTAAAGAAGAATAAGGATATATTCCTTTTTCTTTTTTTTTTCGTGAGTAAATTAAGTGGTCCGTCTTCTTGTGTGGGTTTTGTTTCTTTATTAGGAAGGAAGGTTACTACCTACTTGTATTATTTTTATGTAGATACATTTTACTGTTTAAGCAAGTATTATATAGAAAATATTTTTCAACACTCCAGGCCCTAGAAAAGTGACAATCTATCATCAAAAGTGTGGTGATAGCGATTATCATAAAGGCAAAATTGTATGGGATTGAAAAGCGATATTGAAAAATCACTTGATCAATCTCTTACATTTTGACATTTCGACTATCGCCTTTGCTGACATCGAATGCCACTTGTCTAGAGCCTCAGACAATGAGACACAATAGAAAATTTATTGTTTGTCGGTCACCTGGTAGTTAAGGAGTTAAACAAGCTTTTTTGATTACCGTGCATTCATCAGCGCTAGGGTTGGCATGGCTGAGTTCTGATTGAAGCACAAAATATAAATAAAATATTGAACATGGAAACTTCGACACGAAGAAGAAAAAGAAGACTATCTTACTTTTTATGCCAAAGAGTGGCAAACAAACAGACCTGCCCCCGCTTACAGCCTGAATTGTCAAAACTAACATAGTTCAACTGAAAAAAAGAAACAGATGTACCTTACTCTAAGAGCTTATGGTCACCGCCCTGAAAGGTAGGACCATAATGGTAAAAACAGAATTCTCAAACAACATTACCGAAATCCTTTAGTTGGATAAATTGAAGTCTGAAGGTGACTAGAAAAGCTACACGCTTTATAAAACAATTAAAACTCTCACAGAACAATACAAGACATTGGCCTTTTCCAGCCAATCACGGCTGTCCCTATTTAAATTACTTTAGGGATTACGGAACCCAAACCAACAAAATAAAAAAGTACATAAGGTCGACTTCATTCGGCGGCGATTTGTAACAAAAATGATAGTCACGAGTATACTTGCGCTCTATGTACGTGAAGATTGTCTATGTGTGCGTGCATTTTGCTCATTGTATGGAGCTGAGCTTCTGTACCAATGTATTCTGTGGTAAGCTCGCAAATCGTGACCGGAGGGAAATTAATTAATTATATTATTGAATCAACTCACAGGAAATAATATTGAATTCATTGGAATAAACATGAGAGACTGTAGCGTGAGGAATGTATTAATAAGTAAGCGTAAATATTGGTTATTAAATTAATATTAATCACGTTAATGTTATATTAAATGTGAATAAATAAACATAATCGTAAATTACTGGGGCATATAAAAATGAATAATATTTCTGTTCTTTACTTTATAATACGTAAATTCTTTAGATAGATACAATGGCTTTCCATAATATAATTCTTCTTTTTTAAATACGATGGGCCCGCGTTTGAGCACTATCCCACCTAAACATCTATCAATTGATCCGAGAACAAATTTGATCCGAGTGGCAACACTGGTAGCACAAACATTGTTTACATTACGGTCCGAGTATTTTTTTACGGAAAAGTGACAATTTCGCTGTAAATAACCTTACAATTGACTTCAGTGAGCAAATCAATATTGTAGCAAGCCATACTATAATTATCTACGAGAACTGCTACCGCTACCGGGAGTAAATACAACTGCAAGTATTGCTTTATTTTAAATCATAAAAAAGACAAGTTGTATAAGTACCCACTTAGAGGTTAATTTTCTTCTGTCAACTTCGAAAGACAGCTGTCATTCAAACACTAACACTAGCACTTGACACCTGTCAAATAAAAAGGGTTGCCAGCTTATCGAAATTTTGCTTAAGTTGGGGAGAAGGAATTTCTTTGAGGATTTATTATTTTTGATTGCACCATGCCCCGAAAAACTCGCTCGCCACCACCGAATACATTCAATACGCAAACTGAATCGCAGACGGAACTTGATTTAACTGAAATCGGTGAATGCACATCTAAAAGTGCAAATACTCGAAAGATTCCTTTCCGATTAGAGGAAAGGAAGAAGAGAAGGATGGAAGAAGGGGAGAAAGAGGACGAAGAGGTGTGCTGCGAATCGAGCCAGTTTGAAGATCTGAAGTCTACAATCGAGTCATGGAAGTCTACCCAGGATAATATCCTGAAGAAGCTCGTCGCTGATGTGGCTGAACTGAAGCTGCAGAACCAGAGCATCAAGGACTCAAATGCTGAGATTGTAAAGGCGATGAAATTCATGAACCAAGAGTACGAGGACATGAAAAAGAAAGTAGAGGAGTTTGAACGGGAGAAAAGGAACCTGCACGAATGCATTCTCGGGCTGGAGAAAAGAATCAAGGATGCCCAGTATATGTCGCGTACCTCCAGCGTAGAAATAAGGAATATCCCAGCCAATGATAAGGAAACTCCATCTGACTTGTTATCGGTAGTTACTAAAATCAGCACGGCCGTGAATGTTAAAATTGGATCGAACGACTTAAGAGATGTTTATCGCATACCCGGTAAAAAGGGCACAAATAGGGGCATTGTCGCCGAGCTCGCTACAGTCAACCTGAAGTCAAGTTTTCTTTCTGCGGTAAAGAACTACAACAAGAACCAAGGCTTGGAAAGTAAACTAAACACGGAGATTATTGGTGTACCGGGGAAACGACAGCCTGTTTACGTTGCTGAATTCTTGCCTCCTTCCACGAGGCAGACTTTTTATGCGGCTCGAAACTTCGCTAAGAACCATAAGTATGATTTCTGCTGGGTGGCAAATGGCAATGTTCTTATTCGGAAAGAAGTGGGTGCCAAACATATACACATTAAATCTGAAAAGTGCCTACTAAAATTACAACCTCTGCTTTGACTGTGTTATTTTAATGATTGTTGTTATTATTTCCATTGTTTAACTTGTTTAAATGTTAGCATTCCCAAGGTGATATTATCAAATTTTCGAAATTGCATGTTTTTCGTTTTTATTGTTAGGGTATTATGTAAAGCGTATCACACAAATTCCACACTCAAACTCATAGTTATATTAACCTTTTACACACACATTTATTCATGCATATTCTGGTCTAAATTTAAAATTATCGACTTACACCCGTATCTTTTGTATCTAAACATACCTCTATTCCAGTTTTTGATTTATCATTCCGTATCTATTCTTTTGGTTTTTTTGCAGTTTTGTTATCTACAACGTATTTTAAACAACGTTTCAATTTTCTCGTACTTATAACAAATGCCTAATCTGGATTTTATTAATAGTGAGTTAGACTCGCTTAATGTATCGAAATCGTTTAAGTGTCAACCTGAGAGCTGCTTGGAGTTCATAGGAGACCCAACTAAAGGATTAAAAATTTTACATTTAAATATACGAAGCGTTTCAAAGAATTTCGATGAGGTTGCGGTGCTTATGCAGTTATTGGGTTTCCATTGTGACGTGCTCGTACTCTCCGAGTGTTGGTTAAGCAAACTTTCACACTTACCGACCTTGGATGGTTATACATCCTATTTAACAAAAAACATATATAATCAGAATGACGGATGCGCAATTTATGTTAAATCTTCCCTCAAAGCTGAAGTAAGGGAAACACATTTTGCAGACGCAAACTGTCTTGTTTGTTACGTGGATGACATTACAATAGTGGCTATTTATCGGTCCCCTTCCTTTAAGAAAATTAATAATTTCATTGATAGTCTCGATAAAGTACTCAAAATATCTTCTCCTACCGTGGTTCTGATCGGTGATATCAATATTGATATTAAAGCCGATAATAATGACAGTCATTCAGATGAGTATCTGACTTGTGCTGCTTCGAACGGACTTTTCCCTGCTCATTTGTTTCCAACACGGCTCACAAACTGTTTGGATCATATTTTCGAGCCAGTTTGAAGATCTGAAGTCTACAATCGAGTCATGGAAGTCTACCCAGGATAATATCCTGAAGAAGCTCGTCGCTGATGTGGCTGAACTGAAGCTGCAGAACCAGAGCATCAAGGACTCAAATGCTGAGATTGTAAAGGCGATGAAATTCATGAACCAAGAGTACGAGGACATGAAAAAGAAAGTAGAGGAGTTTGAACGGGAGAAAAGGAACCTGCACGAATGCATTCTCGGGCTGGAGAAAAGAATCAAGGATGCCCAGTATATGTCGCGTACCTCCAGCGTAGAAATAAGGAATATCCCAGCCAATGATAAGGAAACTCCATCTGACTTGTTATCGGTAGTTACTAAAATCAGCACGGCCGTGAATGTTAAAATTGGATCGAACGACTTAAGAGATGTTTATCGCATACCCGGTAAAAAGGGCACAAATAGGGGCATTGTCGCCGAGCTCGCTACAGTCAACCTGAAGTCAAGTTTTCTTTCTGCGGTAAAGAACTACAACAAGAACCAAGGCTTGGAAAGTAAACTAAACACGGAGATTATTGGTGTACCGGGGAAACGACAGCCTGTTTACGTTGCTGAATTCTTGCCTCCTTCCACGAGGCAGACTTTTTATGCGGCTCGAAACTTCGCTAAGAACCATAAGTATGATTTCTGCTGGGTGGCAAATGGCAATGTTCTTATTCGGAAAGAAGTGGGTGCCAAACATATACACATTAAATCTGAAAAGTGCCTACTAAAATTACAACCTCTGCTTTGACTGTGTTATTTTAATGATTGTTGTTATTATTTCCATTGTTTAACTTGTTTAAATGTTAGCATTCCCAAGGTGATATTATCAAATTTTCGAAATTGCATGTTTTTCGTTTTTATTGTTAGGGTATTATGTAAAGCGTATCACACAAATTCCACACTCAAACTCATAGTTATATTAACCTTTTACACACACATTTATTCATGCATATTCTGGTCTAAATTTAAAATTATCGACTTACACCCGTATCTTTTGTATCTAAACATACCTCTATTCCAGTTTTTGATTTATCATTCCGTATCTATTCTTTTGGTTTTTTTGCAGTTTTGTTATCTACAACGTATTTTAAACAACGTTTCAATTTTCTCGTACTTATAACAAATGCCTAATCTGGATTTTATTAATAGTGAGTTAGACTCGCTTAATGTATCGAAATCGTTTAAGTGTCAACCTGAGAGCTGCTTGGAGTTCATAGGAGACCCAACTAAAGGATTAAAAATTTTACATTTAAATATACGAAGCGTTTCAAAGAATTTCGATGAGGTTGCGGTGCTTATGCAGTTATTGGGTTTCCATTGTGACGTGCTCGTACTCTCCGAGTGTTGGTTAAGCAAACTTTCACACTTACCGACCTTGGATGGTTATACATCCTATTTAACAAAAAACATATATAATCAGAATGACGGATGCGCAATTTATGTTAAATCTTCCCTCAAAGCTGAAGTAAGGGAAACACATTTTGCAGACGCAAACTGTCTTGTTTGTTACGTGGATGACATTACAATAGTGGCTATTTATCGGTCCCCTTCCTTTAAGAAAATTAATAATTTCATTGATAGTCTCGATAAAGTACTCAAAATATCTTCTCCTACCGTGGTTCTGATCGGTGATATCAATATTGATATTAAAGCCGATAATAATGACAGTCATTCAGATGAGTATCTGACTTGTGCTGCTTCGAACGGACTTTTCCCTGCTCATTTGTTTCCAACACGGCTCACAAACTGTTTGGATCATATTTTACTAAAAACAAACAAATCCGCCACATCAATTGTTATCGAATCGTCCATTACAGATCACGAACCGCTCCTATTATTTCTTCAAAGCGGGAATGCCAACATGATTGTAACACGCACTAGGCTAAAAATTGCCTACGACGCCGCCGTTGAGAATATCAAAAGCCATGACTGGTCCCCCGTGCTGGCAATCAGAGATCCTGATGAAGCCGCAGATACGTTAGTTGACACTCTTTCGTCCTTTGTACTAAAGTACACGTACCAATTTACTGTCCCTAGGAGTAAACATACCCTCAAGCCTTGGATTACGCCGGGTCTACTGCGCTGTATGCGTCACCGTGACCGCATGCATGCCAAACTCAGAAAGTCCGTAGACAATCAATTATTAAAAATCACGTACACCCGATACCGAAATTTTTGTAATTCACTCTTGAGAAAACAAAAATGCTCGTATGAAAAAGAACAGTTTAACAAGGCAAAGCATAATATTAAGGCTACCTGGGATGTCATTAAGAAGGTCTCAGACCTGCAGAGTAGTGGTCTACCCTCTTGTGACCTTTTGCAATTGTCAGATTCCCCAAAATCCTCATTGAATGGCGTCAATATGTTTTTTGTGAATGTCGGCAGTAATCTGGCATCCAAAATTATACCACCCCCCACGAAGCCCCAATTTGTGGCTAACTCTAGTTCTTGTAGTTCAATGGTTCTCCTTGAGGTAACTGAAGAAGATGTTGATTCCATTATTTTGGGTCTAAGGTCTGATTGTGCAACTGGCGTGGACTGTATACCGTCTAAAATAATAAAAGCCACGCGCTGTGTTTTGGTTCCGATTATCACACATGTCTGTAATATATCGATTGGTGCTGGTGTCTTCCCGAAGGTTTTTAAAAAAGCAGTGGTTTACCCCATTTTTAAGTCTGGGCGCAGAGATGATGTGAATAACTACCGTCCAATTTCGATTTTAACAGCTATGTCAAAGATTTTGGAACGCGTACTAAACAAAAATCTGACCAGTTTTCTCAGTGCAAACAATATCCTGTCTGATAACCAATACGGATTCAAAAATGGAGTAAGTACCGAAGACGCAGTTATGGCTTTATCTGATCACGTAGCTAGGTCGCTTGACAGAAAATACAAGTGCTTGGAAATTTTCCTTGACCTGTCAAAGGCATTTGATACAGTCTCTGCCCCAGCCTTATTAAAAAAAATGGAAAACATTGGTATCCGAGGTCAGCCCTTGAAAATCTTTGCGGACTACCTCAGTGGTCGGACCCAGAGGATTAAAATCGGGTCACACGAAAGTAATGACCTCTCCATCACGTACGGCGTTCCACAAGGTAGCATCCTGGGGCCTACCCTATTTCTCATTTACATAAATGATCTATGCAAACTGCCTTTAAAAAATTGCCGGATTTTTACGTGTGCTGATGATACCGCCCTCGTAATAGATGGTTCGGACTGGTCCCACACATATAAGAATGCCGAGGCTGCGCTTTCCAACGTTATGAACTGGTTGGCAGACAATCTGCTAACTTTAAACGTCGAGAAAACGGTTTACATACCCTTTGCCATTAGGTCAAATCTGGGTCCGCCTAATTCTCTTACCCTACAAGCGCACACCTGTATGTGCCCAACGCAATGCAACTGCCTATTGCTCACTAGATCTTCTAGTGTAAGGTACCTAGGAGTTGTCATGGATCGGCATCTAAATTGGCACTCGCAAATAGAGAAAGTCACGTCTCGAGTACGTAAGCTGATTTATGTTTTAAGAAGCTTAGAAATTCTGCTGACCGTGATATCCTCAGATTAGTATATCTTGCTTTGTGTCAGTCGGTCCTATCATACTGCTTGCCTGTATGGGGAGGTGCTTCTAAATCCGTCTTCATCCACCTAGAGAGGGCGCAGAGAGCAGTACTGAAGGTAATGCTCTTTCGTCCGCGACGGTATCCCACTGCGCAGCTCTATGCTGACTGCAAGCTACTCACAGCCAGGCAACTTTATGTGCTCCTTTCAACTCTTCGCAAGCACTCGGCTCGTCCTACTGCGGAGCCGACGGGCAGACACAATCATAACGTTTTTCCCTCAGCAAGCCATAGAACCGCCTTTGCCCACCGACAGTTCTATGTTAAAAGCGTAAAATTATATAACTCCCTAAATAAAAAGTTAAAAATCTTTTCGTACTCTAAATCCCAATGTAAGAAAGTACTTACAGATAGATTATCTTCAAACACTTACATTTGATTTCACTGAGGATCTTCTGCTGGGTAACTTACAGTGATATCTGGATAATGAAACCTATCTATCGATACACACTTTACACACACACACACACGCACACACACACACACTCACACACACACACATATACTAGTACCTTGGAATACGCTGAAACATATTATTAAATTATATTTTATTATTAGTTAATTAATTATAAAAATATTATGACTGACTATATTAATTATTATTGTAATGATGTTTTAAATTCTCTCTCTTTTTGTATTATTTATTTTAAAATGTTAAAATGACTGTTTTATTGGCTCTGTTGCTACGGAGGATCACTGACTCCTAAGTCACAGGAATATACACCTAGTTTAGAAGCCAGAGTATCTAATAATGACCTAATGTTTAAAGCTTTTTATATTTTTAACTAATATGAATGATTGTAAGAGAGGCTTTTTGGTGAAATAAATAAATTAATTATTAATTATTATTAAAATTTACACACCAAGTCTTAAAAAAATAAAAACCGTCCGACTATCAAAAACTTCTAAAAAGTAAAAAATAAGCCTCCTTATCCCCAGACACGAGTGGTTCCCTATCCATTTGCATAAAAACTTTAGACATAATATAACATGGCATACTTTTGTTTATCCTAACTATATTTACGCATAACATTATTTTCGCATAACAGATTACGCATTTATTTTTAGCATAATTACTCAAATCATAATAACGTTTAAGCATAATATTCTAAAGCATAAATTTGTTTACGCATAATGATATTAAAACATATTTTTTTGAGCATAACAAATACGCATAATAATTAACTCGAAAAGTGTTAGACACTAATACACATTTTTATACAATATAAATAAATAATTCTTATTCTATGATTATATGTTTTTTTTTCTGGCTCCTTGCTGCGCTCGTCACGCTTGCGCTCGCTTCGCTCGCATTTTTAATTGTCTCTCGTTGTCTGTCAAAAAAGTCGTCGCTCGCGCTATACTGCGCTCGCTCCTTTCTGTCAGCTAGATTTTTGATACCCTGGGAGCTAAGGTTTTATTTGACAGGTAAAAAAATAATATACTTGGAAACTTGCATATTTACAAGCAATTGTTAAAAATATAAACCTAAAAAAATAAAAAAAATAATTTAAAAAATAAAAAACACGCCTACCTTATCAAAAAGTGATTATTGACAGATGCATGACTATTAATTAATTAATTAATCATTTGTAATACATGACAGTTACATAATATCCGACAGTTATAAGAAATTACTAGTGTGGGGCAACGTTACATAAAAAAAAATTAAAAATTTTATGAAATGAATATTATATATGATTTATTATTAGCATGAAAATTCAAATTAAAATACGTAAAACAACTCATATTTGTTTCCGTTATCCCTATTATGTTTTATGCTTTAATACTATTATGCTAATAGTTATTAGGGCTAGTGACATTATGCGAATTAAAATTATGCCGATAAAAATTAGCCTTCAAGATAATTATGCCAAAATAAACAGTATGGCAAAGAATTATTATGGCGAAATAAATTATGCCAAAACAGTTATGCCAAAGTATATTAGGAAAAATAAATGTATGCGAAAAAAGGGATCCCGACACGAGTACAAGGCATATTTTTATACTTTTTAAAGGTTTTTATGTCACGTGACATTTCGATAGCGTTTGACGTTCCCATACGTTTTTGGCATTCCAATCACTATCGCCACGCTTTCGTTGATAAAATGTCTTTTTTCTAATGCTTGTCCTTGACCTTGTAGTCTCAGATCATTCGACTATAGCATTGGTGGGCTCTTGGTGATAAGCTCGCTCCTGGTGCCTTAGCCTATTCATGGACATTTTGTTAATAACAACTCGTATTCAAGTATTCCTTTTTTGTACCATTTTCGGTCAATTTATACTTTCCAGCTCATTAAAAAACAATTCGCCTGACCGCACATGATTTAAAACCACTATTTGTATGTTAATTTCTTCACCTCGCAATTACGTCATCAATTACGAACTCTTAATGAAGTATCGGAGTTTTATCGTTAAAACATACGATTGGACCGAAACCGCGAACTATGTCCAATTAGAGCTTTTGGAAAATTCAAGTGATTCTACTTATAATCTCCCTGATAGGCCTATCAGGGATCTTAATCTCATATACATTGGGGAAGAAATTCTTAAAGCTTGGTTCTACTTTGGAGATTCTTTTAAAGCAAATATTGCCATTACTGCTATCTTGTTTCGTGATAGCTACAACCTAGGGGTCTTTAAGTGAAGAATGAATATGTTACTTCAAGACATGCGTGCTTCACCGTCGACCACACCATCGCTTACCATTAGGTGAGACAGTGGACAAACGAGAGGATATTGTTAAGAAAAATATCTTTTTCTCAAAAATGGTATGTAATATTGCCATAACATCTCTAAAAAGTCTTCAGAAAAAATAATAAGATTAATCAGAATAATAAGAATAATCTCCAGAAGACAGAAACACTTTTCTAAGTACACACACCCACATTAACCATTAAGTACTTATAATTATTTTATTACAATGGGCTTCTAATGTAACATGACGACACATAGCCATCAACCGGTTAATCTGGGGAGCAATGGCAAAAATCCACATGGAAAATCCTAATAACACGGGTATTTGAACCAGGTAAATCATGGTTAGTAGTTTGCAACCATGAGACCAAGAAGTCTGTTTCATAACTTAATAAAACGCCTGTCTTTCCTAATAGAGGTGAACATATTATCTACTACATCCACAGTTATCATTACAATTGTGTTCTCATACCCATGTATGATTTTCCATGTCATAGAAGATGACTGTAACTGATATCTTAACCAGACATTGTGCTGTCGAGCAATTCCTAATAAACAAAACCTAACACTTAACCCGATTTAAGAATCGAATCCCGAACCATGCTCAACGATGTCTCTTTCAACCACCAAACCAATGGGAAAGCCAATCACCAATTACGCATTAGCTAATGAAGTGCCAATGTTTTATCGATAAAATAAACGATTAAACGATAACCGATGGCGTCGATATTATTACGTCAATGTTCCAAGAATAGAGTCCGATTGCTGAGTAAACCGATATCAATTTTGGACAAAATATATTTAATTTTATTTGGGAATGAAAACCATTACAAATGCTATTAATACATGTTTTCATATTAGTATATGAATGTTAGGTATTTAGGTGAATTCGTATATTAGTGGGTATGAATAGTATTAATGTTTCGTTGGTCTAGTGAAGGGATTCCCAAACTATTTTGGACAAGAGACCCTTTTCCAAAATGAACTGATACCTCAGACCCCCATAGCCAAATGACATTAAAAATCCGCTTATTGACTTGCCGAGTTTTTCATATTGTACGTTCTTGTGCAAGCGTATCGACTTGTTGAGTTTTTTAAAAGTACAACAATGGTAATTCCTACTTAAATATTATTCATTCTTATAACAAGTTGGTACACGTAACACAACTTATACAATATCTTGAAAGTTTCAAATAAGAACTTGTGTTAAATTAATAGGGGTCGATTTTTAGACCTCGTCGACCCCCAAAATCAGTTTATGTCAACCCACTTTTTTTTAAGCTTCGATAAATGCTCATGCACACTGCGCTACCACCGGGAGATAGCGTAGTTATGTGGGATCCCAACCTACTAAAACTCCACGGTGTCCTCCTGTGCCGCTTATGGATGGAACACGGGCACGCGTTAGCACTCACCGCGAACCCACCGCGGCTGTCCGTCACCGGACCCTCCTCTTGGGAGCACCCCCAATCACCGGCGCACCAGAACACACTGTACGCCGTGACCAACCTAGGGACCAAACCAGCACATGGACGCCAGACGATCCCGTGTATAGCACCCTTGGTCCCCTTATGACGGCTCAAGGTCAATGGCCCCGCCACCTACCATTTTTTGACCACAGGGGATAGGGAGAACGGCCAAAGCTATACCGACACTCCTCCTCCCCTGCGGACCCACCGCGTCCTCCATCAGACGGTGGCGACCCCGTTCAGGCCGCTGAAGATAAGGAGAGCGTCGCACCGCAAAACCGGCACTCCTCCGTGGGTGACCAAGCCACGGGCTACTGAGCCCCGCCTCGACAATGCGGGAACTCACCGGAGGGTTTATTTCGACCCCTGGGAAACCAATTTCAACACTAAGGGTCGACATCAATCACTTTCGGAATCCCTGATCTAGTGGTTGTTAGCATGAGGGCTAGGGTTAGATTCCCGGGAGGGGAAAAGTGTAATTGGGTTATTTCGTTTGGAATGTTTCAGGAGGGTAAATTTGTGCCCGGCTGATGGCAATATTCTCTCCACCTATTACATGGGACATTACTAATGAAATGTGGTTGCAGGTGCTTACTAATATGTGTGTAAGATGGCGCTGTCGTCAACGTTAACATCGGCTCTGTACTTATTTAATGGTTATAAATAGTGAAACAAGTGCTTAAAGCAAAATTTAAAGTTTATTTAAAGAGTAACAACATAAACAATCTGTGACAGTGTTATCCATAAAACACCTTGTGAAATAATGAAGAACACTGTGTTAAAATAGCAGCGCCCGTAGTATTTAATAACTCAAATAAACAAAACAATATATAATATTTCCACTGTGCGTTATCTATGATTGTGACAATTTAACTGGCTAGAGCCCATAAAACATAGCGTAGTTCGTAAAAACAGTGCTTTTATGCATTAATCACAACATTTGAAAAAACGTAAATTCAAATGATGAACTGCTATAAGCGACATTTAGTTTAAGCCTCAAAACATTGAAGAGTAGATAAAACTGTTTACGGTGCTGAATGCTTGATGTGGCTTACGATTTCGATACGCTAATTAGTCGCACGGTTCGCTCACTCAAGAATATCGAGACTGACGAGCAACGAGTCGCCGGATCAATTCCCACCGAGCCAGTAGCACTTTTTGTATTGTTGTTTGGAACCTTCAGCATAATAAACATAACATTATGGAAGAACTTACAAATGTGACTCAACGAAAAAGAATAAAACATTGTTTACATGTAAGCGAGGGTGAACTGGACCTCGATGTCTCCAATCATAGTTTACCTAACCACAACAAAGATTTTAGTGATGATATCGCCTCGATGGAAGAAGGCATCAACAAACTAAAACTAGAACTGCAGTTTGCAAACAATGAAACAGGTAGGTTGAACATCGAAAATGTCACACTAAATGAACAAAACAGAAGGTAAGAGAATAATTTTTAAATCAGTCGGAATTGAGGCATTAGTATCAAACAAACCAACAGAAACACCTAGGAAGTTCTATTCACCTCAGTTTCAAAGACGCTATAGAACTATAACGATGAAAACGGGGTTTCCAAGAACCTCATCAAGAGATTTTACCCTTATTGCCATATCAACATTAAGCCCAAATAAGAAATTAGACGTTTCCATAACACAGGACTTTGGTCTTTGGTCACTGGGACAAAACTATCGCCTTCCACAAGAAATGACGGGGATTTCAATAGTTGCTTTATACAAGACATATCAAATTTATCTAGCGTGGAGGAGCCTAACAATGAAGAACTGTTAACTAAATTTGCAGAGGTGGATCCGAAAAGAAACCGAACTAATGTTTTGTCAACAACATTTCAACTAGAAGGTACTAATGAAAGCGCAGAAGTGTTTGTGAAGAATAAATCCTGTGAGCATAGTAAGGATCTAGTCCCCACACGGAAGCACAGACTTGCGATATTCGCCGACCAAGCTGGCTACGGTATGCGTGAAAAACTACAAAACTTGTTGGGAGAATCTTTAAGTGTAATGTCAGTAATAAAATCAAACGCGTCACTGAATCAAATATTAAATTCACGTTTATCTATTTGTAAAGATTACACCAAATCTGATTTTATTTTGATTATGGCGAGTTTGTATGACAATAATCCGTTAAGTATAATAAGTGCCTTGCATTACACCTTGCACAACATTCATACAACGAACATGTTAGTAAGTAAAATCTATTATAATAAATATTTAAATTGTACGTTAAAATATATTTGTAAAAATTGTGTAAATTCGAATTTCATATTACTTGACAACAATTATTATACTAACACGGATGCTTATTTCAATAAGTTGATTGCATGCCAAATGTTACACAGGGAAATATTAAGTATAGTATATAAAACAAAATATTTGAATTATGTGCAGAATAGGAATCAACATTACTTGTCAAACTTGCAATGTAGGAATGTTTCTGAAACACAGAGAGGTTCCAAAATTTTGAAAGTTTCATGGAAAGTTTAGAAAAATTGTTAGAACATTTTCGTGATAGGAAGTGCTTAGTTTGTTGCGACTTTAATATTAACGTAATGGTTGAAAGTAGAAAAGCTTGAGAGTTCATAAGTTTATTGAGATGTTATAATTTTGAATTAAAGTAGGAGTTTTTATAAGGTTTTTACCTTATAAAAACTCCTACTTTCATTAAAAATAAATCATACTCTTGTATTGATAATATAATTACAAATGTTGATGATGATTTTATAGAGCTATGTTTGGTCTATCACAATGGCTTAGCAGATGGTCATGGTGGACTTTTTTGCAATATTTTCATGACAAAATCGATGAGAAAAAGAAGAGCTCGGAACATACCATAGTAATTCAAAAGAGATTATTTAATACTTACTTTGACTATTTAATACCTACCAAATATGTCCACTACTTACGTACCCACGCTAGGTAACTACATTCTGTACTAACAATAAATCCGCACTTAATCTAGTAAGGCGTAATTAATAACATAGGGTATTTATTTCTAATAAATTAAAACTCGACGCAATTAGAGCCATAACCACGGCTAGTCGTGTTAATCTTTATTTATTTGGTAGCAAAACACAATCTGTGAAACTCAAATTGGACCGGTAAAGTATCTAAGCACAACTACTTTATTTCAATTACTGCAACCCGAAATACCATTTGCTAACATTCGAAACTTAGTCCGTTCACAAATCGTCCATGTTTTAGGATCAGTAAGTCAATTTGTGCTCATAAAACAGTCCTGTAGCAGTTCAGCATTTATTAGAGACTCGTAAACGTGTGAAAACGATCTAACGCACAAGCTCACATTTATTTATTTATTTTATTTTTCTTACTCCTCCATTTTCTTTTCTGATTAATTTCGTTGCGGGATCCAAGACAGTTAAATTCATTCTCCGGGACTTCGTCGAGCTTCATTGCCTCGGCGTTTTTCTTGTGGTCGCCACTGTTGATTCTGGCTTTCAGGAGTTGCAGTGGTTTAGGAATAGTGCGATGGGATTGTCCCAAAGCTCACATTTCTAGCATCAGGAACCCAAATTGTCTGGGATGGAATGCGAGCCAGATGGTCCAGACTTTATAGTCCGACTATGCAATTACTACCCGTTGTAAAGCTAGCATACATTACCCTAAAACAAGAGATAATTTCCTCTGGGTGTTACTCTTTCATCGACGATAAATGTGACAAAGCGCTGCGTTGTCTCTCCATAATTAAATTCTACTTGAAAATACATAATTACAGACTCATTTATCATTGTATGAATTAACCCAAGAGTAGAATTAATGAATAAATTATGGCACAGTTGGCCAATGAATGAGTTATTATAAAATTTGAATTTCGGTTGTCCCGGTTCACTTAAAATTTTATATTATCCAAGTTTATGATAACATAACATCAAAGAAAATAATGTCTGTTACTGATCGCTTTATTTTATCAATAATAGCCCCTAATAAAGCCCATTAAAACCTACGATCCGTATTATCCTATCATTTCCGACCCTTGATCTTATTTTTCCCGAAAACTTGTTCTTTCAACAATATTGCTCATTGTTCGTAGAAGTGGGCAATAAGGAGGCAATTTCCTTTGCTCCTAAAAAAGCCGGCCATAATTAATTGAGGAAATCTTGCTCGGATGAAGACGAATTATAAACATGACAATGATGGATTGCTATGCGGATGAATGTCACCTTTCATTAAACTGCGGTGATCAATTGGAGAACGCGCGTTGTACGGAGACTATTAATTAAATATTAATTACTTAAATATCCTATTGTGTCCTTTTGTCTTTGCTCACGAAAGCGTTCGTGTGTAATGAATCCTTTCAATGATTCCAACAGGGAGACCTTCGGGTATTTGTTTAATTATTTTCGTAATCTCCTTTTATACATTATCCGTCTTTTGATACGTTTCATCTGGAATGTCTTTTGTGTGATTTGGGCCTTCTATTAAATCAATTATTATAAATACTTCAGTAATATTATTTGTTTATTATTTCCCAGAGGAAATTACACTCTACTTTCAGTTTTCAAATCTCAGACCAAATAAATATTTTATCTTAGCAACAAAGAAATTACTTAAACAAAAATACTTATCTGTACTTAATGATCAACGACCCCTATGATAAGGATAATCATTATACTATTACCCACAGAAATATACCAAATAACCTATTGATACAAAAAATATTCCGTAGATATTATTCCTTATTTAGCTAAATAGCTAATACAATTTGCTTATTATAATAAACCCATCCCCTATAGGTATTATTACTTGTTTATCTCCCCATATACCAACATACAATAAACTGGCAACGCACACAATGTGTACCGGGGCTTAAAGATCACAAGTGTACGTAAATAGTAACAGCTTGCTATTACCTCGTTTTCGAGCACCGCAAATATCCGTGTTGCTCTATAGGCCTTCTGAATTTGCGTGGAATGAATACTAATGTGAGCAGTGTTGGCCCAGTGATATCGGCCTCGACTTACAAACGTAGGTCTTGGGTTCGAATGCAGGCAGGCGCTTTACTTTATGTCAATTATGCATCACCACTGCTCTCAAAATGGTGAAGGAAACCATCGTGAGGAAACCGGCATGTCCTAAGACCAAAAATTCGAAGGCATGTGAAATGTGGGTTCAAGCCCATTCCCTCTTACACAGTGTTTCTTTCACTCCGGGCTCAGGGTAGCCTTGCCCCCCCGGAGTAGCCTTACTGCCCCCCCCCGCCCCCCGGGGCGTTTGGAACTTAATCAATAGCAATAGGTTGACGCTCGCTCACTTTCACGCGTATACAGCAGATTTACGTATATTCGCGACGAATATCCCTACAATTTGCCAAATTATTTAAACCTGGTATCATTTTAGTGCTGAAAACCCTTTATTGACGTGACGTGGCACTCAATCAGCCAATCAGGAATTGAGTAGTGCATGACATATTAAAGTAGCCAATTAGAAACCAGAATAGCGCCTAGAAAGAACGACACATTTTCGGGAATATCGCCATCCCTTTTCCTCTAACGCAATCCGATAAGGCTCTCCCACACTATACAGCTGTTTATAGTTGCTAATTTCGCGAAATTTGTTTAATTAAAATTATAGCTGTGCCCTTATCGTTATGTGTACGCGAGAAAAAAGCCACGAAGAATAAGATTATTGTAAAGAATATTATTCTTCGTGGCTTTTTACAATGTTACTTTGATAATTTTGGTTCAGCTTAAAGCATCTTTTATACATTAAAATATTAATAATAATTGAAATTGAATTTAAATATTACTTTGTTTCCTATATTTACTCCCTCCCCCCAGATCTCTTAACCGCCCCCCCGGAGAATTTTTCCTGAGGAGGCCTGTGTCCCAGCAGTGGGAACGTTAAAAGGCTGATCATGATGATGATGATGGATACCAATTTTCGAAATGTGAAAGACTTAACTACAGAAATTGTAATGTCAGTCAGAATCACATCACTTACTCTTCCAAAGTTGTCTTCTTTCTTCTTCCGTCCGTACATCTTTATCAGTCTATATTTCAGTACGTAAGTTTTTTTTCTTTGTAGCCACATTAGGTAATCTTAGGCATCATTCACAACCGGTGGGTTCCCGTATCCAGCCACCCTGCCTCGACAGCAGGGTGGCTCAGTAGCCGTGGCTTCACCACCCACGGTTAAGCGAAGAGGAGCCTGAGAAGGAGCAGCTCGTCAGGAGTTTTGCGATGAGCCGACGACGTAGCGGCCAACAAATAGGTTGCGGTGCCGCTTGGGCGACATCACAACTGAGGCGGATGGCGATGTCGTATGGGAAGCATCGCGGCTAAGGGTTGGAGGTCGTGGTGAGAGAGGAGTGCCGGTATTGCGGTGTGCCGCTCTCCCTACATTCTGCGGCCTGGACGGGGTCACCACAGTCTGATGGCGGACGCGGTGGGGCCACAGGGGAGCAAGAGTGTCGATAAAACGTTGGCCGCTCTCCCTATCCCCTGCGGCCGTAAAAAGGTACCTAACTAGTTTGTGGAGAATAAAAACTTACAAAAATAAATTTCAAACAAATGAAAATGCATTTCAATTTAGCTTACCAACCCGCACGGGGCCCGCGTGGTGGCTTGCGGCCCATTCCTGTCACAGAGAGGAGGCCTGTGTCCCAGCAATGGGAACATTAATAGGCTGATGGTAATGATGATGATTAGCTTGCAGAAGTTTGTTTTTGATAAAGTCAGATAGAAATTGATCGTTGGAATAGTTCTGCCGACTTTCTAAGCAACCTATGGGTACTTACTACTAAACACATCAACACGGTCTAGGGATATTTTTAAAAAGCGAATTACTATCAATGTGTTCAATATTAATAGGACATGTACGTATTTAAAAGATACGTTATTTAACATTCTACCATTTTTTAATAATGTTTAAGGTACTTCGATTAAAATTTCAGGATTTCAAGGAAAAAAAATGAAGCATAGACGGAAACCGTATATGAATTAACTTTTAATTTATGAGTAAAAACTGAAAAAAATAGAAAAATCATTTAATTTGTGTTTATAAACTTGAAGTTAGTAGTCTGAGAAAGCGCCCATGATGTTCATAACACATCGGCAACGATTCGGCATGCTCAGAACAAGGTTGTCAATGTCTTGCTGCGGAATATTGTCCCATGTCCTTCTGAGGTGCGCAAAAAGTTGATCTTCTGTAGCCAGATTTTCAGGAACTTCCTTCAGAGCTCTTCTTTGCAGCATATCCCACGCATGCTCAATGGGATTTAGATCTGGCGATTGAGCAGGCCAGTCTAAGGCCCTAACATTGTGTGTATGTAACCAAGCTGCTACCGTTCTCGCCGTGTGTGCCCGGGCATTGTCGTGCATGAGCAGGAAATCTTGCCCCATTTGTATTCTGTGGGGCAAGATTGTGGGCCCCAGCACCTGTTGGACGTATCGTTCTGCCGTCATATTGCTCCGCACCCAAGCGAGATCCGTCTGTCCTCCAAGACGAATTCCTGCACAAACCATAATTGTTCCTCCTTGGTATGGGTGAACTTCCTGAGGGTTCTGAAGACGGCTCCATCGTCCAGGAACTCGCCAAACACGCGTACTTCGTGAATTTGGATGGAAGCCGAACCTGGATTCATCCGTGAACAGCACATTGGACCATTGCTCACGGCCCCAGTCCACGTGGTGCCGAACCCATTCTAATCGTCGTCCACGATTGCCTCTCCGTAAAGGTGGGACCCGGAGTGGTCTACGAGAGCGTAGATTGCTTTCATGCAGTCGCTTTCTTACAGTTTGGTCACTCACAAGCACTTGGTGTTCCACTCGCAGCCTTTGGACCAATTGAGTCGCCGTTGCATTTGGTTGAGCTCGCGCAGTAATTTGCAAAAATCGGTCTTGTCTGGGGGTAGTGATGCGACTTGGCCCCCGGTGCCTCTCCGCTACTTCACCTGTGGCACGATGGCGTGTCCACAATCTTGAAATTACATTTTGGTGGGTCCCTATAGCCTCAGTAACATTTCACTGAACAGACCCAGCTTCCAGCATTCCCACAGCTCGTAACATCTCCGCCCTCGTCAAATGTTGGCGTTGCATGGCTACAATACCTCAATATTAACTTTATCTTTCGTTTAAAAATGAAAAAAAACTGTAACTAAACGTAATACGTATTGTTTTCTAAATTTCGCACAAATGAAAATTCCCTCTCCTACACATCAAGACATTTTTATGCCACCGAAACAAAAGAATTTTCAAAAAATTGAATTTGGAATTAGTCTGAGATAAATTACAAACAAATCGGTGTATAAAAGATTCCAATGCGGCCAGTACTTTTCGAGTTATTTAATTGAGTATGAAATATCCCTAGACCGTGTTCATGTGTGTATTACTTAGTGGCAGTTCAGGAATATAACTTACAATTACACGTCTCTCATCTGCAGGGGCGGATTCAATATTTGTTTTTGGGGGGGAGAGTAAGAAAATGAAGGAGTTAGTGAATTCTTGACTTAATTCAATGACAAAGCCGGATCTGAAGCAAATTCTAATTTATGTATTACTAAATCCTTGGTAGAACTAAATTAAGCCAAGGACTGTAACAAATACTAATACAGGTATTGGTTCCTTGGTAGAACTAAATTTTCAATGATGGTATCTATGTAATGCATGAAATGGTTCTGAAGAAAATTATATTTTTTCCTCGTGCTCCTTACTACTAAGTAGGTACTTGCTACTAGTTATTTGGCTTAAATTACTTTACAAGAGATACTAATAATTATAGTATAAGTTAGTAGTTTTGTAAAACCTACGAAGTGAAACATGAATTTTTGATCACTGGCAACACACACTGGTCATAGACTTTTGTCTTGAGACACTGCGGTAAATTGGACGAGAAGATACCACGCAACTTCCCGAATGCCGCCCAGCCGAGTCGGATTCGACGGTTGACCTCTTTCTCGAAATTGGACCTACCCAACTGGACCGTTTGTCCCAGGTAGACATAATCGTCTACAACTTCGAGAGTCGAGTCTCCGACCTTGATAGGAGTGGGTGTTACATGGGCATTCACCATGATCTTGGTTTTGTCCATGTTCATTTTAAGACCCACTCTTTCGGAAGCTCTACTGAGGTCATCGAGCATTTTACTGAGGTTCTCCATGGTCTCAGCCATGACCACTATGTCGTCGGCAAACCGAAGGTGAGTAATGTATTCGCCATTAACGTTGATGCCAAGACCCCTACAGTCCAGAACCTTGAAGACATCCTCCAGCGCAGCAGTGAACAGTTTCGGAGAAATGACGTCTCCCTGTCTCACGCCGCGCTGGAGAAGGATTGGTTTCGAGGTCTGATCCTGAAGACGGACTGACATGGTGGCGTTTTTGTACAAACACTTCAACACCTCAATGTACCGGTAGTCGATCTGGCACCGTTGGAGAGACTGCAGTACAGCCCAAGTCTCTATCGAATCGAAGGCTTTCTCGTAGTCCACAAACGCTAAAAAGAGAGGCAGGTTATACTCTTCGGTCTTCTGTATAACCTACCGCAGCGTATGTATATGGTCTACGGTGCTAAAGCCTTTTCGGAATCCGGCTTGTTCGGGGGGCTGGAAATCATCAAACCCGCGCGCGAGACGATTCGTGATGACTCTTGAAAACAACTTGTAGACGTGGCTAAGAAGTGAGATGGGCCTATAGTTCTTCAACCGGGCATTGTCGCCCTTCTTGAAGAAGAGTACCACCACACCCCTGCACCATGCCTGTGGCGTTTTGCCCTCGAGTAAGACGGAATCAAACAGCTTCTGAAGGGCCCTAAGGACCGGTTTTCCCGCCTTCAGGAGTTCGGCCGTAATTCCGTCATCACCCGGCGCCTTGTTGTTTTTGAGCTGTTTCAGAGCCATCCTAATCTCGGACAGGCTGACGTCCGGGATATCTTCGGTATAGTGTCGGGTCAATCTAGCTCTTGGGTCGTTTGCTAGACTCGCAACGGGCTTGCTGATCGATGTGTACAACTGCCCATAGAATATCTCGATCTCCCTGAGAAGCTCCGGTTTGGCGGATACGATCCTGCCATCGTCGGTCTTCAGTTTCGTGAGTTCGCTCTGCCCAATAGCCAGATCCCTTGAAAACACCTTGGAGCCTTTATTTCGCTCGATTGCGTCTTTAATACGCTCGGTATTGAAGCGGCGGAGGTCTCTTTTCAAGGATTTAGAGATCTGTCTATTGAGACGCCTCATCTGAAGACTGCAGGATCATCTCACGCCTCTCCTTCATAAGCTTGAGGGTATGATCAGAGAGCTTTTTATTTCTATCTGTACGACGGGTCTTGAAAAACTTAGACCCGACCGTATGGACAGCTTCCACGAACCCGTTGCTGTATTCATTCACGGAGCTCCCTAGGCACTCGAAACGATTCTGGAGTTCGAGCTGAAAGCTCTCGGGGTTTTGGACCTGGATCTGTGCTGGCCGGAGCGTGGACTTCATCAGTCGAGACCTTTCAAGCTTAATATTAATGTTCAATGTGCCTCTTACCATGCGGTGATCGCTACCGGTTTTTACCGAGTTGATCACAGAGACATCATTGAACATTTGCTTCTTGGTTGACATGATGAAGTCGATCTCATTTTTTGTTGCACCATCGGGGCTCTGCCAGGTCCACTTCCTGTGTTCACGCTTTTTGAAGAAGGAGTTCATCATATAGAGGCCCTCCTTCTCCATAAAACTGGCCAGTAGGTGACCCCGGTGGTTCCGTTGTCCAACTCCAAATTGCCCCACTTGCAGTTCATCCTCGTCTCGTTTGCCCAGTTTCGCGTTGAAGTCCCCCATGACAACGGTGAAGTGAGTTTTGAAACCATGCATGGCTCTGGAGACATCCTCATACATGGTCTCTACCTCATCTTCGGGGTGTGCCGAGGTCGGGGCTTATCTATATATATAAAACAAAATCGTGTTAGTTACACCACTTATAACTCAAGAACGGCTGGACCAATTTTTATGAGTTTATGGATTTACCTTCGCCTGGAATAGGATAATAAGTAATAAAACATCGAAAAAATTTACGATAAAAATAAACAATTTCCCACACATTTTGCTAACACAGCGCAATGTTTGATACATGATAGAAACAAAGCACACACAAAAATGAACATGGCGTTGTATGCTGGTTCCGGTATTGCCAATAGATGACGATAATTCTAATATATAAAACACAAAAAATGTTTCTAAAGTCCAAAAAGATTTCTGAAGTTGACTAAACTAATTAACGACATCATAATCGTAATATTTAGCAGGTCTAGTGCAACAAAGAAAAGAATGGCTCCTGAGACATCACCAACCAAATGACTATGTAGAGTTTGCAGATATTTTGTTGGTTTTATCCTCAGAATCACGTCTCAGTTCAGTAGCACCAAGACTATTAAAAAACTTTTTAACAAAAAATCAAACCGACTTCCAGAACAAAAAACTACAAAGCAAAAAATAAATTTCTTTTCCGAAGTCGGTGTCTTTTGTGCCTATCCATTCTTTCCCGTTTTTCGACACCGACTTCGGAAAAGAAATTTATTTTTTGCTTTGTAGTTTTTTGTTCTGGAAGTCGGTTTGATTTTTTGTTAAAAAGTTTTTATTTTTCTCTTTTTAGTTTTGGTAGGTACCTCCAATTAACATGATTATCATTTATAGCCAAAGTACATTTCATGGCGATTCCAATAAGCCCAAACACGACTACTTTCTTTTATATAAGATTTCCAGTGCCTACCTTCCGGCTTCATCATCAGATTAGTTTGATGGTGCCATTTTCATCAGTACCATTTATTTATAAGTATTTGCTTCATTATAGTCGGTTAACTATTCGAGATATCTTATGCCCGTGACATATTTAGCATTTAGCAGTTCCAGTGGCCATCTGTGGTCTTCTTCATCAGTTCCACTTCACCAAATGATACTTTCTGAGTGCAAATGATTGCATTGTTGATGAAAATACCAAAATCGCTAAATGTTTTCCTATAATATTTGAGGAGTTCCCTCGATTTCTCTAGGATTCCATCATCAGATCCTGACCTGATGAGTATGGGACCAACTAGGAAGTATACCCTTTCAAACAAAAGAAAAATTTTTGAAATCGGTCCAGGCGTCTTTGAGTAATCGGGGAACATACATAAAAAAAAAAAAAAAAGATTCCGACGAATTGAGAACCTCCTCCTTTTTTTGAAGTCGGTTAAAAATACTGTACTGTCCTTTTGACCGCAGTCACTATGGCTCTCAAGTGTGAAACCCCCAATACAACGTTTATATCAAACGATTAGAAAGCATTCAACGGATTTTTTTAAGGATTTACACATTCACTTCCGATCAAGACCTCTCTATGAGCGCAGGAAAATTGCAGAATTGGCGTTTCCATTCATAATAATGAACGGGTCGGCGGATATACCGGAGTTAGTGAATAGAGTTGGTGATGTATATTTACGCAGACCGAACCTACTATAGGAGAGAACCTCCTATAAGCAAAATGCGTAGGTACTTAGTTCGAACGAGTCGTGTCTATGATACAGCCTGACAGGCATTTGACATTGACCTATTTAATACTGGGATGAATAAATTAAAATGAATCCTATGTAGTAACTTCTTTAAAAGTATTTGGATCCCAAGTCCTACCTGTTTTAAGTACTTATTAATATTTTTGTGGACTGTTCTAACAAGTTTTATTTAATTTCATTTTTTTTTTCTCTTTATACATTATTGTCGTTAGAGGAATGTTTGTAGTTATACTATAGTGCATTTGTTTATATTACTATGAGTACGTCCTAAGTGAAAGCCTTTAATTGGCCTTAATCTTATTACAATAACAAACTATTGTTAAAATTAGCTGTAAGTTATCCGAATAAAATAGAGGTTCCCTGCAGGCCACCAAATAATGGAAATCTCTAAACCGACTACGAAGCTATTTGAGTCGCTGCAGGCACAACTTAGATGCCAAAGAGCAATTGCGGAACCAAGTCCCAAACGATGCCTCACTTCTTCTCGTGCTCACTGTGCACCAACACCTGCACTCTTTTTTTTAAGAGTGTCGCTCTGACTGAAGCGGCAGGGCGTGTCAGACTTTTACTAATTAAAACCCACCTACCCATGTTCCTTCAGTTACTTATGCCAGGGCCGCGGTAAGTGGCTGAATTCTTATCAAACATATTTAACTTTGGAATTATCGATTCGATGAAGAATAAAACCGACTTGCACACTTGCTCACAACAGTAGTAGGATAACTTTTACAATATACCTGTAAAACCTACAAACTTGGAGTTTCATGATGTCGTTATCATGAAAATGTCAAAAATGTATAGGTTTGCCAAGCGCTGTCGAAATGACTCGTGATCAATTCCTTAATTTTTGGCTTTTCGATCATCGCCATTGCTATCAATCGTATCGATCGAGTGTAGGTAAGTAGGTACTGAGGCTCTACACAAATCTTGAGTGTGTCAGACTTTTACTGACTAAAACCCACCCGTGTTCCTTGAGTTGCTTGAGCCAGGGCCGCGGTAACTCTTTTTCTAATTTATCCGCGACCCAATACCTAGTACCTACCTACCGCATTCTTAATCAAGCACTTGAACTATCTGCCTTCAGAGAGTGTCTTTACCTGCGAAGTAATAATTAAGTACCTACATAGGAGGAAACTATTATTAACGACAACTGTCTGTACTGTAATGACCATGTAGATTGTGCCCTATCTCCTCCTAACATAAACTTCCTTAAGCCTAAGGATTTATGCAAAAACGTGAGATATTGTGTCTTTAAAAGCTTAGAATGGAAGTATTATTAATCAGACGTCATCTAATTACCTACCTATAAACTGATGGCAAGTCAAAATTAAAAGATCAATTTCATATTTTGGCCTGGTAGCAACACGGTTCACTCAAACAGTTTAATCGAAAACCCTACCCTAAAACATTAAGGAAACTTGACAAAGATGAGTATGCGAAATTGTGTGTGCGAAAATGCGTAAAATTGCAAAATAAAAATGAGTTTATAAAAAAAAACGCGGTTCACAAGGTAGTTCCATTAAATCCAAAGATGGTATTGAGGATATAGTGGGAGGGATTACGATCCTCCCTTTTGCTCAGTAGATACCGTTTAGTGTCGAACATTCATTTGTGTTAGTCGGTATCGAAAGGAACGGATTATATTGGCTACACAATAGTGCAGTAGTTTGGTTGAGTTTCGTTAGTAAATGGACATCAGTCATACTAACGAGTGTGATTCTGTTCTTCCATGAGAAAAGGCGGGTTCAAATATTTAAAATTCAGTTACAGGCTTTTATTTTATCTTCCGCAATTTCAGTTTTGTTATAATATCTAGAGTAGAGATACCTAAGGTTAATAGGTAAAATTATCTTCGATTTGAAAATATATTTTGACTTTTTGATAGTATTTCTATATCCTTTTTGACAAAGTTTTCATTTTAAATTTTGTTTGTGACAAGTAACAATAGGTACCAAAATCAAAAAAAAAATCAAAATCAATTTATTTTTATTTTACATAGGCCTACATGGGCACTTATAAAACGTCGACAAAAGGTGCACGGTTCGGGTTGGTCGTTTCCTATGGAGAAGAACCGGCAAGAAACTCCATGGTTACTCTTTTAAAAATGTTTTGGTTTTACAATATTTCCATGTTACAGCATTAGTACTATGGGGGGACAACGTAGGCCCGACAATAAGTCGTAAGGAACTACAAAAAAAAAAGTTTATATAATATATAACAAAGTTAACAAATGTTAATTAACATCTAGAAGGCCTACAATGTTCACACATTCACAAAATAATCGGTAAAAGAATCTATACAAAGTTAAAAATAAATAAAAAATAAAATATATATAACTAACAAGACTAAATTTACATGTGGCACAAATGTTGTTATCAGTGCTGTAACTATTCTTTGCAAAGGGCTATAAAGATGATTGCGAACTATTGTAAAAAGTCCAATTAAAAGAAGAAAAACAAAAAAAAAATATAGATTGAGAATAGTTAGAGACACATCCACATATTTGTGCCGTTTATGAGTTACCAGGGAAGCCGCATGCGCAGAAGGAGCTAAAGCCAAAATTTTTATCTTCAACATAGTCCTTGATTTAATAATATGCTTTTTTAATAAGGACACGTTTGATGTGATTTTTGAACTTTCCATCGGTCAGTTCTATAACTGACTTTGGCAACTTGTTATAAAAGCGTATACTGTTTATAAGAAAAGACTTGCTAGTTTTAGTTAATCTGAATTTGGGTATTACAAGTTCGTGCTTACTGCGTGTATTTAAATTATGTAAGTCGCTTCTAGTTTTGAAAAGTCCTCGATTTTTGCGGACATACAAAATACACAACCCAAATACAATACCCTGTCTATAATACCCAATGTCCTCAACAAGTCGAACAATGTCGTTCTGCGTGACCTCTGTTGGGATTACCCACACAGACATAAATAAGCAATTGTTTTCTTATTATTTATTTGTCTCCAGTAACAAAATAGCGAGTAGATACCTACTTAACAATATGTAGTAATAATTAATTTAGATGCATAGGCAAGCTATTTTTCCAGCTTTTCTCCAAGCTACACAAATATTGCTCTTGTGAGCAATTACCAAAGTTTTATAGGCAATAAATAGTCTTGTTATGTACGCAATGTTTACCGGATATTGCCTCGATATTCGCACAAACCAGATAAATAAAGTAAGAGAAGATTTTATCAAGAATCTACTAATTTATCGGCTTCACTCCCATCTCATAGTTCCATTTGGCGTAGGCTTTTATCTCAGTAGTACTTTTAGGTACTGTGATAAAATCTACTCTTAAGCCTAAATATTACCAAAATTACCTTCAAATATTCCATTTCATTCCATTATCATGCCTAGAAGATCTATATAATAAAGAAATGAAATGATGAATTTAAAGTATTTTGTCTTGAAAAAGCCAACGGCAAAAAAAAAAATAAGGACTTGGTCTAATGTATTCTTGGTAAGCAACATTGTGGATTTATGTAATTATATACAGTCTCAATTATAATATAAAACTAGACTAAAATAGGTACCTACCGTATTAAAAATCCAATTCACATTAATAATAAGTACCTGGGCGACCGAGCTCTCCTCGAGTGAAAATAGAGAAAACGACGTTATCTAACAATTAGCTAGATCGATTTATCGCCCCCCAAAAGCCCTGCATACTAAATTTCATGAAACTCGTTGGAGCCGTTTCCGAGATTCAGATTAAATATAGGTATATACATATATATATTATATATACAAGAATTGTTGGTTTAAAGGTATTCGATAGATAATACCAGACTGTTACTGTCCCAGTACAGGGCAAAAGAACTCTTCTCATACCGAAAAGTCATGAGCATTGATCACCACAGTTGTTCAATGCAAGCGATTTCAGACTTACATTCCACCAGTCCAGGTCCTAACGGTTAAAAAAAAACTGAAACATTAGTACCATGCGGTCTGAGTGCGCATCAAGTTTTTCGAGACATTAGAACAAAGCTCGTCGACTCTGCACGTGATTAGAGGGCTGGCCTTTTTTTCAGAGCCACGTTGGATGGCAATGCTGCCAGCGTTCTGGACACGTTTCTCGTTGACATCGATGTGGACGAATGTTTTGATGCACAATGAGCCCTTTTCCCTTCAATTGTGCCTATATATATTATGTTAATATATTTACATAATTATAATAAGAGCCCAAATTGTTCTTCACATTATAACTTTGAACCATTTCCTACAAAACAATTTTCAAATTAACCACTGATTGCTACAAAAAGATAAAACGTCAAAAAAGGTTTAATACTAAAAGCGTATCAAGCCTGTTTTAAAATTCTACACTAAAAATTGCAACATTATAAAAATATTCGTCGATAATTCTTCTCGAGCATCATCATATGCTTACCGAACATTTTTAATGCAGTCATCGGCCGGACAGCTTGAAAATACCGCTTCAATTTCACGGCATTGTACGAAATTATTACACTCTAATGAATTTACTTAACTGTTAAATTGGCGGGTTTATTCATATTTAAAGTTTAATGTATCAGTTTTTGAGCGTGTAGCATCGCTGTGCATTGCGTGTAGCAAATACCTACCTGGTCAGTAAATAACAGCTTTTGGCCCGATTTTTGTGAAACTTAACAAGGTGTCCAAGGCAATAATATCGAAGATACCTAATTATTATTTCATATACTTGCTAATAACTTAATCCATACTAATATTTTTAATGCGAAAGTAACTCTGTCTGTCTGTTTGTCATGCTTTAACTGCTAAACCAATCCAATATATTGGACCTTGGAGAAGGACATAGGATACTTTTTATTCCGGGAGCACCTACGTTCCCTAGGGATAATATCCGATATTCACGCGGGCGAAGCTGCTGGCAAAAGCTAGTTTAGAATAATGTACGACCAGTTAGACTTTAGTTAACTAAACTAATAAATGCAAAAAAAAAACACATATTAAAAAACTAGGCAACTAGGAACAGGTTATCTACTATGTATATAGATATACCTATTCTAGCGGCTCAGGTCATGCCCTTAGCGATGCATTAGCGGTATACAACACAAATTCGATCAAAAAGGTCACCAACCTTCCGCCAACAAAGCCTTTCGGCAGAATTCTATTAGTTGGAACTATTAACGATATCGTTTTTATCGTACGGTATAAAAAGTAGTGAGCACGAGCAACATTCTTCGTTTCCACACGAGGCATTCTCGTATGAATTCTGAAAGCATGTCCGTAGCTATTATTCCGAGTGATGAAGCAAATTGTGGGCAAACTGGACGGTGGATTCCTTGGGAACAATTATGTAAAGTTTATCTTTACGTGAGATCTAGTTTTCTTTTAAGATTTCTCAATGTGCTTTTCATGGTTTACATGGTTTTTAAGATTTTGGTTTGCATTATTGCCAGTTACGACCTCTGATAGGTTTAATAAATACATGTAATAAATCTGAAGAGTAATAATAATTCTAGAAAAGTCTTATTTATACATCAAATATAAATCCAAAAAAAAATATAGCCAGGGTGTTAAAGATAACCAACAGAACCCATTACCAGCATTTTTGTCTATCATCGAATCAAGTAAAAAAAACGAAATTTATGTAGATAACTTATACATAAAAATTGTGGGTAACTTGAATTATTACTTAGTTATTGTATCATCGTAATCGGTTCACTCTATAAAACGTTAGATGAATTTAAAGTGTTCAAGAAGTAAAATATCACAACATACGCAATGCAGATACTCGGACAGTTAAAATCCATATATTCGATAGATAATGTTGTGCATTTGACGTCATTTTCTGAATGGCGGTGTAAAGATTATCCGCTTGGTAGGTACAAAATTAATAGGTAGGTAGCAAGGTAGGTAGGTAAATAGGTTAGGGTGGAGAGTTGACGGAAGCGAAAGGTACAGATCCCTGCATACCCGTAAAAGAAAATAAAATGGCGTAGAGTTGCGGTTACAGGTTGGTTGCGACGTCGATACCATCACGGTAGGTCCAGTTGTACGACTACGAGTTTCTTTTTAAATACGTTCGTTAATATTACCGAGCGATATATCTTTGAAGTGCTTTGGATATTTTTGCTAACTAAAGGACATGAACTATTGATGAAACTAAAAGAAAATTTTATGTCAAAGTCTTTTTGCATGTTTGTTGAACTCAACGGCTTAATGGAGTTGGATGAGTTGGAACAAAGGTAGACCATGGCCTGGAATAGAACATAGGATCCTTTTATCGCGATAGATTTTCAATCTATTAGAAATACCATACTCAAAAAACAATCTTGGTCACTATGCCGCTGTACACAGACTCTGTAGGCATTATAATACTTTGTCCAAAACTTGTGATATTGACATTTGCGAGCCATTGCCTAAATTTAAAAAGTAATTAGTTGAGGTTCTTTGAGTTTTTACTTTTAAGTTATTCTATAGTTTTATGTTTTAGATATTAATTTAATTTTATATATTTTATAGGTTATTTTAAAAGTGGTTACACTTTACCCTCGGTAACTAAAAATGTTTTAGTTTAGTTCACCATTATGTTATTATGTTTTTATTTTTAAATTGTTTAACCTAATAGTTTTTGTAAAAAGTATGTGTACATTTTGCATTTTGTTACTCTTGAAGATTTTTTGCCGTCTGGTTTGCCATTATGTTGGTAAGTCATAAGGTTAATTTTATATATGGAGAGTCTTTTTTTATAAGTATGTCAAGTTTTGATTTGTTTTTCTTTTTATATGTTTAACTATTACCTTGTAATAAGAGTTTATATTTTAGTTTTTATTTAGTCGATAACCTGATTTGCATGCTGTGACCTCCTATAATTAAGGGAATGCACTTGTCAATACTTCATATTGCCCACTCATTGTGTTTTTTTATGTGCATCTTTCACTGGAGGTCCTGAATAAATAAATATTACTTTACGCAGAAGCTAGTTTAAAATACCACATCATCATCATCATTTCAGTCAAAAGACGTCCACGGCTGACCATAGGCCGCCCCGAGGTGTCGCTACATTGACTGATCCCGTGCATCTCGTATTCAGCGGATTCCCGAAACCTTAACCGGGTCATCGGTCCACCTAGTGGAAGGCCTTCCAACGCAGCATTTTTCAGTTCGCGGTAGGCACTCCACTTTTCGTCCGATCGGCCAGTTCTGTGAGCAATGTGCCTTAGCCATAAGTCATTTATTTCTTAACCATATACATTGTGTAGAAAGTAATAAGTAAAATAGAGACAACACCATAAAAAGTATAAATACGTGTAAATAACAATAATTATTGAAAACAGTTATCCAACAACAAAAGAAAAAAACATATATATAATTACAATAATCAAAATTTCATTTTTTAATCATCCAAGCAAAATAAAAAATTTAAATGTGTAAAAATAATAATTATTCATAAATATAAAAATATCAATAAATTCACATATGTACCTAATAACAAAATAGTAACTATAATAAACCAAATTCCAAATCATTTGAGTCAAAATAAGAAAAATTCAATGACTAAACTAAAAATTCAATAGCAAATAAATAATATTACATACCCAAGAAATAAAAAAAAATGTTATATCAACAATCCATTTTCCATTTTAAAATCATTACAGTCAAGTTAAAAATTAAATGTCAATAATAAAATTCAATAAAGCATATAAAAAGATCAATAATGTCACATGAGCAATAACACAATAATAATTATAATAATCCAAATGTCAAATAATTCAAGCCAAAAAATTAAAAAATATATAAGAAAAATTCAATGTCAAAAATAAATGTCAAAGGTAATTCCGGAGCAAATCAATATGCCAAATTCCCTGCCCCACTGCCACTTGAGTTTCGCAATTCTTCGGGCTATGTCGATAACTTTGGTTCTCCTGCGGTTAAAGATTCCTACCTAATCCTAAAACCGACGGGGTTATTTTTTTTTTTTTGTTATAGGCTCGCGCTTGCCCACTATCTCTCCTGATGGTAAGGGATGATATGGTCGAAGGTGGAGCACGCTTGTCTAGAAGTAACCTGTTCACTTTTGACTTAAAGATCCCCAGTTTGTAGGTTTCGGGAAACATAGACTCCGGCAGGGAATTCCACTCCTTAGCTGTACGCATAATAAAAGTATTCTCAAAACGTTTAGTGCGTATGGGTGGGATGTCCACCATGTACCGATGACACATCGCCGTACTTCTGGTAGTCCGATGATAAAACGGGCAAAATATTTAGTATATATAATTTATAGTTATTCCTTTTTATCGAAAACATTAACTTTAATTTAACTTTGTTTTCAAAAAGTTTGGGACTGTGCCAGTTCTTTGAGGGGCTGAGTCACCCGCGTCCGTAGGAGAGTTACCCGTATTGTTGTTACCCTACACGTGGTCCCCGGGTGGTGCTAATCAGGTGACACTAACTGGTGGTAGGCTTCGGCCGAAGGCTTGTGACCACCCACCGGGCAAAGACTTACCGCCAAGCGGCCTAGCCGTGTTCCGGTACGATGCTCGGTGTAGCCACTAGAGGAGTTGGGTCGAGATAGTTGTTCCACTGCATGCTGACCAGTCTGACTCGCGCTGTTTTGGGCGTATCGGGAGACTGGTTGCGGAGGGTAGCGGGATCCGAGGCACGGTGCGCCGCTGGCCGACCGCAGGTAGTTGGGGGCCCAAGTAGTGTGCCAGCCACACACGAAAGGCTGCCCCGCCAACTGTCGAAAAATCCCGGAATGCACCATCGTGCTGGTTGGCGACCAGATGGGAGGGCCCGATGGACATCTCCGGGGGGGCTCGGGCGTCCCCGCAGTCTCCGGACTAGTGCCCCAATGATGGCGTCCTTTCAGTGCGTGTCTGTAGGTTAGTAGCGTGGAGCCTCGTCTCACTTCCTTCTCCTCTCCTTTCACTCTAACAAAAATGGCAAGAAGTAGAAAGAAAACTGGAGTTAAACAGCGGCTGCACCCCCTCCCCCACAAAGTGCACCTCACTAATATTAGAGACCTGCACTCCAATCTCACGTCAGTCCACCATCACCTGGAGACTGAAAAGCCAGCACTGTTTTTCCTTACGGAGACGCAGATAGGAAGTCCGTCAGACGTGTCGTACTTATCCTACCCAGGGTTTACCCTGGAGCACAATTTCAAACCACGCGCGGGTGTATGCATGTATGCCCGAGACGACACTTGCTATCGGCGTCTCCGTAACCTTGAAGACTCCAGGTTCTCAGTGCTGTGGGCTCTGGTAGACACAGGTCTGGATAAGATTATCTATGCCTCACTGAGGCTCACAGAGTACCTCAGTGAGGCGGCTGATACGGCACAGCAGCGGTACCCTTCCGCCCAACTAGTGCTACTGGGGGACTTTAATGCCCACCACCAGGAGTGGCTCTTCCCATACCAGTGCACTGATCATGCTGGACGAGAGACGCGCAAGCTTGCGCTAGCGCTAAATCTCACCCAGCTGGTCCAGGGGGCAACAAGGGTGCCAGATGTTGATTCGCACACAGCCAATTGCTTGGACCTTCTGCTGACAACAGATCCAGACCGTTACTCAGTGTCGATATCTTCACCTTTGGGTAGTTCCGACCACTGTCTGGTGAAGTCTGTGTCCGTCTACTCCCCGCCCGATCCCAGCCCAAAAGGCACCCGGCGGGTATGGCGGTACAAGTCAGCAGATTGGGATGGGATGCGATCTTTCTTCGCATGCTATCCTTGGCAGCCCACTTGCTTCTCTTCGGACGATCCATCGTCGTGCGCTGATGCTGTGACAGATGTGTTGCGTCGGGGGATGGAGTACTATATTCCATTCTCAGACGTAGCAATGTCTGTCGTCGACCGGCCATGGTTTGGAGCCGAGTGTAACCACGCCAACGCGGTTAAAAACAAGGCCTACCAAGCATGGGTCGACGCTCGAACGCGCAAGGCAAATGACGTGAGTCAGAAGAAGAGAGCCTTCAACACAGCTGCCAAGTCCTGCAAAAAGGTGATGCGAAGAGCACGGTTTGACCACATTAGTAGAATCGGGCGCAAACTTGCTTCATACCCAGCGGGTAGCAAAGCGTTTTGGTCCCTGGCTAAGTCGGTCGAATCAAACTTTTGTCGCCCCTCACTAACACCACTGCTGAAACCTGACGGGTCACTGGCCCACTCCGCTGAGGAGAAGGCAAACTTGTTTGCCTCCCTTTTTGCGGAATCTTCGCATCTGAATTCTGATGGCGCGCAGCCTCCTCCATCTCCTGATGGATGTGTGACGAGTATGTCGGACATTCGCATCCATCAAAAGGACGTCCATAGGGTGCTGCGTAGCCTTGATGTGAACAAAGCGAGTGGCCCCGACGGGATACCAGCAATTGTCCTTAAAACCTGTGCACCTGAATTGTCTCCGATCTTGACACGCCTATATCGCCTTTCGATAGAGACTGGAAAAGTGCCGAAGGCTTGGAGGCAAGCCAATGTTCAACCCGTGCCCAAGAAGGGCAGTCGAGCTGACCCGGTCAACTACAGACCCATATCTATAACGTCCATCCTCTGTAAGAGTATGGAGCGTGTGATCAACGGTAAGCTCCTGGCATACCTAGAAGCGAACGACATCCTCAGTGACCGCCAATACGGCTTCCGCCGAAATCGGTCCACTGGGGATCTTCTAGCGTATGCCATTCACATCTGGAGTGAGGCCATCGAGAGCCACGGGGAAGCGCTAGCCGTCTCCCTCGACATCTCGAAGGCTTTCGACAGGGTCTGGCACGAAAGCCTCATTGGTAAGCTTCCTTCCTTCGGTCTGCCTAGTGGTCTGTGTGATTGGATTGCGGACTTCCTGAGGGATCGATCCATCCGAGTGGTTATCGACGGCTGCTCGTCCGGTCAGTTAGATATCAACGCCGGAGTCCCTCAGGGGTCAGTGTTCTCGGCAACATTATTCTTGCTGCACATTAATGATCTGCTAAAACCCGGAACCTTTGGGTACGCAGACGACAGCACTGTTGCTGAGAGATACGTGTCCGGCGCACGGGCTACTGGGCCTCAGATTCGGTCTCTCCGGGAGGCCATGGTTGAACGCTTGAACCTGTCCTTGAAGGCGGTCTCCGAATGGGGTGATGCCAATCTGGTCAGTTTCAATGCTGCTAAGACCCAGGCGTGTCTTTTTTCCGCTAAAAAGGGCCAATTCCATCCGGCTCCTTCTTTCCGTGGTGTAACCGTGCCGTTATCGGACCACCTCGAACTTCTTGGTGTTACGGTGACATCTACCCTCAACTTCGGTCCATACATTGAGGCAAAAGCTCAGTTAGCTGCAAAAAAGTTGGGGATTCTTGCAAAGGTGAGACGGTACTTCACGCCTGAACAGCTGCTCAACTTGTATAAAGCACAAGTTCGGTCATGCATGGAGTACTGCTCTCACCTCTGGGATGGATCTGCCAAATACCAGCTTGATGCACTTGAGTCGATTGACAGACGGGCCAAAAGGCTTATTGGCAACGTTGCACTGGTCGCATCAAAGCTCCAGAGCCTCGAACATCGTCGCCGAGTCGCCAGTCTGTCGGTCTTTTATCGGTTACATTTCGGGGAGTGTGTGACGGAACTGCACAATTTGATTCCGCCTAGCCCTTTCCATCATCGGACTACAAGGCGTACGGCCATGCGCCATCGGTACATGGTAGACATCCCTCCCATACGCACAAAGCGTTTTGCTAATACTTTCATTGTGCGCACAGCTAAGGAGTGGAATTCCCTTCCGGAGTCTTTGTTCCCTGACAGCTACAACCTAGGGGTCTTTAAGTCAAGAGTGAATAGGTTTCTTCTAGGCAAGCGTGCTTCACCGTAGACCACATCATCGCTTAACATCAGGCGAGATGGTGGTCAAACGCTAGCCTATAGTTTATAAAAAAAAAAAAAAAAGTTCTATCCTCTCTGAGGGTCCAGAATTAACATGGCGAATAAACAAAAATGTAAATTGAAAGTGGGTAGTTGTAACTTTTATATCAATATTAAATATAAATATAGTATTGACACTGCAATCCCCTGAGTGCCTAAATCATTTAATCATAATCATAATCATTTAATTGCTAAAAACATGGTATAAAAGATGGTAATGTAAATAATGTGAACAAACATGTTTTGCTTAATAGATAAATAAGCGTGCAAATTGTAAAAGTACATGCATAACGAAACAATTAGTATTCATGCGATTTTATATTCCAGGAACTCCTTAACACTGTAAAAATTATTAGCAGAGAGCTATTTATATAATTTATGCTTGAACATTCTTGTATTTAATGTTTTTAATTCATTTGGTATTTTTTTGTATACCAGGACACACATAAATATACAACTTTTGTTATATTTTGCAAGCCTTGGAAGGACATCCAACACAAGCCTGTAGGGGTCGCGCCTGCTACGAGAATTCATATCGCTTGCTTTCGCAAACAATTCCCTATGCATCCACACAAACAAACAAATTTCAAAAATATAAAGGGACGGTAGCATCGGCCTGCAAGATTCGTCGGGCTTAAGGCCACATAATGCTCTTATACATCTCTTTTGTGCGACAAATGATCTATTTTGATCAGTGCTGTTTCCCCACATAATTAAGCCATAGCGTAGCACTGATTCAACATATGCATGATATATTGTTATGGATGTTTTAAAGTTTGTTATGTTTCTTATCTGTTTCAGTACATATACAAACTTATTAATTCGTTTGGATACTGTATCAACATGTGCTTTCCAGTTGATGTCTTGATCCAAGGTTACTCCTAAAAATTTTGTTTGCTTTACTTCTTGAATTCTATGTATATTCATTTTAATATTGTGTTTTGCATTATTTGATTTATTAAATTGTATATAAACGGACTTTTTTAGATTAATGGATAAGTTATTTTCCTTTAGCCATTTTATCAATCTTTCAATCACATTATTAATTTCTGTCTCGTGGTCTTTAATTGTATTACTTTTTTTCTCAGTTGTCACAATAATAGAGACAGTCAGTATAAAAAGTCATCAGCAAATAGTATACATTTATGATTAGTTATAGTAATGATGGAATTTATATAAAATAGGGCCCAGTACACTTCCTTGTGGGACGCCTTGTTTATTGAATTTGAAAGTAGAATAGTGAGATGTCAAATTGTTACTTGTATCTATTTTAGTAATAGTAATGCGTTGTTGTTTATTACTTAGATATGATGATAACCATTTAAGTGTAATGCCTCTAATCCCAGTTGCCACCATTCTGTAATATCTTTACAATATTTCTGTAATAACAGGTCATGCGAGACTAGATCAAAGGCCTTAGTTAGATCGAAGAACAGCCCTGTAGTAAGGTAGTTATGGTTAATATTCGTTAGTATTATTTTTATAAGACTGTAGATAGCTAACGTTGTGGATTTATTTTTTTGGAAGCCAAACTGTTCTTTCCTAATAATGTTATATTTATTACAGAATTCAATCAGTCTTTTATACATACACTTTTCGAAGATTTTAGATAGAATAGGTATCAAAGTTATTGGGCGATAGTTGTGAACGTCTGATTTTTCACCGGTTTTATAAAGTGGTTTAACAATTGATAGCTTTAGTGCTTCAGGAATAATGCCAAGTGAGAATGATAAATTAATTAAGTATGTCATAATTTCAATAAGTTCATTAGTAACTGCTTTAATGATTTTCGTGTTAATGTCGTCATAACCTTCGGAGTTTGTGTTATTCAATGACATAATCTCTGCTCTAACCTCATTTTCGGACACAGGTTTAAGGAACATCGAATTTACTATTGAACATTCGTTACTGTTTATTTTTGCTCCCTTACTCGAAGATTATGCCATATTAGTATAGTGGTTATTGAAAACTGTTGCTATTTCTACAGGATCTGAAAGTACTGTGTTATCAAGTAGAATATTTTCTATGTTGTCCCTATACTCATAGTTATTGTTCCTGATTTCATCCTTTATTACTCTCCAGACAGCTTTACATTTGTTTTTACTATTGTTTATGAATTTGATGTTTGCGTTCTTTTTTGATGTATAAACGTATTTCTGTAAAATCTTTGAGTATTGTATATATTTAGTTTTATTTCGTAAATTTTTGCTCTTATAATATTGATGGCGCAGAGACCTTTTTGTTTTGCAACTTTGTTTTAGACCTTTGGTTATCCTGTTCTGTTTCTTTTTACTATTATTATTTACTTTCACCTTTATTTTTGGGAAACATAAATTATAGAACAAGCCTAACATTTCGTGAAAAGAATTGAATGCCATATTTAAGTCTTTCTCACCGTAGACCTCCGACCATGACACATTTTGTAAGCATTCCTTAAATTTCTGGATATTATTCAAGCTATAATCTCTTTTGTAGAAAAAATATGTTGTCTGGTTTTGTATCTTATGTTTCAAGGGAAAACTCAACATTTGTGCTGTGTCATGATCGGACAAGTGAAGAAGCATTACAGTAGCATTAGCATTAAGAATGTTACTGAGAATGTGTCGATACAGGAAGACTAACGAGTTGGACGATTAATATGTAGCTTTAAGTTATAATTATATGAGAGTTCTTGTAATTGAATAGTAATATTATTGTTTTGAGAGTATTAATGTATAAGTCACCTGCCAAGATCACATTTATTTTGGAATTATATTTTTTGACTACGTGGTACAAAAGACTATTTAACTTACTCAAAAATTGGATGGGTCAGACTGAGGTGTCCTATATACACAAATAATAATCAGCTTATGATGTGTTAGTTCTATGCCGCATGCTTCGAATGTATTTTGTGTTGCATATGTATTTATAAAAGGTAACTCTTTAAAAACGATTTTTTTTTAAGCAGAATACACGTATCCCCCCTTTGCTTATCTCTACAGAAGTTAGCAGTAATATTGTAACCATGGATTTTAACAAGAGATTCATTACCTTTTTTATAAATGTCTCGGAAAGGCATATTGCGTCTGGACTATTATTCATTTCCTGGAGTTCCTGCAAGGTTAGTTCAAGGAGTTCCCTTTTCGACAGGATACTGGCAATATTTTGATGCAGTATTTTAAAATTATGATGTATTACAGATGGCTGAGTTATGGGCACGAAAAAACTTTAAATTCTTATTTATTACCGGAAAATAGTAAGGAATAGTTCCTATTTGGGGTTTCTCAGTGGGATATATTAGGTTTTCTGATTTTTTTGACTAAGGCTTATGCGATAAAAATAGAACGGAATTGTTCCCTTTTTAGGTTTATTAAGTTTGACGTTTACTTTAAGACTTGATTTGTTACTCCGTATATGTTTTAAAAGGTTCCTAGGGTTTAAATAATTTTCATTATAATCGTTACAGTCAATTAGGTAATTAATCTTTATACACAATTCGGATATCTTACTAGATTGGCTTTCAAGAAATTCACATTTTTTATAGTTTATACATACATTTTTAATACGATTATTAAGTTTGTTAACATCTAGATAATCATTTTTAAGCACATTTAGTACAATGATCATGTAGTTATAAAATGTATCTAGTATCAGTTGTAACTGGGATAAGGTATCTTTTAAATTGTAGTCATTTTCTCCTACATATATCACAAGTTTATCATTGGGATTCAACTTAGCATAACGGCAGCTCATCATTATTTGATTACTGAGTGCATTTGGTTTCGTATTTGCAATAATCCTAAAATTGCGTGTATCATGGCTGCTGCTAGACCGACGCATCGCTGAGAGCCAAAGATAAATACTTTATTAGTATCTTGATCACAAAGATAATGTTTCAGGTTTGAGATCTATTAAAACAGTATTTTTAAAGTTCAAACTTGATCTTTGTTTTAGAGGTAACTCGCACGAGCAAGTTTTGTCTCCGCAGCTAAGTTGTCTCTCACATCAGGTCTATGAGTTTATATAAAATCGCGCGCATGTAGCGACGTGATAGCTGTCAAGACAGAAACATTCATGTCGTGGCGTGGCGTGGCGCGGGATCCAACAAACAACGACTCTGTTCCAGCCTGCGTCATAATCATAACACAACGAGTTTTGTAGTCAATCAACTGCGTCAAAGGGTGCCACGCCACGCCATGTAAGTATATTTCCGTCTTCAGACACATTTTTGTCCTCGTGTAACTGTCGCCCCGTCTATTGGTTACAATGCAAGGGCGCGCACGATGAAATAAATATCGCCGACCAGCCAGTTGCCGCTCAGCTGTCGACGGAATCCCCCAATCCCAATCTCTGATTTTTAAGTCGATTTCGGGGATTGCCACTTTATCGTTACATAAAAAAGGTGTCATATCCTGAGATATCGAAAATCGAAGCAGATCGTAAATGGAACAATTTCACAGCAAAAAAAAAAAAATTGTTAAGAAACTAGCGATCCTTATTTGATTTCTACTTATTTATGTCAAACTTCATTCTATCGACCGCATTTATTTTATTGTTGTTTTCTTATTTATTCCAATCAAAGTTTGGACCGACGGACAGACTGACATGGTGAAACTTTTTAAGCTTCCTTGTTGACTACGGAACCCTAAAGAATATGAAATTTGAAACATTTCAGTTTTTTTAAGAAATTTTCTGTATATGAAATTAGGAAAATTTCATACAAAGAAAATTTTGGTTGTTTGTGTTATTTTTTCTTTTTGTGATTTTCACCTATATCACCGTCAATTGTCGACCAATTTTAAAAATTCCGAAATTGGGCCCCTTTTAATTTTGGGAAGATCGGATGAAGAACTTTGAAGATATACAATATAACTCTTCAATAAATGACGGCAAATATCTCGGGATTGCTGCAATCGTATGTCTGTTTATTGTTTAAACCATTTCATAACATAATAATTATTGTATATATACCAATATGTATTGATTCAATTAAAAACGCGTTCAAAAGTCTCAATAAAAAAAATACTGAAGACTTGTGGGGGATATCCGTTAGGGTTCTTGGAGATATTATTGACTCAATTGCTCCTGTCCTAACAGGCATATTCAATCAATGTTTGGACAGCGGCACTTTTCCTGACTTAATGAAACACAGTAAAGTAGTACCAATTTTCAAATCAGGCTGTAAGAGTGATCCTTCTAATTATAGACCTATATCCGTGCTTCCAGCATTGAGTAAAATCTTTGAAAAAATCATGCTGGAACAGATGTTGTCTCACTTCAATTCAAATGGGATACTGCATAGTCAACAGTTTGGTTTTACGAAAGGTAGGTCGACAACGGACGCGGGAGTAAAACTCATCAGCCACATCTTGGAGGCTTGGGAGAGGTCCCAGGATGCCATTGGCATTTTCTGTGATCTCTCAAAAGCTTTCGACTGCGTCGACCACAACACACTGATCTGTAAATTACACCACTACGGAATTCGTGGAAAATCTGCTGATCTCGTGCTTTCCTATTTATCAAACAGACAGCAAAAAGTAAATGTTTATGGGGCGACGTCCTCCGGGTCTCTAGTCAAGATGGGCGTGCCCCAAGGTTCAATTCTCGGCCCTTTCCTTTTTCTTGTTTACAAAAATGATCTCCCTTTTATGATGGCCAAATTATCGGATATAATTCTATTTGCTGATGATACTTCGCTAATTTTTAAAATAGATAGGCAAGATACGGATGTCATAAATGTCAACGAAAGTCTAATTGTTCTCTCAAAATGGTTCGCAGCTAACAATCTTTTACTGAATGCGAAAAAAACAAAATGTCTAAAGTTCTCTTTACCAAATGTACCACAACATGACCTAAACTTAAATCTTGACGGCAAAAATCTTGAAGTTATAACGGAAACTGTATTCTTAGGGATTACTATCGATTCAAAATTACAGTGGGGCGCGCACATTAGAACTCTTTCGGGTAGGTTAAGTTCGGCTGCATATGCAGTAAGGAAAATAAGGCAGCTAACCGATGTAGCTACAGCTAGGTTAGTATACTATGCTTATTTACACAGTATTATGTCTTATGGCATTCTGCTGTGGGGATCAGCAGCAGACGTTGACTCAATTTTCATCCTACAAAAGAGGGCAATCCGCGCAATCTATAAAATGGGTCCTCGCGAGTCCCTCAGAGAAAAATTTAAAGAGATCGATATACTGACTCTACCTTCACTTTATATTTTGGAATGTATTTTGTATGTCCGTAAAAATCGGGGGCTTTTCAAAACTAGAAGCGACTTCCATAATTTAAATACACGCAGTAAGCACGAAATTGTAATACCCAAATTCAGATTAACGAAAACTAGCAAGTCTTTTCTTATAAACAGTATACGCTTTTATAACAAGTTGCCAAAGTCAGTTATAGAACTGACCGATGGAAGGTTCAAAAACTACATCAAACGTATCCTTGTTAAAAAAGCATATTATAAAATCAAGGACTACGTTGAAGATAAAAACATTTGGCCTTAGCTCCTTCTGCGCATGCAGCTTCCCTGGTAACTTGTAAACGGCACAAATATGTGGATGTCTCTAACTATTCTCAATCTCATTTTTTCTTTCCTTCTTTTAATTAGACTTTTTAAAATGGTTTTCAATCATCTTTAAAGCCCTTACAGCACTGATAACAAAATTTGTGCAACATGTTAAATTTAGTCTTGTTATACTTATTTTTATTATTTTTTACCTTTGTATAGATTCTTTTACCGATTGTTTTGTGAATGTGTGAACATTGTAGGCCTTCTAGATGCTAGTTAACATTTGTTAACTTTTTTTATATAATCTTTTTCTTTTTTTTTAGTTTCTTACGACTTATTGTCATAATTCGGGCCTACGTTGTCCCCCCATATCTAAGTACTAATGCTGTAACATGTAAATATTGTAAAACCAAACCATTTTTAAAAGAGTAACCATGGAGTTTCTTGCCGGTTCTTCTCCATAGGAAACGACCAACCCGAACCGTGCTCATTTTGTCGACGTTTTATAAGTGCCCATGTAGGCCTATGTGAAATAAAAAAATTGAAAAAAAAAAAAAAAAAATTACATCACGCCAGCACGTTCTAAAGGAGTACGCAGATATGTACAGTTCACGTTGGTACACTCTTATTTCACCGGTTATTTTCAAGTTTCTTGGTTTTCGGGTAATCTATTCTGGCATTATTAGTACCTACAACTAAAAAGGGAAAAATAAATGAAAATTTCCAAAAAAAATACTACTGACTTCCAAATAAAAACACTAAAAAGTAAAAAAAAAATATTTCTGGAAGTCAGTGTCTATAACGAAAAGTATTGGTACCTACCAAAGAGAGAGATGTGAGATTTTATTTTAAATCTCACATGATTTCCTAACTCTGAAACGAAAATCCAGTTAAGGGAAGCTTCCCTAACTAAACGTTCTCTTACAATGTTAGTTCAGACTTCAATGAAATATATTATTAGGTACGTGGTACACTTAAGGACCTTTTTACTGGGGTTTTTTCTGATAGATTAGGAACAGGTTTTGGATCTTTGTTAAATAACCGTTCTAAACATACAATAGTGAACCATTGTTATCATAAACTTCAATTTAATGAGCTTATCCATAAAATTCAACAGACACAATTGAATGAGCAAAGTACTGTAGTACTTCTTATTGGAAATAGCCTTAGTATAACAAAAAAGGACATAGTTAATGGTATTGACACCCTACTTAAGTTAAGATTAGGCAAATTAATATTGCCAGAATACTGGCAAGTTACTTGTTCATGAAAATGAATACATTTCTAGTTTGAATAACCTGATGCATATTTTATCTTGTCGTCATAGTGACCGTTTATTGTTTTTTGACACCAACAATTTTGTTAGTGATTTTGTTTTGATTGGGATCCATATGTTTCTTCCCAAAAATAGTCGACATTTATTATCTACATTGTTAGCTTTTAATATACACGCAGTTATTGATAATTTAACTGAGACTAGGTTTAGTGATTTAACAGTATTATCCAGTTTTTCTGATAATACTTTAAACGATGATTTTTTAAACGATTAGAGCCAACAAAAGTCAAAAGTCGAATAGTAATATTTTACTATATCATCAAAATATAAATCGCTTCTCCGGCAAAATTTTAGACGTGGAATTGTTAGTAGATAAATACCATATGGATATCTTATGTTTTTGTGAAACTTGGTTAAAACCAGATAGGATGTTGTTTAATGTAAATAATTTCTCAGTTGCCAGCGCGTACAACAGATCCACAGTGGGTGGTGGTACCCTGATACTTTGTAATAGTCATTTAAAATATAAGGAAAGGAAGGATATCACTGCTTACTCTGTTGATCGCTTGTGTGAGGTAGCATGTGCAGAGGTCGAGGGGCATACTGTCTTGTGCGTTTACAGACCACCAGCATCAAACTTGTCAATGTTTTTAATAACAATGGAAGAATTATTAAGTAAACTTTTCAGAGATAATAAATTAGTTTTTGTTTGTGGTGACTTAAATATAGATCTGTTAGTCAACTCGCCTGAAAAATGTAAGCTCATTTCATTATTTAAATCATTTAACCTAAAATATTTATTTAATGAACCAACAAGAATAACAGCAACTTCAGCTTCTTGCATAGATAATGTATTCACTAATTGTAAAGTAAAAGATTCGTTTTTAATTAGTGGCGTTAAGTCAGACCATACTGGTCAACTAGTATCTTTTGAGTCAATTCGATTAAGACCACTTACTAAAAATAAATTAATCTCTTTTAATAATAATGTTTTAAGCAACCTTTGTAACGCTAGTTTTGATTCAAACGACCCCAATATAAATTACGGCACGTTGTTTTCAACAGTTTGCCAAGAATTCAATAAAACGTGTCCTGTAAAAACAGTTAAAGTCAACAATTCCAAATCGAAATTTAGTGAATGAACCACTGTGGGCATAAGAAAAAGCCGAGATATCTTATATAATTTATAATACGAAAAATCTTTGACTTCCGATCAAGTTTTTCACACTTATGTTAGAAACTATTCCAAAATATTCAAAAGAGTCTGCGCTCAAGCAAAATCTCAAATAATAATTAACAAAATTGGTGTTTCTATTAATAAAATAAAAACTGTGTGGCAATTAATTAATAAAGAAACTGGAAAGATACAACAACGCGATCAGAATGAGTTGTCTTTTTAGTTTTGATAGGTACCTACCTCAAATTACCATGAAAATCATTTATTGACAAAGTGTATTACACGACGATTCTAATAAGCCCAAACACGATTGGAAAACATTGTTTTATTTCGGAGTTCCAGTGCCTGCCTTCCAGCTTCGTCATCAGATCAGTACGATGGTTCTTTCTTCTGTAGATCGTTATACCTCATAGCAAAAAAAGACGAAATAACGTCTGTACGGAAATAGAAGAAGTTTGGCACAGAGATGGATTATAGTCAGAAATAGCACATAGGATAATTTTTATCTCGGAAATATTTTTCCTCGGGATAATTTTAATTGGACGCGGGCGAAGCCGCCGGCAGAAGCTAGTTAAACATACATACTTCCATGCATCAGCCATCTGTCGCGCAGTAAACGTCGGCCGTATACAAGTAAACACAAACATAGGTTCTAAGGGAAAGATGCGCTCTTTTGAGTTAACGCTTGTATTAATTTCACTCCTCATAAAATTTCTATACTTATATATATCCTTATATGCCTTATATGAACGATTCTTAAGGAGCAAACTCCAAAAAATCTCTCCGTTAAATAATATTTCATAGTAGCCTGCGCTATCAGTCACCCTATTCCGCAAGCATGGTTGCAATTTATCAATGTATAGTGAAACTTTGTACGGAACGCGTCGTCGTCGCGTCGCTCGTCCGACTACCCTCTTTTAAATTCCAATAAGTAGCGCTCAAGTCGGGTACGTATTAATCTTCATCACGACTTTATGAAGTTGTTAATATTGTAAATCACTAGAACGAGGTTTTTAGTTTGTGTATACGTAAAGGTAGAGCTCCTTCCTTCTTCCATGTTAAATAGCTTTAGTAAATTAAATACTGGTATTCGGTTAGACTGGATGCCGACTCCAACATAATTATGTAGTTGAGAATAAGCTAGGCAGATAATAGAAAAGGTAGAGATCCCTAGTATTTGAGAAAAAGTTTGTCTCGTTAGTACGTGGTACCACCAAAGAGGTTCCAAGGTAAGGCCTGGTGATGAATGAAAATTTGTTTCGCGAATGAATAACTTTCGCAAAACTAATGATTGCAAAATTCGCCATGCGTAGGTAGCTATGTTCTGATCGCGCTGAGTTCCATCCTATACATACTAAACAACGAAATTTTATTTATGAAAAAAAATACAGTATCAACTCGTACCGTTTGAATGTTTTATTGCACCTTAGTTTGTTCTCATATAGTGATAGTCTGTCTTATAGACAGATTTAACTCAGATTGCGATCATAAATGAGGTTACTAAAGAAAACAATTAAAATATTTCCTATTAGCCTAATAATTTAAACGTTCATTTTACGTTACTTGGTTTCCAAAGTTTTCTGTGAATCTATATACAAAGTAAACTATTTGCTCGGAGATTGAGCATTGAGTAAGCGATGAAACTGCGGAATAAGTTTTGTTTAATAATAGTTTACCTCTTTGCCGAAGTTTACCACCGTGAATTTTCAGAAAAACTTTGCTATTTGTTATCTACCATTTAATGACTCTGCAACTAGCTACAAAACGATAGGAAAGAGTTTTTACATGACTAATAATATCAAGAAAGCTTTTTTTTGTTTTGGTATATACAGTCTATTGATAGTTAGTAGTTAGTATTCTTAGTTGAATTAATATCCTATATCCCCTAAATGGGGCAGAGGGGGCATCGCGACTACAATCTATTAATGCTATAAAGAAATCCTCTCATTTCGAGACCCTCTCACAAAAATAAAGAAGCTAAATAATGACCGTTTAATTAGTAAGATTCCAAACTAAGCTGACTTTTTATTTTTGAACCGACTTAATTCAAACGTTAGCAAAAAGCGCAAATTACCCAAAAATAAATCTTTGCCGGAATACATTTTAACGTTAAAAACGGACGGTAATTTATTGGATAGCGTTATCTTTGTGCAATTAACAGAGTTTTTATAGAAGTAACTGGTGTTCGGTAGAAAGGTCGGTGTCTCGTTAATCTCGCTTTGTCATCACTTCGTCTGACTGTCCGTTACAGGATTACTCGGAAGTAAATTTCGAGCGAAATGTCTTCCCAACTCGTTATGGAGATTGCCTTGAGAGGTTGTGGTAGTTCTAGGTGACACCTCTTGGAACTATCCACAGTTTGATCATTGTCTGGGTAATATTCGTCCATAGCTTACAGGAAAATGTTATTACATAAGTTCGGAATATAATTTGCAACGTATTAATGGTTAAATTAATATTGCCTACCTCTGCGAAGGTAAAAATAAGGATTTGGGAATTACGAACTGAGCTAATAAACATAGGCATAATTTAAATCATTCAGAAAAAGTCTTCTATATTTTTTTTGGTGTATAATGTAGTATATTCTATTTTATTCTAAACTTTTTTCAAGAAAAAGGTAACTAAAACAACAAATCCAAATATTTTAGCTAACCCAGATCATTAAAACTGTCCTGATAACTTTATTTCTAGTAAGCACAACAACCGCTATTATTTCTACCCACAATACCCCCTAAAAGGGTTTTCAACAATAGCGGTAGAACTACTGTGAAAAATTAACTGTCCATAACGTCAGACCATAGACTTACGGAGGTATACCCGTCAAAATTATCTGAACAATTGCTTCCCTCTTCCTTTGTTTTACAAAGCGTTTGCTGATAAACATGACAGCTTCAAGACCGGGTATAAAATAAAATAGAAAGCGTGTGAGATAAATGTAAGCATCAACGGTATCAAAAATTAGCACGTTATTTATCATCCCGCCACGCCTAGACATACCAGAGGCATAAACAAATGGCATTCGATGTCATCGAAGGCGATAGTCAAAATGTAAGAGATTGATCACGTGATTATATATATCGATATATAGATATCGCTTGTCAATCCCATACAATTTTTCCTTTTTGACAATCGCTATCGCCACAATTTCGATGATAGGATGTCACTTATCTAGGGTCTCGGGATCAATATCATCGATTAATGAGAGATAGTGGTCAAGCGCGAGCCTACTAAACATAAAAAAAATAAAAAGGTACGAGTATCATATTCGTCGTCTATCGTCTGCCTATAGATCGCACCAGAGGCTCTATGTTCTGCTCTATTAAACTGACATTTGGAGGGTTGTCACTTTCTCGTTACATAAAAATTGTGTCGTAACCTGACTATCCTGAGTGATCGAAAATTGATCGAAAATGGAAATATTTCATGGCAAAAAATTACATTTGTTGAAAAACTAGCGGCTTTTAATTAGTAACTACACATTTATGTTAGACTTCATTTTATCGATCGCATTTATTTTATTGTTGATTTCATATTTAACACAATAACATTTTATGTACTATGAGTATGAATACCCATAGTACATGGGTATTATATTTAAATATATTACGTTTATATTCATAAAACATCAACACCAAATTAGTTTAATTAAATTATGGAGTCATGTCACATTGATTCGATGAATCACATAAGTTGGAACCTTACTTACAATATTATGCTCCACGCTTGCAACATTTATAAATTGAGGGGTCATTGGCAGCTGTCAGTATTGTCTATGAAATTAAAAATCACAGTATACACAAATGACTATCGATCAACGAAAGCGTGGCGATAATGACTGAAAAACTGTCAAAAATGTATGGAAATAGTTGATCAAACGCTATTGAAATGTCACGTGAACAATCCCATTTTGGTATTTCGACCATCGCCATTGCTGGCACTGAATGATAGATGTGGTCCGTTTAGAGACCCGTCTTTTTAGAGCGTCGCGTTTATTTGTGCTGCTAAATTAATCTTGTGATCGTCACTTTTCTATGCACACAAAAAGCAGTGGCTAGACAGTCACTAAGCCACTCTTGTAGCTCGGGAAGGGGCAACTGAAGTGCCAAGTGTGCGACGAGTCGACGACATCAAAGAAATGGTATAAATAATTGACTGCACAGTTTGTGGTGGCCACTAGAAGGTGTGCCTTATTGCACTATTGTAGTGGTCACTTGTGGCCTTACATGCGGTGTGACTTGGCAACATTTGCATTTTATTTAGAAAAACGATAAAACACAATTCAGTTGTACTGTAAGGCGGTATTTGGCATGGAGCCACTGCCTTTCTGACCTCCACAAACCAGAAGATGGATAATACGGCATAATTGCCAAGCTATTTAAAAATATTTTTTTATTTGTGAAAAGCACACTTTGTAAACAAGCATATAACAAATTAGATAAGTCGACGCAAGGCTAACTTGACATGTGACACCCACCAACCCGCACTGGGCCCGCGTTGTGGATTAAGGCCAATCACCTCTCTCACAGAGAGGATGCGTGTGTCCCAGCAGTGGGAACATTATAAGGCTAATGATGGAGACCAACTTAAACTTTAAAAATATTAACTTTAGGTTAAAACTTAAGAGTTAAATATGACTGGATAGTTTTGTTGAAATTTGATTATTGTAGTAATTTTGCTACTTTTCAATTTGAAAAACCAAGTTATGATTTGCGGTTACTATAACTGCAAACCATAATTGAAGGTTTATTCAAACTTAAATTTAAAAAACAAGTTACGAGTTTCTATTGCTAAGTTCATTTTTTGATTAATAAGTGATATGCGTCAGTTTAATAATGATTTTTGTTTGTTTTTTTTTACGCGCTATGTTGTTCCGCTTGAACAACATAGCGCGTGTCTATTTAAAAGTTTAAAATAGTTTTAAGCAATGTATAATTAATTAAAAGTAAAATCGAGTAATAAAAATATTAAAATTAACAAATCATAGTTTGTTACTTTAATCAATGTTTCCATTCATCATCATCATCATTTCAGCCGAAAAGCGTCCACTGCTGGACATAGGCATCCCCCAGGCGACGCCACATTGACCGATCCCGTGCGTCTCGCATCCAGCGCCTTCCCGCAACCTTAGCCACATCATCAGTCCACCTAGTGGGAGGCCTTCCAACGTATCGTCTTCCGGTTCGCGGTCGCCATTCCAGAAATTTTCGGCCCCATCGGCCATCCCTTCTTCGGGCTTAGTCAGTAACTTTGGTTCTTCTGCGGATATCATCATTTCTGACGTGACCACGCAAGGAAATTCCGAACATAGCCCTCTCCATTGCCCTTTGGGTGACTTTGAGCATTCTGTCATCACGTCTCGGTGATCACTGGCAACACACACTGGTCATAGACTTTGTCTTGAGACACTGCGGTAAATTGGACGAGAAGATACCACGCAACTTCCCGAATGCCGCCCAGCCGAGTCGGATTCGACGGTTGACGTCTTACTCGAAATTGGACTGTTTATCTCAGATAGACATAATCGTCTACAACTTTGAGTGTAGAGTCTCCGGACCTTGATAGGAGTGGGTGTTACATGGGCATTCACCATGACCTTGGTTTTGTCCATGTTCATTTAAAGACCCACTCTTTCGGAAGCTCTACATCAGTCTTCGGCATTTTACTGAGGCACTCCATGGTCTCAGCCATGACCACTATGTCGTCGGCAAACCGAAGGTGAGTGATGTACTCGCCATTAACGTTGATGCCAAGCCCCCTCCAGTCCAGAACCTTGAAGACATCCTCCAGCGCAGCAGTGAACAGTTTCGGAGAAATGACGTCTCCCTGTCTCACGCCGCGCTGGAGAAGGATTGGTTTCGAGCTCTGATCCTGACGACGGCCTGACATGGTGGCATATTTTTACAAACACTTCAATACCTCAATATACCGGTAGTCGATCTGGCACCGTTGGAGAGACTGCAGTACAGCCCAAGTCTTGATCGAATCGAAGGCTTTCTCGTAGTCCAAAAACGCTAAACAGAGAGGCAGGTTATACTCTTCGGTCTTCTGTATAACCTGCCGCAGCGTATGTATGTGTTCTACGGTGCTAAAGCCCGTACCGTACCGGAAAACTGACCATGCCGGGTTAGGGGCGCGCAAGTTTTCTCTATCGCTAGATCTAACCCTGCTGGTAAATGTGGCAACGCGGGTACCGGATGTTGACGGCCATACACCCAATTGCTTATACCTTCTGCTGACAACTGATCCGGACAGTCATTCGGTATCGGTCTCAGCCCCGCTGGGAACGTCTGACCATTGTCTGGTGAAATCCGTGTCGACTTGCTCTCCTACAAATGAGAGTTCTAGAGGCACGAGGCGAGTATGGCGATACGAGTCAGCAGACTGGGACGAGATGCGGCACTTTTTTGCGTCTTATCCTTGGCGGCATGTGTGCTTCTCCTCGGGTGACCCCTCGAGCTGTGCGGACGCGGTTGCGGATGTGATTCTGCAGGGAATGGAGTATTTCATTCCATTCTCCGACATTCCACTCGGTTACAAATCCCGATCTTGGTATAATTCAGAATGTGCCCACGCTGAGGCCCGAAAAGGCTCCTGTAGGCCCGGTCTGCCTACCAAGCCTGGATTGGGGCCCGCGACCGCAAAGTTAGAGCGCGTAGGGTTCGCGCGAGGAAAAGAGCTTTTAATTCTGTCACCAAGTTGTGCAAGCGGGTTTTGCGTCGGGCACGTTTTGACCATATTGGACGTATTGGGGCCAAGCTGGCATCGCACCCTCCGGGTAGTAAACAGTTTTGGTCCCTGTCTAAAGCGGTTGAATCGAATTTCTGTCGTCCCACTTTACCTCCAATGCTGAAACCTGATGGGTCGCTGGCTCACTCTGCAAGTGAGAAAGCAAATTTATTTGCATCTCTGTTTGCTAGCAATTTACGTCTGGACGCTGGATCCAGACGTAAATTGCTAGCACCACCTACTGTACCTCATTGTGACTCTTCGATGCCGGAGATCGCTGTGCACACCAAAGAGGTCCGAAGAGTATTGTGCAGTCTATACGTGAACAAGGCCAGCGGGCCTGACGGCATTCCAGCGAGAGTACTGAGGCTGTGTCCGCCCGAACTTTCTCCTGTGTTGACACGCTTGTTCCGCCACTCTCTTGTAAAAAGAACGGTGCCAAAGTCCTGGAAGCTTGCAAATGTGCAACCAGTGCCCAAAAAAGGCAACCGTGCAGACCCTGTCAATTACCGTCCAATCGCCATTACTTCCATTATGTGCAAAGTTATGGAAAGGGTACTGAACAGTAAGTTGCTGACCTACCTTGAAGACAATAATCTCCTCAGTAACCGTCAATATGGCTTTCGCCGGGGACGGTCTACTGGCGATCTTCTTGTGTATGTCACGCACTGCTGGGGCGAAGCCATCGAGGGACACGGCAAAGCACTTGCTGTATCGCTGGATATCTCGAAGACCTTTGACAGGGTCTGGCACGCAAGTCTACTCAGTAAGCTTCCTGCGTATGGCACCCCCCTGGTTTTTGTAGCTGGATATCAGACTTCCTTTGCGAACGGTCGATCCGAGTAGTCATAGATGGCTGCTCCTCTGACCTTATGGCTATTGATTCCGGAGTTCCTCAGGGGTCTGTTCTCTCTGCAACTCTTTTCCTGCTGCACATCAATGACCTACTTCAGCTTGGTATTGTTGGGTACGCAGATGACAGTACTGTTCCAGAGAGATACCTGTCCAGCGCAGGAACCAGCGTGGATGAAGTTCATTCCTTGAGAGAGACTATGGTAGAGCGGACAGATTTGACCTTAAGCCTTGTCTCCCAGTGGGGTGAAGACAATCTGGTCTCCTTTAACGCCACCAAAATACAGGCGTGTCTTTATACCGCTAAAAGGAGTCTTTTCGATCAGGCGCCTACTTTTCGGGGTGCGTCTGTTCCAGTGACTGATCGGCTTTAGCTCCTAGGTATGGAGTTGACATCCAGTCTCAACTTCGGCGCCTCCATTGAGTACAAAGCCCAAATTGCGGCCAAAAAACTGGGCATCCTAAATAAGGTGAAGCGATACTTTACGCCTGGACAGCATTTAACACTGTACAAAGCGCAAGTCCGATCTTGCATGGAGTATTGCAGCCACCTTTGGGATGGCTCAGCAAAGTATCAACTTGCCGCGCTTGACTCGGTGGAACGCAGAGCCAAGAGGCTCATCGGCGACATGGAACTGGTGGATACCAAGCTTCACAGCTTGGCTCATCGCCGCAAGGTTGCCTGCTTGTCGGTCTTCTACAGACTGTATTTCGGTGAGTGTGCTCACGACCTCATCTCACCAGCCCCCTTCTACCATCGGACATCTAGACGCACTGCAAGTTACCATCCTTACCTTGTTGCCATTCCACCAATTCGCACCAAGCGCTTCCAAACATCCTTCATAATGCGCACAGCGAATGAATGGAACTCACTACCTGCGTCTGTGTTTCCGAACGCATTCAACCCGAATCTCTTCAAAGTTAGAGTAAACAGGCTTATAAGAGCCGGTTTTCCAGCTGCCTTCAGGAGTTCGGCCGTAATTCCGTCATCACCCGGCGCTTTGTTGTTTTCAGAGCTGTTTCAGAGCCATCCTAATCTCGTACAGGCTGACGTCCGGGATATCTTCGGTATAGTGTCGGGTCATGTTTCCATTATTGGTATTAAAATGACGAGCCGCTGCAAGGCCACATGAAAAAGGAGAATTTTGTAAAGACTGCTGTTGTTTAATTACAATATCTTGTGAGTACGATTTTTAATAAAATTTAAATTTTGAGGCTTTCTTAATTGTGTTTTATCTAATGATAAGAATAAAAACGTAAGTAAATTGGGTGTATTCATTTTTGCAATGAGTGAACATAACTGTCAAGATGGTGACGTTAGCAGAGCTGACGATTTCTAAAAAGCCGAATGTGCCTCGGTTCTCCGTTAGATATTATATTCAAGGTAAGAATGCTTGGGGACATGCTGTTCCTGCTCCATAGGGCAATCTTTATTGCCCTATGGACAATAGACAACAGACAAAATCAAACTGGTTAATTTATATTATACTAGCTGACCCGGCAAACTTTGTTTTGCCATAAAAACAACAAACATTCACCTACCCTACCCTAACCTACCCTACCCTTTTTTTTTTTTTTTGGATCACTCTGGGAAAAAATGCATTACGCATACCCACCCTTTGGGGGAATGGGGGGGCTATGTGGGACTCCCCGGCAAGCCCGGTATACCCACTTAAATAACCCAGCGGCACTCCCGCATCGTCTGTGTGGAGGAGGACTGGGAAATCGGTACAGCCTTTACGTCCAGCCCTCTGCCGACGACCGCCCGCCTTTTAGGGCAGGCCCTTCACGCCCCTCCCTCAGTGGAGGGGCCCGGGAACGACCGCGAGTGCTCGGCCATTCCCGCCCGCAAGGGTGGTGACTAGTGCAATGCAGGCTAAGGCGGCCCCCATGCCCGTCGCCCGCTAGTCACCACCGGGAGGTGGGAGGAAACGATCGTACGACCGCCCCCTTCCACCCCCTCTCCGCCACCCCCTTTTGCGACTTGGCGCCTCGCAAAAGGGGGGCAACCGCCGCCCAGGACCCCCCACCCCCCAGCATGGAATTCACCACACCGGGAAGCGTGAGGTCCCGCCCGACAACTCCTCAGGGCACGGCGCAGCTACGCCCCCGCTGGGCACACCTAGACGGTGTGCTGCGCCGTGCCCTCCACCGCGCCTGAACTTTACGGTCCCCTACCTTGCGGCGGCATCTGGCCCGCGAAGGCCAGATGCCGCCCTCCGCGTGTGCGGCGGCGCGTCTAGACCGACGCTCCGCCGCCCCCTCCCACCACCGACTTGTCCCCGCGACCATCCCACGTCAAAGGAGGGTCGGCAACGACAAGCCATCACCTCCTACCTACCCAACCTAGTTAAACCTACCTACCCAAACTAGCCTACCCAACCTAACTTATCCCACCCCAGCCCAACCCCTATGTCGCGTCTGGAGTGTCCCCTGCTAATCAGGGGAACACCCAGAGCAACATCCCAGCGGGTTGCTCTTCCCCCCGGACGTTTCCGAAAGGGACCAGCAACCAGCTAGGCCAACGTGGAGGTTACCTGACCCGCACCCTAACCTACCCTACCCTACCCTAACCTACCCTACCCTACCCTACCCTAACCTACCTACCCTCCGAGGAGCTCACCGTGAAAAAGAGAGAAGTGATGTCGAAGAAGAACCGCATCCGCAACGCCGCGCCGGTCCGGCGAGCGAAGGTCGTTGGCGAGTACCTGAAAGCAAAAGAAGAATGCCCAAATCGCCAGTTGGAAGGAGTTTTGCAGGAAGCTAGATCGTGAGGGAGTCTGGGAGGGTATCTACAGGATCATCGGTAGGATCGCCAAGAGACAAGAAGAACTGACCCTATGCAGCGATGGTGCATTCCTCAATCCGAGTGAATCGGCCATCCTACTAGCGGATACGTTCTACCCCGAAGACAGAGTAGACCAGGACAACGCCGCTTAATGACCTAGTTGAATTAAAGATTTTTTGTCTTTTGTCAAGACTGTTGTCAGATTTTCAGGCTTCAGAATATCCGTAACGACTGTCACTCTTTGCGTATCTTTATTTATATAATTTTCAATACAAAGATCAGGCTTGGTAAATCTAAGTAAGTTATCTACCTATTACAATACAGAAGAAGTTTGTTTTTAACCCTAGAAAACTAAACTATGTTTTTGATTTACGAAGTTACTAAACATTCGTCGAGTGAACTACATCAAAAAAAATCATAATACCACTGATTAAAAATTGTAATTATGGTTTACCTTTATTTGGAACAGAGCTGCTATCTCTCTCTTGCCATAATAGGCTGGCTTGAGTAGAGATTCGCAAGAGCAAACGTGCTCGGTGGATGGAAGTATAATCCAGTAAGATGATGGTAGGGATCTTGAACGTATTTCCGGGATTGTCCAGATAGCCGTGATATACCTCTCCACTCCTCAAGCACTTCCGGATTGATTTGTTTGCCCCCATGGCACTACGTCACTCAAGTGCTAGCAACCCTTTATGGGGGCCATTAATTGAGTGTGCAAGGCATCCCCTGCCATTTTATAGCCGTGTAGCTCAACAGTGGTAAGGTAAAGGCCTAAAGTCATTCTATAGATTAAAGCAATCTATCCACTAAACCTACCAAACCCATAGCACAAAAACTTTTTCCATATTTAACAGTAGGCCTGCACCAATTAATAATAAATTACCACTAATCTTGCCACGGGTCACACAAAGTTATTATATTGAGAGTAACGGGACAATTGTTAAAAATATTTTTGATCCGTTAATATAGATAGAAGTTTATTAAATAAGGCGACGATTTTATCTTTACTGTGTTTTAAATAAAAGAGAGTCCATTTTCTTCAAAAACTCTAAGAAAGGCACATTAATTTAGTCATAGATTTCGTGTCAATTGTCATTAATTATCAAAATATCTTTACAGGGAAGGTTTTTAGTGTTTCGTACCCAAATGGTAAAAACGGGACCCTATTACTAACACTCCTCTGTCCGTCTGTCTGTCTGTCACTAGGCTGTATCTCATGAAGCGTGACACACAACTGACACAAGCTTTCTTTTTTGTTATTTTTTTGCTAAAACATTGTTATGCATTGAAGGATATGGCATCTGCGTACCTTTTTCTTTGAGACAGACCCGCCACGCTATTCCCAATCAATACAACTCCTGAAAGCCAAAACCAAAAAAAGCACATGTGTTTTTTTTATCTTTTGTATTTAATTAATTAGCCTAATCCAAACAAAATCCTCTATTTATTTACATACACAAAAATCGCTGAATCCGGTTAGACTGGAAGCCGACCCCAACATAGTTGGGAAAAGGCTAGGCAGATGATGATGATGATTTACATACACAAAAATAATATTAACATATATATACAATTGAATACTATAAAAAAACCTATATACAAATACAAAGGGGAGAGGGAAAAGGGCTCATTGTGCATCAAAAAATTCGTCCACATCGATGTCCATGGGAAACGTGCCAAGAACGCTGGCAGCATTGCTTCGTTGGATGGCAATGCTGATTCTCTGAAGAAAAGGCTAGCCCTCTAGTCACGTTAAGAGTCAACGAGATTGTGCTAATTTCTCAAAAAACTCGATGCGCACTCAGATCCCATGGACCTAATGTTTCAATTCCAAACGGCTCAAACATATAACTTCCAGTAAAGTTATATTTGCGCAATTTGAAGTTTTCTGCACCGGCAGCAGCCGCCCCAGCACAGCCCGCCGTGCTAAGACGATGGAATGGCCCAAGGGTAACGACACACGTTGTATCCCACACCAAAGGCCATAATACCTTGGAAGGTGGGTACCTTCCAAGGGATTATGGTCATGCCGTCTGGTCTCTTCCCATCGTCATGTGCCAAGCCAGGTCCTAAAACAGCATTAATTAGTGTTTTACAGAAAATTTCAATAAGTCTGAAGGCAATAGACAATAGTCCATATTTTTGGGATTCAACTGGTTTAAATTTTAACCGATATCAAAAAACGAGGATGTTCTCAATTCGTTGGAATTCTTTTTAGAGATCCGTAATCAGAGGGTAAAAACGGGACCTTTTACTAAGACTTCACTGTCCGTCTGTCCGTCTGTCACCAGGTTTTATCTTATGAACGCAACTATCTATAGCTTGATAGTTGAAATTTTCACAGATGATGTATTTCTGTCGCCGCTATAACTACAAATACTAAAAACAGAATAAAATAAATATTTGAGTGGGGCTCCCATACAACAAACGTGTTTTGTTTGCTGTTTTTTGCGATAATGGTACGGAACCCTTCGTTCGCGAGTCTGACTCCACTTGGCCGGTTTTTACTACTGTTTTTATCTTAATTAGGAAAGTAGAGAAAGAACGTACATCCAGGGTACCGGGAAGTTTGCAAAATCGACTTTTACAGAGAGATGCGTAGTCGTGCGGCTGAATGTTTATAGTTATCAGTACGTAACAAGACAAAAAAAATGACCCAAAATGTAGATAAATTGTACGTTTTGTATACTTGGCTGGTTTTATCATCCCTACAATACGGTTAATTACTTACCCACTGTTATACAAATAGTGGACTAGATTCGTTACTGGGTGGATACACTTGACTCAAATGGTTGAGCAGCGAAGCAGCTGCCCTTTGTATTGTCGGGGTTCGATTCATACATAATTTTCGTGTTTGTCGGATCGGCTAAATACGTAAACTATAGGCGATGACTCGAATGGTAAAGATATGTGATCTTATGAATAAGTGAGACTAAGTCTATCAGGATAAAAAATGTTGTTTAATAGGAAACTTGAGTTAAAGAACTAAGATTTTGTAAAAATGTGCAGTCTGTTAATCAAGTGCTTTTAGAATGACATCTTTCTCTAAATACCATCCTAATCACCCTAAAAAAATGTGTTTGTCTATGTCTTATACCGATGTTCCGATTAGGATGTTTCATGTGCTTTATTTCGTGATATTTATTCGATAAAGCAAAACGCAGTAAGGTTTACACAGACCAGATTGGAGTTAATCTCAACAATATCCTTTGTCCTGTACCCAAATAAGATAAAATACCTGTCAGTACGAGCATAACAATACTTATTATGATAAATGAGCCTCTCTAAATGGAGGCAGACAAACTTGAGCATACCTTTAGTTATTCGTGACAAAATCTCGGCCAACTTCATTACGTACAAGTTTCAACTTCCCAACTTAATTATGCGGCTTTATTACGATGGTAAACAGTGTTTGTCTGTATTTATGAAATGTAGCTGGTACCTGTACTACTAGGCTTGTTTTGCTCTCTTGTACTATATATGTCAAAACTAACTTCTGCCAGCAGCTTCGCCTGTGTTTAAGTCGCAAATTATGACAATAGATAAAAATATTGTATTGTCGGTTAAAAAATCCCTGAAGATTCCTCTTCCTTCCGAAAAATTATAAAAAAGCGTCAGTTTTCAAGAATACTGCAAGTAGATGGACTGCGTTACCTGATAGATAACTATTGTTCTAGATAGAATATTAAAAGAAAAGCGTCGTTGAGATGATAAAAAGGAATACTTTTTCTGTAAGCAATCCTTTTAGCGACAAGATTCTAGTTTCTATCTAATTCTTCCACTGTCTCTACTATAAAACTCTGGAACGTCCTTCCCCTTAACATAAAAAAGCTGAAAGTAAATTTCCATTTAAGCGTAGAATCCGGAACTATTACTTGTCCTCTCTTTCATAGCTTGGTCTTCGTCATAGTTCTTATATTTATATTTCTGTTTCATTATAATATGATATTTATTATAATATTTATTAGTCCATTGTTTTAGAAATTATTAAGTATTTTATTAGTTTGATAGTTTATTAATATCCGACTTTAATTATTGTTCATTTTTTATTTTTATTTTGTACTCCTAACACTGTTGTGTCCTTTTTAACCCAAAGGTTGACTGGTAGAGAATGCTTTGCTGCATTAAGTTCGCCTATGTATCACCATTGTACATGGAGTATAAATAAATAAATAAGAGTTTCGATTGTAAACTTCATTAATATTTACGTTTTCAACTATTTATAGGTAGTGTACAAAAAAATCTAGGGATGCTACGGAGCTCCAATTTTGATTCCGGATCAACATATAAAAAATTCACAACGTTTTTTCATACACGTATGGAAAATATTTTCTCGTCAGAAAATGTCGTCTGTCAGAATGAAAATAAGGTTTTGTTGGAATATAAATAATCATTATTATTTTATGTATTGTCTCCTGATTGGTGAAATTATAGTGAAATGAACTTTTTTATTTTACGATGCAGGTAGGACTACAGCTCCGAAAAGTGATAGGATGATTACGTGGAAAATGTTTTGTCTATAATATTCTTGTAGAACTAAAATCAGACTTATTGGGCGTTGTTCATAAAAAATCTTTCTAACCATATATCATTAGTTTAAATACTAATAAGTAGATTCTAAATTTAAATTATGAGAGCAGTGGTGGCCCAGTGGTAACAGCCGCGACTTACAAGTTGGTCGTGGGTTCGAACCCAGGCAGGCGTTAACTTTGAGTATAGTATTTCATCACTACTGCACTCAAAACGGTGAAGGAAAACATAGTGAGGAAATATTCTAGAGCAAAGAATTCGAAGACATGTGGCATCCACCAACTCACCCTGGGCCCCTGGGCTTGGTGGATTACGGCCAATTCCCTTTCAGAGAGAGGAGGCCTGGGTCCCAGCAGTGGGAACTTAAAAAAGCTGGTTATGAAATTCAAATAGTCCATAGAAAGTTTGAATTAAGAATTTGCTTACTAGTGATTAACCTAATAATATTCTAGTTACTTATTTTAAGCGAGGCTTTTATTGTTATGACATTCATTTTTAATTATTTTCGGCATTGGTAACTTCAATAATTTCAGGAATTGTGGGTTTATGAATAATTATCAGCGTAGGCATACCGAAGGCATGCAAATATTCTAACTATTATCCCTTTTAAACTTTACCTTTTAATGACTAGGACTATCCTCCAATTATTTAGTTGTTACTTCAATTAAATAGTACTAAAGTCTGTTAGAATAAAGTTTATTGTATTATAAATTAACATTAGGAAAATTATACACGAGCATGTTGCGGGTAGTAGCAAGTTTCAATTGAATTATATTTAGATCAGTATTTGGTATGATCACAATTTAAATTAATAACAGAAACCGCGGTTATTTGCATTGAAATTCAACTTGTTAAACCTGAAATACAACTTAACTAAAAATGCTTTTTAGTTGTGTTGTATTTCAGGTTTTCAAAGTTAAATAGGAACTTAGCAGATTCAGTGGTGAGTGTGACTCGCCAAGATTGACCTTAAGTATATACTTTCCTACATTATGTAGACACGTATCATCTAATTACCTAAGTAGATAGAAACATGGCCAATAACTGGGCCCAAAAATATAACTTATGTACATATAACGTCGAAACGAAAAGAAGAAGACACACAACTATTCCAACATACGTGAAATTTCAAGCGCCAAGAAATGGTTGTTCAAAATGAACATTAAGTTTAATACAAGATGTTAAGCATTTAGGTTAAAAAAAAGGTTAATATCTACTCGTACCTATCACAGAAATTTAAACAATTTTCGATTAACCGGTTGAATGACTGATTACGGAAACAATTAAAAAGCCATTGTGTCTCGCGTGGATCCACGTTTCGGGCACTCAAAGGGTTAACACTTACTTTACCTTCCTACCAAAAGCACTTGTTACTTTCCTGCCAGTAAACCAGACTCGTTGCTCGCATATAAATTTTCTTTATTAATATGTAGGATAATATTTCTGTGTCCAGCTTAGAGATATATAAAAGATGCTCATGTTTCTCGCCACATGGGAATCACAAGAGTAGTTGAAGAAAAAGGCTCATTCTCACTCAAGAGATATTAGAGGTACAAAGAAACGGAAGCTTGCACAGTGTAGAAATAAATTACGTCAGAGTTTTATTACGTTTATTTTTGACCAAGAAAATTTATTTAAAATTTATTTTTTACGTGTTGTAGTAAGAGTAACCATAGTGTGTTAACCATTTCATTTAATTCTGGTTTCTTTATTCTTGTTATTTATTTATTATATACTTTTACTTTCTTGTTTTTCTCCGTTTTGAAGGAACAGTAACATTTTTTGTCACTTCCATGACTACGTTGGTTTTGACTACTTAAAATTTATATAGTCTTGTATCCATCTGAACTCGTATTTGAGAATAGCTCATGCTATGGTTAAAATATTAACTATTCCACTACGAGGTACTTCTCCTCAGGTACTCAGTGCAGATTGGTAGATGTCACAAGTCTTCTAATTTTTGGTTCTAGAACATGCCGGTTTCCTCACGATGGTTTTCCTTGACACTATGTATATATATCTCTATATAATTGCATTTTAAATAAGAAGTTCTATTCGAATTGGTGTTGCAGTTGTTCTATCTCACGACGGCGGATTGGTCTTAGTCTTGGTTGCACATTGTTTCTGTGTTCGTAATTTCGGGAGCGCTCAGTATCGCCTGAGCACACAGAAACAATGCGCATGTACATCTACAGACATTACTAAGACCAACCCGCCGTCATGAGATAGAACAACTGTAAGAGGGCATCGAACACAGAGCCACTGCAGCTTCAAAGCGCTTGACTTTTCCACGTTCCCTTCACTAATTACCCTGTATAACATAGCTCATAAAACACAAGTCCCCCAAGTATTAGCTACAATAGCACTTTTATAAGATAAGTACTTTGCTGATAGTTACCAGTCCACGGAAACTCCATTGCAGACACTAGTTGTTTGCTATTTTTCAACCTTATTATTACTTAGGGCATAAAGGCAAAGTGGTTCATGGATGGTAAGTGAGCAGCAAGAGATGAAGCCGAAGAAGTTACATCGATATTGCAGAGGAGTTTAGTTATGCAAACTGGAGTCATTGAATTTGACCGTTACAGGTAAATTTATCTTTGGAGTTGAACAAGTTTACTGTGAGAAATAGTACCTCAGTAAGAAGGTCCAAGGCATAATTTTACCTATAATGTAAAATTTCAGCGACTGAGATACACAATGTGCAAACCGTTTACGAGGTCAAAATTATTATTTTCAGTTTCCAAGAACGCAATGTCAGTTAAATGACTCTGAAATCGCGGGAGGCTGGTTTGAAACGCTACTCTTATTTCTTTGAAGATCTATCAACTATCAATCTAGTTACTATGCATCAAATTTTTCGTCCAGCGAAAATTTCTGGCCCAATTTTATTTCTGTTTTTATTCTAGTTCAAGATTTTGCTTGGTAAGAATTGTAAAAATCACAGTAGTGTCAAAACCACCTTTTAACCTAGAAGCAATTTTATACAACAGACAATAAAATCATCCAGAGTACAAATAAAACATTCAAATTATATTTGTGCTCCAATAAGAATTCCTCTGTACCACGCAGCACAGAGTACTCTGTGCCAGTAGTCTAAGTACTGAACATTCCATGTCAACCAGTTTGACGCCAGGAGTATTCGCAACGCGTTTTTGTACACTGAACGTGGTCAGAATAACGAACATTCTGGCATTCTTTTTTTATACCACTGAAGTCTGAATATCGCCAATCTTTCGGCAAATGCAATTTGGAGGGTACACTTTGAAAAGAAAAGACTTTTCTGCTTTGTGTGAAAGGCAGCGAAGAGAAACGTGATTTATTATGATATTTTATACTTTGAGCAAAATTACGTTGCTTATTTTTTGTTCGGTGTCTCTTTCGACGTAAATAATTGAGTCGCGAGATAATTCGACATCTTTTTTTTACCGACTTACAAAAAAGGAGGAGGTTCTATGTTCGACTTTATGTTTGTTTTTTTAGTTCTTTTTTTTTGTTTGGTAGAGTATGTTTCGAATTGATCCCATTTTAATTTGGTGAAGATCTGGTCTCTCAAGAACATAACTCTTCAATAAACAACGGCAAATATCTCAGGATTGCTGCAATAGCATGTATGTTTATTGTTTATGCCATTTCATAACATAACGTCACGCTAGAATGCTCTAAAGGGGTGCGCAGATGTGTACAGTTCGCTTTGGTACACTCTCATTTCGCCGGTTATGTTCAAGTTTTATGATATTCTGACATTAAATAACTTGCCTATTAGGTAGGTACAACTAAAAAGTGAAAAATTTAAAAACTTTTGCAAACAAATACTACTGACTTCCAAATAAAAAACTACAAAGTGAAAAATAACTTTCTTTTTAGAAGTCGGTGTCTTTCGTAGGTCCCATTTTTTGCGTTATGTTGGGTTTATTAATGGAAAGTTTTCTTCTTAGTGTACTCAATTATGCAAATAAAAATGTGCTTAACATAATATTTTTCTCAGAAATGAATCTAAATTTGTCACCTGGCTGTGAAATTAGGTACTTCTTAGGAAAACATGCTCCTTCATAGGGAGAAAAGACACACAGCGATAAGTAGACGTTGTAGCTTTCTATAAGACCAGCAATGCAGAGCACTGCTTGTATGTTTGTTACTCAATCACACCAGAATGGCTAAAAGGATCTGGATGAAATTTGGTTCACAGATAAATCATAGTCAGAAATAGCACATATGATAACAACACATTTTATCCCGGGAATATGTTTTCTCGGGATAATTTTCGATATTCACGCGGGCGAAGCCGCTGGTAGAAACTAGTAATGACATATTGCCTTCCCGACTCGAACGTGAACCTCAACAAATTTACTGGAAAACTCTACCTGACCGGCATAGTTTCGTGTTCGAATTCTAAGAAGAGATATTAAGGAAAGGGATGAGTCAAAACAGTACACATGTAAAAGTGTTTGTATTTCGACATGTAAAAGTGTTTGTATAAACCAACTTACAGAAATAAAATCATTTATCATTTACAGTGTTGCAGCATTCCTTGATATATCACAGACATTCGATCGAGTGTGGCATGACGGACTACTCTATAAAATAAAAAAAGACCTGCCTATAAACTTCTACAAATTTATAAAGTCATACCTAAGCGACAGACACTTTTATGTAAAAGAAGGAGAAGAGTTAACGTCCTTATATGCTATACAAGCTGGTGTCCCACAAGGTAGTGTTATGGGCCCCATGTTGTACCTACTTTTCACAGCTGATCTCCCAACGACCGATGGAGTGGTTACAGGAACATTTGCTGATGATACCGCAATACTATCTATGGACAATTCACCAGATGTTGCAGCACAAAAGCTTCAAGCCAGTCTTGAAAAAATATCCCAATGGCTCAAAGACTGGCGTAACAAGGCTAACAAAACCAAATCAGTCGAAGTCTCTTTTACAAACAGGCAAAACACATGTCGCTCTGTCACTCTAAACGGCATACCTCTCCCGCAAGGAAACCTTGCCAGGTATCTTGGAATATATTTGGATAGACGCCTGACCTGGAAGAAGCACATACTCACAAAGAGTATGGGTAAACAGTTGCGCTCAATATATTGGCTACTTAACAGGAAATCGAGACTTTCAGTTCAAAATAAGCTGATGCTGTATAAGTGTATTATAAAACCCATATGGACGTACGGTCTACAACTCTGGGGAACATCTGCAGTGTCAAACATAGAGATACTACAAAGATTCCAGTCAAAGATACTGAGAATGATAACAAGCGCACCTTGGTATGTCTCAAATAATAGACTCCATCACGACCTCTGCATCAAAACAGTTACAGAAGAAATGACAGAAAGGACAAAAGCGTACAAGAAACGGATTGTGAACCATCCAAACATGCTGGCGGCTAGCCTGATGAACACCCAAACCGTCGCTCGAAGACTAAAAAGAAAGATTCCCCAAGACCTTATATAAGAGGCAATATGAATAAACGAAGCAGTCACTGGACGGCTTCCGTGCAAGACCTTTGATTGTTATTTTACACATTTTGCTGAATATCTGTAAGACTGATAGATCGCAATAAAAAGGAGATTAAAAAAAAAATGGGGAAGAGCAATACATTTAGATATACGCACCTACGTATATAGTACTATCGAATAGAAAGAAACGTAGGTGAATTCGAAATGATTATCAAGAATAATATCGAATTAGCATACTATATTATCTATATAACTAGAACATAGCAAGAAGAAGCAAGCGAGAAAATGTCTTACACATTATTCTCATCCTATTATTTTGCTCATCCGCCTGACAAATACCTGAAAGAAGTACAATTGGACGCCAGCTCAGCTAAAGACCGTGCACAATGGAGAAAAAGGATAAGGAGGGCTAACCCCAAGCAGATGGAATAATGTCGCGACAGAAAAAGAAGATTATTACTTAACCGCTTCCACTATCACATTAAAATATTTGGTCGTTTATCGATTGTTATTATGTGTTATTGTTATAACGACAAAAGCTTCACAAGTTATTATGGAAATATGCGTAATTCGAGCGTAGCCAGGTGTTATTTGCAACCCTCAAAATTAAATTTTCAGTTGAAATTTGTCCAGTACTGGACAATGAGAATAGGTCTTTTCGTGGTGTAAATCGGGGTGGTTTTAGTCAGTAAGAGTCTGTCAGACTCTTACTGACTAAAACCATCCCGGTGTTCCCTCGCACACTTTCGTCAGGGGCTGTGGATGCGTGTGTGGTTTCCGCTGCCCTGGACTAGTGCTGGCCTGCCTTTCGCGGGCTTCATCCCGTAATGGGAATTGAGGTGTTAGCTCTCATTTAACGTCTTAGAGTGACGCGCGCGAATGGACATGGGCCTTCCCCAAGCACCGACATGTTGACCGGTCCCGTCGCATCCGTGGACTTCACTAGATCATTGGTTCACCTTGTGGGAGACATTTCAAAGCAGCGTATTCCGGTACGCGATTGCCACTGTTTTTTTCTGTGAGCGTTTGGCAATTCATCGGGCTCTTTCGTTAGTTACTTAAGTTCTTCTACGAATCAAACCATTTTTGATTCGATCACGCATGGAAACTTCAAGCATAGCCTTCTCCAAGACACAGACTGCGAGTACTAAACTCAATCATATCACTGCTTACTCTGTTGATCGCTTGTGTGAGGTAGCTTGTGCAGAGGTCGAGGGGCATACTGTCTTTTGCGTTTACAGACCACCAGCATCAAACTTGTCATTGTTTTTGATTACAATGGAAGAATTATTAAGTAAACTTTTCAGAGATAATAAATTAGTTTTTGTTTGTGGTGACTTAAATATAGATCTGTTAGTAAACTCGCCTGAAAAATGTAAGCTCATTTCATTATTTAAATCATTTAACCAAAAATATTTATTTAATGAACCAACAAGAATTACAGCAACTTCAGCTTCTTGCATAGATAATGTATTCACCAATTGTAAAGTAAAAGATTCGTTTTTAATTAGTGGCGTTAGGTCAGACCATACTGGTCAACTAGTATCTTTTGAGTCAAATAAAAAAATTAACCTAGCTAAATCAATTCGATTAAGACCACTTACTAAAAATAAATTAATCTCTTTTAATAATAATGTTTTTAGCAACCTTTGTAACGCCAGTTTTGATTCAAACGACCCCAATATAAATTACGGCAAGTTGTTTTAAACAGTTTGCCAAGAATTCAATAAAATGTGTCTTGTAAAAACAGTTAAAGTCATCAATTCCAAATCGAAATTTAGTGAATGGGCCACTGTGGGCATAAGAAAAAGCCGAGATATTTTATATAATTTATATTAAGAAAAATCTTTGACTTCTGATCAAGTTTTTCACACTTATGTTAGAAACTATTCCAAAATATTCAAAAGTGACTGCTTACTCTGTTGATCGCTTGTGTGAGGTAGCTTGTGCAGAGGTCGAGGGGCATACTGTCTTGTGCGTTTACAGACCATCAGCATCAAACTTGTCATTGTTTTTGATTACAATGGAAGAATTATTAAGTAAACTTTTCAGAGATAATAAATTAGTTTTTGTTTGTGGTGACTTAAATATAGATCTGTTAGTCAACTCGCCTGAAAAATGTAAGCTCATTTCATTATGTAAATCATTTAACCTAAAATATTTATTTAATTAACCAACAAGAATTACAGCAACTTCAGCTTCTTGCATAGATAATGTATTCACTAATTGTAAAGTAAAAGATTTGTTTTTAATTAGTGGCGTTAGGTCAGACCATACTGGTCAACTAGTATCTTTTGAGTCAAATAAAAAAAATAACCTAGCTAAATCAATTCGATTAAGACCACTTACTAAAAATAAATTAATCTCTTTTAATAATAATGTTTTTAGCAACCTTTGTAACGCCAGTTTTGATTCAAACGACCCCAATATAAATTACGGCAAGTTGTTTTAAACAGTTTGCCAAGAATTCAATAAAACGTGTCTTGTAAAAACAGTTAAAGTCATCAATTCCAAATCGAAATTTAGTGAATGGGCCACTGTGGGCATAAGAAAAAGCCGAGATATTTTATATAATTTATATTACGAAAAATCTTTGACTTCTGATCAAGTTTTTCACACTTATGTTAGAAACTATTCCAAAATATTCAAAAGAGTCTGCGCTCAAGCAAAATCTCAAATAATAATTAAAAAAATTGGTGCTTCTAATAATAAAATAAAAACTGTGTGGCAATTAATTAAAAGAGAAACTGGAAAGATACAACAACGCGATCAGAATGAGTTGTCTTTGAAAATAACTAATCAAACCATTTCTGATAGGCAAGATGTCGCTGAGACATTAGAAAATTTCTTTACCAACATTCCGTTAGAGGTTACGAAGTCTCTTCCTTCCTCATCTAAATAAGTTGAAGCTCTTCTTAAAGAAAACTTTACTAAAGACATACCAATCTTTAAATTTAAACCAATATGTATTGATACAATTAAAAACGCGTTCAAAAGTCTCAATATAAAAAATACTGAAGACTTGTGGGGGATATCCGTTAGGGTTCTTGGAGATATTATTGACTCAATTGCTCCTGTCCTAACAGGCATATTCAATCAATGTTTGGACAGCGGCACTTTTCCTGACTTAATGAAACACAGTAAAGTAGTACCAATTTTCAAATCAGGCTGTAAGAGTGATCCTTCTAATTATAGACCTATATCCGTGCTTCCAGCATTGAGTAAAATCTATGAAAAAATCATGCTGGAACAGATGTTGTCTCACTTCAATTCAAATGGGATCCTACATAGTCAACAATTTGGTTTCACGAAAGGTAGGTCGACAACGGACGCGGGAGTAAAACTCATCAGCCACATCTTGGAGGCTTGGGAGAGGTCCCAGGATGCCATTGGCATTTTCTGTGATCTCTCAAAAGCTTTCGACTGCGTCGACCACAACACACTGATCTGTAAATTACGGAATTCGTGGAAAATCTGCTGATCTCGTGCTTTCCTATTTATCAAACAGACAGCAAAAAGTAAATGTTAATGGGGCGACGTCCTCCGGGTCTCTAGTCAAGATGGGCGTGCCCCAAGGTTCAATTCTCGGCCCTTTCCTTTTTCTTGTTTACATTAATGATCTACCTTTTATGATGGCCAAATTATCGGATATAATTCTATTTGCTGATTCGCTAATTTTTAAAATAGATAGGCAAGATACGGATGTCTTAAATGTCAACGAAAGTCTGATTGTTCTCTCAATATGGTTCGCAGCTAACAACCTTTTACTGAATGCGAAAAAAACAAAATGTCTAAAGTTCTCTTTACCAAATGTACCACAACATGACCTAAACTTAAATCTTGACGGCAAAAATCTTGAAGTTATAACGAAAACCGTATTCTTAGGGATTACTATCGATTCAAAATTGCAGTGGGGCGCGCACATTAGAACTCTTTCAGGTAGGTTAAGTTCGGCTGCATATGCAGTAAGGAAAATAAGGCAGCTAACCGATGTAGCTACAGCTAGGTTAGTATACTATGCTTATTTCCACAGTATTATGTCTTATGGCATTCTGCTGTGGGGATCAGCAGCAGACGTTGACTCAATTTTCATCCTACAAAAGAGGGCAATCCGCGCAATCTATAAAATGGGTCCTCGCGAGTCCCTCAGAGAAAAATTTAAAGAGATCGATATACTGACTCTACCTTCACTTTATATTTTGGAATGTATTTTGTATGTCCGTAAAAATCAAGGGCTTTTCAAAACTAGAAGCGACTTCCATAATTTATATACACGCAGTAAGCACGAAATTGTAATACCCAAATTCAGATTAACGAAAACTAGCAAGTCTTTTCTTATAAACAGTATACGTTTTTATAAAAAGTTGCCAAAGTCAGTTATAGAAATGACCGATGGAAGGTTCAAAAACTACATCATACGTATCCTTATTAAAAAAGCGTATTATAAAATCAAGGACTATGTTGAAGATAAAAACATTTGGCCTTAGCTCCTTCTGCGCATGCAGCTTCCCTGGTAACTTGTAAACGGCACAAATATGTGGATGTCTCTAACTATTCTCAATCTCATTTTTACTTTCCTTCTTTTAATTAGACTTTTTACAATGGTTTTCAAACATCTTTATAGCCCTTTGCTAAGAATAGTTACAGCACTGATAACAAAATTTGTGCCACATGTTAAATTTAGTCTTGTTATACTTATTTTTATTTACCTTTGTACAGATTCTTTTGCCGATTGTTTTGTGATTGTGTGAACATTGTAGGCCTTCTAGATGCTAGTTAACATTTGTTAACTTTTTTATAAAATATATAATCCTTTTATATTATTTTTTTATGTTTCTTACGACTTATTGTCATAAGTCGGGCCTACGTTGTCCCCCCATGTCTAAGTACTAATGCTGTAACATGGAAATATTGTAAAACCAAACCATTTTTAAAAGAGTAACCATGGAGTTTCTTGCCGGTTCTTCTCCATAGGAAACGACCAACCCGAACCGTGCACCTTTTGTCGACGTTTTATAAGTGCCCATGTAGGCCTATGTGAAATAAAAAAAATTGTTTTTGATTTTTTCAATATTAAAGATTAAGGGGACCTGATGGCGCGATGCAATTTAAATTGCGTCGATTCGTTTGATGCGGTATCTAAAAACAAGTGTAAATCAGTCGAATTGCTTCGAATTAACATCGTCGAGCCTTCAGAAAAGTCACTAAGAAACCGATTGAAATGTAATTTTATCGATTCAAATGATGCTTCGATCCATTTGTTTTATTCTCATGCTTTAACATAATTAAGATCGTAATAACGGCTGTATCTCCCACTTCTATTTGTAACATCGTAGCACTTTTTGGTACATAAAATGTACGAGAGTTAACATAGGGTTTAAAGTTAACCGACCTATTTTAAGTCAGTCGTAAAACGGTAGTAAATGGTGATTAAAACAATAAAATGTGTTGCTAATCTACGTCACTTTAAATTTTTAGAAGAGCGCTAATCTTAAGCTCTAGTTTAAGTCCAGACGCTATACAGTTTTGATGATAGTAAACGTTTGTAGCTACCTTATGTAGTACTGTGGCCTATCAAACTCTTGGAATAGGTAAGAAGTTAATGGCATGTTATGAAAATAAATATAATATTAATTCATATCCTTCTTGTTTTTTTAGGGTCCAAATTTCATCAAAACCGGTCCAGCAGTTTTCAAGATATGAAGCATACAACTGCACTCCTTAACGACAAACAATATGAATGTGTAAATTGAGTATGTTCATTTTGTCAATTGACAAACAAGTCGACAGGCCAGTCGACAGAGCAGTCGGCATACCATTCCGTAGACCAGTTGGTAGACAAGTCGGCAGACAAGTCGCTTGACAAGTCGGTTGACATGTCGGTAGACAAGTCGGTGGACAAGTCAGAAGACACGTCGGTAGGCAGGTCGGTAGACAAGTCGGTAGACCAGTCGACAGACCTGTTGATAGACCTTTCGGTAGTCAATTCAAAAGACAAGTCGATGGACCAGTAAACAGTCCGGTCGTTAGACAAATCGGTAAAAAAGTCGGTTGACAAATCGGTAGACAAGTCGGTAGACAAGTCAGTAGACAAGTCGGTAGACAAGTCGGCACTTACCTTTACTTATCTATATGGTATGGAATGGTACTTGACTGAAAAACCTTTTTGTGTTTTTTTTTAATGTATAATTTCCAATAAAAAGGCGTTTTTCTTGAAATCGGTGAAAAAAATTGATACACGTTTATGTATATATATATACAAAAGTATCAATTCGACACGTATGTATGTAATGTTGTTAGAATTGCCCAATATTCACATATGTAACTCTAATATTGGGCTTCTAAACATGTGTGTCAAATTTCATAAGAGTATGTATGTCTGTTTGTATGTATGTCCACACATTTCTCCGAAACTCCTTATTGGATCGAGACCATTATTATTTATTGGATTAGGTATCTCTCAACTTAGGGAATAGTGCAAGTTTCAAGCAATTCAGCAGCTTTTAATATATGGAACATACAACCGAATTCCTTAGCGACAAACAGCACGAATGTGTAAATTAAGTTATTATGGGTTATTATGGTGGTTATGAGTGTCAATCCTTTAGGAACCTTACTAAAGAACTTACTCACTTTTTAGTGATAGTGTGTAAGTACTACAAATAAAAAGCGAGAAATAAGTTTTTATTTCACAAAAAAATAAACCGACTTCAAAAGCAAAACACTAAAAAGTACAAAACAAGTTTCGTTTCGGCAGTCGCTGTCATTCGATGATCGAAATGTCAAAAGTGATTGATCACGTGGCACTTCGATAGCACTTGTCATTCTCATGTATTATTATACACTTAATATTTTGTCACTTTCATTTATTCAATCGCTATCGCAACCTGCTACGATCCTTACATACTTCTTCTTCTTCAACTATCTGTATGTCATACAAATATTTGTTTCGTGCGGGAATCGAACCACTGCGCCAGATTACTTCTAGATTAGGACAGAATACTTTTCCTCGGCCGCATTTCTGTCTCTCTCTCTGAACGCGATAAACACAAAAATTACTGAACCGATTTTCATTCAGTTTTCACTAATGGACGGAGTGATTCAAGAGGGAGGGTTGTGTGTATCCTGTTAGTATGTTCCTTAGGAATGTTTTCCAAGAATCACGCGAACGAAAACGTTGGCTGTAGTTAGTTAAATTACTCAATTTTGTTATTATTTTCCTACATGTAAATTGACAGCTCATTCACGGCAATTCCAAGACCAATTTAGTTTAGTTGAAACTCAAAACGGCCACAAATTAACGAGCACAGATTTCTTTTCATTACGAGTCGAGTGAATTTATTTTTAAATTAAGAAAAACAACTGAAAATGTTGAATATAAAAGAGTTCTTCAAAAAAAACCGTGATAATGTTGGAATGTGACAATCACACAAGCGTGGTGAGACCGTTAACTTTTAAAATAAAGATCTGCTTTTTCCGTTTGTAACTCTTTGAACTATAACGATGAAAAACTTTGTTGTGTGTTCTATTGATTTACCTTTAAAGCCTTAGATTTGTTTTATTCCGCTAGCCGCAATTTTGGCAATTACAAATCTTACTAATATTATAATTCTGAAAGTATGTTTGTTACTCAATAACGCCATCCACGAGAACTACCACAAAGAAAAGAAAAAAAATCGCCTGTTGAATTTCCGCATAGCAAATATTTGTATGGTTTTACAGATAGTTCCAGGTCTGATTGTTAGTGTATGTGAGTTAAATGTTTGTAATAATGTAGTAAGGGGAAACATTTTTTAATTAATTGTCCAAATTGTAAAAAAAATACTTGAATTGCTTTTATCTAAACTATGTGTAAGTAACCTGTAAAACTTAAAACACAACTTAAAACAAAACCCGTGCACTATTCCACTTTATCTAACAGTAAAACAATCTGTTATTAAAACTTGCTTTGAAATAAATTTTGAGCTACAAAGTCTGGCAGAACTACGCCGTAGCAAGCTGGCTACGACATTCGTAGCGCGTAGCACATCGTTAAGTCAGATAGTATAAAACTTTACTTGAAATAAGGTTCATGCTTTATAAAGGGTTTCTCAGTAAGAGTGCACTTTTCCAAATTGTTTTTTTTTTTCATGCAAGTGGCAACTCTGAAATTTAATTGAATTTGACCTCTGTTTATTCCGATTATTAAAAAGGGAGCGCTTTTCGAAGAACAACGCGTGTTATAGTGTGTGTCGGTAGTGCATATGTGTAAGTGCGTGTGTATGTAGGCGTTGCTCCGGCCGCGTAGCATGTAAGCTAGTTTTTAAGTAGATTCTCCTACCTTGTTCATTCGACAACATGTACTAAAAGTTATTATATTTTTATTATCTTAAAAGTTCTTTCTTTATGAAAGCTCGCCGATTGCCCAATAATCATAATTGGCGCAGTCGACAGGATAATGTTGGAGAAAAACGGCGTTTTTCAAAAATCAAAAACAAAGACTTTTCTCAACATTTGAAACCGTGTTCCTACTGTGGTTTTCGGCGAGAAGAACGGAAGTGGCTTCAATCATGAAGTTGTGGACCTGGGCCGTCATCACATCGTAAGTCCAGATTCTTTTGATTGTTGGTGGATTTAATATACCTTTTATTATATTTTTTAGAGAACTTCAGAACAAGTAATAATTTTTGTTTTGTTTATTTTTGTATTGAATAGGAGAGATCTCAATTTTTATTTTTATTGTATTTTATTTTTTATACTGTGTATTTGTGTGTTGTCGTTGTTTATAAAATATCGCAAGGCGAATAATATATTTTGCCAAATGGATTTGTAAAAGTTATTTTGTATTAAAACCGCTTTAATGATTATCCCTAAATATGATGGGAACCCGAATCAATTACACAGATTTATAGAAACATCCGAAACTATATTAACACAATTTTATGACAGAACTGCCCCGGATTGTTTTAACAATTCCATTATTTTACACAATATTTTAAACAAATTGGAAGGCAAAGCCGAGGAAATAGTTAATATTAACGGTGTTTCATCATGGGAACACATAAAAGCCGTATTGCTAAAAAAATTTGGGCACCAAAGGGATGAAAATTCGCTGAACCGTGATTTAGTTAATATGAAGCAAGAAAACGAATCCGCTTAGGAATATTACAACCGTTGCATGAACATTTTGAACACTATTATTAATTACGTAAATCTTCACGAAACAGTTGATGCTGTAAAGGATTGCAAAAGGAACTTTTTCCAAGCTCAAACCCTTAAAACTTTTCTAGCAGGGCTTAAGGAACCTTTTGGCACGACTATAAGAGCCATGCGCCTTGTAGATTTACCCACAGCTCTTAATTACATTAAAGATGAAGAAAATATTAGGTATGTACAGAAAAGTAACAATTTTCCATGGTAAATAACAACAAGCCTTTCCAATCCAATAATAATAATAATTCTAGAAATTTGCCTTTTCCAAATTTAAACAAACCCTTACAACCTCATCAAAATTTCAAGTTCAATAATCCACAACCTTTCAAACCGTTTACACCTTATTTTAACAGGAATAATAGTAATATTTTTGTCGCATCGAAACCTTATTTTAATAAGCCAAACTTTAACAATAATTCCTGGAATAGGCCACATAACCCATACCAAGCGTTGCAGCAAAACTTTAATAAATCTAATACTAACAATAAACCGGATACCTAATCTAAACCTGTACCCATGAGTGGAATATCCTATAATTCCGCAAATATTCCATTAAGACCATCAGTACCTAATTATCACAGTACACAGTATCCCGAGGCAACAATGTGCAATCAATATGAAGAATTACACATGCTCGAGACTAATCCACACAACTCCCACGCCAAGCACAGTTGCGACGTACCTTGTATTGATAAGGATGATCCGTATGCAAATTATTCCTATGGGAATAATAATAAATATAATGAACTTGATAATGACAATACACAATATTTGCCTAAACAGGATGATCCAAATTTTGAGATCCAGAGTTCGAGTGCCAACCCCGAAACTTGATGGAAATAAATATTCATACAAAAAGACAATTGCCGTTTATCGAAATTAATGAGCCACCCCTTAAATTTGTAATCGATACAGGTGCCAATCAGTCATTTTTGTCTCCGGAGGTAATTGAAAAACATTTTCAAAATACACTCTTAATTTATGAAACATTTTGTGTAACAAACTTAAATTGTACCACTGACAATAACTACTCGATAGAATTACCAAGCTTTCCTGAATTCAATGAAAAATGCCCCTCAAAGTTTTATATTTATAAATTTCATAATGTTTTTGATGGTTTAATTGGCTATAGAATGCTGGAAAAATTGGAAGCAAACGTTGACTTGCACAATAAAAAGATAATTACGCCGAACGCGGAAATACCTATAAAAGTTCTAAATTCCGGAATTAATAATCTTTTTGAAGCTTTAGTTAGGTCAAATTCGACGATATGTGTAAAGGTACCCGTTAATATTCAGCGTGACGATATATTCATACCCGAGACTTATTAAACAATTGTTATATTCCCGCAACGATAACACAGTCGGAGTCGGGTTACGTATTCCTTGAGATAGTGAATCCTACTAAGAATGATATCATCGTAAGCTTAGTTTCGCCACTTAAGGCGCAGACACTTCACAATAATGATATATTTAATGTTGAATCTATCAATAAAAATGAACATGACATTGATTCTTTGGTTCGCACTGGTCATTTAAATTTGGAAGAAAAGTTTAATTTACTAAAACTATGCCGCAGTTACAATGACATATTTTACAGCGAAAATAGTCCTTTAACTTTCACTAACCAGATTAAACATCAGATAAATACTAAAGATGATATTCCTATTTTTACACGATCCTACAGGTATCCCCATGTTCACAAACAGGAAGTAGAAAAACAAATAACTGAAATGTATTTGTTTTTCTACTTCCTGTTGGCAAAATATATTATTCGCCTTGCGATATTTTATAAACAACGACAACACACAAATACACAGTATAAAAAATAAAATACAATAAAAATAAAAATTGAGATCTCTCCTATTCAATACAAAAATAAACAAAACTTTTATTATTACTTGTTCTGAAGTTCTCTAAAAAATATAATAAAAGGTATATTAAATCCACCAACAATCAAAAGAATCTGGACTTACGATGTGATGACGGCCCAGGTCCACAACTTCATGATTGAAGCCACTTCCGTTCTTCTCGCCGAAAACCACAGTAGGAACACGGTTTCAAATGTTGAGAAAAGTCTTTGTTTTTGATTTTTGAAAAACGCCGTTTTTCTCTAACATTATCCTGTCGACTGCGCCAATTATGATTATTGGGCAATCGGCGAGCTTTCATAAAGAAAGAACTTTTAAGATAATAAAAATATAATAACTTTTAGTACATGTTGTCGAATGAACAAGGTAGGAGAATCTACTTAAAAACTAGCTTACATGCTACGCGGCCGGAGCAACGCCTACATACACACACACTTACACATATGCACTACCGACACACACTATAACACGCGTTGTTCTTCGAAAAGCGCTCCCTTTTTAATAATCGGAATAAACAGAGGTCAAATTCAATTAAATTTCAGAGTTGCCACTTGCATGAAAAAAAAAAACAATTTGGAAAAGTGCACTCTTACTGAGAAACCCTTTATAAAGCATGAACCTTATTTCAAGTAAAGTTTTATACTATCTGACTTAACGATGTGCTACGCGCTACGAATGTCGTAGCCAGCTTGCTACGGCGTAGTTCTGCCAGACTTTGTAGCTCAAAATTTATTTCAAAGCAAGTTTTAATAACAGATTGTTTTACTGTTAGATAAAGTGGAATAGTGCACGGGTTTTGTTTTAAGTTGTGTTTTAAGTTTTACAGGTTACTTACACATAGTTTAGATAAAAGCAATTCAAGTATTTTTTTTACAATTTGGACAATTAATTAAAAAATGTTTCCCCTTACTACATTATTACAAACATTTAACTCACATACACTAACAATCAGACCTGGAACTATCTGTAAAACCATACAAATATTTGCTATGCGGAAATTCAACAGGCGATTTTTTTTCTTTTCTTTGTGGTAGTTCTCGTGGATGGCGTTATTGAGTAACAAACATACTTTCAGAATTATAATATTAGTAAGATTTGTAATTGCCAAAATTGCGGCTAGCGGAATAAAACAAATCTAAGGCTTTAAAGGTAAATCAATAGAACACACAACAAAGTTTTTCATCGTTATAGTTCAAAGAGTTACAAACGGAAAAAGCAGATCTTTATTTTAAAAGTTAACGGTCTCACCACGCTTGTGTGATTGTCACATTCCAACATTATCACGGTTTTTTTTGAAGAACTCTTTTATATTCAAAATTTTCAGTTGTTTTTTTTAATTTAAAAATAAATTCACTCGACTCGTAATGAAAAGAAATCTGTGCTCGTTAATTTGTGGCCGTTTTGAGTTTCAACTAAACTAAATTGGTCTTGGAATTGCCGTGAATGAGCTGTCAATTTACATGTAGGAAAATAATAACAAAATTGAGTAATTTAACTAACTACAGCCAACGTTTTCGTTCGCGTGATTCTTGGAAAACATTCCTAAGGAACATACTAACAGGATACACACAACCCTCCCTCTTGAATCACTCCGTCCATTAGTGAAAACTGAATGAAAATCGGTTCAGTAATTTTTGTGTTTATCGCGTTCAGAGAGAGAGACAGAAATGCGGCCGAGGAAAAGTATTCTGTCCTAATCTAGAAGTAATCTGGCGCAGTGGTTCGATTCCCGCACGAAACAAATATTTGTATGACATACAGATAGTTGAAGAAGAAGAAGTATGTAAGGATCGTAGCAGGTTGCGATAGCGATTAACCAATATGAACCAATATGAACCTTCGGAGTTGCTTGTATACGAGAACACTGAGATAAGAGACTATTATGATATTATTGAGTGTGGTTCCTACTATGTAGATAATGTAATTGTATTTATTCTGAAGTTCCCTATTTTGCATTTAGATACTTTCACTTATTATCATCTATTTTCTACTCCAACATTTAATAATATAATATTAATTCCACCTAAACCATATCTGGCAATGAATAGTAATATTTATCACTATATGGATGCAGAATGTAAAAGGTTCCAGGAAATATATTATTGCCCAGAAGCCGACCTAATAGCCACTTCGAAACCAAACGATTGCATTCACCAACTGATATTGAAACAAGAAATATGCAGCAGCTGCAGCTTGGTACGATTTAAAACAGGAACAGAGATAATTCAAAAGCTGGACGATTTTCATTATATTCTGTCATTTATAAAAGAAACAAGGATCGAGTATAAGTGCGACCAGGAAGAGTACCAATTTTTACTCGGCACTTACTTATTTGAGGTACCTGAGGGATGCACTGTTTCTACAAAGGTAAACCACATAAAGAATTACGAAAATCTGATAAAAGGTACACCTATAAAACTTTTGTCTTTTCCGGTATTTAAAATCAATATTGAAAACAAAGAAAAGCCGTTGTTATTGGAAAATTTCCCACTAGAACAAATCAATAAATTACAGAATTTAATTGAGAAGAAGAATATTCTAAACTTGGATGCCCTGCAAGATAAAAGTTATCACTATTGGACCGTACCTATATATACGGTACTGTGTATTGTTGGATTGGTTGCTGGAATATTATATTCAATAAAAAGACATAAGAGGAACCAGGAAACGTCAGTAGTCCAAGCAACAGACGGAGGCCGCACTCAACCCTTCTTCTTGGGAGAAGAAAGGGCTTCGAACTAGTGCGGGGGGTGTTATAGTGTGTGTCGGTAGTGCATATGTGTAAGTGTGTGTGTGTACGTAGGCATCGCTCCGGCCGCGTAGCATGTAAGCTAGTTTTTAAGTAGACTCTCCTACCTTGTTCATTCGACAACATGTACTAAAAGTTATTATATTTTTATTATCTGAAAAGTTCTTTCTTTATGAAAGCTCGCCGATTGCCCAGTAATCATAATTCGCGTTATAATTGTGAAAACTCATTACAAAAATATGACATCATAAAATTACAAAAATATGACTCATTACAGGAATATGATAACGGACTTCTTGGCGCCTCAACTGGACGGCGGCGTGAATCTGGACAACATGTGGTTTCAGCAGGACGGCGCAACCTGCCACACCGCGCATGAAACAATCGACTTATTGCCGATTTCCAGAACACATTATCTCACTAAATTCTGATGTCAGCTGGCCACCAAGATCGTGCAATTTAACGCCGTGGGATTTTTCTTTGGGGTTTTGTGCAAGCTAATAATAAGCTAAGCCCTGACGCGTATCGTCAGGGCTTTTGCCGATAAGCCGACGACGTAGCAGCCATCTAGTAGGTTGCGGTGCCGTATGGGCAGCATCGCAACTGCGGCGGGCCGCGATGTGGTATGGTAGGTATCGCAGCTGAGGGCTGGAGGCCGCGGCGGGAGAGGAGTGCCGGTATTACGGTGCGCCGCTCGCCCTACCTTCGTGGCCTACACGGGGTCGCCACCGTTTGATGAAGGACGCGTTGGGGCTGCAGGAGAGAAGGAGTGTCGATTTAGCGTTGGCCGCTCTCCCTATCTCCTGCAGCCGAATAGTGGTAGGTGGCGGGGCCTACGTGACCGGCACATTCGATATGTGGGTCGTGATGGTAGCGTATATCGGAGGGAGATTACGTGTGGGGTGCCGCAGGGGTCGGTTTTAGGCCCTCCCCTGTGGGATCTCGCATATGATGCGGTCCTGCGTGTTGACCTCACCGTCGGCGTTAATATTGTCTGTTACGCAGATGACACACTGGTGTTGGCTGGCGGGGACACTTTTGACGAGACCATCCAGCTTGCCGAGTTCGGAGTGGCAAAAGTCGTGGCATCGATCCGCGAGCTGGGTTTGGAGATAGCGCCTCATAAAACTGAGGCTATGGTTCCATAAACTGCCAAGGAGCAGAGAACCACCCAGCTCGTCAGTGACAGTGGGAGATGCACAAGTCCAGGTGGGTCGTTACATTAAGTATCTTGGCCTAACCCTGGATGGTCGGTGGGGCTTCGAAGTGCACTTCGAGCGCCTGGTCCCCCGAGTTGAAAAGGCAGTGGGTGCTTTGCATAGACTGCTGCCCAACCTCGGGGGACCACGGGAAGAAGTTCGCCGCCTCTACGCGGGTGTCGTGCGATCGATGGTCCTTTACGGGCGCCTGTTTGGTCAAGCAGACTAACAGGCGTCCGACGCTGCAGGACAAAAATTAATAGCCTGCAGCGGAGAATGGCCATTCGTATCGCACGAGGTTACCGGACGATATCATTTGAGGCGGCAACACTCCTGGCACGCTTTCCTCCGCTAGACATTCTGGCGGACATGGACGCGAGGGTTTATAACCGAATCCGTGCCATCCGCCAGAATGGTGATAGCGTGCCAGGAATTGCCTTAGTAAGACTGAGGCGGCAGAAACGGCGACACGCGCTCGAGCGGTGGCGCGAGCGGCTACAGCAGCCGCAATTTTTGCGAAAGCGTGTTGTTGAATCCGTCTTGCCGCACTTTGAAGCCTGGCTGAAGAGAGAGGAGCGCATCTCCTACAGGCTCACTCAGGTACTGACCGGGCACAGTTGCTTTGGTGAGTACCTGAATAGGATTGGGCGAGAGGCCACGGCTAATTGCCACCACTGCGGAGGCGACCTTGACTCTGCCCAGCACACGCTCGAGGAGTGCCCTGCGTGGGCCTCTGAGCGGCAGGTCTTGGTCACTAGGATCGGGCGAGATCTGTCTTTGCCAGCAGTGGTGAGGGCAATGCTGGCAGAGACAGAAAACTGGAGGGAAATGGCTTCCTTCTGTGAGACTGTGATGGCCCAGAAGGAGGCCGCCGAGCGGGAGCGTGAGATGGCCGATCCTGCTCGAAGAAGAAGGCGTCGGGGAGGCAACCGCCCCGATGCCTAAAACGGCGAAACCCCGCCTGCATTAAGCAAGTGGGACTCTAGGGTCACGGGCGCTCAGATTGAGGACTCTGTCCGTCCACCAAGTGACTCCAGGCAAGACGGTGGCACAGTGATCACGTGCTGCCGTGCACAGCGAGGGTCAGGGGAGGCGCTCGCCGTCTCCCCAGGGATGTGCCCTAACAGGCGATGCACAGAGGGGGTCCCGATGTGGTCTTTTAAGAGGTTACGGGGCCCCTTCTACGTGCTGATGGTGATCAACGGGGTGGTTTTAGTGAGGTAAAAATCCCACACTCGCTGGTCTTTGCCCGAAAAGTCCAGGCGCCTTTTGAAGGTCTAACCCCGTAAAAAAAAAAAAAGGTGGCGGGGCCACTGTCACACACCTGGGTCGTCTGGCGCCCATGTGCTGGTTTGGTCCATGGGGTGGTCACGGCGTACAGTGCTTTCCGGTGCGCTGGTGATGGGGGGTTAACCCCTGAGGAGGGTCTGGAGACGGACAGCCGCAGCGGGTTCGCAGATGTATGCTAACGCGTTCCCGTGTTGCCGTCATAAGCGGTACAGGAGGACACCGTGGCGTTTTAGTGGGTTAGAGTCTTACATAACTGCGCTAACTCCCCGTGGTAGCGCAGTATGCATGAGCATTTCTCCGCGCTAAAAAAAAAAGAAAAAGGTACCTAGTATCGAAAACAACCTAATGGAACATGGACCGTAAAAACGCACTGGAAATACACGAAAAGAAATAAAGGAGGACTACGTACAAAAAGAAATGAGATACTACAAAAACAAAATATGTAAAAACCATATAACTCGCGGCGCAGTACTTCTACCGCAAAAAGTAGTCAGATTGAATGTAAAACCAAATCAAATAACTTATTCAGTAGATAGGTACCTTATTAGTTTGGTTACAAACAAACAAATTAATTATAAAAATATTATCTAAATCCTTTTTTCTTGAATTTAATTATTCTAAGTTTACTAATTTTGCCTACAAGATTGTAGAATGTCAAACATTTATCTCCTTCTTACTCTAACGTTGTTCAATATTATCTTGCGTCGTTCGGACGCCATGATAAATTAATATTTTACACACCTAAGTGAAAACAATTTTCGAGTAGAAGCAGCGGGCAATTCGTGCATGACCACCCTAATCGACAATGCGTGGTTGACTGAAGCGCCCACGCAACACTCAGACCATAAACGCAGCGGTTCGCGCGCATTAAATGCGCTCTTTGTATAGAGCTTATGCACCACTTTTTCACCCAAAGAATGATAAAACAACTTTGCTTAAATTAAAGTATCTTAATTGCTAACGATACGTCAAAATCGTTTCAGGTAAAAATGTATGATCAACCAACTTGTTATTAAACATTGATGATAAAATGCGCATTATAAATAATAATAAATAGTATAAAACTTGTAAAAAAGGTAGTTGTAGCCCGCCTAAAGCATACACATCGTAAAATTCTATCAAGAGTGCGATATCAAGTTATGACGTATAAAAATCTGGATGCTGAAAGTATTTGTGTAGTCTGCTTTATAGTTATTTTACGTTCCATGTTACTTGTAATTACGTAGTAAAATCACTTATTACACTTATTATGTAAGTGAATTTTGGGTTATAGTTGCTCATAAATAGTGCAGAAAATATTGCATAAATGTATATGAATACGGTCGTGATGGCATCAGTGGCTAAGAACCCGCCTTTCGTGCTTGAGGCCGTGGGTTCAAATCTGGGCAAGTACCAATGTGACATTTTTATTTCACAATTATGTGCTTTCTAAGTTTATCTTGGACATCGCTGACAAAGGTGAAGGACAACATCGTGAGGACTTGTAGTTAATATAGTTTGAAAACGTCAACTTGCATTTAGCAAGCATGGTGAATAATGCTCGTGCCTTCTCTGTATGAGAAGAGGCCTTTGGTCTGCAGTGGGACATTTACAGGCTAGTATTATTATTGTGAATCCCTATGAAAAACAACCTTAATTATACTACTAAATATTTAGTCTTAAAACTTATCTTGGCAATGACATCATATTGCTTGAAGATAAGGTTCATTATATGACAAATAACACGAAATACTTAAAAAAGTGTACCATACATAGAAATTACAGAGCCAATTAGTATAATTACCACGACTCGACCTGCCATTTTAAATTTTGACATAAACGCCCTAGAGCTTTTTAATTACGAGTTTGGACGCTACGTAGGAAACCAGAGGTAACAATGTTTCAGGCATTCCAAGTATTTACCATTCATAATGGTACTATAAGAACCAGAACTGCGATATTTGAAACTCTAATGACACTTCATTACAATTTTAGAGCATTAAATCAGCGAGACAGCGCGATTTTGCATTTTCAACTTTATGTTAACCACAAGCAGTTTTAGTATGGCGTGTTTGTTTTTAACAAAAACCTTTCAGCTATTTCTGTATCTGTATGAAAGGTGCGTCTTAGGTATTTCTTTAACGTTTTCATTTTGTGTTGTCATAATTAAGGGGAAAATGTGTAAAATTAAGCGCTGTTGTAGGTGTTAAAAGAGGGAAATAATCTCCGTGTGAACACAAGATAAAATTACTGGATGAAAATATTTTTTCCATTCTTTTGGGTTCCTGAAAAATGTATAGGAACTTTAATAAGGTTGCTTTTTAATTTTTCATTATATTAGACCTCATCAAGGATAAGCAACGCTTACCGAGCTCAGTCCGTGAATGGGTGATTATCTTAATATACCTTAGCCAGGACCACGTTAAGCCGTTGGTCCTGGCTAAGGATTGATATTATTATTTTCACGTTTCATGATGAACCGGCACTGGAATGCGATCTTACCTGATAAAAACGATAGATGAGGTCTGTTAATAATCAATCCGCCGAGCCTTTTTCCAACTAGCGATCTTACCTGATAAAAACGATAGATGAGGTCTGTTAATAATCAATCCGCCGAGCCTTATTCCAACTATTTTGGAATTGGTTTCCATTCTATCTGGATGCAGCTGAGTTCCAGTATTAACTTGTGTGGGTATTTCAGCAGGGATGGCGATGTAAATAAAAATGCTTAGAAAGGAGTTACTCACCCACTATACAAGTGGATGCGTATAGTGGGTGAGTGGCTCTTATCCAATTCACAGTTACACAAAACACAGTTTATAGAACATGGATTATAGAATAACAGCAGTTACCCTTAGACTTGTTTAGTATCTGGACTCACTTTGGTGGCGTGACTCAAGCTATATAAAAACCGGCCAAGTGCGAGTTGGACTCGCGCACGAAGGGTTCCGTACCATTATCGCAAAAACAGGCAAAATAATCACGTTTGTTGTATGGGAGCCCCACTTCAATATTTATTTTATTCTGTTTTTAGTATTTTTATTAAAGCGGCAATATAAATACATCATCTGTGAAAAAATAATCTATCTAGCTATCACGGTTCATGAGATACACCCTGAAGACAGACGGACAGACAGACAGACGGACCCCAAAAACGATAAAGAGGACGATAGTTTACTGTCATTTACCGCACTTTAAAGATCAGCAGTCCATTTTTGTTGCAAGTGTAAAAAAATCAAATTAATTATTGCCGACGCAGAAAAATCACTCGGTGTGCTCAATTAAATATAAAAATCACTAATACTAATTTCCACGATGATTAATGTCCACGACTATAATCTGACACCTGTTGTGCGTATGTCAATAAGTAGGTCAAATCACGATCCTATATACCTGGATCTGACATTTATTATTTACATATTTCTGTCTGCGACTTCAGCCGCGTGATAGTCAGAAATCCTTAGGTCTGGAGTCCTTCCTTGGGTCTCAAACTTTACTATCTTCATACCAAATTTCATCGGAAGCGGTTCAGCGGTTTTAGTATGAAAAGATAACAGACAGACAGAGTTACTCACATTCATAATATTTCATTGTATGGATTAGGCCTATTATGTCCTATTGCTTGGCAAAGGCCTTTCTCCCTTTTTCACACATGTGTGTCCTCTACCATTACGGGCCAGCCTTAATGTTAGTAAATTAATTAAAAAATATTTAATTATCCGTATGTGTTAAAAGTATTCATAAAATTAATTCCAGGTGAAGCAATAAAGTTTTGTAAATCTTTATTTAAATTGTAAACAATATGAAAACTCATTAATTAAAATTAATGAAAACCAGCTAAATAAATTGTGGTAGAAATAATAAACCAAAGTGTTATGTCTCAAGTGAGCTGTTGTTAGTTGTTCTATTTATGCAACTAACCATATTGAATCGTGGTGGTTTGTCTTTTGTGGTTAACATGTAGTGTATATATAAGTAATAGGTTATTGTTACGTATGTATTACGTATGTTGATACGTGAGGCTTGTGGCAGGCGTGCATTGCGGTAAGCTTTTAAAACCAGCTTTACTTTTATTTTTCATTCCATGCTGTTGTTCTGAGTCTAAATCTAATTTTACTTAAATTCTGGCTTAAATCATAAACAATGTGCATACAGGAATTCACACTGTTACCTAGGTACTTGTGATTATTATGACTGTTGGAATTTGTGGCGTAACGTGGCCTGGAAAGAACCTATTGGAAAATCAGTGATATGCTGCCTATGACTTTTTACAACCAGTAGCATCACAGATGTTTCGCCTGCCCAGATTTGAGGCAAGACTTATAATTCCATGCATGTAGAGATCGATGGTTAAACGTACTATCCGACCCACGAACCAGTCTCTATGTGCACAAAATAGATATTTTTCCACGATTAGCCGCTAGCTGCAAGCCTCTTAGACCGATTCTCATTGTTATTCATAGCACTGGCTAATAAACTTAAAATCACCTCTATAATCCTTGAAGAGTTTGGCAGAGACATACCAATAGTACACACTAATGATTATTTCCCCAGGTATCATTAAGTTCTATGACATAGGGGAGATGAGCACATTGGCATTAATTGGCCTCAAAACCGAACTTCAGGCTGCTACTGAAAAGCCCTGTCTCACCTGATGGTAAGAGATGATGTGGTCGCATGTGAAGCACGCTTGCCTAGAAGTAACTTATACACTCTCTTGATTTAAGGACTTGACTTATTATTGATAGGCTCGCGTTTAACCACTATCTCACCCGATGATAAGCGGTAATGTGGTCGACGCTAGAAATAACTTATTCACTCTTGACTTAAAAACTCCCGGGTAGTAGATCTCAGGAAATACAGACTCCGGTAGGGAATTCCACTCCTTAGCTGTACGCACAATAAAAGTATGCCCAAAACCCTTTGTGCGTACGGGTGGGATGTCCACCATTTGCCGATGACGCATCGCAGTTTGTAGTCTGATGATGGACCGGGCTAGGCGAAATCAAATTGTGCAGTTCTATCGCACACTCCCCGAAATGTAACCGATATAAAACCGACAGGCTGGAAACTAGGCGACGATGTTCAAGGCTCTGGAGCCTTTACTCGATCATTTTCTCATTGACGATGAGTCTCTTGGCCCGCTTTTCTAACGGCTCAAGTGCATCAAGCTGGTATTTGGCAGATCCGTCCCAGAGATGAGAGGAGCAATATTTACTATTGAAACTATTGGTAACCTGATCCCATAACATACTTATGGTAGTTTACGTTACCTTTCAAACTGTGGTTCAAACTACTTAAAAAACGCATGATCTATTTAGATATCATATTTATATTGCTGCGATTCAGATAATAATATATCAAATGCTATGCTCTGACGTCACGTGTGAAACATAATTCACCTTGGCGTAAGTACTATGAGGCTATTTGGCTATTAGTCAAACCGTACATTACTTCAGTAGAGTTAAAGCATATACTTGTGAATTAGAATATGCCCAGTATTAGTTGAACTTTACATGTTTTGGTTGTTCCTGGGGTTAGAGTTCAAGCTGTGCTGGTTAGTTAGAATCTGAATAGTATGGAGTTTATGATTTAGTGTATCCTTCCTTGTAGTTAACATAATCTTATAATAATGTAGCTATTTTTGCCTATGTAAACGATAGATCAAAGTTTCAAGTACCTATAAAAACTGTGTGGAGGTATAGCTCGGATTTTGAGCAACCATATTCAGGACAAAAAGGTGATAGCTGAGTAGGTGGGGCCTGCTGTGAGGACATCATTATATACGAGCCTGAAGCAAAATAACTTAAAAACGCAAATCTGAAAACGAAATTGTGGCCTGTCTTTTTCAGTGAGCTATTTAAAACAAAACAAAATTTTGGACCTTGCCTACCAATAAACTAATTCATAATAATGTTGGCCAGCCTTTAAAATATATTTACTATGATTTAGACGTTTACTGCTAATTTATTGCATATTAATAACTTTATTAATATGCATTTAAAACACATTTCCCGGTAGATTTACTTTACAAAAGTAATAAATTCATTGCAATTTTGTGTACATGTGGACGGGCTTTAATATTATATATCATGACTACAATCAAATAAAATTATCTAAGATCACTAAAATATCTAAGATTACAACAATAAACGTATACACTTAAAATAATACCTAAGTAATCCTAAAATTATACTATTCTAAAATATGGAGTCGAAAACCTCCTCCACATCGTTGTCCACTGGTATTGTGGCCAAAAGACTGGCAGCATTACCACGTTGGCGCATACGCCAACGTGGTAATGCTGCCAAAAAAACCAATTGATTGGTATTTTTTTATTGGTAAAAGCAAGCCCTTGGGTCACGTGAAGTGTCAACTGGGTTGAGATTTGGTGTACAGATCCTGGTGCTTTACAGATCTTTAAATAATTTGTGAGCACTCGGACCCCACTGTGAACCCCACGGATCAAGAGTTTTAACCACAAATGGCTCAAAAATATAAGTTCCGATGAGGTTATATTTCTGACGCTTAAGCTTCTCTGCCGCTACGGCAGCGCCAGCACATCACGATTAGCTAGGAAGATGGGATAAATTTATTTAAATAAGCTAATAATAAAACAAGTTTACGAGGAGTTTTCTTAACGTAAGATTGACTCTACATTTCCTAACTGACTATCTCTGAACAGAAGTTCCTACTTTGATATTACAAGCTTTTATTTACCTGTCCTGGTGTGAGTAATAGAAGCTTGCAAGTTAATTTTGATCTACTTCCCGGTGTTGGATTGAGATGAAATTTTGCACACACGTTTGTTTCCTGTGACACTGCATTTTCTTGCAAGTGTGACATTGCATTTTTAGCGATTTCTAAAAAAGGAGGTTATAAATTCCACACGTATGTATGTAATATTGTTGGAATTGCACGAAATTCACATATGTTACTCTATGCACACACTCTATGACACTGACTTCCGAAAGGTAATTCATTTTTGCTCTTTTTGTATTTTGCTTTGGAATTCGGATTATGTCTTTGCGACACCGACTTCCGAAACGAAAGTTACTTTTGTTCTTTTTAGTTTTTTTTTTTTAAATTTAGGTATACTTCGCTTGTTTAAAATATATTAAGTTCTTTAGTGTTTTTATTTACGTGCTCCAACAAGAGATAATACACAAATGTGAATGCAACTGCAGAGTTTCAAGATACCCAGTATATACACATTAGACACCTCACTATGTTTAATTAAGTTTCTGTATCTTTTCACGTCAAAGCAAAAAACTAAATAAAATTCACACAAATTATTAGTACCGGCAAATGTTTTTAATTTTATATGGAAAATGGCTCGAAAATTAACCTGATTATGGTTTATCTTTGTTTAACAGTCCATGCATTTGGTATATTGAATAAGTATTAATTTGTCCCTATTTCATGGTGTCAGTAATAATTATAATATTAAATTATAAACACGAACGTTTGATGTGATGGAAGGATGTTTGTTCCTCTTTCACGCGAAAACTACGAATGGATTTTGATGAAACTTTACATTAATCCTAAAGTAAGCAAGTAACTAAAGTACTAAGTACTAAATCCACGTAGACGGAGCCGAGGGCAGCACTCACAGCACCCTGTTCCTAGTACGAATCTAGCCAATCATTTAATTGACTTCCTATGAAAGCGAACACCGAGCTACGACATTCAATTCGTCTAATGCACCATTCGTTTTACTTCGTATTGATAGCTTTCCTCTACTGTTTGTGTTTGTATCCATTTCCAAAATAGACCAGTTTATTCGAAAGTCTATAAAACTGTTGGTACTGAGAATTTTAATTGTTTAGATACTGAAAATGTAAAATTATTTTTTTCACAGAGAATTTGCGAGACATTTAATCAAAGGAAAATGTAGACTATGTTTTTCCAAATAGTTGATTATGATTTTGTACTTTTTGTAATGCTACGGTATCCAATTTTTTGTCAAGTTTAATTACGTTCAGAAAATATACAATGTACAGATTCCCTGTGACGAAATTCTCAGTATTACTTATCAAATGTTATTTTGAGATAAAGCGTCTGTATTTTAAGGCTTGTAAAACTTAACGTTATTTTTCACACATCAACGCTTTTTAATAGTTTGTTTAATTGCTCTGATGAGGCGAGGATTATCGATTTTTGCAGTTCAAGTAAATACATACAGTCATATAGGTAGTAGAGTTCAGCGGGTTTGGATGAGATTTAAGTTTTAATATTTGATGAATTAAAGGAGCTACCTAGGTATTGTGTTAATTTTACAACATTCCTGCATTGTATTTTACTTAGACTTTTTTTTTGTTCCTATTTGCTCATCCTCTTAAAGTCCCATAGTGAAGTCGAGATTGTAACGAAAGTAATTTCTTGAAGAAATATTTTCTTTCAATTTTTCGAGGCCTTCTTCAACATTACATTTGCTTGCGTATGGAGAACGGTGTCATAAGACCCTCACACGGTTGTATCCGTTGTATCCGCAGCTCCTCTGAAAGATAAGGCCTTATTTTATAGGGGACCTTAAGCCGGTAAAAACAAGTGCGCACTGACTCTGACACGTGCGCTTCATATCTAACCCCAGCGTCTATGTTCAGACCCAGATTACTGGCCTCACCGACTCGACTGACCGACTTACCCAGCAGGGCAACGTTGAGTGTTGCCGGCACTGCACTGATTTGGTTCTTGGTTCCAAACAACATGTATTTTGTTTTATTAGGGTTAAGTACCAAACCGTTATTTTCAGCCCAATTTGCTATCTTGTCAAGATCATCGTTTGGATCCTTCATCGCAATGTCATAGTCACTTGGCTTAAAGGAAATATAGACTTGTACGTCATCAGCATAAATATGGTACCTACATCGCTTCAGGGAATTTATGATATCCGCACAATACAAAAAAAAGATGATGGGGCCAGTATTTTGTCCAGTATTGAGCCTTGCGGGACTCCTCTGTAAACAGAAGTGAGTGACGAAATAAGAGACGAGCCATTGCTCAGTCGTATTTCCACACGCTGACGTCGGTTGGTGAGATAGCTTTGGAACCAGTGTATCGTATTTTGGTCAAATCCATAGTAGCTAAGCTTTGATAGAAATAGATCTATATTTATGCGGTCAGAAGCTCGCAAAAAATCCAGTAGGACGAGAAGTGCACATAGGCCCTTATCCTTTGCTGATAGAATGTTATCTGTCACGTTCATAAGAGCCGTAGAAGTGCCACGCTGTTTACGAAAGCCTGACTGTAGCTCAGGCAGAATGTTTTTATCTTGTAGGTATTTTGAAAGCTGCTGGCATACCGCCTTTTCAGCAATTTTAGAAAGGCGAGACACAATACTAATAGGCCTAAGGTCTTTTAAGTCAGTCAAATTCATCAGTCATTGAACCAGACTTGAAATGAAAAGTTCAGAGGTTTAAATGTTTTTGTTTTTTCTTTATTCGATTTCAATATACGTCATGTTTGACGCAAACTCTGTGAACTCAGTAACATGTATTGTGACCATTTCATTTAATTGACCACATAATAGTTAAAAGAAGTAGCTTGGTGACATTCAAGCTGGCATAAAGTTATGATGCCGAACTCCGCTGCACGCAGCACTACTGGTCCCCATATATTTTGTCTAGGTTTATATGAGATTACATTCCCAGTTCTGCAAAAATGCCGCGGCAGTAATGCAGCAGCAGCACTGCTGTGCGGCAGTGTCAATACGCGCGCCACTACGATGCGACAGACTAGTGTCCAGTAGTGACGCGTCCACCACAGCGATACTGAAAAGAATTAAACAGTTTATTACTTAAACGACAGAACTCTCTTAATTTTTGCTCATCACTAATCAAATGGTTTTTAATCAGCGCCTTGTAACATCCTTCCCGTTGTCTCCTTTTATAAAACGAACCTGTTGCTTTTCTTTTACTTTTGGCATAAAACAACAACAAATCAACGTCATGTCCTTCCTCTTCCAACAATATGAATAAGTTGGCGCTTAATCGACTTTTTGTCAACTCAAAGCAACCGAATGAATACACAACAGCGCAACACCACGAACAGTGCAACACTGCCGCCTTGCTCGGAATCAGCGCGGCAGGCAGCACTGCTGCGTGCAGCCAAGATGGAAATCATACCTTCAGGTATAGGTTTACTATAGAAAATAGGTTTCTGTCGACACCCTTTTATTGCGGAACCATAAAAACGTGGGCTAAGTAAAAAGTCTAAATTAACTATTTACATAAAAGTATAAAACGACCCTCGCTAAGAAACCGAGCAGAACCTTGGGCTGTATATTTCCGCAGTATTTTATAAGCGAGTTTTGCTCATCTCAGACCATTTGTCCACGTAATTGCGAACGCTTTGCCTCTCTGTGACGCGGCGCCTTGTTTTAAAAGGAACCCCTTTTTATACATCTCTGATTCTTTACGCCACTGGATTGGCCGTGATGGGAAGTAGTACGAAATGCTTGTAATTTATTTTTGTTTATATTTGTGTAATATTTCTTTATTAAGATAAATACATGATACTATATTTTGTAAAAATATCTGTATATGTTTTCGTGGCAGTATGTTATGATTTACATACGTTTATGACGTCATTAAGGCCCTAAATGTTGTACTTAGGGTTATATTTGTTGCTGAAATTATTCTGGCCCTATTATGAATACGCAATGTATAAATTCTTTGTTTATTTTGACATTATTATTCATGAAATAATAAGGAAATAATATTTTTCATAACAATCATGTCTTAAATATAAAATACATTAAGGCTTGTCATAAATAATTTTATCAATTTTTTTGATATTTTCCTTGAAATGCTTTCAGGAGACAGTCGTTTTAAGCTTAGAAGTTTCCTACTTTGTATTATTCAATTACTTTTCGATGATTCTTTAAGAGAACTCATCTCGTCTTTCAATTGTAATTTTTGAAGAAGTTAATGCATTGATGTCAATCATTTTATTTCTCTAAAACTGCCAGGAAAATATATTGTTTAATGCTTAATACCTCTATGTGTATTTATGTGTGATAAATATTAAGAAGAAGAATAATTTATCTCTATATTTCAAATCATATCCACCAATTCGACTTTTTACTTTACCTCGAACCATCAAATTTACAGTAACGTTATAAGTAGCTTATTTATTGACATTAATCGAGGGATTGTTCCATTATCATGGTGGCTGAGTTGAATGGAGGTCCTTCAAACTGACTTGGAATATGAGTTTCAATCATTATCAATAGTAATCCAATGCTGGACATACCCTCTTACTGTTTCGGACGTACTCTCTCGAGTATATCCTGGGACAGCTCCCGCACGCCACTGCCGACCCGTTCTCTCCCAGACCAGGATGAAGGAAACACTTCTCGACAAGATAATTTATTTATTCTTCAAGTTTCTTCTAAGACGATTGGAGATAGACTGTGTTTTTCCCTTTTTTTACAATTTTTTTTATTGATCTCTCGCATTTCAATCAGAGTGATTGGCTACTGCTTAACTGGGCGATCCTGTGGAGACTAAACTAGAGCCTCCAGCCAGGCACAACAAGCTCAACCTAAGCGACCACGCTGAGGGCTACCCCCTATGGGGTCGAACCTCGGCTCGGAGCATCGCTGGGGGGACAACTAGAGCTGGATCATGATTAAGTATATTACCATCCGTTCGAAAAACACCTACGTGGAAAACAACGGATAAGTGTGGCGCTCTACTTATACAATTTTTGGCTAAGCGAGTCACGCACACATATTAATCTACACTATTACATAAATTCGCATCGACCATTCACCGCGCAGTATGCAAACTCCACTAAAATTGCACACGTAAACGACCTATGAGAACACTTACCATAGTGAGAGCCTTTGCCAGTTGTTTCCAGTAATTTCAGGTCCATTTTTGGCTTTTCGCAAAACAGAACAGAACGTTCACAAATATGTTTTTTTCTATCAAGATTCTTATATGAATATTCATAAAAAAACATAAACATTAAACGCTAACTAAAACAAAACTATGACAATAACCGCATGCCATTTGACTCGAACCTCGGCCACTCAGCAGGAGGCTGGGTCACATTCGCGTGGCTCCACTTAGCCTGAGGGGGTCTTAAACCTACGTTTGCCAATTCGCATTTCCGTCGGCACCGTCTCAAGATCACGTCTCCCAACGGACATCGGTCGGTGGTTTGGTGCGGTAGTTAAATAACTACCGTGGTGGTCAAACGTTCCGTTTTTAGATTTGATGTGATGCTTCTACTGTTTCATGTGATACCTGCTTACTACAGGGTTAGTTGGCAATATCAATAAATCACATTAACACACTACGAGTATAATATTATACAGGCGATAGTTTGTAAGTGTGTTTGTATGTTTGTTACTTCTTCCCGCTCAAACGGCTAAACGGATCTGGATTAAATTTAGCACAGAGATAGATTATAGTCTGGAATATCACACAGGATACTTTTTATCCAGGGATTATGTTCCCTTGGACAAATTTTTGCTAAAGATGAAGCTAGTAGATACATATTTATTGGCTTAATTAATAACAGAGCCAAAGAAATTGTAATTTTTGGGATAAAGCACCAAGATAAATATACTGTCGTCTGTAAAACACGATTTCTTTGTGTTAACCGTTCTAAAATAAGAGTATGACTGAATCCCACGAAATTCTGCAGGCAATTATTAATATAAAAAAAAAAAAACGCCGCGCGAGACCAAAAAGGCTCCTATTTCTGCATATGTAGCAATACCTAAAAGAAAATAACGCTGTGCTGATATTCTGATAAGGCCCACTGTTGATGCCACGGATAAATTCACGGAAACGGAACATACAATATTTAAAAAATAAAATAGAACAAAATACAATATTTATAAAATTTAATAATTAGGTAAAACAATTCATCCAAAATTCCAAACAGATCAACTGAACTGTCATAATGTCATTGTCAAAGTCAATTTGACAGCAGTCTGACAGTTGACGCGTCAACTTTGTTTTTGTTTCTTTTTTTTTTATTTGTCAGTACTTCATTGTTGTTGATGCGTTCCGTTTTACGCTGTTCTAGAAATTTATGTTTAAAATTATTTTGTAACTTGTTTTTGGTCGATGACTTGTATGTTAAATTCAAGTCACCAGTGAGTTAGGGTGGTTATTTTAAAATCAACCAGCCTATACGTTTTGTTTTAATAAGTTTTGTTTTGTATACAAATTGTTGTATTATTTTCTTCTTATTGTGTTTATTTTATATACGTATATTTATTTATCTATGGATGACCCTGTCGATCTAAATTACAGTTTTTTTTCATGTTCGTCGTCGACCTGTAGTTTTGTTAGTGCGGGAAGTGAGTCCCCGCTTCATACTTTGCATGAAAACATCTCCACTGTCTTCTCCAAGTATCCTAAAAATTTTCACATAGCCCATATTAATGCTCAGAGTGTTCCTAGTCACCACTCCGATCTTCTGGCATCCTTTAGCAGTGCTCATCTCGATGCACTCCTAATATCTGAAACTTTTCTTAAGCCTTCTCTCCTTTCCACGCACTATGCACTTCCTGGCTTTGTTCTGGTCAGAAATGACAGGACTGGGAAGGGTGGTGGTGGTGTCGCCATTTATATACGTGCGGATATCCCGCACAAAGTTGTTAGTGCGTCCCCATCTCAGTATTCTGAGTCGGCTGAATTCTTGTTTCTAGAGATTATCTTAAATCATGCCAAAATATTACTTGCGGTATTCTATTCTCCTAATCTTCACATCAACTATTTTGACTCTTTGGAATCGTCACTAAATATTTTTTGCCCGCTGTACGAGCATGATATTGTGATGGGTGACTTTAACACATGCCTAATTAAAAATGACTCCCGTTCATTAAAACTCCGTTCCCTCTTATCTTCTTTTAAACTTGAAATTATTCCTCTTTCTGCGACACATAACTTTCCCAACTGCACGCCTTCTCTGCTTGACCTCATGATTGTTTCTTCCCCTGTTGTCGTCACAATGTTGCTGAGTTTGGGCAACTTACTGCAACCTTTTCTTACCATGACCTCATCTATCTCTCTTATCGTGTCCGGCCTCCTAAACGCAAACCTCAATACTGTTATTTGCGTAACTATAATGGTATTGATCTGGTGGCGTTGAAGCGTGATGCAGGTGATATCGACTGGTCTCTCGTCTTTGAAAGCGCCAGTATCGATGACAAAGTGAACTGCTTCAATTCCAAACTGCTGAGTTTATACGACAAGCATGCACCGCGTCGGAAAATTAAAGTTAAACATGATCCTGCTCCGTGGATGAGTACTAATATTAAAGAAGCTATTGCTCATAAGGACAAGGCGAAGAGCAGGTACAAGCGTAGACCCACGGATCAGAATCTTGGTCATTTCAAAGCTCTACGTAATCACTGCAATCGTCTGTGTCGAGATGCTAAGAGACGCTATTTCCACGAATCTCTAGTCGATCGGAAACCTTCTGATGTCTGGAGATTTCTAAGGTCTGTCGGTATCGGCAAATCTCCCACTAATACCTGTAAAGATGTCAACCTGTCTGCTCTTAATAGGCACTTTTCTCTTCCACCTGTCTCTCTGGACCCTAGTGTCAAAACTTCCACTTTGATTGAACTCTCCGAATTTCCGTTACCAAATTGCCCACTGTTTAATTTAAACTCTGTCTCTGAAGACAACGTAAAAAAATCTCTTCTTGCTATTTCCTCCTCTGCTTTTGGCCGTGATAACACCTATTCTCCCGCAACTCCTACCCATTATCACTCAATTATTATATATTCTTTATTCTCTGGCGCATTTCCTTCAGCCTGGAAACAGGAACACATAAAATCACTGCCTAAAATAAACAACCCTTGTTCTTTATCTCACTTCAGACTTATATCCATACTTCCTTTCCTCTCGAAAGTTCTCGAGCACATCGTTTATGGTCAAATTTACAGATTCCTGTCATCTAATTCTCTTATCTGTCCTTTTCAATCTGGCTTCCGTAGAGGTCACAGTACTGTAACTGCACTTCTGAAGGTCACTAACGACTTCCGCTGGGCTATGGAGAATACATCTCTCACAGTGTTAGTCCTGCTTGACTTCAGTTGTGCGTTTAATTCAGTGGACTTCGACATTCTGCTTGGGGTCCTTCAGTCTGTTAACTTCTCTTCCTCTGCATTAGCCTGGTTTGACTCTTATCTTCGGGATCGCTCGCAGTGTATTCGTCTTGATGAGATGTTCTCCGATTGGTGTGATCTCACTGCTGGTGTTTCTCAGGCTGGCGTTCTCTCTCCTCTTCTTTTCTCTATCTTCATAAACACTGTTACCAAGGTTATCACCTCCAACTTCCATCTTCACGCAGACGATTTGCAGCTTTACCGACACTTCTTGCTTGCAGACGTGGACTTGGCTATCGACGCCATGAATCGTGACCTGAAGAGTATAAGTAAATGGGCTAAGTCATACGGACTACAAATCAACCCATCCAAGTCCCAGGCTATGATAATAGGCAGTCGATACTATCGCATTACGCTTGACATATCCACCATGATGCCTTTATCTCTTGACGGTTCGAACATCGCTTACACCGATACTGCTAAGAACCTTGGTGTCTTAATAGACGGTAATCTCTCTTGGCGAGCTCAAGTAAATGAGATAAGTCGTAAGGTGCACTTTTCCTTTCACTCGTTAAAATCCCTTCAAAACCTCTTGCCCTTTAAAACTAAAATCTATCTAGCTCAAACTTTAATTCAGCCAATCATCGATTACGCTGATGCCTGCTATCTAGATGCCACGGAGGAGCTCTTAAATAAGCTTGAGCGCTTGCAAAACCTGTGCATCCGTTTTGTTTTTGGTCTTAGGAAATACGACCATGTCTCTCAGTTCCGCAAGGATCTCAAGTGGCTCCTTATCCGCCTTCGCAAAACACTCGAGTATTATGTCTCCTCTTCAATATCCTGTTTAATCCTTCGTACCCTGAATATCTGCGCGATCGCTTCTCCTTCACTCGCCCTGCCGATGTCCTGTGTAGATCCCACCTTAAGCATCACCTAAACTTCCCATCCCATAGAACTAATTTCTATTCCCACTCCTTCTCAGTTCATGCAGTACGACTGTGGAACTCACTTCCACCTAAAATTCGTGATTCACAAAATGTATATATTTAAGAAATAGGTCAAAGATTATCTATCATTACCTCTCCACCATATAGTTATTATTATATATTATTAAATATATATTTTTTTTCTATACATTTAGGTATGTGTTATTTATATATAATTAGTTAAGTTATATAGTTGTTAGTCTATTTTATGTTTCCTTATTTTCTTATACACACTGTGTCTTCGTATATCATCCAACTTTCCTGTCGCAGGTCAGCTGGAAGAAATTTCTATTGAAATAAGTAGTACCTTTTTGTTCTTCTATCTGTATTATTTATTATCTCTGTTAAGTGTTTTGTGTGTACATAAATAAATAAATAATAACAAAATAGTATAAACATAGTTGGTGTGTCAAAGTATGTATGTGTTTTCAATTGTATATTACTAATTATATTTTATTTAGTTCTCTAATCAACTAGTTATTTATGTGTTTGTTCCTATAATTTTAATTATTCTTCTTTCCTGAGAGGCAAAATGTAGTAAGTATATAAAAGTGCCAATCTGTCACAAGGCGACCGTAATCTATAATTTCCATTTGGGTGGACCCATGTCTTGGAATAGTTCTGTTTTTTTAATCAAATGGTCAAGGTAGGGTTCATAAACCTATCCTAGTTTGATAGAAAATGGAGCTTCCACTGGGAATAAGAAAACGTTGACAACAGAATTTTCAAGAAGTCGTCTATTTGCTAATCCGGATCTTTTGCTTTCGGTTTTTACTTTTCCGAAGATGCTGCGCTGTGAGAGGTTTGTAAATTGAACCCATCTTATTGGCCGATTTTTCATAGCTTCCTTGCACATCACTGAGGGTAAAGGCAAAATAGGAAAACGAAAAAGTTTCAGCACTAAACTATGTTCTTGTACTTCTTTTCAGATGGCTTCTTCTGGACAGTACTGCAATCATTACATTTCCGAATACAAAAAGATGCTTATTTCCATGTACGTCAATTATAAGATTTATCGAGTATATTAATTAGAATTCAGAACTAAGTACTTTATTGTTGTTTTGTTTTGATATCCGTGTGAACTATATAGAAAATGACACTTATGATATTAGTGTCATTTTCTAATAAAAAAATAACATTTATTCTTAACCAGCATCTTATCCGTTCCGAAAGCAATAACCTCGATCCAGGATTTCTTTACGCCCAACATTTATTTCGGATATTTATTTTCCTTTTTTTATAAAACTTGGCGAAGGTCCAATCTATAATGCAAGGCGATCTATTCATCTTACTCCGTGCAATTTACATACATACCGGATCCATCTTAAGGAACATAAAATAACTTTTTCATCTCAGGATGGTACGACTTTTTGGTAATTCATTGGGGGTTATTTCAGTGAAACTTTATAGGCATACTTATAACAATAGACTTTTATTTTTATTTTGGGTTATTCCCACCGCACTGTTCCCAAACCACTGCAACTCCTGAAAGCCAGAATCAATAGTGGCGACCACCAGAAAAGCGCCGAGGCAATGAAGCTCGATGAAGTCTCGGCGAATGAATTTAACTGTTTTGGATCCCGCAACGAAATTTATCAGAAAAGTATAATGGAGGAGTAAGAAAAATACAAATTTCCACTTCCCTCCATATCAAGCAGGAGACAGAACAAACGAGACCAATAGGCACAAAGGGTCGTTTACAACTGGGATAAGCCCAGTTGCCTAGCACCACGGCTAAAAATTAGCATTAATATTAATGGGTCCTAACATTGTGAGCTGTTATTTGATTCCAATAATAGGTATGGCAAAAACGCTTGAACGCACGGAAATTTGTTCTAGTTTCCACAAGGTCCGTATAGTAAACAGCTCCTGATACAGCCTGTACATTATTTAACATAGTATTGCGTTCATTCTGCCAAAGAATACACTCCCATAAGATATGATGTGCAGATTGTACATATTCGCAGTCAGATGTAGAACACTGACATAAAGGCGAGGCAACAAGCTTGAAGGAAAATAATTTACTTTTAAAGTTACCATGCCTTGTGAGAAATTGGGCAATACAGTGATCCATCTCCAGCCACGTCCTGGTCAGATGCACGCGAACGGATGGAAAGAATTGGTGGTGGTATCGGCCCTTGATGGAACTATCCCACCTAAATTGCCATTCGGATAAAAGTTCTTCCCAGACGTATGTGGTTTAAATAATCTAGAGATTCTCTCACTGTCACTCCGCGGTAAAAATTCTGCGCCCATGGTCTCTTTTGCGGAATAGTACATTGCAGCATGTAACCGCACTTCAAGATCGACCGGAAGTACGCCAGCAAGTACCGGTAAGGCCTCAGTACTAACCGTCCTGTATGCTTTGCATAAGAATATCAAAGCCAAATGCTGACTCTGATGTAATTTACGTCGTATTGCCCGTATTGTGGCCCTATCAGCCCAAACAGATGCCCCATAGCAGATACAACCCAAGTAAATAGTCTTTAAAGTCAAAAAGGACAGACCCCACGTAGATTTAGATATTCTCGTTAAGGCATAGAAGTTCTTTTTTGCTTTTTCACCGACTATTTGAATATGATCTATAAATGCAAATTTCCTCTCTAACACAAGACCAAGATAGCACACGGCCGGCTCCTTTTTACCGCAACGTTATTAAATGTAATAGTAGGACACGATATAAGATTACATTTCAAAATTAGCTGATAAGTTTTATGCGGATCAAAGGTCAGGCGGTTCCGATCACCCCACTGAGATATTAATCGTAGGCAAGTGTCAACCAAGTTCTCAACAGAACAGCCGCTTGGAAGCGGAATCACGAGGAAATCATCAAAGCCTAAATTCCTTAAAGGTGGACCAATAACCGAACCCTGAGGACATCCCATGGTGAGAGACTTCGACATGGAATGATGGCCGAGTTTGAGTTTCGCGGAACCATTTAAAAAGTAAGAGTAAACTAAATTGTATATATTTCTATAGCAGCCTCGAGTTTTCATTTTAAGTAATAGCATTGGCCACCATGCTTTATCAAAAGCCCCAGAAATATCTAGAAAAATCCCAATTGCATACTTATGTTCAGATATATTAACAATTTTCCTAACAGTAAGGGCCGCGTATACAGTAGATTTTCCAATAGTGAAACCGAATTGATTATTATGAAATTTTTGTCCGTCTCGTTTTCAGAGTTTTCCCAAAGATGGAAGTAATGTTATGGGCCGGTACGACTTTGGGTAGTCCGGGGGTTTGTCGCCACTTTTCGGGATGATTCGTACAAATCCGCGTCGCCAAATACGAGGGAATACGCCCTCCGCAATACAACGGTTGTAAACGGTTAAAATCGCTTCACCGGCTGTTTTACACGCTTCTATAATCATCCGATTAGATATTTTATCTTCACCTGATGACTTGTTGAGTGGTAACCTCTTGACAACTTTAATAAATTCGTCAGTAGATGGAAGGTCTGATGCTGGTTATTCGGGTGGTACAGCTGCCCACGCTCTGATCTGTTGATGGTATTTGTTGTCATTAGCTAGTAAGTCATCAGGTGTAAGAGTATTCAGTAAAACTTCAGTTGTTTCCTCAATACCGGTGGTGTTTTTATTATTTACTTTAATATTCTGAACAAATGCTAGGTCGACTGATCAATTGGCTTTAAACTCATGATATAAAGGAGACCACGGACCTTCTTTGTCTATTTTTTCTATTTTACGCCATAAATTACCTTTTGATTTTTCCACAGATGCTCTGTAGCGGAACCTGGCAACTCTAAACGTATTTAACGCAATGCAAAGAGGGTCACCGGTAACATTACGTTTTTTAAGCTTGTTAAGATGTTTAGGCGCTCAGCGATAATTTTTACGCTGTTCGGTTAGGTAGTCACATCACCAATCACATCTACGTCTATTGGTCATAGATCCACGACCAATCATAACAATAGTCTGTTACCAGGTGGAATGTCGCTGCACTAAAACACCTATTCATTACCTTCCTAGCCTTTTCCCGCGACTTCGCTCTCGTAGGTAAGCCCCAGCAAGTACTGTGCATTTATTTTTTTGGGGGTTAGCAATTTAATTATAATTCACACAAAAACGAGAAAATTATCATCATCAGTCTTTAAATGTGGCCACTACTGGCCCCTTTGAGAGAGGGATTGGGTCTTAATCAACCATATGGTCCCATTGCAGGTTGGTGGTTATCACGTGTCTTCGAATTTTTGGTTCTAGGACCTACAGGTTTCTTCATGATGTTGTAGTTTAGGTGCTACGGTATTTATCCTAAATGCACGAGTCCGCCACGCTCTTGGCTTTTTTATACTAATGAAGTTTTGACAATTAATTTAGTCTCTATAGAGCCGGCCTCGATAACTGAGTACGATTAGATAAGCTTTAATAATGGTACGTGATTAATTAGGAAGTAACTTTATCAAATTAAGTTTTTAACATCAAAATAGTAAACGCAATAACTGCTTTTCAGGGTTCCGTACACGTAGGGTGAAAAATGGAACTACATATTACTATGTCTCCGCTATCTGTCCTTTTATCACGTCATCTTTGGGCCTGTAACAGCTGGACGCCTAAAATTTTCACAGAATATGTGTTGTAAGGCCGAATAATAAAAATAATTTAAAATTAAGGATGGTTCATACAAGTAAACGTGTTCTTTTTCTTTTTTTTCGCTGTAGATATGCTGGGCACGCCACAATTGCGGCGATAAGGCCCCTCTTTGAGGAGTGGCTTGAGAGGCGCCACGGCGTCCTCACCTTCCGCCTGACGCAGGTCCTTACCGGACATGGCTGTTTCGGGAGGTTCCTGTTCAGGATAAGGCGGGAGGAAACGCCCGGGTGTCACCATTGTATGTGTACGGTTAGCAACCGCACATTGTACTTTGGCCTAGTTAGAATACTGCAGATTTAGTTAATTTATAAAATGTAGTATCGGCACTTACGCAAGAACGTCAGTCTTCGGTTTGTATCGAGCTCGCGTAACATTCAACATTTTTTATAACATTTTTCTATTATTTTATATTTACATTATTTTAGTGCAATTTAGTATTAAATACCTTTTTAAACATTAACATTTATTTTATTATACATTTAACATTAAGTGTAAAGGCTCCTGCCCTTACATTTTGGTCCTTCGAGCCGTTAAGAGTAGAATCAGTGCCGTGGTACGTTTCACTCGCGGAAACATTTGAACATTAAACAGAACATTCAACAAAACAGTGAGAACAGTGATAGTGAGTGAGAACTACACAGATCGGGGTGAAGTATAAGCAGCAAGCGTAAGCAGCGAATCCGGTGAGCACGTTCCATATTACTTACTTTTCTGAAATTTTGGATTTATTGTGAGCACAAACCACCGTTAACAACAATGGCTTCTTACGATGCTTTGCTTAGCTTGCAATCTACAAATCATGATTCTATCAAAAGAATAAACGAAAACTTTAAGAAAGATAGTTCTACACGTAAAACCACTCTTGAATATCATGACGACAGACTTCAAAAGCTGGAGGAGTATTGGAGTGAGTTTAAAAAGAACGACATACAATTAGCTTTGTTTGAAGGCAAAAAGTCTGGACCTTATTACGAGAATCGCATTTACGAGCGTCTAGGACAAATATACGAAGAAACGAAGTGTATTATAATGAAGTCGAAACAAAACTTATTGGCGAAAATCGATGACGACCAATTTGCTTCTTTTAGCCAGTTACAAAAACAAGAAGAAAGGTCATGTGCCCAAGAGAATGTTCCAGAACAACAGGAGAGCGATGAGATCGCGGAAGATGCGAAGAACACGTCATACAAAGTGTTAGCCGTGGACCAACGGACTAAAGATATGATGAATGAGCAGCGGTCAAACATCAAGGCGTTTGAGAGAACAGTACGGAACATGGACATTGAACATTTAAAAGAAAAGTGGCAACTTGAAGATAAGTTGAGGACAATAACTCAACGTTGGGAAAAAGTTGATAGTACTTATTGGAAGATTGATAACATGTTGGACAACACGCAAGCATTTGAAAGTGATTACAACAGATTAGAAAGGCTGTATGAATTAAGCAAGGAACAAATAAACAAGAGGATTTGGGATAACAAACATCAGGAAAAATCCACTCCCAAAATTGAACTTCCGATTTTCAGTGGTAGCTATGCTCAGTGGACAACATTCAAGGACTTATTTGAGGAAATCCTGCATCGTAACACTTTCATTTCAAATGCTCAAAAAATGCAACATCTGAAAGCGAAATTGAAGGGAGAGCCCGAGCGGTTAATACAGCACATGAACATCAGTGCTGATAACTACGAAGCTAGTTGGCAGATTCTTCAACAGAGGTATGATAATAAGAGGCTATTATTTACCTACCAAGCAAACATTTTACTGAGTCTACCCAACATACAAACCCCAACGGCATCTCTACTGAAAAGAATGCATGACACGACCATTGAGTGCCTTCAGGCTATTAAAAATCTGCAGTACGACACTTCTAGTTGGGACCCCTTAGTAGTTTACATATTATTGCAAAAGCTGGACGCAGACACACGCCAGTCATTCAATGAATCCATGAAAAATCCAAGGGAAATGCCACCACTAAACGAGCTTCTGAATTTCATTGAAACCAAGTTCATGTCAATGGAATCGGGTAGGTACAAACCCGAACCGCCCACAAAACTTTAACAGTCAACAGTTAAGCTTTCAACCGAAAACAGTTCACAATGCAACATACAGCAAGCCTAAGGTGCAGCAACAGCCCATTCAAGGGGGAACTAAGAACATGCCGAGAATATTCCATAATAAGCAAACATTTCATAATTCCTTTATAACTTGTCCGAAATGTAATAAACAACACGGGCTCTACAATTGCAGAGAATTTTTATGTATGTCACCAGAAGAAAGGTTAAAGACCGCTAACAACCTACATGTATGCCTAAATTGCCTATTTAGTCATAACGGCGAAAAATGTTCGTCAGAAAAAAAGTGCAAGCACTGCGATGAGCCGCATAGCAGCATTTTGCATGAGGCGATTGGAATTGCAAAATCGAGAACCGGCAGGGCTAATGTAGGTCAACAATTGAACACGCACTTAGCATATGACAACTCAAATGAGGTACTGCTAGCCACGGCCCAGGTCAAAACAATAGCCTATGACGGCACTACGATCATTTTACGCGCTTTATTAGACCAGGGCTCTCAGGTTAGCCTAATTACAGAAAATGCTGCACAAAGATTGCAATTAATACGAGACAAGATGAGCGCGGTGGTGTCAGGTATTGGTGCATCAGCCACCACCAAGTGTAAAGGAGTGCTCCATCTTAAATGCCAAGCAATATACAATGACTTCAACATTAACATTAATGCACTTATTATGAAGGCAATAACAAACAAATTGCCAAGTAAAACAGTGAATAAAGGTAGTTTTGAACACATACAACATTTACAACTCGCTGATCCTGATTTTAACATATCTCAGGATATAGATTTACTATTGGGAGCCGATGTATATTCCGAAATATTGTTAGAGGGGTTAATAAAAACAAACACGTCATCCATCATAGCACAACAAACCCAATTAGGCTGGGTGGTATGTGGTAATTACAAAACATTCAATTGCCATGTAATTGTCAACAACATTCAGGATCTGGCCCAATTCTGGGAACAGGAGTCCTTACAAGAAAACAAAGAAGATGTGGACCCTGACAACAAGTGCGAACAGCTGTACAAAGAAACAACAACACGACTTTCTTCCAAGTTCGTCTCCCCCTCAAGGACAATTTTATTGAACACTTACGAACATCGAAACCACAGGCCGTCGCTCAATTTCAACAACTTGAGCGAAAGATGGCAAAAAATCATGCGTTTGCAAAAGATTATAAAGCTTATATCGAAGAATATGAAGAAATGGGTCACATGGAGCAAGTCGAAAGCAACACTAGGAACAAAAACATGGAATATTTTCTCCCGCACCACGGGGTTGTGCGGCCAGGTGCTATCACAACGAAACTTAGAGTTGTGTTCAACGCGTCGGCAAAAACCAGCTCAAAACACAGTCTTAATGACTTAATGGAGGCGGGACCGAATCTACAAAAAGATATCCTTAGCATCTTGCTGAAATGGAGACAATACAAATACGTCTTAACATCAGACATTGAGAAAATGTACCGATTTATAATGGTACATCCAGAACATCAACACTTACAGAAAATAGTGTGGAGGAATTGTCCACGGCAACTGCTAAGAGAATATCAACTACGTACTGTCACCTATGGTACTAAAGCCGCTCCGTTCTTAGCACTCCGAACACTTCAACAGCTAGCAATGGACGAAGGTGACAAGTACCCGGAAGCTAAAAACATCTTACTCAACCAATTTTTTGTAGATGATGCGTTATTTGGAAATGATACCATGGACGAGGCCCGAGATACAAGAGACCAACTTATACAGCTATTGAAAGAAGGAGGCTTCAATCTCAGAAAGTGGTCGAGTAACGAACATCAACTGCTAGAAGATCTACCAGAACATATGATTAGCCCAGTCAGTTTAAGCTTCACAGAGGCATCAGCTTCCAAAGCATTAGGCTTGGCATGGGATCCGAAACAAGATGAATTTATATTTTCACCTACATTAAAAAACAAAAACAACATTGGCATTAACAAAAACTCGTCAAAACGGCAAATCTTAAGCGACATATCAACAATTTTTGATCCCTTGGGGTTGCTATCCCCAATAACAATCAAGGCAAAATTTTTATTCCAACAAATCTGGAAGTACAAAATCGAATGGGATGACATTGTTCCGGAGGGAATAGAAAAGGAATGGAGAACACTAAAAACTGAGTTAACAAATATGCAACCTTTCAAAATTAACCGTTGGCTAGGATTAGAAGCAACAAATTGCATTGGTTGCGGCAAAAACAAAGGTCGCTCCAATCCAAAAACAACAAACACTGCCCAGACTTGAGCTATGCGGTGCTCAACTATTAGCTCAACTGGTCAAGAAAATAAAACATTGCCTCGACAAACCTATACATTGACCTAACATTAAAGTTACAGCATGGACGGACTCAATGATCGTGCTTGGCTGGCTGAAGGGCGATGTCTCGCGATGGAAGGCCTATGTCGGACACAGAGTTCAGGAGATAACATCAGTAGTGCCCGCAGGGAATTGGAAGCACGTAAGATCGGAGCAAAACCCGGCCGACTGCGCGTCACGTGGACTACTACTTTCTCAGTTACATAAGTTTGCTCTGTGGTTTGATGGCCCCGAATGGCTTTACAGTGAAGACATCCCTGAAACATATGCCACGATTAAGACACCAGAAATTGAAGTTAAAAAGGTGCATGCAGTTACGTCAAGAACTACTGAAAACGTGAACATTGTAAGAGAACTCCTTAACAAGAACAGCTGTATTATGACTATAATACGTATCGTAGCTTGGGTGTCGCGTTTCATAACAAACACGTCACAAAACAATCGTCACAGGGAAGACGCAGCTATGAATCATACAAACATGAATGACCCGCCCGCGTCAAAACAATGTAATTTAACACTTGGTGATATTCGATGCGCCACTAACATAATTATAAAACATGTACAAAATGAACATTACGGACAAGAAAGCCAAGATTTGCAAACAAAAGGAAGGGTAAGCAACAATAGAGGACTTCAGAAACTTTGCCCTTACCTAGATGCAAATAACATATTACGCGTTGGAGGGAGATTACAGAATTCAAACTTACCTGAAGAAACAAAACACCCTATTATTATCCCAAAAAACAGCAAGCTGGTATATCTTCTGATTGCCCGTGCGCATGTGTTAACACTACATGGTGGAGCAAGACTAACTATGGCTACATTGAGACAAAAATATTGGATAACAGGAGGAAATAACACGGTTAAAAAATAACTGCAAGACTGTGTAAAATGTTGTCGCTTTAAGCCATCGAAACAATACCAATTAATGGCCGACCTACCCAGTGAGAGGATAACGCAATCACCACCATTCTATCACACAGGGGTGGATTTCACAGGATTTGTTAGTGTTAAACTAAACAAGGGTGGAGGCGTCAGAACGAGTAAAGGTTATGTCGTTGTATTCGTATGCATGGCAACAAAGGCGGTGCATTTGGAACTTGCATCAGATCTAACGTCACAAACATTTATACTGGCTCTCAACCGCATGATTGGACGACGAGGCTGTCCGAAACATATTTACTCCGACAACGGAACAAACTTTGTTGGAGCCGAAAGGGAGTTAGCCAAACAACTACACATCTCACAAACATTTAACAACGACACTTTATTGAAAAGGAACACCGAGATGGGGATAGAGTGGCATTTCAACGCCCCAAGCAGGCCGACTGCGGGAGGACTTTGGGAGGCTGCAGTTAAGCCTATGAAATATCACCTAAAGCGTGTCCTAGGCGAGCAAAAGTTGACATACGAAGATTTTTTAACACTGCTTACTCAAATCGAAGCCTGTATGAACTCTAGACCACTTTGCCCTTTAACGGAGGATGTGTACGATATTGATTATCTTACTACAGCACATTTTTTAATTGGCCGACCAGTAACATTCTTACCATCGGAACATTTCGAAAAGCAAAACATCAACATTCGACATAGGTGGCAGTTACTAAACAAAATTAAACAAGGGTTTTGGACCAGGTGGTCGTCAGAATACCTGCAAAAACTTCACGTTCGTAGTAAATGGCTGAACAAAACAAATAATTTATCAATAGGGGATATTGTCTTGATCAAAGAAGACAACCTTCCTCCTGCAAAATGGGCACTTGGGCGAATACAGGAAGTTCACCCGGGGAGAGACAATCTAGTCAGAGTTGTGACGATGAAAACAAAAACAGGACTGCTAACCAGACCAATAACAAAATTAGTCAAACTCCCTATATCTGAATCGCATATAGAAATACCTGACACCACCACCAATGACAAAATCTGCACTGAAAATCAAAAATCTACAAAAACCACACCACCAACCGCCAGGAAACAACGATTTAAATCAAGGAATATAAGTTCCAGCCTTCTAAGTATACTCGTAACATTACTAACATTATTTAAGCCCACATATCAAAGCAACGACGCCATAAATATCACACCGTTTGAACCAAATAGAGCCGTGTACTTTGACAAAATCGGAAATTTGCAAAGCGTACACGATGACTGGAAGATTGTTACTTACTATAATATGACATCTTACTGGCAAGGCATGGCAAACATACATAGAGTTGTAAAACACCTGGGAGAAAGGTGTGAGCAATTTGCATACCAAACGATGTGCAAAACCATCATGACTGAATTCAAACAGGAACTCAACGAACTTGATCATAACAATTACATGTTGGAAACACATCATGGGCAGACAAAGGGACGCGTTACCCGAGGTCTTGTCAATGGAATAGGTTACCTTGCAAACAGCATATTCGGCGTGCTAGATGAAAGGTTCGCTATACAATATAAAAAGGACATAGAAACATTGCAAAATAATAGAGACCATTTATTGAACCTGATCAAAGGTCAAACATCAATCATTGAGGCACATAATAACATTTTAAAGAGAAATGAAGAGACGATGAACACTCAATTCAATCTCTTAAACCAACATCTTAACGCTACCGAGAACTATTTGCAGAAATTGGGTAATGTTGTTGAGCAAGAGGAAGCTTTGAACTACTTTAACACAATGGCTCTGACTAGTTCAACAATTCTGTCTAAACTGCGCCACATCCAACACATGCTTTTAGACACAGCTATTAACATTCACCATGGTCATGTAGATACCAGACTTTTACCGCAAAACCAGCTCTTTCAGGAGCTCAACATTATCTCTGGACAATTGCCACTACAACTATCGTTACCCGTTGACAACATTCAAAATCAATTAGCTGACATATACAAACTACTAGAAGTAAAATCCAGATTATTTGATAAATATTTTATCATCGAAATTACATTACCATTAACAGGCGACACTCCATTCACAATATATAAAACAGTTCCTATTCCGATGATAAAAAACATCAAACATTCACTTACAATGAAAACAAATTCAGAATATGTTGCAGTGAATATAAGAAAGGAGACATATATGCATCTTACAGACAGTGACCTGGAACATTGTATTAAAATTGAACCAAGTACATATGTATGTTCACTAAACAAACCAACACGTAATATGAGAAATCATCAAATTCTATGCGAAATCGGCGCAATAACAAACATTACATTATCAAAATGTATCTACACATCTGAACCCTGCAACAACAAATAGACACCATTACGAAATGCTAACACCTGGTTCTATGTCTGCTGTACGGATTGCCAACTGCAAATAATCTGTGAAGGTCGTATGACCACTAAGGCAATACATTTAACGGGAATTTTAGAAACCAAGGAAGGATGTATAATTAGAAACAACGAAGAAACATATTACACACAAGTTAACTACGCAAACAAAATCTATGTCAACCCGGAAATTCCACTAATTGATCTGGAAGACATCAACAATTTAACATCTGTCCAGCCAATTGAATTATCAACTGGACAACAGAACACCCAATTTGTAAGAAACGATTATGAAAAACTTCATAATTCGCTGAAAGAATTGGAAGATCAAACAAAACAGACTGAAACGTCGCAACACGATGTGCATCAATACATCGTATCATACTCTACGATGGGACTTCTGATCTTGTCAATAGTCGTCGCGGGAGGAGCCTACGTGTACTGCAAACGCTGCGGCAAGGTCGCCGTCAGCGCCACCGGCGCGTCCGCCAGATTACCGCCACGGAAGCCACCAAGAGCTGAAGCACCCACTGAAAACATAGAACTTACCTACGCGAGACCTCATTCTTTTAACATTTAACTTATAATAATTTTTTATTCACATTGTTTTAATTTAATATTTTTTATTTACTTTGGAAAAATATTCTGTAATAAGTTATCTTAATTATTACCTTTTGCCCCGCCAAGATGTACGGTTAGCAACCGCACATTGTACTTTGGCCTAGTTAGAATACTGCAGATTTAGTTAATTTATAAAATGTAGTATCGGCACTTACGCAAGAACGTCAGTCTTCGGTTTGTATCGAGCTCGCGTAACATTCAACATTTTTTATAACATTTTTCTATTATTTTATATTTACATTATTTTAGTGCAATTTAGTATTAAATACCTTTTTAAACATTAACATTTATTTTATTATACATTTAACATTACGTGTAAAGGCTCCTGCCCTTACAGTATGGATCGCCCGGAGGACACGGTGGAGCATACGGTGGAGGTCTGCCCCGCTTGGGCGGAGCACCGCCGTGTCCTCGTGGACGCGATTAGCGGTGGCGACCTCTCGCGTCCGGCCCTGCTTCAGGCCATGGTACGGAGCGAGAGGGCATGGGAAGCTGTCACCTCCTTCTGCGAAGCAGTAATGCTCGCAAAGGAGGAGGCGGAACGCGTGAGGGAGACGCATCGGAGACGCCCTTACGCCCCTAGCCACCGCAGAAGACGCCCTGGGCGTCGGGAGTCGCAAGCCGATTCCCGGCCACCGTAGGCGCGGGCTTGCGGACGGTGAGTAATGGGTAGCTCGCCGTCTGTTAAGGACCAGGCCCGAGTCGACGGCGCGTAGTGTTCCACGCGCGCCTCAAAGAGATGTCAGCAAAAACTGACGGGGCCCGCCAGGGCCGATGCCTGTCTGGGTCGCGGATAAATTTGAAAGAGAGTTACCGCGGCCCTGGCACAAGCAACTGAAGGAACACGGGTAAGTTTTAGTCAGTTAAAGTCTGACACGCCCTTCCGCTTCACCCAGAGCGAGAGAAGTCATTTGATGATTTCCCACACAAAAAAAAAAAAAAAAAAAAGGGTACATTGCTCGCAGAACGGATGGCCGATGGGGCCGAAAAGTTCTGGAATGGCGACCGCGAACCGGAAGACGATACGTTGGAAGGCCTCCCACTAGGTGGACTGATAAGGTTGCGGGAAGGCGCTTAATGCGAGACGCACGGGATCGGTCAATGCGGCGACGCCTGGGGGAGGCCTATGTCCAGCAGTGGACGTCTTTCGGCTGAAATGATGATGATGTGTTGGGCTATTAAGTCAGCCAGGCGTCCTCGTTACAGCCAACAAGGGCTGCGTCACTCAATTCATTTTGCACACCATCGGTCCATTAAGCTCATTTTATCTTTAAATAGCTTTGGGGCGATACAGTAGTGTTTTGATTTTTCGTTAAAAAGTTTTTTATTTTCCTCTTTTTAGTTTTGGTAGGTACCTCCAATTAATATGAAAATATAGCCAAAGTACATCTTATGACGATTCCAATAAGCCCAAACACGACTAGGGTGCATTTCCAGTGGCCATTGTGGTCTTCTTCATCAGTTCCACTTCACCAAGAGATACTTTCTGAGTGCAAATAATTGCATTATTAATGAAAATACCAAAATCGCTATATGTATGTATATTTGAGGAGTTTCCTCGATTTATCTAGAATCCCATGATCAGATCCTGGTTTCCTTATCATGGTACCACCCTTGGGATAGCTCTTTTCCAACAATCATATCTTTTGCAATTAATACTAGAATTACCTACAATCCAAAAAATTACTTAATAAATATCCTAGACTAAAATCAAAATCATTATTAAAATCCTAAATATAAAACAAACACATTTTTTTTATTGTTGATAGGCTCGCGCTTGACCACTATCTCACCTGATGGTAAGCGATGATGAGGTCGACGATGGAGCACGCTAACCTAGAAGAAACCTATTCACTCTTGACTTAAAGACTCCCAGGTTGTAGCTACGTATCAGGAAATACAGACTCCGGCAGGGAATTCCACTCCATAGCTGTACGCATAATGAAAATATTCCCAAAACGTTTGATGCGTATGGGTCGGAAGTCCACCATGTGCTGATGACGCATCGCCGTACGTCTCGTAGTCCGATGATGGAAAGGGCTAGGAGGAATTAGTTCATGCAATTCCAACGCACACTACCCGAAATGTAACCGATAAAAAACCGACAAACTGGCAACTTGGCGCCGATGTTCAAGGCTCTGGAGCCTTGACTCGACCAGTTTATCATTGCCGATGAGTCTCTTGGCCCGTTTCTCAATCGACTCTAGTGCATCCAACTGGTACTTGGCAGATCCATCCCAGAGTGAGAGCAGTACTCCATGCATGACCGAACTTGCGCTTGATACAAGCGCAAGTTAAAGCAACTGTTCTGGCGTGAAGTACCGTCCCACCTTTGCAAGGATCCCTAATTTGTTGGCAGCCAGTTGAGCTTTTGCCTAAATGAATGAACCAAAATTGAGGGTTGATGTCAACGTAACGCCAAGAAGCTCAAGATGGTCCGTTATCGGCACGGTCACACCACGAATAGTAGGAGTCGGGTGGAATGGCATTGATATCCAGTTGGTCAGACGAGCGGCCATCAATAACCACTCTTATAGACCGGTCTGCGATCCAATCGCACAGACCACTGGGCAGACCGAATGAAGAAAGCTTACCAATAAGGCTCTCATGGCAGACCCTGTCAAAAGCCTTCGAGATGTCGAGGGAGACGGCAAGCGCTTCGCCGTGCCTCTCGATGGCCTCACTCCAAATGTGAAAGGCATACGCTATAAGATCCCCAGTTGACCGATTTCGCCGGAAGCCATATTGGTGGTCACTGAGGATGTCGTAAGCTTCTAGGTATGTCAGGAGCTTGGAGTTGAGCACCCGTTCCATACTGTTGCAGATGATGGACTTAACTGAGATGAGTCTATAGTTGGCCGGGTCAGCCCGACTGCCCTTCTAGGGCATAGGCTGAACGTTAGCTTGCTTCTATGCATTCGGTACTTTTCCAGTCTCACATGAAAGGCGAAACAGGCGAGTCAGGATCGGAGACAGTTCAGGCGCACAAGTTCTCAGAACAATTGCTGGTATCCCGTCGGGGCCACTAGCCTTGTTCACGTCAAGATTGCGCAGTACCCTACGGACGTCCTTTTGATGGATGCGAATGTCCGACATACTCGTCTTGCATCAGGAGAAGAAGGGGGCCGCGTGTCACCAGAATCCAGGAGTCAGGATTCCGCAAAAAGAGAGGCGAACAAGTTTGCTTTCTCCTCAGTGGAGTGGGCCAGCGTTCCATTGGGTTTCAGCAGTGGTGGTAGTGAGGTTTGGCAGAAGTTCCATTCGACTGACTTAGCCAGTGACCAGAACGCTTTACAATCGGCTGGTTAGGATGGCAAGATTGCACTCGGCGCCAAACCATGGCCCTTCAACGCTAGACATTGCTACGTCAGAGAACGGAATATAGTACTCCATTCCCTGACGCAACACATCCGTCACGGCGTCCACGCACGACGAAGGATCAGCCGAAGAAAACCAAATGGGCTGCCAAGGATAAGAAGCGAAGAAACAATGCATCCCATCCCAATTTGCTGAACTGTACCGCCATACCCGCCGAGTGCCTCTTGGGCTGGGATCGGGCGGGGAGTAGACGCATACAGACTTCACCAGACAATGGTCAGAGCTACCCAAAGGTGAAGATACCGACACAGAGTAGCGGTCTGGATCTGTTGTCAGCAGAAGGTCCAAGCAATTGGCAGTGTGCGAATCAACATCCGGCACCATCGTTGCTCCCTGGACCAGTCGGGCGAGATTTAACGCAAGCGCAAGCTTTCGCGTCTCTCGCCCAGCATGATCAGTGCACTGGTATGGGAATAGCCACTCCTGGTGGTGGGCATTGAAATCCCCCAGTATCACTAATTGGGCAGCTGCTGTGCCGTATCAGCCACCTCACACAGATGTTCTGTGAGCCTGGTTGTCTCGTCATCTCCACTGTGCGATCGGTAGACACAGGCGTAGATAATTTAATCCAGGCCTGTGTCTACCAGTACCCAGAGCACGGAAAACCTGGAGTCCTCAAGGTTTCGGAGACGCCGATAACAGATATCGTCTCGGGCGTACATGCATACACCCGCGCGTGGTTTAAAATTGTGCTCCAGGGTAAACCCTGGGTATGATAAGTACGACACGACTGACGGACATCCTATCTTCGTCTCCGAAAGGAAAAGAAGAGCTGGTCTATCAATCTCCAGGTGGTGATGGACTGCTTCGAGATTAGAGTGCAGCCCTCTTATATTGCTGAGGTGCACTTTGAGTGACAGGGAGTGCTGCCGCTGTACAGCTTTTCTTTTATTTTTCGTTGGCATAATTTTGAGTGAAAAAGGGGAGGAGAAGGCAGTGAGATGAGGTTCCACGCTGGCAACCCACAGACATGCACTGACAGGACGCCATCAATGGGAGACTAGTCTGGAGACTGCGGGGACGCCCGAGCCCCACCGGGAATGTCCATCGGGCCCTGTCTTCTGGTCGCCAACCAGCACGATGGTGCATTCCGGGATTTTTCAACAGTTGGCGGGGCAGCCTTTCGTGTGTGGCTGGCACACTACTTGGGCCCCCAACTACCTGCGGTTGGCCAGCGGCGCACCGTGCCTCGGATCCCGCTACCCTCCGCGACCAGTCTCCCGATACGCCCATAACAGCGCACGTCAGGCTGGTCCACCTGCAGTGGAACAGCTATCTCGACCCAACTTCTCTTATTGGCTATACCGAGCATCGTACCGGAACACGACTAGGCCGCTTGGCGGTATGTCTTTGCCGGGTGGGTGGTCGTAAGCCTTCGGCCGTAACCTACCACCAGTTAATGTCACCTGATTTGCACCACCCGGGGGCCACGTGTAGGAAATCGTAAGGGGTGCTCTCCTACGGACGAGGGTGACTCAGCCCCCTCGAAATTAAAATCGAAGAAGGAGTTTGAAAGTCGAGTATTCTTTGCACAAGAAGTTTGTATCGATAATTTTTTTCGCCAGGAGGTTATATAGCATTGAGATGGAGGTTAAAAATATTGATGTGTTCTATATTCAAACACCAAAACAGTGATTAAAAGTGCTTTTGACAGTGAATACTGTTTTCAGTTAATAAAATAAGCTTTTCAGAGGGGGAATGGTATAAACCTTTTTATTGCATTGCAAACATACTAAATAAAAAACGTGTTAAACATGTGTGCTCTATTGGTGTAATTGCTGCAAGGCGTTCCAGTGCGAGGATAAACGAATAAATAAATATATTTCGATAATTACAGAACGAGAACCACAAACCAAGCTCTAATTCAAATTAATTTTACTAAATATTGTTATGTATAATATTCGCAGTTTTGAATGCGATGTGTGATAACCATGTAATATAAATAAACAGAGAAGGTCAATTTTACTTAGGCCCCGAAATTCTTATAGAACCGATGCAAGTAGTTAAATTAAATATTTTTTTAAATCTCTCCATCGCCTTATTTTGGGTTGTTATGTAAATAATTGACATAAAAACCCACAATAAGCCAAAACATTCTTATTTTCTAAACCCAGATAATAAAAAATAAAAATTGAATATTTGTTTAAATGTCTATAAAAAGTAATATCTGTATAATTATCACGATCCGATAAGTCTTCTTCTTAGTCGTTACGCTCTTGACAGAGCGGTCGTGGTCGTCATGAAGTATTGGTAGTATATGGAGCAGATGTAATGCGTCTCACAATGTCTTTCCACCTTGCCCGATTAGAAGTCACCCGGGTACATTCCTGCACGGGACCGCCCACAGCAGACTTGATCTGGTTGGTCCAACGCATGGGTGACCAACCATGCGGTCTAGTGCCATCCACTTTTCCTTGGACGACTAACCGCTCTATGGACTGATTGTCTCGCCTTGAAACGTGTCCGAAGAAAGTGAGTATTCGGGACTGTACTATTGTGGACAGACGCTGCTTGATGTGGAGTTCTTGGAGTAACTCGATCCACGAGTCTCCGAGCATTCTTCTCCAGCACCACATCTCCAGAGCGTCTATCTTTTTTCTTTCCACCTCCCGCAACGTCCACGTTTCTGCAACATACAGAAATATGGATAAAATTAAGGGGCGCACGAACCTGGTCTTCGTGGCTTTGGTGATGTCTCTGTTCTTCCATATTTTTTTCATTTTGTCCATTGCAGTTCCTGTGATCGCCATACGCCTCTTTATCTCGTCAATGCAGCCGCCGATATTCGAGATTAAAGCTCCAAGATATATGTAGGATTGGATTACGTCGCAGTTCGCGATCTGAGTAACTTCTGGCGAATTACTGTTAGCTCGGTCCACAATCATGACCTTGGTCTTGCTGCGATTAATCTTTAACCCAAATTCAAGGCTCACTTGTTCCATTTTGCGTAGGAGTTCTTCTATATGGCGAGCACTATATACAAAAAGAGTGGTGTCATCCGATAAGTAGCTTTGGAGAAATGCGTGGACAATCATACACACATACAAATATTTGTCACTCGAGTTTAGAAGCCCACATAGAGTAACATATGTGAATATTGTGCAGTTCCAAAAATATTACATTCATCATCATCATCATCCTTGTCACAAGCCTCCTCTCTGTGAGAGAGGGAATGGACCTTAATCCACCACGCGGGCCCAGTGCAGGTTGGTGGATGTCATATGTCTACGAATTCTTGGCTTTCCTTGACAATTTTGAGAGCATCATCATTTTTCTACCCGTATCCCAGAGCAGTGGTGATTAAATAATTTACACAAAGTAAAGCGCCAGCTTGGGTTCGAACCCACGACCTAAAACTTCTAAGTCGCGTCCGTTACCACTGGGCCACCATTGCTCTCATAATACATACATACGTATCGAATTTTTTTAGAAGTCGGTAAACATATTTCTGGGCTTGGCCTTTTACAGGTCATTCATTATCATATCCGGTATTATAGATACCATTACTAGGCTCGTACCATTACTAAATTAGCATTCGCTATTTTTTTTTATTTGTCTATCACTGGACTAAATTAAACAAATGGAACTAAAACAAAACATCTAAAAATAGTTCTGGGCTGGGCCTTTTACAGGGCATTCGTATATATGTCAGGCTTCGAGGCACAAGCCACTCATGACCCACGCGGTGGCTCGACCGCACCTATTTGCCCGAACAAATGAGTCGCATTAACCGACACTAAAATGTAGCGAACATTTTAGTACAAATTAAAGCTTGAAATTGAATAAGGTGTTCATATTTTGTGTACTCGGTTTTAGTTTGTATGTAGTATATTATTACCCTTTTATAATATTGGTATACAACACTGTCAAAATAATAATATATAATAATATTATTTGGCATAAAAACAAATTACACAAAACAAATGGTCATGCAACTCTGATACCCGTGGTAGGTAATGAGAACCTGTATTACAGGTCACCAGAATTCCATCCCCCCGCAATTTAAACACACTTTCAATTTGTGATATCAATAGTATTTAGTCAGGCAAGCATAAAAAGAAATATATATAATAAAAATTAAACTAAAACAAAATTAAATACAAATTAAATTAAACTGAAATGGAATCAAAATTAAATTAAAAGTAAATAAGAAAAGAAAATTAGATTATATACAAATCAATCAAAATTAAACTAAATTAAAATTAAAGCCGAACAAAAAATAAAAACCAAAGTAACATTACCGAACATTAAATAACTGTGCAGACACCACTTCCGCCTACCCACGCGGGCGGCGGCCCGCGTTCGCCTCATGCGTCAATAGCAAGTGTCGAACGACAGTGTGACGTGACAGCGCCAAGTCACGGTAATGATATCTATACAGTATTGTGACTCGGTCCTGTCCTTGAAATACTTACCTACAGTTGCGCGGTACAACATCACACCGTTCGTTCATTACTGCGGCGCTTTAGCGACTGTATGTACCGAGAGTTTACCGAACTCGAGACGCGTAGGTATGACTCGAGTTCCGACCCATTGAATCAAGGTATAATACTGTATAGATGTCATTACTGTGGCAAAGTTCACAGTTATTTTTACCGTGTTGTAATAACCTAACAATCTTGTTGGTCTAGTGGTCGTTAGAGTTACTGCTGAGCATGAGGTCCTGGGTTCCAAACTGTTATTGGGTTTGCCATCTGGAATTTCTCAGTAGAAGTCTGGTTTTGTGCCCGGTTGATGGCAATAGGCTCGCAACCTGTTACATGGGACTTAAAAGTTACTGGCGAAATGTGTGTGTACTAAAAAACTGCCAAATTAAATCATCATCCAGGAATACATGAGTGCTGTTATGTTATGTTACCTAACGATTGTATTATATAACTGCACAGCACATGTAAGAGTACTATGTACTAATTATAATTTTACCAATTACTGTACGTATATGTCGTTCGTTGACTTGTGTGTACCCAATGAGAGTGCGTCATGCTCTCTCTAATGCTTCTCTCATGGTGGCACTTGTGTTGGATCATTCGGTTCCCTTCATGATGGTTCAGCTGATTGGTGCCGATCCATGTGCCATGTTTGTCAAAGGGCTTTGTTGTTCGTTAGTTGCAATTGTTCATAACTTAGCTGCCTCGGTTTATTATTGTATTTTTAATTGTTTGTTACTCTAGACACTTTCATGTGCACGTCTTTTTACATCGTCCTCATATATATGTATTTTTCAACAAGAATGATGTAACAAGAAGAATGTTAAAACTGATTGAAAAGAGTGTCCGTGGAGTTTCTTGCAAATTCTTCTCCATTGAGCGCCCTATTCATCCGCTTGCGAATTTGCAACTAGACTCATATTTCTTTTTTCACAATTCAAAAGTACCTCTAAGGTTAATTTTGAAATTAAGTGTTTGATTATTTTTGACTGGGATAACGTTATGTCACAAACAGGGCGAACAGCAAACGCATGCCGAACACTGACCACAAACACCCAACACAAACACGGCATCCACACGCTTGGCGAACATGCTAGTCTATTCCGGATTGGCAAACATGGCGGACAACGAGCTTGTTGTGGCAGTGATTACTTTCGGGTTAAACTCCTAATTTTTCCTTACAATTTAGCCCAGGATACACAAAATGTCACGATTCATAAATTTGACCACCACTATTAACTCCGTCCGCCGCCCGCAAGCTTGCGCGTACTACCGAACTGAACACGTACCCTATTTGTCTACTGAGTTTTCCTATAGTGGCCTCCTTCACCAACCTTACGTTATGGAAAGCGGCACACTATACCAGGCAACCCCTTACGAGGTGTCTGGGACCATCTTCGGTAGGTCACGCCTCCGAGAGCACTCGCCCCTGGTACTCAAGAGAAAATGTGAGTTGCACCGTGATTACTCACTACCATTTGTCCAGAATGGTACCGGAGCAATAAAGCCGCTCACCACACGCACCCCAGCACGCCAGCACTAGTGCAAGCACCAGCACCAGCGCAGTTGGTGCTAGCGGATTCAATCCCCGTTAAGGACGCCAGAGAAGCTGGCTCCCATTTCTCCAGAATGGTCCCGGAGCTGTAAGCACGCTCACCTCTCGAATACAAATCATCGCATCTACCCAATGCCTACAGCTGGGTTGCCGGAAAACTAATCCAACGGGTAGTCCTCTTCTTTCTATCCAGGAAAGTGCCGGAGATGCAGCTCGCTCACAGGAGCTCACTTGCTTGAGGGTTACTCACGAACCCCGCGTCTGACCACCAGGTGGCCCTTTGCCTTGGGCCGGTAACTTCAGACACTTGTTGCGCGCGAGGAATGACGCTCGGCCCACACATAGCCGAGCAGACAACATGCCACTCCTCTGCAACCACCACATAGACCACCGCGAGTCCAACCTCAATGTCAGGTACCACCTTTGCGCTTGCAATGGTGGAGGGCCTACCTGACCCCGCGTACCCTGATCCAAACAGCCGGACCCGTAGTTCCAGCTGCGAAAGCCCCCATCTGTTCGGGTCGTACAGATAGGGAGAACTGAACAAGCGTGTGGATACATCGCAAACACGTTCGTCGAACACCCTTTGCCGACATCGATGCCGAACACGGGCGAACACAAACAAAAACACGCGAGCACAATCAAACCCCAATCCACGCGTTCGTGTTCGTTGTTTGTTGTTTGCTGTTCGCCATTGTTCGGCGAGCGTGTGGAGGCGGCATTAAGAAATATGTGGGCAATTCGTCCTCAAATAAATAAAAGTATAAGGGCTGGATTCATGATGAGTTTGCATTGTTCCATATTGTATTGTATCACTGAATATTAAGTGCAAATGTCTTTTCTCATGTATATTTGGAACGTGCAATGATCCAGTTATTTTTGATAGCTCGAGTTGAAAGATTACTATTATTCCGGTCATTATTCTGAACTTTACTGTGCTTAAAAAAAAAACAAGTAGGTAAATAAATAAAATAGTTCTCTTTTAGATTAAAAATAACTAATTTGTGATACGATTAGTCGAACTTTGGAATATAATTTAAAAATAAATAATTAGTTGATCGGAAATTCAGCCCAAAGGCCAAAACATTTACCTACGGATATTTAATTTCGTAAATCGGTAATTAATTAGTACAGTTTTTATATAAATTTCGGTACTAATTGGCTATTACAGCCTCTTCTAAGAAACAGGGGCAAAGTTACACCGTTCGTGTTTTATTTTTCGTCTAATACGAGTACCTATTCAAGTAAAATAATAACTAAGTATTCTCATACAGAAAATTTTCTATGTATATATGTTTAGATTAACTTCAGGGTAAGGACGCCAGGCATTTCTTACTTCAAGTGTTGTTCTTATAGAAGCTCATTCATTCAGGGCCAAGGTTCAACATAATGATCTACTTATTACATACTTCAACTCACTGGAGTCTCACTGAGGCATTTTACCCGGAATGAGGAGATCCGGTAGACACCCAAAGTATTCATCGTAGCTTACAGAATGAGCAAGCTGATGTCTCAATGGGCTGGTCATACTAGCCGTGGAACCGATAACCGTTGGGCGTTGGGGTAAGTGTATTCTTGAGTGTACACCGTGAATTGGTAAATGTAATTGGGACGCCCTCAGGTTAGGTGGTGCGACGAACTTTGCAGGGTGGCTGGTTACAGCTGGAAGAGTTACCAAAATTTGAGATAAATGGCGTGCGAATTGAGAGGCTGATATCCAGCAGTGGACTGCTGTAGGCTGATAATGATGATACTAAAACAAACAAAAGACCTTCGTCAGGAACGAAGTTCATTACACACACAGACACACTAGAAAGAGAAAGACTAAAATCACAATCCTTCTCTAACACATGGTGTTAACAAGTATGGCGGCCAATGCTTGTCGATAATATCCAAACAATGCCGGACGGAACCGAGCGTCCTTTGGGCATGAAGCTTTTTTAGGTACCTCCTGCCGCAAGCCGAATTGAGGAACTTCCTTTCAATAACACAACGTGAACTACATTATGTATAGATTTTAACTTACCCCGGAAACCGAACACCTATTACGAATCAACTGATAATCAAAATCTACTGATAGATTCACTATCGGGTTTAACAGATAGTGGGCTATTGCTATAATTGACTATTGATCTCTTACTTAATTACTAGGATGTACAGCAATTGCAAAAGGCCTTATTTATATGGTTATAATTCAGCATACTGGCGGTCTGATTTTCTGGAAATCGAGTTGGTAAATACATGACAAATTAAAAAGTATAACAATATTATAATCATTTAAGTAGTACCTACAGTAGACATAGTACCGCGGTGCCGTAGCGCTATAAAATAAAGTTTGTAATTGACGAATCAATGTTGTGAACGTAAATTAATTTCCGGCTGACAGCAAATATTTTTCGCCAACTCACACATATAGGCAAATATATTCCCTATTCCAATATGCTTGTTCCTCTGTGGTTTATCTGAAAGTAAACATTATTTGCCTCGGTGGGCAAAATTTTCACAATATTAAATAAGCAAACTGTTTTGTATCAAAGCGCAGTTTCTCAACCTTTGCATACATCATCATCATCAGCCTTTTTAATGTTCCTACTGCTGGGTCACAGGCCTCCTCCTGTGAGAGGGAAACATACCTATTACCCATTTAAAATGGAAACAAATAAATATTAACATACTTATCATAGCAAAAGCAAGGCATGATTTTGAATAAATTACTTATAATTATTATTATTTCTCTTCTTATAGTCAAAGAGAAGCGTCGGTGTATTTATAATCGTATCTCGTATCGTAAGAAGCAGACGCTGAATTTCTGTGATATATATTAAACTTACAATTAATAATAGTAGCAATCCTTGGTTAATTATAATGTATTTCGAAGCGAAAGCTATCGTTAGTGGAGCGCACACGTAGGTACCCTACGTGAGCGGAGCGATTCGTGTAGAATAGGAGTAGCGAATGAAAACGGTGCAGCTATTAATTAAATTAACTTTGGGCGCACGGTTGGCGCAGTGGTTGAGTGATTGACTGCTGCGCTGCATGTCCCGGGTTCGAACCCCTCAAGGAATGAATATTTGTATGACCTACAGATAGTTGTTCTGACTCTGGGTGTTGTGTGTGTGAGTTTATATGTTTGTAAACGCACTCACGATAAAGGATAAGATTCCTAGTGTGGGGCAAAGTTTAAAAATAAATTAAAAAAATATTTTAATTATTGCAGACTTTGTAGATCAACCCAAGACATCTACAAACAATTCTGTATTTTATACATGAACTAGTGGCCCACTCCGGCTTTGCCGGCGTCATAATAATTTATAGCCTTTAGCCATCTGGAATATTTTACTTTTCAAATGGTGACAATTTTTTTCAAATTGGTGAAGTGGTTTAAGATGAGAACCACCCACGCTGAGAACAAACTCACTCTTTATACAATTAGTTAAATATTTTAAACATTGCTCCATTGTATTCCATTTACAACCTCCACACATATTTTAATGTTGGTACAATAATAAGATCGCAAGGTGGACAAACGCTTATCAGAAATGAAGAAAATGAATTAGAAGTAGACAAGAAAATCCAAAGTAAGTATTCTGGTTGAATATATCAGTCAGCAACAGCGTGTCACTGTCATACACTGGAACAGGAACTTCTCTGAAACACATTGGATTAAAAGGGGAAAAAAAAACTTACAAGCCTACAAGTTGAGCCTCCTATATAATATGTGAAACAAAATTAATAAGAGACGTTGATCAACAGACACAATAAGGTGCTTACGTTGATCTTGTCACCTAAGAGCTTAAGTCGTGGTGGTTCCAAGAAAGGGTCACCTGGAACAACCTTATAGATTGAGTCGCTTATATTTCTCGGAAAGCCAATATCTAATTAAATAGTTGGTGACAATTGAATACCTTATTATCCATAGAAGATAATTATTACGAACACCTATACCTAACCAAACCATTTTTAAAAGAGAAACCATGGAGTTTCTTGCCGGTTCTTCTACATAGGAAACGACCAACCCGAACCGTGCACATTTTGTCGACGTTTTATAAGTGCCCATGTAGGCCTATGTGAAATAAAAAAAATATATTTTGATTTTGATTTTATAAAAACCCAGTGATCACAATACATTCAAGATGGCGAAAAGAAGGTTTCACAAAATTTACAAAAATAAAACTGAAATCTCAACTAAATTAATTGTTTACCACAACTGAAACACGAATTGAACGACGAAATAATTGGATCCAACATTGCGAGAGCGACGACAATCGAATCGTAAAGCCAAAACTCGTGTTAATTCAACCCAATCTAATCTTGGAATAGACTCTTTTACTATGTTACGTTAATTAAGATCGTAAACAAACCATGTCAATTGAGTTTTGTCTTACAGCAAATAACAATACAACTTATTAGAACCAATTGCCTGGAATCGTGTTAAAAAAGCAAACTTCTATAGCTAAGTGATTCTTGTCTTCCTTTAAATACTTGACCAATGAAAAGGTTTTTTTTAAGGTTCCGTAACCAAGTGTAATAACGGGACCCTATTACTAAGACTCCTCGAACCGTCTGTATGTCTATCTGTCCGTCTGTCACCAGGCTGTATCTCATGAACCGTTATCACAGTGAGCTATCGCTAGACATTTAATTTTTTTGACAGATGATGTGTTTCTATTGCCGCTATAACACCAATTACTAAAAACAGAAAAAATAAATATTTAAATGGAGCTCCCATACAACAAACGTGAATATGTTTGCGTTTTTTGCGATAATGGTACGGAACCCTTCTTGCGCGAGTCCGACTCGAACTTGGCCAGTTTTTTATTATTGATAGGCTCGCGCTTGACCACTATCTCATTTGATGGTAAGCGATGATGTGGTCGGCGATGTAGCACGCTTGCCTAGAAGAAACCTATTCACACTTACTTAAAGACTCCCAGGTTGTAGCTATCAGAAAATACGGACTCCGGTAGGGAATGCCACTCCTTAGCTGTCATCATCATTATTTCAATTTAATTTTTTTTTTTTCACATAGGCCTATATGGGCACTTATAAAACGTCGACAAAATGTGCACGGTTCGGGTTGGTCGTTTCCTATGGAGAAGAACCGGCAAGAAACACCATGGTTACTCTTTTAAAAATGGTTTGGTTTTACAATATTTCCATGTTACAGCATTAGTACTTAGATATGGGGGGACAACGTAGGCCCGAATTATGACAGTAAGTCGTAAGAAACTAAAAAAAAAGAAATAAGATTATATAAAAAAGTTAACAAATGTTAACTAGCATCTAGAAGGCCTACAATGTTCACACATTCACAAAACAGTCGGTAAAAGAATCAATACAAAGGTAAAAAATAATAAAAATAAGTATAACAGGACTAAATTTAACATGTTGCACAAATTTTGTTATCAGTGCTGTAACTATTCTTAGCAAAGGGCTATAAAGATGATTGAAAACCATTGTAAAAAGTCTAATTAAAAGAAGGAAAGAAAAAATGAGATTGAGAATAGTTAGAGACATCCACATATTTGTGCCGATTACAAGTTACCAGGGAAGCTGCATGCGCAGGAGCTAAGGCCAAATGTTTTTATCTTCAACGTAGTCCTTGATTTTATAATATGCTTTTTTAACAAGGATACGTTTGATGTAGTTTTTGAACCTTCCATCGGTCAGTTCTATAACTGACTTTGGCAACTTGTTATAAAAGCGTATACTGTTTAAAAGAAAAGACTTGCTAGTTTTCGTTAATCTGAAATTTCATCTTTCAGCCGAAAGATGTCCACTGCTGGACATAGGCCTTCCCAGGCGTCGCCGCATTGACCGATCCCGTGCGTCTCGCATCCAGCGCTTCCCGCAACCTTAACCAGGTCATCAGTCCACCTAGTGGGAGGCCTTCCAACGTATCGTCTTCCGGTTCGCGTTCGCCATTCCAGAACTTTTCGGCCCCATCGGCCAACCGTTCTACTAGCAATGTGCCCTGCCCACTGCCACTTAAGTCTGGCAATTCTTCGGGCAATGTCGGTAACTTTGGTTCTCCTGCAGATATCATCATTTCTGACGAGATCACGCAAGGGAATTCCGAGCATAGCCCTCTCCATTGCCCTTTGGGTGACTTTGAGCTTTCTGATAAGGCCCATTGTGAGCGACCACGTCTCGGTCCCATAGGTGATCACACTGGCAACAAACACTGGTCATAGACTTTTGTCTTGAGACACTGCGGTAAATTGGACGAGAAGATACCACGCAATTGCCCGAACACCGCCCAGCCAAGTCGGATTCGACGGTTGACCTCTTTCTCGAAATTGGACCTACCCAACTGGACCGTTTGTCTAGGTAGACATAATCGTCTACAACTTCGAGTGTAGAATCTCCGACCATGATAGGAGTGGGTGCAACATGGGCATTCACTATGACCTTGGTTTTGTCCATGTTCATTTTAAGAGCCACTCTTTTGGAAGCTCTACTGAGGTCATCGAGCATTTTACTGAGGCTCTCCATGGTCTCAGCCATGACCACTATGTCATCGGCAAACCGAAGGTGATTGATGTACTCGCCATTAACGTTGATGCCAAGCTCCCTCCAGTCCAGAACCTTGAAGACATCCTCCAGCGCAGCGGTGAACAGTTTCGGAGAAATGACGTCTCCCTGTCTCACGCCCCGCTGGAGAAGGATTGGTTTCGAGATCTGATCCTGAAGACGGACTGACATGGTGCGTTTTTGTACAAACACTTCAACACTTCAATATACCCGTAGTCGATCTGGCACCGTTGGAGAGACTGCAGTACAGTCCAAGTCTCGATCGAATCGAAGGCTTTCTCGTAGTCCACAAACGCTAAACAAAGAGGCAGGTTATACTCTTCGGTCTTCTGTCTTCGGCAGGTTTGCCGCAGCGTATGTATGTGATCTACAGTGCTAAAGCCTTTTCGGAATCCGGCTTGTTCGAGGGGCTGGAAATCGTCAAACTTGCGCGTGAGACGATTCGTGATGACTCTTGAAAACAACTTGTAGACGTGGCTAAGAAGTGAGATGAGCCTATAGTTCTTCAGCCGGGCATTGTCGCCTTTCTTGAAGAAGAGTACCACCACACCCCCGCACCATGCCTGTGGCGTTTTGCCCTCGAGTATGACGGAATCAAACAGCTTCTGAAGGGCCTTAAGGACCGGTTTTCCACCCGCCTTCAGGAGTTTGGCCGTAATTCCTTCATCACCCGGCGCCTTGATGTTTTTGAGCTGTTGCAGAGCCATCCTAATCTCGTACAGGCTGACGTCCGGGATATCTTCGGTATAGTGTCGGGTCAATATAGCTCTTGGGTCGTTTGCTAGACTTGCAACGGGCTTGCTGATTGATGTGTACAACTGCCCATAGAATGTGTCGATCTCCCTCAGAAGCTCAAGTTTGGCGGATATGATCCTGCCATCGTCGGTCTTCAGTTTCGTGAGTTGGCTCTGCCCAATAGCCAGATCCCTTGAAAACACCTTGGAGCGTTTATTTCGCTCAATCGCGTCTTGAATGCTCTCGGTATTAAAGCGGCGGAGCTCTCTTTACAAGGATTTAGAGATCTGTCTAATGAGCTGCCGGTATATGCACGCCTCATCTGAAGACTGCAGGATCATCTCACGCCTCCTTCATAAGATTGAGGGTAGGATCAGAGAGCTTTTTTTTCTATCTGTACGACAGGTCTTGAAAAACTTAGACCCGACCGTACGGACAGCTTCCACGAACCCGTTGCTGTATTAATCCACGGAGCTCCCTAGGCACTCGAAACGATTCTGGAGTTCGAGCTGAAAGCTCTCGGGGTTTTGGACCTGGATCTGTGCTGGACGGAGCGTGGACTTCATCAGTTGAGACCTTTCAATTTTAATATTAATGTTCAATGTGCCTCTTACCATGCGGTGATCGCTCCCGATTTTTACCGAATTGATCACAAAGACATCATTGAACATTTTGTAACGGTTAGGGGCCAGGCAGGTAAATTAAACTCTCGAAGAGAGGGTAGATACAAAAATTTATTTTATATAAAATACCATACAAAATTAAAATAGAAAACCGAGCAATAGATGGGTTGGGTTCTTGATATCGAGCGCGTGTTAAGCTCTAGACCGCCGAAAGAAAACCACTATCCTGTAGTTCCAGGACGTAGGTGACTGGTGGCAGCCAGGTAGGTAGGTCAATCTTCGTTTCGGACGTAGCACGCAGGGTTGTCCAGCCACAGCCCTTGTAGCAGCATGGAAGGATGTCCGGTATAGAAGGACCCTGGAATATCCCGAATTAGGCATTTTAACAAATGACCGAATTCGTACCACTGACTGCAACATCCTGATAACCGTCGAACATGGAATCTACGGTGGGAAGCGGTGATCTAGCATCAATTAGCCATCAAGATGAAGCAGTCTAAGCAGCGTGGTACAATTTAAAAGCATGATGAAACATAGAAATGATAACATCTAATGATGTGAGGTAGATGGAAAAATAACAATATTGATTTACAGAATTTTACAAAACAATTACTTCCATTGACTTACTACCACTCAACAATACTACATGAAAAAGGAAAATATTAGATAAAAGGATGTCATCAAATGTATTTAAAAATAACCGTTACACCTATGTTACGGTCACTCGGTGAAAACATAAAAGTTAAAATATGGTATTCAAATTAAGCGCAATTTATGTGAATCAACGGTTCAAGTGTTCAAAATTCTACAAGTAGCGAAATTTTAGCAAATCATGCTATGATCCCATAAATCTAGATCTATACTAATATTATAAAGAGGTAAAGTTTGTGAGTTTGTGAGTTTGTGATGTTGTAAGGGGTAATCTCTGGATCTACTGAACCGATTTTGAAAATTCTTGCACCGGTAGAAAGCTACATTATTCCTGAGTGTCATAGGCTATAAAATATTTTCAAAAAAAATAGAGATCCTTATGAAAATTGCAATAATGTAACCCAAGGTAGCAAAATGTTGTCTGTAAAATACATTATTTGGCGTGCGCTGAGAAAACTATTGATTATAGATACAAATTAGTAGGTAGGTAGGTAGGATAGGCAGGTTAGGCAGGGTAGGCAGAGTAGGCAGGGTAGGCAGGGTAGGCATGGTGAGCAGAGTAGGCAGGGTAGGCAGGGTAGGCAGGGTAGGCAGGGTAGGCAGGGTAGGCAGGGTAGGCAGGATAGGCAGGTTAGGCAGGGCAGGCAGGGTAAGCAGAGAAGGCAAGATAGGCAGGGTAGGCAGGAAAGGCAGGGTAGGCAGGGTAGGCAGGTTAGGCAAGATAGGCAGGGTAGGCAGGAAAGGCAGGGTAGGCAGGGTAGGCAGGATAGGCAGGGTTGGCAGTAAAGGCAGGGTAGGCAGGATAGGTAGGGTAGGCAGGGTAGGCTGGGTAGGCAGGGTAGGCATGGTAAGCAGAGTAGGCAGGGTAGGCAGGGTAGGCATTGTAAGCAGAGTAGGCAGGGTAGGCAGGATAGGCAGGGTAGGCAGGATAGGCAGGGTAGGCAGGAAAGGTAGGTTAGGCAGGTTAGGCAGGGTAAGCAAAGTAGGCAGGGTAGGCAGGGTAGGCAAGATAGGCAGGGTAGGCAGGAAAGGCAGGGTAGGCAGGATAGGCAGGGTAGGCAGGAAAGGCAGGGTAGGCAGGGTAGGCCGGGTAGGCAGGGTAGGCAGGGTAGGCAGGTTAGGTAGGGTAAGCAGAGTAGGCAGGGTAGGCAGGATAGGCAGAAAAGGCAGGAAAGGCAGGGTAGGCAGGAAAGGCAGGGTAGGCAGGGTAGGCTGGGTAGGCAGGATAGGCAGGACAGGCAGGGTAGGCAGGAAAGGCAGGGTAGGCAGGATAGGTAGGGTAGGCAGGGTAGGCTGGGTGGGCAGGGTAAGCAGAGTAGGCAGGGTAGGCAGGGTAGTCAGGGTAGGCAAGATACGCAGGGTAGGCAGGGTAGGCAGGAAAGGCAGGCTAGGCAGGATAGGTAGGGTAGGCAGGGTAGGCATGGTAAGCAGAGTAGGCAGGGTAGACAGGGTAGGCAGGGTAGGCAGGATAGGCAGGATAGGCAGGGTAGCCAGGGTAGGGGCAGGGTAGGCAGGGTTGGTAGGGTAGGCAGGGTAGGCTGGGTAGGCTGGGTAGTCAGGGTAGCCAGGGGTAGGCAGGATAGACAGGGTAGGCAGGGTAGGCATGGTAGGCAGGATAGGCAAGGTAGGCAGGATAGGCAAGGTAGGCAGGATAGGCAAGGTAGGCAGGGTAGCCAGGGTAGGTAGGCAGTTGACGGGAGCGAAGCCCCGAGGGTCAGCTAGTAACGTATAAATAGGTTTTGCCACACTCACCCAATCTGGGGATACACTGATTTAATAGTTCACGGTAACGTCTACGTCATACAATAAGTTGTGGAAATAAGTTGTTCGAGGTGACGATACGTATGTGGCAGAGGTACAAATATTATTCAACAGACACCGTCACTCTCCTGCTGCGTAGTGCCAAGTGACCGCCGGTCAAGACTGTCCTACGAATCGCAGGAAGTCCGCGAGCGTTACTCATACCGTATTGAGAGGAAAGTCAACTACCAACATTCAACGAACCGGTTCCGTACGCGGAGTTTGCGACATTATTTAATTGTTCATTGCAGTATTGCCAGTTAAAAACATCAGCTGCGAGCGCAAATAGGTATTTCTTATTTTGCTTCTCGGATTCCGATGTGTTAGCAACCGAGTACAACGTTACATTACCCCCCTTGTTAGCGTAGGATTTTTCCTAAATAAAATCCGCCTCTACTGCTTCTGAAGACACTTGATCAACGTTGCTCATTCATTCTTTCCCCTTTCATTCTTCACTCTTCACTCATTCATCATTTGATCGGCAGTAACGCTTTAGTTCCTGTGTTACCGCATTCTAACTTTCGAAGTGTTCCGTTAAAAATTCAGTACAAAACACTCCCGCGGATCATGTGTAGGTTTTATTTTTAATTAATTTTGAAAGAACAGAGCAGTCTACATACAACCAATTATTTGTTTATAATATAACTAGGATGCTAATGTTCACGCTTATTTTAGAGTTGAACTACTCTGTAGAATACCTATGGGGTAGGGCCATTGGTATATAGAAAAGAAATCAATGGGGTAGAGCCATGATTGCTGTCGCGCCGCCGTCGCCGCCGCGACGGTGGAGAGTTATTGTGTTTATTTTGTGGATAGTTATATGTACCTGGGGTTTGCTCTGAGAGGAATCTTCAATATGTAGGGAGGTTTGCTTCGCGTTAATCGGCTTTCAGTTCTTACTAGCTCACACCATGATTCAGCTCGCCATCTGTTGGTTTAAAGTAAATTGATTCCCACCATTCTATACATTGTGATATACATAATTACATACTTAAACATTTCTGGTGTCTTAGGTGTGAAGTTATAGTATAGCACAGAAATGTTTTGTGTGTGTTAAGGAGTTAACCGCAGCCGAGTCCGCCAATTAACCTCCTGCTATCTCTATGTGTTAAAGAGTCAACCGCAGCCAAGTCTGCCGATCAACCTCTTGCTATCTCTGTGGACCACAGGACTATTTATGATAATATCTCTGTTTCATGCAAAGATTACTATTGTACTTTGTTAGGAAGACTTCGTATTGCAGCACCGAAGGTCTCCTCTAACGGATTGCTCACGGCCTTTCGCCCAATCATAATATCTCTGTTTCATGCAAAGATTACTATTGTACTTTGTTAGGGAGACTTCGTATTGCAGCACCGAAGGTCTCCTCTAACGGATTGCTCACGGCCTTTCGCCCAATCATAATATCTCTGTTTCATGCAGAGATTACTATTGTATATTGTTAGAGAGACTTCGTATTGCAGCACCGAAGGTCTCCTCTAACAGACTGATCACGGCCTTTCGCCCAGTCCAACTCTCGGGAGGTTTTCGCATTGCAATATCGAAAGACCTCCTAATGTAACCGACTTCCAAGAGCATCAGAAACTTTCATAAAGATAAGAAATCTAGAGTTTAGGTATTTATGACTTAGGTGGGGAACCTCTACACTATTGTCTTAGTGCTACTACTTAGCTTATACGAGTATATCAGTCAGATGAGCCGCCAGCATGTTGGACGCCTCCATCAAAACACTTATCACTTTTACTTTGCACTTATTATTTGAGGCTACATTACTTTAATGTATTTCAAATGACTTAAAATGAAGCGGCAAACGCCATAGATTATCTAGAGATATTACTTAAGTGTCATAACCATAAACTATAAATACTCCTTTTCTGGTGATTGCTCAATGGGTTTGGTGTTGCCAGCAGATCACCTCATGTTGCATTGTATGACTAGATTGTTACACGTTTCGCCCTTACAATATTAATTTGATTCTGTTACTTCGCGAACCACACTTCGCGACAATTGCTTTCGTACTATGGTTATAGGACCGATAGTAATAATAGTATATAGGAATCAATGTCATTATAGATCATCTTCCTATTAATACTGACAAACAGTAATATAATTTTAAAATTCAATAAATAATAATAGAATAGGCTGTTAGAATTTGGTTATATGTAGGTAGATGGTTTTAGCAGTACCTACGTACGTTAGGGTTGGTAATTTTATGCTATTTTATTAGTTTATAAGTATTATTTAGTTTTAATTAGTTTTATATAGAATAAACATAGTTGGGTAGTTATAGTCAATGATTGAATTGTACAGTTTTTTATTTTTTTGTTATTAAGTTTTAGCATTTAGTCCTTGTAATTTGTTAACTTGATATCTTTAACATGCCATTGGCCTATAGATTTTCCCGTCGTATCCGCTAATTCGTATACTAATGGTGACATTTTTCCAATAATTTGGCATTTAACAAATTTAGGAGCTAACTTCTTAGTAAAATGTTTATCTTTGTCACTTTGATAGAAGGTTCGCTTCCATACAACATCACCTATATTGAACTCTACTGGTTTCCTACGTAAATTATATGTCTGTCTGTTTTTGGCATGTGCCTGGATGAGCGCTGCTTGCACCTTGTTAAAGATAGAAGATAGATAGCCTAAGTTCTCTGCATACGAATCACGAGGTAAAAAAACAAGATCTTCATTGTTTTCTGTATTGATGTACTGTGAACCACATGTAACCAGTTCACGTCCGTATACAAGAAATGACGGAGTATAGCCGGTTGATTCATTTACAGAACTATTTATAGCAAATTGAATCTTTGGTACTAGTAGATCCCAGACTCGTAGATCGTCTGCAATAAATGTAGAAATTGCTGTCATTACAGTTTTATTATAACGTTCAACTGTGTTGATGTGAGGTGAGTATTTTGGTGCAAAATGTAAATTGGGCACCTTATATCGGGTAGTCATGTTTTTGAGAGAAGCGCTAACAAACTGTTTTCCATGATCAAGTATAATAGTAGAGGGAATCCCGTGTACTAGAAATACGTTTTCTTCTAGGATTCTAATAACGATTTCCGCGGTAGCTCGCTTGATAGGAAATAATAGGCAATATTTAGTAAAACAGCACGTAATGACGAATATATAGCAATTTTGCTTTCTCGAAGGTGGTAAAGGTCCGACTAAATCTATACTAATAGTTTGGAATGGCCTAGAGCATACTTTAGGCTCCCCCATTTTGCCTAAAGGTGCATGGGTTTGATGATTATGAGCTATGCACGCATCGCAAGCTAAAATAATTTTCTGAATGTCTGCGTACATGCCTGGCCAGTAATAACATAAGGCAAGTCGTTTATATGTTTTAAAACACCTGTGTCCTGCAGAAGGGTCGGAATGGTTCTTTTCTATTACGGTACTACGGTATTCCGCAGGTACTACTTCCTTCTATTCAAATTCTCTACGCAATGGACACATAGTTTTCATGTACCTATATAACTGCCCGTTTTTTATTATATAGTTAGGAAACGAAGTTGGAGAAGACTGACAACCATTGTATATGTTGAGGTACCACGTATCGGTAGTTTGCGTATTAATGGGAAGACTATCAATAGCGGTAACAGGTACCGAGCGCGACAGCAAATCTGGAACCACGTTTTCAGAACCACGGCGGTGTCTTATTTCGAAATTATACGCTGATAGTCGTACACCCCAGCGTGCTAAACGACTTGAAGGGTTATTTAATTTCAAAAACCATTTAAGAGCAGAATGGTCCGTGTAAACGATACATTTCTGTCCGTTTTCCACATAACAGCGCCAGTGCTCAACCGCCACTAGAACAGCAAGAGCTTCACGCTCGGTAGTACTATAGTTGCGTTCTTGGTTGGACTGAGACTTGCTCATGTAGGCTATGACCCTTTCCTCACCATTAATATTTTGTATCAATACACCACCAATACCGTAGTCATTCGCGTCGGTGTGAATTTCAAACGGCTTAGAATAGTCGGGACACGAGAGTACTTATGCTAAAACTAAGCATTCTTTTAATTTATTAAAAGCTGTATCAGTTTCTTCAGACCCACACAAACGATGGTGCTTTTTTGCCTTGTGAATAGTAATAGTAAAAAGTAATTTGTTGAGTGGTGAAGCCAAAAACTAAAATTTGGTATAAATCTGCGATACCAAGAGGCTGCGCCCAAGAATCGACGAACTTCTTTTATATTAACGGGGGTAGGATAATTTTTAATAGCGTCTACCTTCTCTGGGTCAGCATGTAAGCCGTTAGCATCGACTACGTAGCCTAAATATTTTAGTTTTTCGCGAAAGAATTGTCATTTTTTTAAATTTATAGTTAAGTTTGCTAATTTTAATTTATTTAATACAAGAAGTAGTAGTCAAATATCTTGCTCGAAAGTAGATGACACAATGATAATATCGTCGACAAATACAAAAACGCGGTGTTCAAATTCTGGTCCATAGAACAAAATGTCAACTAAACGTTGTACACAACAACGGCTGGAGCGTTAGTGAGACCAAATGGCATGGATTTGAACTGGTAAGTACCACGAGTTGGTATGTAGAACGCGGTCTTGCACCTGTCTTGCTCATTGAACAAAATTTGCCAAAAACTTTTAGATAGATCTAAACTGGTTAAATATTTAGCTTCGCGTAAATTATCTAGAATTTCAGAGATGTAAGGTAAATTATATGCATCTTTCTTTGTGACGGCGTTTAGTTTTCTGCTGTCTAAGCAAAACCTAAGCTCACCAGTTTTTTTTGGTGTCAGCAGTACAGGCGATGACCATGGACTCTCGGCAGGTTCAACTACATCATCCTCTAGCATCTCATCCAGTTGCTCCACTAATATTCGTTGCTTCTCCGGAGACATTCTGTAATACCGTTGATGAATGGGAGCAGCCTCTCCAGTGTCTATGGTATGGTATAGAGAAGTACGGCCAAGACCTCGTACTTCGTATGATATATCACGGCATTGTGAAATGATATTATCTGCTGTAATCCTCTGGTCTTGTGATAAATGACCATACGACTGTAGATGTCCTGAGCAATCTGGCTACCAGTTCAGCCAACCGAGCTTCTGATTGATTTAAAAATAGAATATTGTTGAAGTGGGTAGGAAATAGACTGAATTTTTTATTTCCGGTATGATATGGACATTTAAATTATGGATTTGATTTTCAAATTTAAACGGCATTGAAATAAAACCCAAGGAAGAAAGTCTCTGTCCACCCGCTGCAACAAATTTCATAGGCTGACTGATGTTCGAATTGCATTTTGATGAAATTAAATTCTTATGGAAGTCGTTTCCCATTATAGTAACGGCAGAACCTGTGTCAAGTAACCCAATGACCGGTTTGTTGTTGACACTAACTGAGACATAAGGTCGTGTGTAATCTATACTTGTATCACGGATTGAAGAAACAGAATAGCATGAAAAGAATTTTGAAACAGTTTTCAGCCAATTGTCCCAATCATTTCTATCGAAATTATTGGTACCATTACTGTTTCCACAACCCTCGCCCCTTAGTTTTTTGTCATGTTAGAGTGACAATTAGTACATTCTGGAAATTTCACACCTTCCTTTCCACACTTAAAACAGATAAGGAAATGAGGTTGTTTACATGATCCCAATGAGTGTGATTTAGATCTACACTTAGGACAATATACGGGTTTGTTCTCATCCTTAGTTGCATGGACTATTTAATTGACGTGTAAATTGGTAGTTTCGCTAGTATTTTTATTTTTGTGGTTATTACTATCGTAATTATTTTTAGAGTAGAAAACATGCCAGACTTGAAAACATGCCAGACGAGAAAACATGCCACGCATAATAGAAATATAAATAGTAATATTTTCTAATTCACCCTGTGTGCGTGCTCTTATTTCGGATAAAAATTTGTAGTCGAAATCACTTTGACTAAAATCTTGCTTAAGTAAAGCAACTAAGTCATCCCAAGTAATAACCCGATCCCTAACACATCTGAACCAGTGTAGAGCATCGTCTATAAATATCTCATATGCAAAAGAGACCATTTGTTCGCGAGATTTTGCTCTGCTCAAAATAAATTCTTCTACCCTCTGTATAAATGCTCGGACGCAAGTTTTGCAGGAGAATTTAATTTTGCCAATCTCAGAAAACAGCCTACGCTCGCAACTGACAGCGACATTAACTGGATTTGTTTCATGAACTGGTTCTGGTTGAATAGACACCTGAGGCTGAGTGGTCAAGGCAGTTTGTGGCTTAAGCAAGGTCATATCCTTATATTGGGTATTGAAGTTGGTCAAGCAAATTTTATACAATTCCGCTACATCTCCGGCTGCGTAATTAATTCGATTCAGGCGATGGTATACTTGGTGCAATAAGGTTTCAGTGCGAATGTACAAATTTCTTTAAAATTTAGATTTAAGGGTAATTATATTATTATGTGACTTTAACAGGGACTCTTTGACCGCATTTAAGTCTTCAATTGGATCTAAATGTGATTCTAAAATATCTTCAGAAGGAAGGGTAGTTGACAATTTCACAATTTGCTTTCTCAGCTCGTTTACGGAATCGGCACTTACACCACCTCGAACCGCTACTTCGTATTCTAGTTCCGCCTTTTGTAGGGATAAAAAATTTATGTGATAAGACATTTTCGTAATTTTTCAAAAGTAAACGGTAAAATAAACAATGGTACAATTTGAAAATTTACCCGACACAATACGAACACACACCGTGTTGCAAAATTCACATAAACAAAATATAAATAGTTAAACGCTGTAACAGAACAAAATCAAATACTCAAGCTACCAAAACGCGCATTAGAAAAATAATTGTGGGTAGTTTAAAATTTTTATAGTATAATTTATCAATTAAAATTGATACCCGAGACAAAGAAGAAATATCACTTTTGGTAGCTTGTAATCATGGTATTTACACTAACACTACTGAAATAGACAGCCAGCACCACGGTAACGTCTACGTCATACAATAAGTTGTGGAAATAAGTTGTTCGAGGTGACGATACGTATGTGGCAGAGGTACAAATATTATTCAACAGACACCGTCACTCTCCTGCTGCGTAGTGCCAAGTGACCGCCGGTCAAGTCTGTCCTACGAATCGCAGGAAGTCCGCGAGCGTTACTCATACCGTATTGAGAGGAAAGTCAACTACCAACATTCAACGAACCGGTTCCGTACGCGGAGTTTGCGACATTATTTAATTGTTCATTGCAGTATTGCCAGTTAAAAACATCAGCTGCGAGCGCAAATAGGTATTTCTTATTTTGCTTCTCGGATTCCGATGTGTTAGCAACCGAGTACAACGTTACAATTTGCTTCTTGCTTGGCTTGATGAAGTCGATCTCATTTTTTGTTGCACCATCGGGGCTCTGCCAGGTCCACTTCCTGTGTTCACGCTTTTTGAAGAAGGAGTTCATCATATAGAGGCCCACTTTCTCCATAAAACTGGCCAGTAGGTAACCCCGGTGGTTCCGTCGTCCAACTCCAAATTGCCCCACTTGCAGCTCATCCTCGTCTCGTTTGCCCAGTTTCGCTTTGAAGTCCCCCATGACAACGGTGAAGTGAGTTTTGAAACCATGCATGGCTCTGGAGATATCCTCATACATGGTCTCCACCTCATCGTCGGGGTGTGCCGAGGTTGGGGTGTACGCTGTATGACCTTCAGCGAATATCTTGAGGATATTCTGAGTATAAGGTACGCCACTCTGGTCGACACACTCTCGATCTTCACCACGTTATTCACAAAGGACTTGTGGACGATAAACCCGACACCACCCTGGGACTGCCGGTCACTCTCTCGGAAATAGAGCAGGTCCTTAGCTGTACGCATAATAAAACTATTCCCAAAACGATTGGTGCGTATGGGTGGGATGTCCACCATGTACCGATGACGCTTCGCCGTACTTCTCGTAGTCCAATGATGGAACGGGCTAGGAGCAATTAGTTCATGCAATTCCATCGCACATTCCCATTACCAGTTAAGATGGCCACCCATCCACGGATCGACCCCGGCAAGCGTTGGTTAACCTTGAAGATAGACCCGTGCGGCTGTTATTATTAAACACGAGCTCCTCTTCTGTACTAAACTAACCATCTCTATGTAGCTTACGACATAATCCACTATTATTACGTCTCAGGGTCTTCTAATAACTGTTTACTAATAGAAAATAAAGATTTTAACCAACGGAGTCCCTCAGGACATTACGATTACAAATGTAAAGATTGAATATGTGAAAGAGTATATATATTTAGGACAATTAGTATCATTTGAAAACACAGGAAAAGAATTAGAAAGAAGGAAAACTCTAGCTTGGAAGAAATATTGGGGATATAGAGAAATAATGAAAAATAACGATATCAATATAAATATAAAGAAAAAACTCTACGAAATAGTGATATTACCATGCCTGACATATGGTTGTCAGACGTGGTCACTGAGAAAAGAAGACGAAGGAAGAATAGCTATTTGCCAACGCAAAATGGAAAGAAGTATGCTTGGTCTAAAACTATCAGATAAGGTCAGCAACATCAAAATCAAGAAAAAAACAAAAATAATTGATGTAAGGGAAAGAACAAGACTACTCAAATGGCATTGGGCAGGACACATCTGTAGGATGAGTAACGACAGATGGGCAAAACGCCTAACAGAGTGGACTCCAAGAGAAATGAGAAGGAAAAAAGGGAGACCAAGTAAAAGGTGGAGAGACATCTTCAATCAGAGATGTGGACCCCTATGGATGCGAGAGGCACGGAAACGTGATACGTGGAAAGGTTTAGGAGAGGCCTACGCCGAAGAGGCGACTGCTACTAATAAAAATTAAGTATACCTATATACTTATATATATATACCTACACAAAGTTATGCATTTATATATTTTAATACATAATATAATACTAATCTTAAGAAACTTGTTAAAGTAGTAGAAATAAAGGCTATTTTTATTTTATTTTATTTTAATAGAAAATAAAGTTCAAACACGAGTAACCAAATGCCACCACCGCCCCCAAAATTGTCTTCGATGAATTCATGTCTATAGCAAATTTTGTCCATAAGACTTTTTTTACACGCATGGGAGTCTTTCTGTACCAAAAGCCGCCTGAATGCACTTGGTAAAGAAACAAAGAATATGTTTCGTCCCGACTTTTAATATTTGATTGCAACATAATGTCAGTGGGCTGTCAATGATTTGACAGCTGACACATGACAGAGTCGAAAAAGAAAATTTGTAACGGACACGAGAAATTCGGTGTCTTGTGATTTGATAAGCTAATCGATCTATATTTCGTTCATTGTGAGTTGAATTTGCGCCCGCCGGTCGCGATCGGTTTGTGGGGCGCCCGCGAAGTCGTTTTTGAATATATTTCAAGCGCATCGAAGTGCTTTTGCGGGAAACGTGTTCTGTCTGGTGACGCCGGAACCTTCGGTCCAGACAGCTGTCAGTCTATCCCTTATTGTCCTAATATTATATATATTCTCCTATTCCTAATCTTCCGGCACGGCACGGTATTGATCGACCTCCAGAAGCCTGCCGCAGAAATCCCAGGTAAGTGAATATAAACTGAGTGGTAGTAGTAGGAACCAGTATATCTCTGAATAAGGAGCGAACCCCCTAGCTTTCCACTGCTGCGTTACGGCAGTTTCGTGGGGTACAGGTTTAGATAGGGTCCAGGAGTCCCACACTGCTAATGGGCCCCGGTGCTGAGCTCCTGGCTTGGGACCCGAAGACCTGCATTTAACAGAATATGTAAAGATTCGGTAAAGAAACTAAAATGCACCGATGCGGTCAGGAAGGCGGCTAAAGCCGACATTCGACGGTGCGGGATTCTGGGGATTTTTTCAAGCATAGACGACGACCGCGGACAGCCACGCACCAATTGCTATATGAATGATGATGTATTTGAATAAATGGCTTGTAGCCATTTTGTCATTTTAGAATGCAACGAGATAGACTATCGCTGCAGCTGCTGCTCTTGTGATATTTGGGTAATATTTATAGCATGTGCTCTAATAAAAATAAAGTAAAGAGAAAGAAATGGTTGGTGATGCTGGTTTATGTCAGATTACAACAAGAGTGTCAAACAAGAGGCCCACCAGATGCCCTATATAAGTGACATTATATCATCGAAAGCGTGGTGATAGCGATTGTCAAAATACCAAAATTGTATGGGATTGCCAAGCGCAGTTTTGGTGCGGTTTTTGTCGTAAGCCTGCACCATCTTACAGCAAACTAGTTGTACACAAAACAGTTCCGCATAGCCAGATTAGTTGCTGAACAGTAGGCACGTTGCAGATATCTGCATACACGTTCCTACCTACAATGTATTATTCTTTGAACGTGCTATGCCGTTTTTCCTAACCGATATACAGAGGTGGCAAGTTTAAGAGAGGATATTCCATGGGTTTAGAATGAGAAATTCGGTGAGCCTTTGACCAAACAGTCGATCGCTGGCCAGAGAAAATAAATGTTGCTCGTCTCTAAACATTCATTCATGTACAGTGTTGAAACATAGGCGGACTTAAAATTGAAATAAGTCCCAAACTCTTCGATAAATATTAAAATTTAGTAGGTATATCCTACTAAATTTTTATATTCATCGTAAACAAGCAGAATAGGAATTCCAAAGACTGAACTCAAGTGCCTTTTAGGTAATTCTTCGCAGGTGCAATCAATGGGACGTGAAATGTAAATAAAAAGCGTACCATATTGTTTTGTCCAATCTGATCAGTGGTATTTTGAGCACTGATTAAAGAAAAACATGCCTGTACAAAGTCGGTCAAAACTTCAAACTCATACTCGTACTCGTTAATGTAGGTATAACGAACACGTGTAAAGATTTATGTTTGTTGAACTAACCTTTACGAAAGTAGTAAGTTTTGTGTATGTTGGTTGCGGATGCAAACTTTACCAACTCGATTTAAACCAAAATAAATAACAACTCGCAGCACTAAACACGGAAACTGAATAACTTAAATAATTACGTAGACTAATAAATAGCCGAAATGTTGTTGGCGTTTCCCTGTGAGGATTCAACTAAACTTTTGTTTGGAGTTTCCTCGCTTCACCTGTTTCAAAATTCAGCTTATTCCTCGCTTCTTACTCGGATGACATCGTTCTCTCATCTTCCCCTTTTTGAACAACTTCTTCCTAAGGGCTTTTCGACACTGCTGTTGTTGCTGCTACTGTCAACAGCCAAAAACGAGATTATTTTGTGCTATTTTTCGAAGGCTTCGACCCCATGGATGCCCCGTGGCAAAAGTAGCCTAATGACACTTAACGATAGTGTAGCTTTTTATCTGTGACAGATTTTTCGTTGTCGAAGTAGTTGTTTCAGATATTTAGCCACTTTACAATTAGCTATCAGTTCACATAAAGTTTCATTAAAACAATTTGTAAGCTATATAGGTAACCAACTCCAGTAGCGGGTAAACAAATCATTTATTTCTTATCCTTACTATCCATAATATTTTTACTTCTTAATTCACTTGTTTAATTGATATTTATATAACACTTATTTTTTTTTATATATATAGCTTCTATCGCGGGCCTTGAGCGCGGGGACCGAATCCAGAAATTCCGTAACGAAAAAACCTCACGCTCCCCACTCCGACGGGCACGGCGGTGATACTTTGACTTTTAATAAGGTTTTTGAATTCTGTGGAATCTGAGTGGCGAGGGGCAGGGGGGCGGGGGGGGAGGTTTGTTGCACGTGTTTTCCATTTCCGTGTTGGTATTTTTAGAATGAAAATTTTTTTTGCGGGGGGAGGTAAACGGTTAAGGGGGGGGGGGGGTAAATCATATCTTGTTCTCCTGGATGAAGTAGCGAGGAGCAGGGGGGCAATTTTTTTGTCAGAAATGCGCTAACTCCAACCGTTTCTGAGATATGAGGGTTTTCAAATTTTTGTTGGTCGTAATTTTTTTGCATTTTATCGGTCTCTCTGAGCTGTTTCTGTGACAATGGTGATCAATGTGGACCTTATGCTAATGAGAATAAGAGTCACTTTTGCTTGTCAAAGAAAAGCGACCTTATTTCAATGTGAATAAGGGTATTTTTAAGCTATTGCATAGCTTCTATCGCGGGCCTTGAGCGCGGGGACCGAATCCAGAAATTCCGTAACGAAAAAACCTCACGCTCCCCACTCCGACGGGCACGGCGGTGATACTTTGACTGTTTTTAAATTCTGTGGAATCTGAGTGGTGAGGGGCAAGGGGGCGGGGGGGGAGGTTTGTTGCACGTGTTTTCGATTTCCGTGTTGGTATTTTTAGAATGAAAAATTTTTTTGCGGGGGGAGGTAAACGGTTAAGGGGTGGGGGGGGGTAAATCCTATCTTGTTCTCCTGGATGAAGTAGCGGAGAGCAGGGAGGCAAATTTTTTGTCAGAAATTGGCTAACTCCAACCGTTTCTGAGATATGAGGGTTTTAAAATTTTTGTTGGTCGTAATTTTTTTGCCTTTTATCGGTCTCTCTGAGCTGTTTCTGTGACAATGGTGATCAATGTGGACCTTATGCTAATGAGAATAAGGGTCAGTTTTGCTTGTCAAAGAAAAGCAACCTTATTTCAATGTGAATAAGGGTATTTTTGTTTTGTTTTTTAGAGTTTTATTAATCGTAATAGTTTTGTTTTTTAGAGTTTTATTAATCGTAAATAAATGCGGGTTTGGCTCGCTACGTTTTCGAGTTTTTAACGTTTTTAATTTTTTTGACGCATTTTCCAGGACTGGATCTAGAATAAATGTTATGCAATAGCTTTACCGCGGCAGTCCCCGAGTGCCACACGACTTTTTCTAATTATTAAGGATACGAACACCTTCTCGTGTATAGGCTTCCTCCAGCTTATTCCATTTATCACTATCATATAAGTAGTGAGTATTTAATATTAATCTTGAATGTCTTGAACAAGTTTTTGTGTAGTCACAGCTCACTTTATGTTTACCTGACTTAAGTTTTAGCGGTGAGATTTTTACAGATTAGCACAAATGTCGTAGTCACTACTCGCTCATCACTACTTCGCCATCGTCATTGCGTTCACGGTGGAAATGGAGACACACCCTTACTATCACTCCTTAAAATTCTTTATTACAGAGCTTTGAAATATATATTTATCACTCCTATAGCACCATTCTCACTGAACCAGCTTCGTGTAAACTTTAGGATTTTACTTTGAAGCTTCGAGTTTGTCCAACAACAAGTTTGCTTCGGCAACAAGTTGTTGCAAAACTCTTTTGTGTGTTATTCTTCCTTTTGCTCTTTGAATTTCTTTATGTGAATAGTGTATAGTAATTAAAATAATATTTGAAATCTTCTTCTTCTTTAGTTCTGTTCGGGTTTAGCATTTCATTTTAGCGTTGCTACTCAATTAGTAAACGGCTCGACTTATGTGTAGTCTTAAGTTCGACCCCAAACAGGCACATTACTTTGTCTAAATTATTTCATCACCACTGCTCTAAAAACGATGAAGGAAAACATCGTGAGGAAACCGGCATGTCCGAAAACCAAAATTTCAAAGACATGTGACCTTCACAAACCTGCACTTAGCCTGTGTGGATTCGGTCTCGAGCGTCTTTGGCAGGTGGACGTGTGTCGGTTGTCCTAGTGACTTCTAATTGTAAATTCTGTGATTGGTGCATCTTGTGATATTTCAATTCCTTGTCGCTCTTCGGGCACCTAAAGCTGTCATTTACGCCCACTGGGCGTTACTAGAGAGAGATACAAATATTTCTGACACCTACTACTAAAATCGTGTTTTGAAAAATAACAGCGGTGGGCGGGGATTTGAACCTGCGTCGTGTTGAGCGAAAGTGAAGAGCTACCGTGCGCCAGACCTCCGCGCCACGGCGCAAGTAGCAGCGAGCATCGAATAAGCGGGCCGCTACGAGCGGCTGACGTCATCTGAGTGCCACTGAGTTGCTACGTGCTACGCGCTACGGATCAGCAAGCTACGCACGTCATATTATCGGCTACGAACACGGCCTACGAAACGCGTTTAATATGTCAGGATCTAAACGTACTCCGCCAAAGTCTCAGCGCATCAATCTGAGTGATACACAATCAGAACCGGATATTACCTCGGCTGTTAGTGAATATGTCACAAGCAGGAGCAAACGCCCCAGACCCGGAAATTCACCATCAAGTGGGGATGGAGTTTACCAACAAATATACCAAGACACTAGTCTCGCTGTGAAGCTGGAAGAACAAACCTCCCTAATGGCAAAATTAGTGGCAGATATACGGGAGATTAAATCACAAAACGTTAAGATACAGGAGTCGAATGCCGAAATCTGCAAGACAAATACAGAGATTGAGCGATCTATGTCCTTTATGAATAAAAATTTTGAAGAATTAAGAAAAGAAGTTGAGGAACTAAAAAAGGAAAGACAGGAGCAACGTTGCTACATAGAAACCTTAGAAAAAAAGATTGTCGATCTCCAATTTAAATCACGCTCAGCCGGTATGGAAATCCGTAACATTCCACAGAAAGACAGCGAGAATACAAGTGGACTTATTCAAACAGTGTGCAGCATCGGCAAGCTGGTTGGAGTTCCTATCACCGAACCTGAATTAAGAGATATATACCGCCTACCTTGGAAATCCACTTCGGCTACCAATACACGCCCAATTATAGCGGAATTTACGTCAGTGCAAACCAAGCAGAAGTTAATATCTGCTGTCCGTGCTTATAATAAAAACATAGAAACTAAAGAGAATAAATTGAACACTGAACAAATTGGCATTCCCGGCAAACGGCAACCAGTCTATGTCGCTGAACAACTAACAGCCAGCTCTAAAAAGCTTTTCTACATGGCACGTGAATTTGCCAAGAACAATCACTATAGTTTAAGCTGGATAAACAACGGGAACATTTTCCTCCGTAAGAAAGTCGGTGACAAACAGCTACTTATTCATTCGGAAAAATGTCTCCAGGACCTTGGTATGAAGATTATATGACTTCCTCTGTTATTTATGTTCACACGTCTTGCTTATATCGTAATGTTAATTACACTCTGCATTAATTACTTTGTACTTGACTTAACACACATTTTACTAATATACTTACCCGTACGTACACAACACAAACTATATCCTATATACCTTCATCTATATTAAAATATTGATCATAAGCATACTCATCAAAACACACACATTCACATACACACAAACAAACTTAAGTGTTACTTCAACAGGGAGAGGTGTTATCTTTGATCTAGTTACAATAATGTTCAGCCTCCCTATGCCCATAATTAGTTATCACTTGAAATACAAATGGATACTATACTAAAAATTAATGACGATTTGGACATATTAAGGCTGGATAACTCTTTTTCTTGTAATCCACAAGAATGTACAAATTATATTAACGTTTCCGAGAGTAATATTAAATTATTACACATAAATATACGCAGCGTAAAGAAAAATTTTGATAACCTACAAGCGTTGATCTGTTCTACTAAAATTAGCTTTGACATTATTGTGCTAACTGAGTGTTGGCTGAGCAAAATAAATAGCCCGCCGGTACTTAATGGTTTTCTGTCACACTCAACTAAATTAACATCAAATCAAAATGAAGGTGTCATAATTTATACAAAAATGGGATTAAATGTCACAGTTTGGGAACCACGCATAATAAACGCCAACTCCCTTATATGTCAGCTAGACTCTAAGTTTGCTTTTGTAGCTGTTTACCGCTCTCCGTCTTATAACAGCTTAGATCAAATAGAAAATTTCCTATCCGGCTTAAATAATGTTTTGAGTGAACTTTCTCCTTTCCCAAATATCGCACTTATCGGTGATTTAAATATCGATATTAAACCGGGTAACAAGAGCCCCCATAGTTTTGAATATCTCATCCAAAATGCTTCCCATGGTCTACTCCCTACTCACCTAATACCCACTAGATTAGAAAACTGTCTTGATCATATTTTATTAAAGTCCAAATTACCTTCCATCACATTAATTCTTGAAACGTACGTCACCGACCATAAACCAATTATGCTTACGTTAACGAACGCGAACCCAACTCGAAAGCAAAAATACACTATCTCCCGCCCAAATCTAGATGCCATTAAATCTGAATTAGAAAACATAAATTTTTCCGACCTTTATAAGATTAATGACTCAAATGAAGCCCTGAATATGTTTTTATCAATAGTAACTACCGTAATAACAAAACACACTAACAAAATTACAATTCCTAAGAAACATAGAACTATAAAACCCTGGATTACACCAGGCTTGTTAAAATGTATTAAAAATAGGGATAGGCTGCATATGAAATCAAAAAAATCACCAAATAACTTAATTTTAAAACTAACGTATACACGCTACAGAAATTTTTGTAACGATTTACTCCGGAAACTTAAAATAGCCTTTGATAAAAGTGAACTTGAAAAGTCAAAAAATAATCCCAAAGCTCTTTGGAAAACCATACAAGAAATCACTAATACTCGTAAAGTACGCACCAGTCCCGATGAATTGCTAAAACTAGGTGACAATCCTCACTCTTCCGTGAATCAAGTATGTTCCTTCTTTAGTAATATTGGTAAAAACTTAGCGGCAGATATATTAAAATCTCACGATCCTACTAATGCTCCCTCTGCCAGTGACCGATCCGAAAAGTTCAATTTTACACCTCCAGCTAGCTCCCTTGTTTTACTAGACACCGATGAAGATGAGGTAGAAAAAATCATCTTAAAACTACGTAATGATTGTGCTGTAGGTTGGGATGGAATATCATCTAACTTGCTGAAAATTTGTCGCCACATACTAGTGCCACCAATCACCTACATATGCAATCTTAGCTTGCAATCAGGAACGTTTCCCGACGGACTCAAAAAAGCTATAGTCCATCCAATATATAAGAGCGGGAACAGAACCTGTGTCAGCAATTACAGGCCAATTTCCATCCTCCCTTCCCTTTCAAAAATTATTGAAAAGATTCTTAACCGACAACTTAGGGGTTTTTTACACAAACACAGTACTATAGCTGAGAACCAGTATGGCTTCAAGTCTGGGGTTTCGACGGAGGATGCTGTGCTGGATCTCACACAATTCGTAGCAAGAAAACTAGATAGTGGAGCTAAGTGTATGGGTATATTTCTGGACCTGTCGAAAGCTTTTGACACAGTTTCTGTTCCCAAACTTATCTCAAAACTGGAGCTTCTGGGGATACGTGGCATAGCACTAGACATTTTCAAAGATTACCTCAAGAACCGCTCTCAGCAGGTTAAAATAGATGCGTATCTCAGCAATGAGGAAATCGTGACATACGGTGTGCCCCAAGGAAGCATACTGGGTCCCACATTATTCCAAATTTATGTCAATGACCTCTGCAGGATGATGCTACCAAACAGCAAGATCTACGCATACGCTGATGACACTGCGATTATCATCTATGGTTCTACTTGGGAAGAGGTTAAAACTAAGGCAGAAATAGCACTAAATAGTATTATGAACTGGTTCCACCTAAATCTACTTACATTAAACTTGGACAAATCTTGCTACATTCCTTTCGCAATCCGACGAAACACTAAGCCACCTCACAGCTTTATTGTAACTGCTCACTCCTGCCGCAATTCTTCAACACCGTGTTCGTGTCCTACACTAACTAGAAGTGACTGTATAAAGTATCTAGGTCTGCAAATAGATGACGGTCTACGATGGGACAAACAGCTAGAAATGATAACTAGCAGGACAATGCGTCTTATATATGTTTTTAAATCCCTAAGAGAATCGGCCGATATTAACACATTAAAAATGGTTTATTTCGCACTGTGTCAATCGATTATCGGATATTGCATTACTGCATGGGGTGGTGCTATTAAAACTAATTTCCTGAGGGCAGAGCGAGCTCAGAGAGCCGTACTAAAAGTTATGTCAAAGAAACCCTACCTATATCCTACCAGACAACTTTATGATGAAAATAAAATATTAACAGTTAGGCAGCTCTTCATCTTGCAGTCTGTCCTCAGAACTCATAGAATCATGCCCAGATCCGACCCAAGAAAACGCACAAATGTCCCATCCGGTGTAACACATAAAACTACATTTGCCGAACGCCAATATTACGTCATAGGTGCTTATATATATAAGAAACTACACAAAATATTAAACATACTAGATTTAAACAGACACACGCTAAAACACAAAATCACAGAATGGCTACTACAACAGGACTACCTCACAACGGAGAATCTTCTAGCATACATCTCTTAACAATACAATCGTTAAATCTACGCACATATACACACAACATGCACGCACATACACACATATATACACAACATGCACGCACGTGCACAGACATATACATACAACATGCACGCACATACACACACATATATACACAACATAAACGCACATGCACATACACGAACTCTCACATACATACACAACATACTAAGTAACCTACACTTATTTTCATAGGATAACTTTAGCTTAATATTATGTAACATCGACACTGTTTCACTTGTCAATATTGTTAATATTTACTGTACCCATATGGCTGAACCCTATCTCTTAAGATACAGGCTGGACCTAGTTTAAGGGATAGAGTCTGTATAATTGTGCTTATTATGTGATAAATGTAAATTTTATAACCTACAATGTATACAGTGCAATTGTCATGTTTTATGAAATAAATACTTTTATTATTATTATTATTATTATTATATGTCTGCCTGCCCTCTCATAGAGAGAAGGGCTGTTGGGACCCAGGCCTCCTCTCTTTGAGAGCTGTGGGAACATTAAAAGGATGATGACGATGATGTGTGAGTAATGTATTATATTATCATTATTAAAATAATATATTTATTTTATTTTATTTATTTGGGAAAATAAACGATTACACACTACAGCAATACATACAATTTGAGCACGAAGAAAAACAAATGTGCAACCAGCGACATTTTCCACATAATATAAAAACATTTTACAAAATTGATGCAGCATGCGCTTACCAAACAGGCATGCAAAGAAAGAAGGATATAAAAATAAATCAAATTTCAAATTATATAATAATCAAAATTGCTAAATTATCACTAAATTATTACAAAAGAAAATACTGATTCAAATGTCAGCATAATTAATTATCTCAAACAAGGCGTCAACAAAACAAATTAAATTATTACCATACAATTATTATAAATTATTACAATAAAATATTACGAATGTCAGCAGAATTAATTATGTATCTCACAAACAAGGCGTCAGCAAAATAAATTAAATGATTACTATACAATTATAATTGATAAATTAAATGATTACTATACAATTATAATTGATAAATTAAATGATTACTCCAAAATTATTATTAATTATTACAATGATTAAATTTGCTATTATTATAAAAAGGGAGGGGGGCAACAAAAACAAAAAAACTACAAATTACAAATGTCAGCAGAATTATTTTTTTTCACAAACAAGGCGTCTAAATTGTGCTGCTGAAACAGCGAAGATGTCGATATTTAGGAACATCTTATTATATTGATCAGCAAGGCAGCGTAAGGGTGCCCGCAAACATGCGTTTGTACGATTGAAAGACACGGCAAACAAAGGTCACACGCGCTCACCGCGGCTGATGATTTTTCTAGGTACCACGTAACTATAGACCAGTGTCGATAATTTTTAAAACCAAAAAAAAATAATAGTAGGATGAAACCCATTAGAAAAGGAGGGGAATATTATAAAAATGAAAGGAAAAATAATTTACGGGCGATCTGAGGTCGGGAAGGGGATGGGGGTGAGTTTTTTAAGGTTTACGGTTTTTCTCGATTTCCGGCAAAACTAAAAGTCCTATCGAAAAAAGTCAAATGGCAAAGTTGTAGGTAATAAAAAGATCTAAAACTTTTGTATTTACACTTTTTTCACATATCCTCAAAATTTATGTGAAAAATTCAAAAAACCAAGTTTTTGGTTTTTTATTTTTATCTTTTACAAATTTTTTTTTTTTTCACGAAGTTTGGTGAAAACTTACCTTTTTATGTCCCAAATACGCTGTAATTTATTTGATTTATAATATTTATTTTTTCACCTTATTTTGAATTAATATCGAAAAAACACCCTAATTTTCAATCGAAAACTCACCCGTCAAAATATCAGCTTTTTTCAAAAAGTTGGTATGTTTTTTGTTCGTTGAAATCTCTACTTCCCGATGATGAAAAAAAAAATATATGTTACTATAGTAAATCTTCTCAGAAAATTTCGAATCTTCTTTAAATTATATGCGTAGATGTCTATTTATAACTATTTTAAGATAAATGATAAATGATTTTATTTCTGTAAGTTGGTTTGTACAAACACTTTTACATGTCGAACATATTTTTAAAACTAGATGAAGTCGGCATTTCCTATCTGACTACTCTGAGAAGAAAGGCCGAAACAAACTCAGAGGTCACAGTCTCTTTTAAAGTCCTGACAAAATCTTGATTAGATCATGTGAAGACCATGTAGACTATGTCTGAAATGGTCTTTTGAGGAAAGAACCAGCCAGATTGAGTGGACCTGTCCAGTCAGTGCACGCATTTGTCAATAACCGAGCAGCTCAACTCAGAATTTAAGGAGCTCAACGATTCGACGAACAATACCAAAGAAAGGACATTCGGGTAGGCCGCATAAACTACTCAAACTGCCAGACCATGATTAAAAACAAAGATAAATTTAAATAAAAACAAAAAAAAAAAAATTATGCACATAGTCTTCACATTCACAATAATTAAAATAAAATAAAATAATACTTTAAAAAGTAAATATTCTTGTCATTGCAAGAAAACCAAAAAAAAAACAAAATGCATAGTGCAAAATATAATAAAAAAACAAAATTAATTGGAGCAGCTCAATCCCAAGCCTTTTTGTCCTCAATGTAATCTTTTGTTGTATAAAACGCTTTCTGGCACAACTTACGTTTAATGAAAGACTTTAATTTATTAAGACTTAGATCTTGTACGTGGCTTGGAAGCTTATTATAAAAGCGTACACATTGACATCTAAACGAGCCACCTATTTTCTTGAGCCTTGTTGTAGGTACTACAAATTTGTGTTTGTTCCTAGTATTTATGTTATGGATATCACTGTATTTTTTAAACAATTTTATATTTTTATGGGCATATAAAAGATTTTCATAAATATACTGAGAAGGCACAGTCATTACATTAATCTCCTTAAATTTCTCTCTGACAGAGTGTCTCGGGCTTAATTTATAAATTGATCGAACAGCTCTTTTCTGCAAAACAAAGATAGTCTGGATGTCGGCGGCATTTCCCCACAACAGAATACCGTACGACATTACACTATGAAAATAGCTAAAGTATACTAAACGGGCTGTCTCTATGTCAGTTAAATTACGAATTTTTCTAACAGCATATGCTGCGGAGCTTAGCTTCTTTGACAATTTATCTATATGTGGGCCCCACTGAAGCTTAGCATCCAAAGTTAAGCCTAAGAATACTGTGCTATTTTCAGGATTCAATTCTTCGCCCTTTATCAACACATCGGTTTTCACCTGCCTAACGTGAGGTAGGGTAAACTTAATGCATTTGGTTTTTTTTTCATTAAGAAGTAAATTATTAACATTGAACCAGTGAACTACTTTTGAGATCGCGCTATTTACATCGTCAGAATCCAGCTGCTGACGTTTAAGTTTAAACAAAAGTGAAGTATCATCCGCAAACAACACTATATCATGGTTATCCTTTATGAGGTAAGGCAAGTCATTAATATAAATAAGAAACAAGAAAGGACCAAGAATCGAGCCCTGCGGGACTCCCATTGTTACCATAGATCCAGGAGATCTTTTTCCATTAACGTCAACGGTCTGAATCCTATTACTCAAATATGAAGTAAGAAGATCCAGAGCGCTGTTCCGGATCCCGTAGTGGCGGAGTTTCCTGATTAGCGTTTCATGAAAAACACAATCAAATGCCTTGGACAAATCACAAAAGATTTCCAAGGCATCGCACTTATCTTCCCATGCATTATAAATATGTCCTAAAAGCTCAACACCGGCATCAGTAGTTGAACGACCCCTTGTAAAACCGAACTGTTTCCTATGTAATAATTTATGTTTATTAAAAAATCTTTGCAATTGCTCTAAAATTAATTTCTCAAATATTTTGCTAAACGTAGGTAGTACTAAAATAGGTCTATAATTTGTAGGGTCTGATGTACTACCTGATTTAAACAAAGGTATTATTTTACTATTTTTCATAAGGTCAGGAAACTCCCCACAGTCGATACAATTATTAAATATAATAGCTAAACTAGGTGCGACAATGTCAATAATAGTCTTAGCAACTTCTACAGAATGACCCCACAGATCTGCAGTCTTTTTAACATTTAAAGTGTGAAAGGTTTTAATTATGTCTTTACAAGTAATATGTTCAAAACGAAATTCCGAATTGCAAACAGTAACATTTTCTTTTAGCAAAGACTCAGCAACAGAAGGTGATGAGTTTAAGTATTTAGTAGTTGAAATGGGAATATCTGAAAAGAAATTTTCAAAGGCCACTGCGACTTGTGAGTCTGATTTTATGATGTTGCCACTAATAGACAGGCCGTAGTCAATATTTCGGTTACCAGATCTTCCCGTTTCACTATTAATAATATTCCAAGTTGTTTTAATAACATTACTACTGTTTTTAATCTTCGAGCTCAAATAACGCGACTTGGCCAAACAACAAACGTTTTTTAAATAATTTTGAATAATTTCTAACATATAAATTAAATTCAGCAGTGTTTACATAAGTCCTTTCACTGTACAGCTCATAAAGCCGTGTTCTACTTTTATGAATACCAATGGTAGCCCAATCACTGAATGATGCGTTACTATTAACGGAGATAGTCTTTGGAACAAAGGTCGAATTAAATTGTTTACAGTATATACTAAAAAAATCATCATATAGATTATTAGGATCAGCATCAATTGACAAAATTGGTAACTTATTAATGAGTTTAACTTTAAAAGCTGCCAAGCGACTTGCAGTTTTGGGGTTAACAGTGATATCCTTTTTAGCCACTTTGTTGTTTTGGTTTGGTATAGTAATCCTCTGCCCGCAATGATCAGAATCTAGTAAATTTATAATTTCTTTGTGGACTGGTATAACATTAGTATAAATATTATCTAAGCATGTAGCACTAGTTGGGGTTATTCTTGTGGGCTCCAAAAATAGGTTTACAAGATTGTAGGACTGAAACAGACTTATTATTTTACTACAAGAACCTGAGTTTTCTAATAAATTAACATTAAAATCACCACAAGTGATAATGGATTTATTCGAGTTACAAATCTTGTGTAACACTTCATCCATTACCTTTTCAAAGCAGTCATACAATCCTGAAGGCGGTCTGTATACGCTTAATACAATAAACTGCTCCAATTCTATACAAGCTATTTCAACTGTCCGCTCAACAGATAGGCTCACAATATCCTTACGGTCTTTAAATTTAAGCTGGTTACTTACTAAAATCAATGAGCCACCATGTATAGCATTAACTCTGCTGAATGAACTACCAACCTGGTGATTATTAAAATTGAACAATAACTGGTGGCTTTTAAGCCAATGTTCTGTTATACAAAGAATATCAATACTGTTAAAGTTCATAAATAATTCTACTTCTAAATCTTTGTTCATAAATCCTTGAATATTTTGATGCACCAGGTTAATACTATTTACCGAATTTAAACTTTTATTTGAATTTATTTTGCAATTTTTATCCTGTTTAATTTTGCAAGAGGTTGTCCCTATTGTTCTAATTTCTTATTTAAATTACTATTAATATTAATTTCTGATACCAAATTATTGGCTGAATTAAATAACATTCCTTGGCATTGCTCAATAGAAGCAAGTTGTTTAGCCAAATTCTTGGCTGTAGTAGAAAAATAATATGATAGCGACACAGCTATCTGTCTTTTATAATACTTTGAAAGAAAGTACCTATCCATGAAAAATTTATCTTTTGTCAAATAAAAGTGATTACCAACATAATTGTTAGTGTCAATTAAATGGAATAAATTACTACTATATGTTAAATTATGTAATGTCCTATTCAATTCATATCTAAGATTGTTTTCTTCCTGTGGCAAACTTTGGCTGTAAGGGAAAGTGAACATCACAATTTTGTTTAAACTAAGGTTGCACAAAGTTCTATAATGTTGGAGTAATTCTCCTTTGTTCACATTACCCCTATTACCAATAAATATTAATAATGTGGTATCCTGGTTAAAATTGCATTTTATAACTTTTTTCATTATGTCAAATAAAGAACAGCCAGGCATACAGTAGTTCATTATTGAGTGTCCTGGATATCTATTTGTCAACAAGTGGCCTAAATCCTTTCCAATTTCATCACAAAATAATACTATTTCTGTATTTACATTCTTTTCAGGCAAACAGTTAGTAATTTGTAATGGCAAACTTGCACTAGACTGCGGTATGGTGGCATCACATATTGTCAATGAATGGTCCGGTGTGGGTTCAACAGATGGTGGTTGACAATGATCACATTTGTTAATTTGTGAACTTACCAGCTCATTCATTGCCAATACATATTCCCTCATTTGGTTTTCAGAGGCTGTATATTTGATGGTCATAGAAGCAAGTTTCTCCTGTAGATGGTCAAGTTCATACCGCAAGTCTTCTGTGTCAGTTTGGTATTTTCTAGTACTTTTTTCTAAGTTAAATGAATACATATCTAATTGTTTAAGTAGATGCAACCTTTCTCTATTAAGTTTTACATTTTTGATGAAAAACCTTTGTTTTTTGATCATTTTCTTAGTTTTAACTATGTATTTGTTAATTTTAATGTACTTTTTTATTTTATTTTTACTAGTAACTACCCTCAATGATTTAATTGATTTTGAATCATCATGACCTGTTAAATCTAGTGTGTAAGAGGGGTTTATTGCAGTAACCATTGATGGGGCAACAGGCACCAATTCATTGAATAGACTTTGATTCAACGAGGCAGTGATGTTATGATTTGTTGTTTCAAGATGTTCAATCTGACTTTGAGCCTCATGTAGCTGCTGTTGTAGTGAATAATTGTGACTAAGAGCTTGTTCATACTCATTGCTACACTGGCTGAACCCGTCCACAACAATTCGGAGCCTGTCCCGGGCTGCTATGGCATCAGTGTGTTGAATATATAACTGAGCCATTTCTGTTTTCAGTTTACTATTCCTGTCAAGGATCCTAAGGAACTCTATTTCGTTTTCATCTTTTTCCCTTATCAGTTGGTCACAGAACTCCTGAGACGCCTTTAATTCGCTCAAAGCCTGACTGAGTTTGGTCTCTTCTAGGCGAGCCCGCGCGCTGCGAGTCATAATCATGACGAAAGAGAAGAAAGATGATGTTGGAAAAGAGTAGTGGAATGAGTAACAGATGATTAGTTGAACGGAAAAATGAAATTTAGATAGTTAAGAAAGAAGTTCTGTCACCAAACTAATTAAGGTTATGTTTACGTTTTATAGGTCATTGGCATCAACTTGTAACCTCAATAAAAGTGATTCAATTAATTGTAGGCAAAATATTAAAACGCAAACAATCCAATATCAAGTAAAATATATAGTATTTTACCTGATACCGAGGCGAAAAAGTAACATTCGCTTGAGCCGGTAACTGTCAACGAATCACAATTAAATTTCAACACTTATTTTGCACTTGTAGTGTCTGTATTTAGCACAAAACACTTAATTACGCTTTAAAACTAGTTAAGAAATTGGAAATAGGCCTTATTATAAAGAAATCTATTATTTAAAATTAAAATTATTAGGACAAATTCAAATCAGCTGTTAGCTGTAGTGTTGCCACAGGAGGAAAAAAAGTATATACCTGAGTGACCTACGAAATCTTTCTCCAAATATTGTAGATGTCTTATTAAATATTAATTTTATTAACTTATTTGTTTGTTAATTATAGTAGTATATTTTTATTTGCAATTTTTTTTTTATCAATGTAACATGTAATCTAACGTTTTTCGAGTAATTAAAGTGTTAATTTTAATAAATAGCTCAATTTTTTTATAATTATTAAAAAAAAGTTTCAAATTCAAGTTGTTTTCGATTTTTTGCATTTTCTGAGAAGATTTACTATAGTAACATATATTTCTTTTTTCACCATCGGAAAGTAGAGATTTCAACGAATAGAAAACATACCAACTTTTTTAAAAAAGCTGATATTTTGACGGGTGAGTTTTCGATTGAAAATTAGGGTGCTTTTCCGATATTAATTCAAAATAAAGTGAAAAAATAAATATTTTTAATCAAATAAATTACAGCGTATTTGGAACATAAAAAGGTAAGTTTTCACCAAATTTCGTTATAAAAAAAAAATTGTGAAAGATAAAAATAAAAAACTAAAAACTTGGTTTTTTGAATTTTTCACATAAATTTTGAGATTATGTGAAAAAAGTGTAAACACAAAAGTTTTAGATCTTTTTATTACCTACAACTTTGCCATTTAACTTTTTTCGATAGGACTTTTAATTTTTCCGGAAATCGAGAAAACCGTTTTTTACCATTAAAAACTCACCCCCATCCCCTTCCCGACCTCAGATCGCCCGTAAATTATTTTTCCTTTCATTTTTATAATATTCCCCTCCTTTTCTAATGGGTTTCATCCTACTATTATTTTTTTTCACTTTTTATTATTTTTAAAGGCTTCTACCCTGGTCTACTAATCTTACTCACAATATCAATACAGTCGAATGTGTTATTGGAGAGGTGAAATAAAAACATAGTCTCCAAAAAAATACTTCTACTTTTCTGATTTTGTAGCTTGTACTTGTTCAAAAGATCACTATAAGATGCGTAAGTACGATAACAACGGTACTGCATGGCTTTCAAAAACTTTTTTTGAACTTTTTCTATTTCGTCTGAATATTTACTGTATAAGGAACTCCACACCGTTACAGCATACTCTAACTAAGACCTGATTAACGATTTGTGGAGATATAAATATGTATATGGGCGGGCAAATTTTTTGGCTGATCTCATTACAAAACCGTACATACGGAATGCATTATTGACTATTTTACCAATGTGAGCACCCAAGTGTAGTTTGTCATCCAATAGAACACGAAGATCGCGTACCAATGTTTGTCTTGAAAGGATTGTTTAAAGCGTAAGGATGTTTTACAATATTTTTGTTTTTTGAAAAACTGATGCAGCAACATTTGGATATGCTAAGTTGGAGCTTATTGTCAGAACAGTAAGTAGTGAACCTATCTAGGTCCTCTTGTAAAAGTAGACAATCATGCAAATCTCTGACAGGCAATAAATTTTAAGATCGTCTGCATACAGCAGCAATTTTGAATTACGGAAACATATATTTATGTTAATAATAAAAATTATAAATAATAGTGGCCCCAAAATTGAAGTAACACTTAAAGTGCTGGAAGTAAAACCGTTTATCACCACCCTCTGAGTCCTATTTGATACGTAGGAAGAGAACCATCTCAAAAGATCGCCACGTATACCATTGAATGCAATCTTTCTTAACAAAAGCTGATGGTCAACGTTGTCAAAAGCCTTCCGAAAATCGGTGGATATAGTGTCCACTTGAACACGGGAGATTAACGGCTGTCTGTCTAATGAAAAACACCGGGAGACCATCCGATCCTGGCCCTTTAGAAGTATCCAATGCCCTGAGCGCACTAAGTACCTCTTCAATAGTAAACTGTATGTTATTTAACAGAGTGCAGCTTTCAGAGCAGTCGTCGTACATAGATGGAATATTAGCAGAAGTCGATGGTTCATAAACCGAATTAAAATAGTCAGAAAAAAGATCACAAATATTTTCTGTATTGTTAGTGGTTTCATTGTTAAATGTCATAGTGGATGGAATACCAGCAGATTTCTTTTTATTAGAGATAAAAGTCCAAAAATGCTTAACATTATGCCGAATACCGTCTTCAACTGAATCTATATATTTTTTGTAGCAAATTTTGTATTCGTTTTGGAACCTAGAGCGGTACAGTGAGAACTGCTCGTAATACGAGATATTGTGATACAATTTCCATCTAACCCAAGCCTTGGCCTTATTTTTATAAATATGTATAAGTGGCTTTGAAAACAACACTATTGTAAAGATTTGCAGTTAGTCAGTGGTACGTGTTTTTTTAAAATGTCAAAAATTATATTATAGAACGTATCTAGAGATGTGTCAACGGATTGGTAACTTAAGGGGTCACTCCAATTTACTTCTTTCAAGTTGTCATTAATTTTGTCATAATTTGCCTTATAATAATTATACTTTTTAATTGCTCTGCGTTTCAATGAACTCTGGGTCAAACGCAGCGAGATGAGTACACAGAATGGAGGATGGTGGTTATCAAGCTGCAATAAATAATCTCTGGGTATGGAAATGATGCAATCATCGTTACTTATGACTAAGTCCAATATTTTCCTGTTCAGATTTTTTGCAGTGTTATATTGATGAGCATCCAGAAAGGACCTAAAAGCACTCAAGTGACCACATACGGGCGAATTACGTCTACAGATTTGAGCAGAATGCGATATACTTTCTGTGCAAGCAACCCAATCTATCTCTGGCAAATTGAAATCTCCTAACAGATAAAAATGTTCAATGTTGCGGTCCTCAATTAGTGCTTGCAAGGGCAGGAAGATGATGATGATTTTTGTTTAAATAATATTTTTTTTTTGTTTATCTTTTGTCTACCATATCTCCTGTGTGAGTCGCAAATAAACAGAAAATGGCTTTTTTGTCTTTAATTTTCTCTAACTCCATTTTGTCTTCATTTCTCCTTAACTTAATATCGCCTAATGATCCGCCTATTATAAATATAGTAGTATTTTATAGATATTAATTACGGGAGCGAGCAATGATACTGCAATTCCAAGTGACAACTGGTTTATTTTCGTATACCCACATCAAACTATAACATGAATACCCCACACCTCCCCCTTTAAAACATTAGATACAATTCAACTTAATTGATAAAGTTAGTTGTGTCTATTAGTAAATAATATGTAACGTAAAAGAAAATAAACTGCCTCTTTTCGGCTTGTGACAAAAAATAAACACAAAATAATGATCCTATATCTAAGAGTATTGTGATCATTGGACATACATACATCAATACACTCTTATTGTGCTATCGACAATGTCACAATAGTTAATGTTTATTGTAAACACCCTCAGTAGTTTACCTATTGATTCTTAACACTAAGAGTTAACAAAATATTAAAAAAATAAACGCACTAACACACAAAGTAAACTTTCTTTGTACCTAAAACATAATTCTACCTTATACATTATATTATCTGTGCTTGAACTTAATATTATAACGGCATTATGTAACAATCACTTTGCGTATTTGCCTTGGAATAAACATTGTCGCTTAAGTCTAGCAATTTGTTTATCAGAATACGGTGCTGTTTCTGGTGCCATTTTGTTAGGAATGATATCCGTGCTTACGTCTGATTCTTCCAGATTCTGATCGGTTTCGACTACACAGGATGATGAAGTATTGCCTACTTGATTGTCACGGCTAAGCTCAGAAGCATCGTTCTCAGCTAGCTTATCCGTGGTACTGGTTATGGAATGTTGCGAGTAACGTTGTTTTATTGGTAATAATTGGTCGATATGTCGTTTCCACTCTTGTCCATCGGCAACGCGTACCTTGTAAGTGAGCGGATCAGTGCGTTTGAGCACGGTAGCCGCTGCCCACTTGTCTGCGCGCGCTCGGTAGTCGCGCGCCAGCACATGCTCGCCGGGCTGCACGTGCCGCTCAGCGCCGGGCCGCGCGCGCCCCGCTCTCTCTTCTGACGCTTCCACTGCACGCTCAGTGGACGGTATTATTTTGTCCAAACGCCCTCGTAATTTCCTACCCAACATAGCTACCGCTGGTGCCACTCCAGTGGTGGCATGTTCACAATTGCGATGTTGAAACAAAAACTTCGAAATAGCAGTGTCTACATCTTTGCCTTCGTGAATTGCCTTTTTCATTGCCCGTTTAACTAATTTGACTGCATTTTCGGCCGCCCCATTACCGGCTGGTCGATATGGACTTGTAATTGTATGCTCTATAATGTTGTTATTTAAAAAGTTAGAAAATTCTGCCGAACCAAATGGAGGCCCACCATCGCTAATGATGTGTGATGGTATGCCGAATCGTGCGAAAAGTTCTCTTAACTTAGCTATAGTGCAGTTCGCATTAGTTCCAATCATTTTTTGTACTTCTATCCATTTACTGTATGCATCCACCGTAACTAAATAATATTTACCTTGGAACATAGCAAAATCAATATTTAATCTTTGCCACGGACGCGTAGGAAAAGCCCACGGGTGCAACTGTGCACGTGGCGGCTCATCGCGCTGTTGTAAGCAGGCACTGCATTCGCGACACAATGTTTCTATTTCATTGTCCAATTGCGGCCAATAAACGTAGCTTCGAGATATATTTTTCATTTTGACAACCCCCAGGTGTCCCTCGTGTAATTCATGTAGAACTTGCTTTCTAAGTGTCTTAGGAATGACCACCCTATGATTATATAATATACACCCTCTGTCGATAGTAAGGCTGTCCTTTCGATTAAAATAAGGCTTTTCTTCACTTCGTGTAACTACTGATGGCCAACCATGAATTAGATAATTGTAAACATTTTTTAGAACTTCATCGTCCTGTGTTTTGTTTGAAACGTCTCTCGCGCTAATAGGAATGGATTCTTCAACGTAATTAACATATGACACCGTATCCAGCCCCGTTTCTATTTTTCGTTGATACGGCAGTGGTAAGCGTGATAATGCGTCCACGTTATAATTATCTTTAGATTTTACGAATTCTATAGTGAAGTCATAGGCTGCTAACTTTGTAGCATATCTTTGCAATCTGCTTGCCGCTGTTTGTGGCAAACCATGCTTTGGACCAAAAATAAATGTCAACGGTTTATGGTCTGTTTTTATGATAAAAGCGCGACCATACAGATATTGATGATGTTTCATGACTCCACTTACGATTGCTAGCGCTTCTTTATCTAATTGACTATACCCGCGCTCCGCCGAATTCAACGTTCGCGATGCAAAACATATGGGACGTTCGTCGCCATTGGGATATCTATGCGATAACACACTACCAATGCCGTAAGAACTACTATCCACTGCTAAAACTAATGGAAGTTCCGGGTTGTAATGTACTAACACTTTGCTACCTAAAATAGCCTTTTTAATTTTGTTAAAGCTGTCGTCACAATCAGACGACCAAACCCACTCAACCATTTTTCGCAACAATTTATGTAAGGGATATAATATTGAACTTAGGTTAGATATAAACTTAGCGTAATAGTTCACCATGCCTAGGAAAGACCTAAGCTGTGACACATCATTTGGCCTTGGCGCATCAACGATTGCTTTAATTTTGTTCTCATCCGGATGCAAGCCATGTTTATCTATCACAAACCCAACATAAATGATACTATCCTGCATAAATGTGCACTTATTTATATTAATTCTCAAACCGGCCTCACGCAAGCGACTCAACAATGCTTTTAAATTATTAATATGCTCACCACGGGACGCCCCAGTACATGCTATATCGTCGATGAAAACTGCGACTCCTTTGAGTCCTTTAACCGTTTCCTCCATAAACTTCTGAAACTTTTCCGGAATACACGTTAAACCAAATGGTGTACGATTGTAAACAAAAGTTCCTATATGTGTCGATATAGCGGTATAGGCCTGAGATTCCTCATCTAGCAATAACTGTTGATAGGCATGCGTGAGGTCAATTTTTGAAAACTGTTCACCTCCACTCAGTGCCGCAAACAGCTCCTCAATTCGCGGCAAAGGGTAAGGTTCGCGCATAAGTTTCGGGTTAACCGTGACCTTGTAATCACCACAAATTCGAATTTCCCCGTTCTTTTTAATGACTGGCACGATCGGTGTGCCATAATCAGAATAATCTACTTTCCGAATTATACCCTCAGCCTCGAGTCGTTCTAACTCCCGCTCGACAGGTATACGTAACGCCAACGGTAAAGACCTAGCTTTGATAAATAATGGATTTTTATCCACCAATTTTAAAGACATTTTTCTCGTACAGGTTCCTAGTCCAGAAGCAAATACAGTCGGAAATTCTCGTTGTAACTGTTCCACAAAATTGTTTTCATTTAATTTAAATAAGAATTCATCAATACTAATTTTATGTATATTTAGTTTAGTAAGCCACGACCTACCTAAAAGCGGTGGTCCACCATTTTTAACGATGTATAACTTGAGATTTCCGGCTGTATATTCTCCAATAACAACATGAACTGACACAAATCCTACCGGATGAATGATTGAACCGTCATAAGAGTACAAAGAAATATCATTACTAATTATTTGTAAGTCACTAAACTTGTTATTATAACAGTCTAAACTTATAACTGATAACTTACTTCCAGTGTCCAGTTCAAAACTTATCTTTCTGCCATTCACCTGCGCCATCACTATGTACGGTTTGTCATTAACGCCGCGCACACTAAGATTTTTTAAATCACAGGCCGATTCGTTATCACTATTTTCGAGATAGTTATTATGACCACGCCGCGCCTGAGTTGAAATGTCCTGGCTAGACTCCACACCTCGCCCTTTGTTCGATTTACACATTATTTTAATGTGACCCTTTTGCCCACATAAATCGCACGAATAATTTTTAAACCGACACACATCCGGACGATGGTTTCTGCCACACCTCCAACAAGCACGCGTTGAGTGCGATGCCGCCGCGCTGCCCTCGGTAGACGAGCTGCCGCTGCTCGCAGTTCCACGCTCGGGCGGTCGGCCCGTCCGCCTTGCCGACGCCACCCGATGCACCGCCTCACACGAAACGCTCGCTGCGGCCGCCATATTCGCACCGCTCGTATGTGAGTGCCGCTCGGCCGCTTCCAACGCCAACGCCAATTCTACGGCTTTCTTGTATGTTATAGACGGTTCCGAAAAAATACGCGATCTCATTTCATCACTAGCCAAACCCGACACAAACTGGTCTCGTAGATTTTCCTCCAGTGTAGTGTTGAAATTACAGGTACTGGCCAGATGTTTGAGTGCTTGCAGATATTCGCTGAGAGATTCACCCATATTCTGACGTCTTTGTCTAAAAACATGGCGTTCAGCAATTTCGGAACGTTTTGGTTCAAGATGGTCGCTCACAATGTTAACTAATTCTCGAAAAGTTTTACTTTCTGGATGATTCGGTTCACATAAATCACACATTAAGTCGTAGGTTGCTGCTCCCACCAACGTCACCAACGTTGCAACTTGTAAATCTGTTTTTATTTCGTTCAAGGTTATAAATTGTTCCACGCGTTTAATATACGCCAACCACTTTTTACTTGTTAGGTCGAATTCTTCTATTTTTCCGATAGGCATATTGAATTACCACACTAAAAACTATGTTAAACAAACGAATTTGATTGTTATCCTCGTCGCCAGTAGTATTTTATAGATATTAATTACAGGAGCGAGCAATGATACTGCAATTCCAAGTGACAACTGGTTTATTTTCGTATACCCACATCAAACTATAACATGAATACCCCACAAATATGTAACAGTTTTAAACAAGGATATCGAATTAACCCGAACACGCTCTTTATTGGCTCAGTATGAAACATAGTTAATAATAATTTATTAGCATGTGGTACATGTCTAATAATGTTACGGAACATTTTGGTTAATTAATTGTTCGATACACTTGCGAGCAAAATTAGAGGGACGACAAAATGTTGTAATGTATTTTAGTCAATTACGAATAGTAAAGAGTTACTGATGGGTTAATTTAGATGCTCGGCTCAACTGACCAGTCTCATTTAAGTTGGCATCTAAGCCTTCGAAATTAACATATTAGATAATAAGTAGATGTTTAAATACCTGCTGATGACTTTATATTATTTTTAGATAAATTAATTTTGGAACAACAAGAATCAAAAAAATCGAAACTTTAACAAACACTGAGCGTTTGTTAAAGTTGAGATTTGCTTTTTATAACGGGGAAAATAAACACTATATTCTAAGTATTTCCTCCACAAGACAATTAAATTCGCAGTTACAATAACTAATTATTTATTGACATCAATAAAGGTGTTTTTCCGTTGCCATGGCGACTGATCAAAAGAAGTGGAGCAAGTTGCCCTCAAAAGGAATATAATAGTATAAATCTTACTAGAGAACTAAAATGACACAAAATCATTCATAAATAAATTAATGGTTTTGTAAAGTATTTTCCTAGGGGTTAATGCATTCTGCTAGCGCAATATTAACAATCCATATAGCCTTGCCAGCACAATTAACGTCCTTGCAAATAACCCTTTCTTTTGTGTCCTCCTAATTGTGGCAGTAAGTGTATTATCATAGAGTTCGTCGTCCCGCAGTGGGAATACTGGCTCATCAGTCTAACATTTGCATCAGCACTTAGTCTAACACACGGCTAGGTATACAGGATAGTTATTTTACGATATCGGAAAACTCATCAATGTTTGATAGGCTAAGACCAACGTTAATAATATTTTAATTAAAGTAAGCCACTTGGTGCGTATAACCTCTAGAAGATTACTAGTAAAATCAAACGCGATTTAACGTAAATTATTAGAGTAATCTAGGCTATAATTGCTGATTCAGCAGTGCTAATTTGAAGCAGAAAAGTACGCAGATGAGACGAAAGGCAATGGATAAAGTTTAATTTACTAATTATGCCACATACCTTTGGAACAGCGATTCCCATGCAGATGCCGATGCCACGTTCGGGAAGTTCAGCTCACAGACTAGGTACACTATGCTGGCCAGCGGTACACAACACAGTATGTCAAGGTAATACAGATAACACTTTCCATGTAGTTTCAATTAAGAGGTTTGGGCGAGAGAATGCGTGATGGACGTGCCCGCACTCAACCCATGGTTGCAAGAGACTGGCCACCATCGCCGGCGGCCATCGGTGGCGGCGTAATAACTGTCGCGCCACCGCGCGGGATATACCCAAAACAACGATATGTGACACTTATTTAATTAATTGGAACTATCAAACCAATGCCTCTCAATCGCCCTATGGTGATGTAATAAAATATGAACTATAAATTAGGAAGCGTAACCATTTTCCCCGGCTTGAAAGTTCCCACTTTCGAAACACAAAGGAGAAGTAAAATAAAGTTGCAGATCATCACAACTCTACCAAAGGTTATGAGAACTCTAAAGTTGCGACTCTCTATTATAAATAAGAATATTCAATTAACTATTCTACGCGGTAATTATATCTAATACTGCACATTGGTACACGGTAAAATTAATTATTAATGTTACGAAACTTATTGCGTTGGCAAAGGGCACAATTTTACTACCGGGCGACTCTGAAGGATCCCGCTTTTAGTCTTTACCGATGCGACTCTACAAACTCCGTTTTTATCTGGAAATATTTCTGTAATTACTCCGGACGGCCAATGCAGCGGCATCACATTGTCCTGCATGGAGACGACAACCATACCGACCCGTATTGGATTGGCAGGGGTGTTCCATTTCTGTTTGGATTGTAGGGTGTGCAGGTACTCTTGGCGCCACCGCTTCCAAAAAGACTGGACCATTTGGTCAGTTAATTCATAACGCGAAATAAGATGTAACCGCGTTTCATTGACTTCGCGGGCGGGGAGAAATAATAGAGATTTCGTATGCAAGAAGTGATCTGCCGAAAGATTCTCATGAATTTTAGCGATACGATTGGCTACGAAGGTGTGCTATCGATGCGGTGCGGAATGATACCAACTCAAGGTTACAGTTGAATCCGAGAAAGCTACGACTGCCTCAATGGCGTGCAGAGCTGCTTTATCACAGTTGATAAGAGGAATGCGGCGCATAACTCGAGATGAGCTAGCGAAACTACTTTCAGTGGCGCGACTTTAGATTTCGTACACACCAGCGAAACGACGATACTACCGTCGGGTCTGACAACGTGGGCGTAAACCGAATCACCGTAAGCTTTCTCACTAGCGTCGGCAAAACCGACGAGGGAGGGCCTACAGCGTTCTACGACGCCGACATGTCGCAAAAATCTCAGTTCAGAGATAATTGGCAATTCAGCTTGAAATTGTTCCCACAGACGAACAATGTGAGGTGGTGGGACGTCATCCCATCCAAGTTTGACAAGCCAAAGCTCTTTGATAAAATTATCGGTGCCACGAGGCCTAAAACGTCGAAAAGACGTGCAATGGAAGAAAGAATATTCCGTTTCGTGCAAGGGCGAACATTAGGGTTAACCTGGAATACGAAACAATCCTCATCAGGGAACCAACGAAGTCCCAGTATTTTCTGTGTCGGATCTTAACTTAGGTCCACGCTCTGTGAAAGTCGTAATGACTCTGGAATATTCCGCAGAACATCGACACCATTGCTAGACCACTTCGTTAGCTGAAAATCACCGAGAGAGAATATTTTTATTAGTTCACGAGCCAAGTCTATAGCCAGCGCAGTGCTAGGTATAGAACTAACTATGTCAACCATGTAAATATCTCGCTGCAAAATGTCCCTGGCGAGAGGTAACTGCGTTCCTTCATCCTGACATAACTGTTGGATAGTGCGAATCGCTATAAATGGACTGCACTTTAATCCAAAGGCGAGCACTGAAAACTGATAAATTTGAAGTTCTTCTTCCTCATTAAAACGATATAAGATACGTTGAAGCGAACGATCTTGTTGGCGTATACCTATACGTAGGTACATAGCTTTAACATCTGCGGAAATAGCGACACTAAAAAGCCTAAAATTAAACAAGATGTTAAAAAGGTCAGCCTGAAGGAGTGGACCTGCGTACAGGATATCATTGAGCGAGGTACCGTTATCTGTACTTGCACTGGCATCTAGGACCACGCGTAGCTTAGTGGTCACTTTATCCTCTCGAATAACAGCATGGTGAGGAATATAGTAGTTCATTTCTCGCTCCTTACAATTTCGTTTGGGCAACCCACATTCAGGTAAAATATTTTGCACCAAAGAACTATAATTGTTCTGTAGATAATCCCGTATGACGTCATCATAAAGAAGCTTGACGTTAAGAAGCGATTTAAGTTTACGTTCGAGGTTATGGAATCTCTTGCGAGCTATATCAAAAGAATTTCCCAACGCTGACGCGTCTGTTTTCAGTGGTAAAGCTGCAACATACCTGCCATTTGGAGCGCGGGTAATTGTGCTACAATAAAACTCTTCACAGTGTTTATCATCCACACTCCCAACGGACGAAGCAGTAACATCTTCAATCGCCCAAAACTTACGAAGATCGAAGTTATCGAAAGAACTCGCAAAGAGAGAAAGAGTGTCAGTTGAAGGTTCGATAATAGGTGCTTTTCCTAGAAGTATGTAGCCGAGCATAGTCTCCAATGCATCGGGGCAACCGGGTACGCTGGTCACGGTACCGGGTCGCAATAACTTAGCGAACAACGTGACTCCAAGTAACATGTCAATATTACCTGGCACACCCCAGCTGCACAGCTCAGCGAGTAATTTAGGATCAATATGCTTCAATTCGGCAGTATCTATAGCACCCAGAGGAAGCTGCCCGGTTATCTGATCCAAGACTAGAGCGTCAATTCTATACCTAGGCTGTGAGCAAAACCGTGAGCTGAACGTAAGATTCACCGATTCAATACTACGAACGGTAGTTATTGAGTCCGTATGTATAGTTAGACCGAGCATACGGCAGCAACGCGATGTCATATAATTCTTTTGCGACCCAGGGTCCAAAATACATCTAACCACCACACCCTTACCCTTCCTACCCGCCACTAACACCTTGGCAGTAGCCAGTACTTCGGTACTACGAGTAGCCTGGACTTGAGCAGAAGAATGCGTACACAACGCCACACGATCAGAAGTAGCTGGGTCGGCCGCAGAAACGGAGGCTGGGTCGCTAGCGGGTGCCAGCGCAGGGGCTTGCGTCGATTGCTCAAAATGCAATAAGGAATGATGCTTACCGTTGCATTTAGCACATGTTGACTTAGATAGGCACTTAGAGACGGTATGTTGGCTACTTAGGCAGTTAACGCCTCTGTGATTGTCTTTTACAAACTTAAATCTATTATTCGTGCTCAATTTTTGAAACGCTTTGCACGTATACAAGTTTTTATGCGTGGATTGACAAAGCGAACATTTATATTCAGTAGCCACAAACACCTGCGAGACCTTAGATGAGGTGCTGGGTCTACCTGCGGGGGCGGGCTTAGTTGCCGCAGAAGAGATACGATATAAGATTTTTACTTGTTCACGAACAAACTTTACGAAATAATCATAATCCAACTCTTGTTGATTACGAAGCGACATTTCAAAATGTTTTGCTGTATCTGAGTCTATTAACTTAAGACCCCAATGAATAAATATAAAATCATCCAAGTTATGTATTTTTAATTGTTTGAGTCCCTTAACCGTAGAAGTTAATTTATCGAAACCTTGTTCAATATTAGCGGGTGTCGTTCCGTACGACTTCAATGAGAACAGTTGATTTAGATAATTAGTGGCGAGCGCGCGAGTATCCAGGTACTTTGCGATAAGCGCATCCCAGACAACGCGGTAATTATCACCAGAAGGTACAATACCTACTGCCACATTCCTAGCCTTTCCCTTTAGACAACTCAACAGATAATGAATGCGATCAGAATCTGATAAATCTGCGTTCGTATGTATAATACGTTTGAAAGTCTCATAAAAGAACGGAAAGCTCTGAACCGTCAAAGGCAGACAGCTCAATTTTAAGTACCTTTATATGATGAGCATTAGGGCTCGCTGTCGGGCTAGGTTCCTTGGTAACATTTGATTCAGTTAATGAAGCTAAAGTAAATTTTATCTCGCCGACCAACTCATCAAATGAATGTAAGGCATTATAGCTTACTTCGCACTTTGGATCCAATGTCAATTTTAAAATATTTATCTCTCGCTACGTTGGCCGTCAATTTGTCTAGCCTGAGCAATAAAAGAATAACGTAATCTTTCTGTTGTTAAAGATTCTGTTGAATCCAAAATCCTTTGAACCCGCGCGAAATACGAGTCGCGTTTACTTTCCAACAATCTAAGTTTAACCCTGTCCGTCATGGTGAACAGAAGTTAAAATATGGAACTAAAAAAAACAACAAATCTTTATCTTTTACGGAACCCGCGTAAGTGAAATTAGTGGTCCAATCAAACTGATAACTCAACGAAAGATTTTACAACTTAAGTAAACAATAGTACGGAACGATCCGCACACGCGAACCGTAACAATAATAAATTGTAAGGTGAAAAAAATATAAAGCGTACAAAGTTTGAACCGCGTACAAGTAACAAAGTCTAATACAAATAAAATAGTAAGCACACGTAATACCTTATGAACGTACCCATCTACCTATATCTATGATTAGCTTAGAGATACCTACAACCCGATAATTAACATTTATGTCGGATGCGATGCGATATTTTTTTTTCCTTTTGTACTACTTCTATTTATTGAGATTAACTTACTCAATACACAGAATATGTACAGATTCTTAACCAACAATAAGTTAAATGTGAAACTTAGAAACAAGTATGGTACTTATTTCCGTAAGCGATGCGATTGAGTTCGTAACGAAATACCTTCGTGAAACACAATAAAATTCCTAACAAGTAAATACGCAGATAACAATAAGTACTACGTTTACAAAGTTAGGTGCGGGGGTGATATGTATAAATATACGGCTGTTTCCTATGAGGAGAACTAAGCGCGTAAAGTTTATACAAATCTGTTATTTTACCAGAAGGTTCGTATCAAAAGATCAAGTTACCTTACAAAATAAAATAACAAGCGACGCAATGATAATCTGGTTAATTGCAATAATTAATCAAATGCGGTTGAGTCTAGAATTATAAAAAATACCTACTCGTGCAATACGAGTATAGTAGGCATTTACTTAACGAACCAACAGTAGTAGTGTATCGTAAAATAATCAATGTCAATCATTCTGCAAGTCTCGATTAGAAAAAATACATAAAAGTTTCCAATGCGTAAATAAAAATTAACCGTACGATAACAAGAACTGGAATATTCCACAGTCACGTAGGCCAACTTGACGAATCTTTTAACAGACTACCCACAATTTTCATACACGAACAAAAAAATATGTAAGTACGCCGAAAATTAACTGATTTATTAAATAAACTTATTTAGCGATATGAATCAACGTTGATATTCAATTAAATGTATTTTTCGGAGTTTCAATTAGTAAAATTAAAGATTTACGTTAACAATTAATTTGCCGGTAGAAAGTACTACACGCAAGGCAGCCAGCCTTATTCCCAACCTATAGAGGCGAGACTTGTGTGATGATCTGCAATTAAGATGAAAATTTCCCAAACTTTTTGCTTAAATTAAGACTTTAAGGACTTAAAATTAGTCTGTAAATAGGCTCAAATTTAATTTATCCAGCTCGAAGGACCAAAATGGTGCGTATAACCTCTAGATGATTACTAGTAAAATCACACGCGATTGAACGTAAATTATTAGAGTAATCTAGGCTATAATTGCTGATTCAACAGTGCTAATTTGAAGCAGAAAAGTACGCAGATGAGACGAAAGGCAATGGACAAAGTTTAATTTACTAATTATGCCACATACCTTTGATTTACAGCGATTCCCATGCAGATGCCGATGCCACTTTCGGGATGTTCAGCTCACAGACTAGGTACACTATGCTGGCCAGCGGAACACAACACAGTAGGTCTAGGTAATACAGATAACACTTTCCATGTAGGTTCAATTAAGAGGTTTGGGCGAGAGAATGCGTGATGGACGTGCGCGCACTCAACCCATGGTTGCAAGAGACTGGCTACCATCGCCGGCGGCCATCGGTGGCGGCGAAATGACTATCGCGCCACCGCGCGGGATATCCCCAAAACAACGATATGTGACACTTATTTAATAAATTGGAATTATCAAACCAATTCCTCTCAATCGCCCTATGGTGATGTAATAAAATATGAACTATAAATTAGGAAGCGTAACCACCACTGTTGGCACAAAAGTATTGCGGTTGGCGTAATTGATGCTTATATTTACCATGTATTGATACCTTAAAAAAGATTTTCAGTGTTGATTTTTTTAGCTGAAAGTAAATAAAATCAAAGCCATTTAAGATTGTCTTGCGAAACTCTTCAAATGTGATAAGTTTCGGTACCTTATGACGATAAAACGACGAAACAGCAGGTGCTGCAGCAGCCTCCGATAGAAAAGTTAGTATTGCGAAGTTTTTTTGCGACCCTGCAATATTTTCATTCTTTAGAATTGGAATGTGCAATATGCAAGATGTGACTACGGAATCTGCATGTTTCACATTAAACGAAAATGGCAAAAAAAAAATGGTTTTATTCAAATCAGATTCAGTGATTTCATTTCACACAAACATTTCAAAGGATTCGAATAAAACTGTGGCGACACAGAAACAACACTGTTACAGAACGATAGCATTATAACGATGTGAAAATAATCCAACAGCGATTCGAAACGATTCAGAATACTTCCTCCCTTTGTCCCAATCAGAAGTTGGGGGTTCCTTTGGCAAGTTATGGTGTCTGCTTGGTTTATGGTCTAAATTAAAAGCGGTGGATGTGAAATTTATAGAAATTAATTTTGAAAACAAAATACTTTAAATAAATTATTTGATGAGGTTCCGAAAGTTGCTAATTAGTAAAGGAAGCATTCAAAAGCTATTTAATACGTTTTAAGGTTATTGATTCAGGAAAGAGATGTTTTTTTTGGTCTTTTGACCACTATCTCACCTGATTTAACTTTTCGTGTGTTTAAAAGTCTGGACTCCATACGAGAAACAATGGCTTTTCTATTATTACGGGCACACTAAAGGTTAAAAGTAATAAACTGATTACTACCCGTATTTAATGAATAACTTTCATGGACTCGTTATGTTTATTTAAGTATTAAATAATTTGTTTTAATAAATTCGAATACCACAAATTGCGAACTGTAGCTTAAAAATAAAAACACTACAAAGTGAAAAATAACTTCAGTTTCGGAAGTCGGTGTCAAAAAACGCGGAAACGAAAACAAGAACACCGACTTCCGAAATGGAGTTGTAGTGTTTTTATTTAGAAGTCGGTTGTTTCTTTTTGTAAAAGTTTTTTTTTTTATTTTTCACTTTTTAGTTGTGATACATAGTGGACCAGTTATATAGGCTAGGTACCAATAATGCCCAAAGTGAAGCCAGAATAGATTAACCCAATAACATGAAACTTTAACGAAACCGGTGGAATAAGAGTATACCAAGGTGAACTGTTTACACCTGCGTACCCCTTTAGAGCGTACTAGTGTTATGTTATGTTTTGAAATGGTGTAAACAATAAACAACCATGCGATTGCAGCTATCCTGAGTGATTTGCCGTCATTTATTGAAGAGTTCTGATGTATATCTCCAAAGTTCTTCATCAGATCTTGATAAAAATTAAATGGGACCACATGACAAGCACCAGCTTTAAAATAAATAAATAATCATCAGAATCGGTTCATCCAGTAACAAGTTCTGAGGTAAAACAAATAAAAAAAAATAAAAAAATACAGTCGAATTGATAACCTCCTCCTTTTTGGAAAGTCGGTTAACAAAATCTAACAAAAATTTTACTAATTTGCACACCCATTTAATATCACTGCAATCTACATTTACTACAAGAAATGCTCATACTTTCAAAATAACCTGCTCATACTTGTCACAGAGTAATGAACACGAAACAGAGAACACAAGTAAAACAAACTTTTTATATGACCACTCTGTACTAAAATAACATGTCAGTAACATTCACTCATAGATATACTCTTTCCCTAAACACGGATCACGAGATTACACGATATTTTGTTATTCTATTTACCATGATAACACATTCAGAGAGTACAGTCATCGTGACAAGTATTTTGTGTTAAGTGTTCCTACGGATTCGATTTTTCACGATCGATACGTGTGATCCAATAAAAATTGAGTAAATGTGTGCAGCACCAGATGATCAACTTTGTGTTCAAACAAATCTCTTAGAAGCTGATAGGTTTTATTGATCGTCAAACTAGATACGATTATATGTCTTCTTATCTGATGTGTCTCTAATTAATAAACATTGAAACTCCACTCGTGCCTGGCGCAAATAAACAATTTTTCTTTCTTTTCTTTCTCCCCAAATATTTCTTTTTTATTCATGCGAGCTACAGATGAGTTGCACTGTAAAGGATTGGATTCAGATTGAAAAACACTGAAAAAAATAAAACTTAAGGTGGGGATGCCTTTGTTTTGTATGAAATGATAGTAAAAGGTTCAGAAGCAGTTGTAACATAAACACATCATATCAACCATTGATAGCTATTTCGAAAACTCGAGCAAATATACGGGTGCCTTTACCCGCTCATCCCTTGGGACCCAAGTGTTAGGAATGATATATGAATCCTCCTTGGACGTGCTTCCCGAATCACCCAAATATTGGTTCTCAGCAGACTGCCTACGTGTATATATCATGGTCGTTATTTATGTGCGGTATTCTCGCTTTCGAACCATTATCGTCGCCACTAGGTTTTTGCGATGGATTGCATTGTAAAATTGAATGCAGTTGATTCTAAAATACTTAGGTTCAGTGTTTGGAACGAAAATTGACGCAAAATTAATGTGTCAAATACGTAAGCTGCTGCAATTGGTTGAAATTATCCATAGATAATCATTCACATCACTTGCTTTGCAATAAATTAATTACGAATCTAAAATAATTTCCTTCCAGAAATCGGGGTCTATCTTTAATAAGTGCAAATTATATGAATTATTTAGGTATTGTAAATATAATACAATAAAAAATCTTTTGAAATGTGCCAGTAGAAAGATTTTAAGACTTCTCTTCTTGATGATACAAACTTACTTTATGTTCTACTTATACTGTGAATAGTAGAAAACAAACTCTCTAGATAAAAGCCAATAGACAAAAGCCTTGAAGTAATGGACACGCACTAAAGACTTACTTAGGTAGATATGCCTGTCCATATTTAGAGAAAAATAAACCTTATATTTTCGGTACGAATCCTTCTCTTAGACATTACGATCTGAAAAGATGTGACTTTCCTGAAGATATCACCTAAATGGGTTTATAAATAAACTCTCTTATAAAAACTAGGCAAATAGGCCTTAAGTGCTACTTCGATAGCAAAATAAAGAACTTAGAAAATCACTCAAAGATTGAATCGTTCGGAACGGTTTACCGGCTTGATTGTGAAGTCCTCTCAGCGGTGAGCACGCAATCGCAGCGATTTGTTGTTTCGCGGGAACGATTCGTCTGAAGATGATCTAAAAATACACGAAACGGTAATAGAATCTTTGTCAATATTAGAAGCTGGTTTGTACTTGAGAAGAACAAAGTGTGTGGTTGTTGTAAAAAGTTAGGTATTTCTTAGGAAATAAGTATTCTACGTTACAAAAAAATAATTAAACCGACTTCCAAAACAAAATACTTGGAAGCGAAATTTTTTTTTATCTTTTCCGAAGTAGGTGTCTTTAGTTCATCTCTTTTTAGTTTTGGTAGGAACCTCCAATTACCATGAAAATCATTTATAGCCAAAGTACATCTCATGACGATGTCAATAAGCGCAAACACGACGAGGATACATTGTTTAATTTCAACGTCCCAGTGCTTACCTTCCTGGTTCATCATCAGATCAGTACGATGGTACCATTTTCATAAGTACCAATTATTTATAAGTATTTGCTTCGACATAGTCGGTTAACTATTTGAGACATCTTATACTCGTGACATATTTATCATTAAAGAGTTCCAGTGACCCTTTGTGGTCTTATTCATCAGTTCCACTTCACTAAATGATACTTTCAAAATGCAAATGCATGCATTGTTGATGGAAAAACCAAAATCGCCATACGTATGGCTATAATTTTTGAGGAGTTCCCTCGATTTCTGCAGGATCCCATCACTATATCTTTACCTGATGACTATGGGTCCACTAAGGAAGTCACTTCAAAAAAAAGAAGAATTTTCTAAATCGGTCCAGGTGACTGAGTAATCGGGGAACATGCCTTTTTTTGAAGTCGATTAAAAATAGAGTCGTAGCCCGGATTCTGGACTTGTGCCTGGTATATGGCAATAGGCTCGTCCCATATTCCATGGGACTTGCCAAAATGTGGGTGTACTTACTATAGGTGGATCTATGCCTAAACCTTTGGGGAATACAGGTGCGATGTTATATGTAGGATCATCTCTCCATTCACAAACACAACATAAAAGTAGAATATCTAAGATTTGTAAAAGTCGGTAAAAAACATGAAAATCAGCACGAGTTAGGCGATTTGCATACTGCACTGCATCACATGCGCAGCGTAGTGTGGGAGTACGTTTTCTCACGTTGCTTGAAAGTATATCTCTTTGCATTGAAAAAACGCGTAGTGCAACACACAGAAAACGCATTCACGTGCAGTGTCATGACTTCGGAGCAGTGTGTGAATTGCCTTATTGTTACAATAATTTATACCGGGTGTGTCTGCACCGAAGCGGAAAAAATACCATGGATTTAGTTCATTATTCTGGACCCCCTAGTGTTGGCAGTTTTCGTAGAATTATTTATATTCTTGTTTTTTTTTAATTACTCCTTTTTCCACAAAAACAGCAATGAAAATAAAATGCAAATAAACAACCTTTCAGATGATTTCCTAGAGTTTACAATACAGTTCAACGCCGCCGGCTAGTACCTACACGCGCTGCATCGCCCACACTTTTTATCTTTGTCGGCGAGCCATAAAAGGAGAATAATTAAAAATTCTATTGAGCTAGATAGGAATGAAGATTTTGAACTGATTGGTAACAAAATCTAGTTGCATAATAAGCCATAGAATGTTTCGGGCAACACTGTTTTTGGTCCTATAAAACCCCAAAGAAGGTGTATTTTATTCGTAAGTGGCGCATTTCTTTCTCCACTCAGTCTTAAAACGAACCATTATCAATGTTACACATGACAAATCAGTCATAATCACGCTATGTAACAGTGTACGGGTCACAACAAAGTGATGTACTGGTTAATAAACACCTTTAAGGATTTTTTATCTACTCTCATATCATAATATTCGAATTATAAAATTCAAAACGAGTTTATATTGGCATACTTTATAAACACAATTCCGAAATTTAAAAATATAATCTTATTATAACACTATTTCTCTAACAAAATAATGCTATAAAACATTTTTTTTTCTATTACGATACAGGACAAATCCAAGAAGTTAATCACTAAGGAGTTTCCATCAATATTTTTATTGTTATTCCATTTTATAGTACCTATTATAAAAAGATTTCATTCCAATTTTAAATTGTCTATGACAATGCCTGCTTTAGACTTAGCACGCACTACGATTTTATTCGCGCGAATTTTGTTTCCTTCTACCTGTTATAGAGCTCAAAATATTCGGGTGAATAAAATTCGCGCCGTGGTGCGGTGGATTCTGTGGCAAAACACGGATTTCTTGCGGTATTATTTCCGCACAATTTCCTTACCGCAATGCAAACAACTTCATACAATTCCATAGATCGCAGAATAGTTGGAAAAAATCGCGCGAATAAAGATCGCAGTGCGTGCTAAGCCTTAGCGCATGCGCGGTTAATGCGGTGATGTGCTGGGTTTTGGCGCCATTCATACGTTTTGCAAGTTTTGATGTACTGAATTTCATGAGTTATTTAAATTATTGTTTAAAAATGTCTGTTATCAGTGAATGTGAAGAAAATTTTACTCCGCCCGATATTTTAGATGCGGCGAAGGAAATTCATCATCATCATCATAATTTCAGCCGAAAGACGTCCACTGCTAGACATAGGCCTCCCCCAGGCGTCGCCACATTGACCGATCCCGTGCTTCTCGCATCCAGCGCCTTCCCGCAACCTTAACCAGGTCATCAGTCCACCTAGTGGGAGGCCTTCCAACGTATCGTCTTCCGGTTCGCGGTCGCCATTCCAGAACTTTTCGGCCCCATCGGCCATCCGTTCTGCGAGCAATGTGCCCTGCCCACTGCCACTTAAGTTTGGCAATTCTTCGGGCTATGTCGGTAACTTTGGTTCTCCTGCGGATATCATCATTTCTGACGTGATCACGCAAGGAAATTCCGAGCATAGCCCTCTCCATTGCCCTTCGGGTGACTTTGAGCTTTCTGATAAGGCCCATTGTGAGCGACCACGTCTCGGTGCCATAGGTGATCACGAAGGAAATTACTCTTAATTTATTACCAGCAAAGTCGAGAAAAGTATATGACAAATGCTATCACGATTTTATGGCATGGAAAATGCAAAAAGAGGTATTTTGTAGGTTCAATCCCAATTTATGAGTGTAGATAAAGTAGTGTATGAAACTGCACATAACTAGGTATTAAAACATTCGTGTGAAAACGCACACTCATGTTTTAATACCCCTCATTATGCAACAGTTTCATAAACTACTATTATAGTACTTTTTCATACCACACGAGAGTTTATGTTTCCTTTACCTCACAATTAATTAACCACACTCACCATTCACCATCACTTTAATTCACTCACCATTTATTCTCCCATCATGAGAGTGTAAAGACAAATATAATTATTTATTTAATATTTTTATAGGGAATAATTATTTTTATTATGTTATTCTATTTGTTTATAGTGTGAAATGATGTGCAACCGCAATTTTACGGATAAACTATGGTTAGATATACCAAAAATTTTACGTGCCCCCTTGAAGTCGAGTTTTATTTTTATATTTTTCAAATAAAGGGTTTTCGATTTTTAAGCGCCATTATAGCATTACAGCACGCCGAATTCACACTGAATAAAAATGTCTGAATATGGTTGTACAAATGAGATAAATAATCTTTTTCCCGGACATAATAGAATAGAATACTCTTTATTATGTACACAGTATAAGTTACAGGAAGTATAGATGAAGAAAACATTACACTGGCTGACACAATGGGCAGCCTTATCGCTAAAAGCGATCTTGCCATAAGCATAATTGCGATAATTGTCATTTAATAGTTACATTTATCCACTTTTACTTGTCGTTATTGTGTTATTAAAGATACATAATAATATACACTGTCATGATACTACCAAGTATATTATTGGAACTGAAAACTCATTATACAAAAATTCAGCTCTAAAAAGGTGTTTGTGTGATATCCTTATTAGTAAAACTATAATAGCAATCTCTAAACCAATATAGTACATTACATAGTAATTATCTTGAACTAAGCTACATCATAAAATCACTCTATTGAAGAGTTTTTTGTAACTACTAACGTACTAAGTACTATAGCAATGGTCCGAATATCCTCAATACGACAAGGTCGCCTTATAGTTGAGTGTTCATCACTGCTAAAACGAAAAAAAATATAGCAGTTCGTTTGTAACTTTTATTACGCAAATCAGATGAATAAAGCCATGTTTTAACATCATCATCATCATTTCAGCCGAAAGACGTCCACTGCTGGACATAGGCCTCCCCCAGGCGTCGCCACATTGACCGATCCCGTGCGTCTCGCATCCAGCGCCTTCCCGCAACCTTAACCAGGTCATCAGTCCACATAGTGGGAGGCCTTCCAACGCCCACTGCCACTTAAGTTTGGCAATTCTTCGGGCTATGTCGGTAACTTTGGTTCTCCTGCGGATATCATCATTTCTGACGTGATCACGCAAGGAAATTCCGAGCATAGCCCTCTCCATTGCCCTTTGGGTGACTTTTAGCTTTCTGATAAGGCCCATTGTGAGCGACCACGTCTCGCTCCCATAGGTGATCACTGGCAACACACACTGGTCATATACTTTTGTCTAGAGACACTGCGGTATATTGGGCGAGAAGATATCACGCAACTTCCCGAACGCCGCCCAGCCGAGTTGGATTCGACGGTTGACCTCTTTCTCGAAATTGGACCTACCCAACTGGACCGTTTGTCCCAGGTAGACAAAATCGTCTACAACTTCGAGAGTAGAGTCTCCGACCTTGATAGGAGTGGGTGTTACATGGGCATTCATTATGATCTTGGTTTTATCAATGTTCATTTTAAGACCCACTCTTTCGGAAGCTCTACGGAGGTCATCGAGCATTTTAATGAGGCTCTCCATGGTTTCAGCCATGACCACTATGTCGTCGGCAAACCGAAGGTGAGTAATGTATTCGCCATTAACGTTGATGCCCAGCCCCCTCCAGTCCAGAACGTTGATGACATCCTCCAGCGCAGCAGTGAACAGTTTCGGAGAAATGACGTCTCCGTCTATCACGCCGCGAAGAAGGATTGGTTTCGAGGTCTGATCCTGAAGACGGACTGACATGGTGGCGGTTTTGTACAAATACTTCAACACCTCAATGTACCAGTAGTCGATCTGGCACCGTTGGAGAGACTGCAGTACAGCCCAAGTCTCTATCGAATCGAAGGCTTTCTCGTAGTCCACAAACGCTGAACAGAGAGGCAGGTTATACTCTTCGGTCTTCTGTATAACCTGCCGCAGCGTATGTATGTGGTCTACGGTGCTAAAGCCTTTTCGAAATCCGGTTGTTTCGGGGGGCTGAAAATCGTCTAACCTGCGCGTGAGACGATTCGTGATGACTCTTGAAAACAACTTTATAGAGCAACAATTTTATAGAGTAGTATTATTTTGTACTAGTGATATTAGCGCTTACTAAGCACATACTATAACGGTTGTATAAAATGGTGCAAAATTGTGTTGTCGAACGCTTTTATACAACACGCTGTCACCGCTAAAACCTTTATAACTCATTTATATGTCGTTTTTAAGGAAAATGCTTAGATTATAGGACTGCTTTGCTGTATATATAAAGCAATGAAGTTTTTTTAAATATATGTAAATATCCGGCTAAAAATTTAAACAGGGGTCCAGAATCATGTACTGAATCTATGGTATTTTTTTTCGCGTCGGTGTCAGACACAACCTGTATTTTATTTTTAACCGACTTTCCAAAAGGAGGAGGTTCTGTGTTAGACTGTACATATGCATAATAATCTGTGAACTGTTGAACACTTAGTTAATAACTAATAAGCAAAATTCTCTGAAAAAAAGAATTTGAATTTATAATCGGTTTAACTAAGCTAAACGGTTCAAAGATTTTTATGAAGAAAGCCTTTTATGATAATAAATGTTAAGGATTCTGTGAATAATTATTTTAAAATAACGTAGTTACTATTATCTCTCGATATAATTCCTGATACAAGGAGCATACCTACCTATCATCAACATCATCACCATTTCAGCCAATAGACGTCAAGTGCCTGACATAGGGCTCCCCAAAGTATCGCCACATTAATCGGTCCTTTGCATCTCGTAGTCATAAAAATAATAATGCATTTTGCGATAAGCCATACAAATAATAATGCATTTTGTTAGAACAAAACCTATAGTGACATCCTATACCTATGTATTTTATTACATCTGGCCGATTTTTGAGTTTTTAAATCCCTCCGTAATCAGCAAAAATGATTTATAGATCTTTCTAAGAAATGATTGTCTACTATACTACACTACTAGAAATATTTGTCAATAGATGGCGTAAAAAATAAAAACACCCCAAATTGCTAAGAGTATATTTACAAACCTATTTTTGTTACGTTTAAATAATTGATTATAATTAACAATGTTCCTATTCGAAATTGCGCAAAAAGAAATGGTTTTTGACACCGGAAACACTCGCATATAACATACATTTGATAAACAGCATCGATTTTTATTATTTTGCGGTTTTTTGTTTTTCATCTAGTTAAAGATTTTAAATATGATGTTTTCAGATGACAGCAGTTATAACCGATAGGCACAGAAGCCATTCTCCATGTTATCATTACTGAAAAAATAAAATATATATAAAATAGTATTATATTTTGAGGGATAAGCTTTAATTTGAATAAAATAAACATATTTAAAAAATGTTGAATTGTTTTGAATTTTATAAAAAAAAAATGAAATTAATTAGGTATAAAATTTATTTAAATAAAATTTTTGTTTGTTTTGACTTTTGTGATTATGACTTTGATAGCAATGACAGCAGACCGCAGCAGCAGCAGTGATGTATGGAGTATTCGTTCGAAAACTTTTTCCAATAATTTTACTTTGTTTGCTTTCTTGATTTGGATGATAGTCTTTTGAACTTTATTTTGAATAGCGAGTGCATCAAGGATTTCCAAAATGGAAGTTACACTATCAATTACTCCCTCTTTTCTGGCTGCTTTCTTTCAGCATGGAAGAAAGCGCTTGTTCTGCCTCTACCCAAAGTCCCTAAACCTTCGTCAGTTGCCCAGTTCCGTCCAATTTCCATTCTTCGAATCCTATCTAAAGTCCTTGAGAGTGTTGTCAATAATCAGCTGTCTCATTGCCTCTCCTCTAATAGCCTGCTAAGTCCTTATCAATCTGGATTCCGTCCTGGCCACAGCACTGTATCGGCTCTAGTTAAAATAACTGGCGATATCCGACTGGCCATGGAAAACAGGCTCCTTACGATATTGATTTTACTGGACTTTAGCAGTGCTTTTAATTCCGTTGATTTTGACATCTTCTTAGGTATTATATCCTCTCTTAATGTATCTCCTGCTGTGATTGCGTGGTTTAACTCTTATCTTCGGGGTCGCTCGCAATCAGTTCGCTCAGAGGAGGCTTTCTCTGACTGGTGCGATAAGACAAAGACAAAACAAAGACAAAGACATTTTATTTCAACTAGGCCACCAAGCGGCACTTTTGAACGTTAATACATAAAAATTGTAAAAAAAAAAGTCGTGTGGCACTCGGGGACTGCCGCGGTAAAGCTATTGCATAGCATTTATTCTAGATCCAGTCCTGGAAATTGCGTCAAAAAAATTAAAAACGTTAAAAACTCGAAAACGTAGCGAGCCAAACCCGCATTTATTTACGATTAACAAAACTCAAAAAAACAAAACAAAAATACCCTTATTCACATTGAAATAAGGTCGCTTTTCTTTGACAAGCAAAAGTGACCCTTATTTTCATTAGCATAAGGTCCACATTGATCACCATTGTCACAGAAACAGTTCGTTACGGAATTTCTGGATTCGGTCCCCGCGCTCAAGGCCCGCGATAGAAGCTATGCAATAGCTTAAAAAGTTTTTTTACAATATTTAGGTACATAAGTACATACATTAATAAATTCATATGTGTGAGGACAATGCACCCAGAATCACTACATACTATACTACCACTGACCTCTATCATACAAGTACACTGGACTTCATATTAACGATGACAAAATGAAGACATTTAATTTTCGCCATTTTGGCGCTGATAGCAACGTGACTTAACGTGAGAGTCCATCGAACTAATATTAGAGAAGGGACACAGCCGTCGGTAAAAAATACTTTTGTGGGCTTTATCGATCGTGAGAATAATTTAAAACGTAAGAGATAAAAAATCCCAGTTATTATTATTATGATTTATTTTTAAGTAATATAATAATTGCTGTAAAGGTTAACTGAAAAATATTTTCAGTCAGATTGCAAGCTATAAACTAGTGGATAGCGTGCTAGTAAAGTTATAGCGCATGACTGTCAGATCAGAGTGATTTAAATATGGGGATAGGCTAACAACTTATCCTTAAAACTAGTATATTTGAGCAAGTATCTCCTCACTCAAGTACACTAGTAAGTTAATACTTACAATCGTTCGGATTCACTCGGTTAGCGCCCATCGAATTCTTGAATGGAAAATCATTTATACAATAATAATAATAAATGAAATGGATAATCATTTACAACTGACGTATTTCTCGCTCTCATCGCTGAGATCCTGTCTCTGTAGTGTTAATAAGTAGTGGAGACTTATATCAGTTTTCAACTCTGTTTCAGATGCAGATATAAATTAATGACTTCAAAATATTTGTTAATAAAATTATAATTATCATGATATCATTCCAGAATTAATTCCAGGCTCAGGAACGTGGTAATTGGTTCAAGAGAGAGGCCTGTGCTGAGCAGTGGGCGAAGTCGGGCAGTGGATGATCATGATGATGATTCCAGAATTTAGTATTACACATTACTTTTGAACATATTATTACTGATTATTAGGCATTCATATAACATTCATCACCAATACCAATATGAGATATTTAGTTCCAACATACTACGAGTCTACGAGAAGTCAATACAGTAGATGAGTGATACGCCCTGCCTGATTTTTAAATTACACTAATATCAAAATAGTAGACTTTACTATTTTGATATTATTCTAATTCAAAAATATCACTAATACTACATATTAGTTACAATATTTCCAGGCGAATATATTAGAATTACCTAATTTTGAGAAATATCGGTACTAACCTATCTCTAAATGTGTCAATTTTAGTTCCTGAGAACCTCGAGCGGGGCGCTTTGAATCAGCACAAAAATCAACTATCATTTCATATAGTATGTTTGTTGGTACAAAATATTAAAAGTACTCACACATGTACCGTGCAGTTACATAATAGGTACTAGAAAAACATTAGCATCCGAAGCAGTTAAGTTAAGACTAATCCCAACTGACGGCGCCCGTTCACGAACATGACGCATGAAACGGCACCACCCAGCTCAACCATCATGAAGGGAACCGAATGATCCAACACACGCGCCACCATCAGAGAGACATTTGAGAGAGCATGACACACTCAACTGCTAGGGCACACATAAGTCAAAGAACGACACAAAGGTACAGCAAATGGTAGATCTACAGTTGGGTACATAGTACTCACACACGTGCTGCGCAGTTATACAATACTAAAATAAATTGAGTCTATATAATACAAATATATTCATACAGTCTTCAGCAGGTCCAAAAATACTTCAAAACAATAATGTTCTGCATATCACTTGTTTTTGCACCCTAGTGTTTGTGGAGCAAGACTAGCATTGACCCAAGCATTTTTATCAGTGATGTAATCCCCCAACTTATAATATGCCTGCCTGCATAGTGTGCGTTTAATACAAGTTTTAAATTTCGTCTCATTCAGTTCTAGAATGTGGGGAGGAATTTTATTGTAACATTTTGTACAGTACCCCATGAAAGATGAGGCTACTTTAGCCAGTCTGAAACCTGGTTGAACTAATTGGTCCCTATTTCTAGTAATGTAATTATGTCTATCGCCATTTATACTAAAAAGATGTAAATTCTTTCTCACGTACATGATGTTTTCATAAATATATTGACAAGGAACCGTCATGACGTTAATGCCCTTAAACAGTTCCCTTAAAGAATCGCGCCGGCGAAGATAGTATATCGCTCTGATGGCTCGTTTTTGCAGAATAAAAATTGACTAAATGTCTGCAGCCCTTCCCCATAGTAAAATACCGTAAGACATTATACTATGAAAGTAACTAAAATAGACCAGCCTCGCGGTATCTACATCACTTAATTGACGAATCTTTCTAACAGCATAAGCTGCCGAACTTAGTCGCCCTGCAAGTGATATTAAATGAGGACCCCATTGTAACCTTGAGTCTAGCGTGATCCCCAGGAAAACCGTTTTATCGACGAATTCTAGCTTCTCCTTGTTTAATATAATGTCACAATCAGTACTTTTGACATTTGGCAAGGAAAATTTTACGCACTTGGTTTTTTTACCAGTTAAAACTAAATTATTGGCAGTGAACCAATCCTGAACCTGCCGTAGCGCGTTATTTACGTCGTCTACCTGACAAGTACGTCTATTTATTTTTAAAATTAAAGATGTATCATCAGCAAATAACACCATGTTTAGTTTGTTTTCCAATAAACGGGGTAAATCGTTTATTTATATTAAAAATAAGAAAGGACCTAAAATTGAGCCCTGGGGTACCCCCATTTTCACGTTTAACCCCGACGAATTCACACCGTTTATTTGAACTAATTGCTGTCTATCATTCAAAAAAGATTTAACCAAACTTAACGCTGATTGACCTAGCCCGTAATGCTCAAGTTTCAGAAGTAATGTGTCATGATTAACGCAATCAATCGCCTTCGACAGGTCACATTGATACCTATGGCATCCTGCGACTCTTCCCACGGATTAAAAATGTGTTTTAATAGGGTGACACCAGCGTCAGTTGTACAACGTCCTTTGGTGAAACCATACTGTTTATCATGCAAGATGTTATTCGTATTAAAATGAATGAGCATTTGATTTAGCATTATCTTCTCAAATACCTTGCTGAAAACCAACAAAACGGATACTGGTCTATAATTATTTGTGTCTTTGCTGTCCCCGGATTTAAAAAGTGGTATAACCTTCCTATATTTAATTAGATCCGGCAAGACTCCTTGATCCAGACACAAATTGAAAATTAAAGCTAAGTACGGCGCTATAGTCTGAATAATGGAGGTACAAGCTTTGATGGACATTCCCCACAGATCTTCAGTCGGTTTGATCTTGATTTGCTTAAAAGTTTTTATTACTGTTATGGGGTTTATATGTGATAAGTTAAATACATTCGGGCAGGCTGAAACGTTCGAGTTTAATAATCCAAAAGCAAGTGAGGGCGAAGAATTTAAGGTTTCAGTAATTTTAATTGGGATGCTGGTAAAGAAATTTACAAATTCTTGCGCAACTTTTTTGTTATCTCTAAATAAGTCCGTGTGTGGTCTCAAGTGTGTAATCAGTATTATTTCTTTTATTCCTGTTCGTTTCATTATTTATAATTTTCCAAACCGTCTTGATTTTATTTTCTGCTAATTTAACCTTATTTCTAATGTACAAGGCCTTAGCTGCCTTACATGTATTTTTTAACATGTCTGAGTAAGTAGCAACATACTTATTAAACGTTTCAGTGTTAATACAAGGCTTAAGGTCATAAAGCTCGTAAAGTCTTTCCCTACTTTTTCTAAGTCCTGTAGTCGCCCAGTCACTGAATAAAAACTTAGGGCATATAGTTTTAGTTATCTTCTTAAAAGTGTTAATGAACTCTTTTTGAACTACTGAAAACCTTCATCATACAAAATATTACCATCATTCACTGTGAGGTCCTGATGGCTTAACTTACCGATAAAGTACTGTTAAATTTATTTAATTTACCGGATGTTATTGGTCTGGATTGAATATGCATTTGTTTTATTAGCATAATGGACTCAATCTATCTCGCTGCGGGTGTTCCCCAGGGTGGCGTCCTTTCTCCTCTTCTTTTCTCTGTTTTTATAAACGCTATCACTAAGGTCTTATCTTCAAACTATCATCTCTATGCTGACAACCTGCAGCTTTACCGCCACTTCAAACTTGAAGAGCTCACTGGAACTATCGATGCCATCAATAATGATCTTGGAAATATCTGTCAGTGGGCTAAAAGTTTTGGCCTTTTAGTGAACCCAGAAAAATCACTAGCTCTCATTATTGGTGGCAGATATTTCGTCAATTTATTGAGTAACCAGTCTCAGCCTTCTGTTTTCTACGATGCCGTCGCTATAGCCTACTCCAAAAAAGTAAAAAACTTCTTCTACCTCTTCTTGACTTTGCTGATGTCTGCTTCCTGGATGCAACTGAAAAACTTCTTGATAAGCTCGAGCGTTTGCAAAATTTGTGCATCTGCTTCATTTTTGGCCTCCGAAAGTACGACCATGTGTCGGAATTTCTGAAGCGGTTGAAGTGGCTGCCTATTCCCGCCGAGATACCCACACTCTTTCTCTACTGTTTTCTGTTCTTCACAATCCTACCTTTCCTTCGTATCTTCAGGAGCGCTTTGAGTATCTTGTTCCAAGAGGAAAGTCTTGCCGTTCCTCATCATCTCTTCTCCTTCGTTTTCCTCCTCACTCATCAAGTCGTTTCGGTGGATCTTTTACTGTTCGTGCTGTCCGCCTCTGGAATAATCTTCCTCACACCATACGGGATAGCCCTTCGTTAGATATCTTCAGGAGAAGAACTAGGGAACATTTCCTGTCAACATGACACATAAATATGTATGTATTTTAGTTATATATTATCAAGTATGTATTATGTTTATGCATTGTGTGCTGTACACGTATTTGTGTAATGTATTTAGTTAGTAAGAATTGAAATTGAAATTTGTTTTTATGTTTCTTTTTTTTGTTGTGCGCTTTTGTTCACTGTCCTAATTGTGTAAATCTCGCTATAACACTGAGGTTCGCTGTAAGAAAACCCGATTGTGGGTCGCCTTTGTACATAAGTTGTCCTTCTGTATTTGTATATGTTTGTTTTGTGTACAATAAAGAATATGAATAGGATTTTTTATTTTTTCAATATACATTACAAAAATAGTAGATTATTGCATCGAGCACAAAGTAATTTATTTTTGCACCGAGTGCCTGATTTAGAGCCCGAGCGTTAGCGAGGCAGGTTTATCTAACTGGCTCGAGGGCAATATAAATTACTTAAGGCGAGGTGCATAATCTGCTTTTCTTTCAACTATTACCTATAGGAATAGTAGATAAAAGAAACTCATATCAAACAGTTAAAATAGAAGTTTAATTATTGAAATTAAAAGATTTTCTATAACACTGTCGGCTTCATTTATAATGTTTTCCGGAGTTAATGTGTCGCTAGATGATTCCATTTTAATTCGAAGCCGAAGCACTCAAAATCAGATAGTATCACACTCCAGCCTTCAGACAAAATAAAAACAATAAATATCCTGTTAAAATACTCCCAGAATAATAATTAATCACTTAGGTGAACTTTTTATGCCCGAATTTTTAAAATATGGGGACAACTTTCACAACCAGATTACACTTTTATTAAAAAACTCGCGAATATATTGTAAAAATATTAAAAAGTTCAGGATTACGATTTACAACTGAATAAAAAAGGTAGCGTTGAGTTCTTTTGCATATTTTTCTATCAGACTCATTTAAACGTTTTAAGGGCACGTTTACATGAACCTTTTTACCGAGCAATTAAGGTACCCTACCTAGCTACTAATTTTTATCTATCATCAATAATTTTCTGAGCGCACGCCAAATAATGTGTTTTACAGGCAACATTTTGCTACCTTGGGTTACATTATTGCAATTTTCATAAGGAGCTCTTTTTTTTGAAAATATATAATAGCCTATGACACTCAAGAATAATGTAGCTTTCTATTGGTAAAACAATTTTCAAAGTTGGTTCAGTAGATCCAGAGATTACCCCTTACAACGTCACAAACCCACAAACTTTACCTCTTTATAATATTAGTATAGATAAGCTTACTTACTTTTTTGTGCACTACAAGCCAGTAAAGGCCAAATATATTATTATTATCAATACTTGGTGTAAGATCGACTACACAAGGCTAACGTTAGTTATTTGATATTATAACTTTATTATTGCTAATGGTTGTTTTGATACATTATCTATATCATATTATGGCCTTATTCCTAAAATGTTATATTGATTTAAGGGCTAGTCTATATCCTCTGCCTTATCCTTGTTATTTTGTTTATATAATATTGTAAATCTTTATGTGGTTGTAAACGATATCGAGAAATACTATGAAAGAACTTCCGTGGGGTTTGTTGCCCTTCTTCCCACAAGAACTAATCTAGCGAACGGGCGGTAAGCTCAATGAGCCTTCTAAATATGAATTAATTGACAAGCTTTATTTAAATAAATACCGAGTCTTATCTTTCTGTGCTTTTATTCATAAAACCCTTTCGTTACACACCACATACATTGGAACTCTGATACACAGTAAATAACCAACAACCATCTTGACATACAAACCTTGCTATCTTGGTAGATATTTATTCTTTTATATAGAGTTCCAGTTTCTTAAATATGCAACGTATGATATTGAGTTTTAGAAATGCGTCCGATCTTGATGCCGAACACACAGGCAAAAAAAAAAAAATTAAGTGTTCAACGAATGAAGGGGCTATACCTTTGCCCAGTATACTCTTTGCACTCATCAAAGGTACCAGCCTGCTGAAATCGCTATTATTTTTACCGCAGTATAAGCTAACATTCTCGGTAATAAGCACAGATAGAAAAATATTGTGTAAAAAATACCTGTAAATTTTCATCCACATCACATTTTTTGTGAAAAGACGTCCGTTGCTGGTCCTAGTTGTCTGGCATTTTGCTGAACTGAAAATTTTTGGTGCAGCCGCGGGTTACACTATATATGTCATGGTTTTAAAATTAAGTTCCCCTTTATTTGTACCTACATTGTGTGTATCTGTGTGTGCCAAATAAACTAGTTTTCTTTCTTTCTTTCAAAGCGTCGCTTTCGTCGATTTCAAATCACAATTGCCCGAAAATTACATATAAATATTACTTCATTCTAGTATCTGATTTCAGCAATGTGGACACATAAGGGGACACTAAAACAGCCTCCACGAATGACGCGGCTAAGCCGTCGTCCGGCGCACTTTGTGCAGTCAGCATCATTTTGCACTACCAGCCTGCTGACTCACTCTCTTTACTACGGTATTAGGTAACATTCTCGGGTATTCGCACCGACGCGACAAATACCAAGAAAACGTTGGCAGAACTAACCGACATTTCTAAAATTGAATTTTCATCTGTATCAAAGACAAAGACAAAGATATTTTATTTCAACTAGGCCACAAAGCGGCACTTTTGAACGTTAGAATACATTAAAATTTACAGGGAATAAAAATTGATTCTACCGTGCATTCGGAAAGTAGCTTGTTATGGAGAAGAACGCACAAGAAACTCCATACTTACTCTTTTAAAAAAATATATGTATTTTTTACAAAATTTAGGTACATAAGTACATACATTAATAAATTTATATGTGTGAGGACAATGCACCCAGAATCACTACATACTATACTACGTACAAAGTATTAAAAGTACTCACACATGTACTGTGCAGTTACATAATAAGCACTAGAAAAACACTAGCATCCGAAGCAGTTAAGTTAAGACCAATCCCAACTGACGGCGCCCGTTCACGAACATGACGCATGAATCGGCACCACCCAGCTCAACCATCATGAAGGGAACCGAATGATCCAACACACACGCCACCATCAGAGAGACATTTGAGAGAGCATGACACACTCAACTGCCAGGGCAAACACAAGTCAACGAACGACACCAAGGTACAGCAAATGGTAGATTTACAGTTGGGTACATAGTACTCACACACGTGCTGCGCAGTTATACTATACTAAAAGAAATTGAGTCTATCTACTATTTTAGTTTATTTTTATGGTTCTGAGCTCCGAAAGTTGAACTTATAAATATAGCATAACCTCGCGCCTGTATTTCTGTAAGGGTATGGCAGAGGTGTACTCTCATTTCAGTTATGATTAAGTTCCATGTTATTGGAAGCGACCCTATTGCCATAACCGGGCACAAATCCAGAGTCCAGGAGAGAGAAAAAATATTTATTTGTCACAAAAGTACTTACAAACGTTACAAGATTTTGCTTAAACTAAACCCTTAACGTTAGTACGTATTAGCAGTTCTTAAATTATGTTACTAAAGACAAGTTCAAAATAAAATAAAATGAATGTGAGTAGGTATAAATAAAAGCAGATGCATGTCGTGGTTGTGGCAAGAAACTGGAAGGTTTCTTGCCACAACCACGACATGCATCTGCAAGCCAGATGAAGAGTCAGCATAATGCTGTGCCATGGGGGACCCGCAACACAGCGCCAAATTTTTGTGGTCGCCTAGTGAGAAATGCCCGATGGAAAACCTAACAACCCTTTGCTCGACCCAGGGCTCGTTGGTAGCAGATCGTGGAGAGTCTGGTTTTGATGTTCAACTGGTCGAGAGTGGACTTATTAGTGCATTTTGCTGTCCATTGTATCAGTAACATTCTTCTCCAGTAAATAATAATAATAATAATAAGAAGTGTGAGAGGAGGCCCTCTATGAGAGGAGGCCTGTGTCCCAGCAGTGGGAACTTTAAAAGGCTGATGATGATGATGATGATGATGAATAATAAGAAGAATCTGTGGCCTGGCTTGTCAAGAGTGACACTAAAATTTTCTTCGCTCTTCGAATTTTTTAGAATATATTTATGAATCCGAACAATACCACCATTAAAACTACATAAAACTAAATTTAAATAATGTCTACATATATATTTAATAAAACAACAAGAAGAAAACATAAACTATAATTAAAATGAACAACATACAATAAACCAGAATGACAAGCTGAGAAGAAAATGCTGACACGAAGCCAGGCCCGAGCCAAAAACACACGCCCAACATCTTCGGGTTCGTCGCTCAGCTCCGCCTCGCAGCCGCCGGGATCCCCTACAACCGTGAGTCAAGCGATCCAGGACGCTGCAGTTGCGTCGAGCTCGAGCGACGAATACTTCTCTCCGCCGACGACACCACCACCTACGCGTCGACGGGGAGGACGCCGGCCACCGGACAGCCTAGGACCTTGAGGCCCATCGGTCTCTGACAGGGTCCCCGCTCCCGGTGAAAGTGTGCAGCGCATGCGATGGACGCAATCGATTAACGAAAACGTCATGCGCGCATACTTTGGGGCTACAGAGGGGGGAAGTAACCTGACTGCGTACCGTGGTCGGATGCTCTCTCTGTTTCAGGTGCTTGAGCCAGCTGTCAACGTGTCGGCCCAACGTCTATCGGATCAGGTGCGGGTCATCCAACGTAACCGTATGCTGGATGACGCCGTACTTGATAGACTGCGTGAGGAATCACAGAGTAGCCGTGTCTCACCTGCCTTGCCACCGGCCGCGGTGCAACTGCAACCCAGTGTTTCACCGCGACCCGACCATGTTGGCGAGGACGACGACGACGAGGCTATATCTGTGAGTACCCAATGCAATGCGCGTTTGAGGAGCGCTTTGGAATGTGCATTCAGCGAGTATCGCTCCACACCGCCTGAGCTTAGACCTCGACTACCTCGTTTGCCCATGCATAAGAAAAATAGGGCGTTGGTGTGTGCTCTAGATTCGCAGCTATCAAATGTTTTTGATAGCAGCAAAGACCTTGCCGACACCCACTCGATCTTGTACTGTGCGGCTGCAGCAGCATGTTGTGTAGCTAATGTCAAGTTTCCCAAAACTGACAGAGCTACACGACCAGCTATACCAGTTTGGCAGTGCAGGATTGAGCGTCGTATCGGTGAGGCTAGAGCACTCATCGGCAAGCTTATCTGCTTCAGGGAGGGCAACACTCGCCCTAGAGTGATGCGCTTTGTGAGGCGGGCGTTCTCAGGGACTGATATCAGTTCTCGAGATTATATGTCCCGCGTCACAGAGCGTATCGACTTCCTGAAGCAGAAGATCTATGCATGGGCAAACCGTATTCGTCGGTACAAGCGGCGAGTGGAGCGATACACCCAGAATCGCACATTCCAGAGCAACGAAAGGTGGGTTTATAGGGCTTGGGAGCAACCCAACTAAGGTGTGACTGATACGCGCCTACCGGATAACGACGCCATGTGTTCGTTCTGGCGCGATATCTGGTCGGTGCCTGTCAGTCACACCGAGGGTGACTGGACTCGGGAGGTCGAACGGGCGTGCGATCCGATACCACAAATGGGGGCAATTACCATCAGCCCCCAAGATGTGGCTAGTGCAGTCCGTCCGTTGCCTAACTGGAAATCTCCAGGGCCAGACGGACTGCACAACTTTTGGATTAAATGGTTCCAAAGATCGCACGCTCGTTTGGCAACTCAGTTCCAGTCTGCCTTAGAGTCAGGATCACTGTCCCAGTTCCTAACGACAGGAATGACCCACCTGCTCCACAAATCAGGTAGTACTGCGGATCCTAAAAATTATAGACCGATAACGTGCTTACCGACGGTCTATAAAGTTCTTACATCCATTCTGAGAGCGAAAATTAATCAACATATTGACAATAACGCCATCATGTCTGCTTCTCAGAATGGATGTAGGAACGGGTCCCGCGGTACTAAGGAGCTGCTCCTCATAGACATTGCTATTAGCCAACAGGTTCGCCGTTCCCGCAAGGATCTGGCGACATGTTGGATAGATTACAAGAAGGCCTATGACTCAGTGCCACATACATGGCTCATGAGGGTGCTGGAGTTGTATAAAATTGATGCAACTCTGCGCGCCTTCCTGACGTCATGTATGGGGCAGTGGAGGACGGTCCTTCACTATCCAGGATGTCGACAGATTCAGGAAAACAGCGAACTACTACTAAAGGGTCACCCTGCCTTACTCCTCTGAGGATCCGAAATTCATCTCCAGTACCACATCTCAAAAGCCTCTACTAATACAAGAACATGTTTCTTAACCCTCTCTTTTATAGTTCCTCGTAGTGTACATAAGACAATAAGACCAGCTATAATAAAGCACTTAAGTTTTCCCACTTATCGTTAACGATGAACCATTTCATTGCGAAACATAACATTAAGGATTAATATTATATGTTAGCCTGTAATAACTTACATAAAGTTACGATAGTTGTTCCATTTCTGTATTAAAGGAAAAAATTAATTGAATTATTATTTTTAAAAGAAATATGTCTCAAAAGGAACCTTTGATGTTGACACGGCCTGAAACCTCATTTTGACTATCAAAAGATATAAATGCTTTTTTAAGAAACCACTGAACCCTGTTTGCCAAACTACATATATCATGATGGAAAAATGGTAACAGTAAAAAAATCTTTTGCTAAAATGCCGACGACCAAATCTTACATTCTTGCACAAAATAAAATTTAATCACACTGAATATCGTTACAAAAAATGACAAAAGTTCGTTGTTGGAGTGTTCAAAGTCGTCAGATTTTGAAAAGGTAGGGAAAGCCCACTATTTCTTAGTCAGATTTTCTTATTTCAATTTGGGTCAGACACCTGATAAAATAAAATACAACTACTCTGAAGATCATCTCGAAAACAGTAATTTTTGGAAATCTGAAAGTTTCAGATAATGCTCCTGACGACAGGGTTCATATCTAAAACATTTTAGATATATTCCGCACCTAGTCGGCTATCAACTTTTTCACCCGAATATGGTTGCACAAAAGCCTTGATAGCTCTCTCTTCAATAAAAAAGATTTGTTAAAGCTGATCGACTAGGTTTAAGATAGTGACTATTGTGTGTTAGATAAAATTGTTTGGAGAAATGGGGCTATCGTCTATGTTATGTATAAGTTGGTGGTTTCTATAGTTGGTGGTTTCTATAGTCAGGGAAGTATTATTTGATTTTGTTTGTTACTTCTAAGCTAAGTATAACCTCCGCTTTCTAAAGGAACGTCCTCACTGGAGCATTCTTTCGTGAGCATTTGTAAACGAGCAATCGTAGCCGAGCAACAAATGCTGCACAGCAAGCCCAGCATTCACTTTCGAGCAAATCTATGAACGTTAGGAGCATTTATTTATTTATTTATTTATTCACAAATTTGAGACAACCATACAGAGCAACTCAATAATAAACACAAAATAGACAGATCGTTGGATGTGAAATGGTACAATGAAAAGATGGTTTGGTTGTCTATAGTCTGATTCGCCCTATCCCCTCGTACTAGTATAAAACTGTATCACGAGCGGATAGTCTTCCTCAATCTTAGAACAACAGATTTTCACAAGGTTCCAGTTACAGTCACATAGCAGCGGTTTGATTACATACTGGTAGGTGATTACATACAGGTAACAAATCATGGTACAGATAGTTATATTAAGTTACAAAAGATTCGAATACGATCTCGTTAAATGTCATTCGTTCGATAATACGATTGACAAAGAAGGTCACAAACACTTAAGATCAAGGAACTGTTCCTTGTTTTACAAATGGTCACTGATTTCATCATCGGAGTGCTCTCTTTCGAGCGTTTTATTTGCGTGAACATTCGAATGCGAGCCGTTTCCGCGAAAATCATTGTGACGTCGATACCGGCCGAAGTTCACGCTTCCGTGTAAGCTTTTTAACGCTCGGCTCAACGACCTCACCACTCGAATATTCGACGTCGAATGCTCTTTACACGTGAATGCTCTCAGTGAGGATGTTCCTTTACATGAAAATTTAAAGTTGAATATTTGTCAAACTAATTTTATGACCAAAAAACTTTGATATTAAAGGAGGCTCTGAACTCTAAATTCTTAATAACATCACTTTAGTTTACGAAAATATATTTTAGTATCTCGTTTGTCGTCATTATTATTCCGAAAACATTTTCCGATACAACGTTTAATAATTAAACTGCACGCTACGTTTAGGTACACAGAAATAGCCACATACTTGGTCCAAACAATAACAACAGTAACATAATATGCAGCCGTTGTTTCCCTAAAACTCGCAAAATATTGTTATAGCCCCACAAATAAAGATACATTTACAGATATCATTATATCAGACAAAAACAAAAGCCAGATAGATGCTGTGTTGTTGTTCACAATATTTATGAACATTATTTTTTAAATCTCTACCGAACTCGCTTCGTACAAAATTTGACAGCTGTCAATGTCAATGTCAAAACCTTTTGATATGTTGTTACAGACATGTAAAAATCAGAGGCTCAATTCCAGTTTTTACGGAATCAAAAGGATTCAAACTAACACTGTATTAAATAAATACTCAATTTTCATATTGTGAAAGTTGATGACCGATTTTTGTGAAAAACGAAACGATATAATAGTTCGTTTCTATTTAATAGGTGATCGTGGGAAGTGTGTGTGTGTGAAGTGATTAATTACATTAGATTGATTTGATTATTATTGCTTTATTTTGTTAGTGACATTCTTAATGGCTCGACGCGATTCGATTTGTATCACACGGATAAGGGAATTTTACTAAGCAAAATTGCAAGTACAGTCTAACTTTATTCTTAATATCCTTCGGCAAACTTCGTGTTTACAACTATTTTCTTAATGTCCTTCGGTAAACTTGGGCAACTCGGATTTGTATTAGTTGTCCTTTGCACTGGGTGTAGACCGGACGCTCTCAATCAACTTGCAAGCCTGATAGAAATCCGACGACCAACGAAACACGAAATTTGCCGAGGAACATTGAGAAAATAGTTGTACTGTACAGGGACACAATTCGATGCAAAACGAAAGATTTGCACTTAAAATTTGTATACAAAATACGTGCGCAATATCGCCTGTCGACCATCTGAGACCATTAGCAAGGTCCCTTATAGTAAGATTTTCAATCCATGTTCAAAATAATTTCATAAATAAGTCAAAACTTTATAAAGTTAAAATTACGAAAAAAAAACACCTACTATAAAACCTACTAGAAGTTTATTTTCTTCAAGCTAAGTAACATTATCGCTAAACAAATTAGTCTCATTATTAAAGTATTTTCCTAAAGAAGCATGGAATAAAAAACACAAAACAAATTCTGAAAGCTTTTGTAACTGTGCCAGTTTTTACTCACCCAATAGCCTAACGAGCTTCACCGATTTTATTGCTAACTTTGGAGCCCGTATGTGACTTGTGTCAGCAACAAATATTGCAACAAAGGTTCGTGGTCCAGTCCGTTATACTCAAAAGAGAAGGCCTTTAGTATATTATTCAAAAGGAAAATGTAATAGCACGTACCTTTAAGTTTGTTATATTGCCCCGGGCGAATATGTAACGAGCCAAAAAGGTTTTTTTTTTCTCAAATGCATTTTCCTTTGTAGGTTTCGTATTGCTGTGTTCATTCAAAAATATCACTTTTGGAAATACGGTGAAATTCTGTACCGAAATATAAGAATTACTTTTTTACTTTGTACGACGACCATTTCATTAAAAATATATAATATATATTTAATTTATTTTATAATTCTATATAAGAACATAATTATCTTCTTATCCCTCTTGGTACTTGTAGATTGAGTATGTTTCCTATGAGAAATAACATACGTTTTCTCACATCCACATTCTTCTTCTTTTCATTTATTTATCAATTGATGTACACACACATAATACAGGGACAAGAAGAAGGAACAGAAAGGTATGCACCTGCGAAAAGAATATGATAAAAAGAGGTCTACATCTCTTGTGATCATATTCCTTTCCTTTATTGTGTGTGGAGGGGAAAAATAAACACAAAACAATTCACTGTTTTGTAATTTACAATATAAAAAATAAAATTTACTGTCGTATATATACATATAAGTAACAATCAATCCGACTAGCTTTTTCCTAACTATGTTGGGGTCGGCTTCCAGTCTAACCGGATTCAGCTGAGTACTAATGTTTTACATGGAGCGACAGCCTATCTGACCTCCACAACCAAACTTTATGTTTGTGGCGACTTAAATATAGATCTGTTAGTCAACTCGCCTGAAAAATGTAAGCTCATTTCATTATTTAAATCGTTTAACCTAAAATATTTATTTAATGAACCAACAAGAATAACAGCAACTTCAGCTTCTTGCATAGATAATGTATTCACTAATTGTAAAGTAAAAGATTCGTTTTTAATTAGTGGCGTTAGGTCATACCATACTGGTCAACTAGTATCTTTTGAGTCAAATTAAAAAATTAACCTAGCTAAATCAATTCGATTAAGACCACTTACTAAAATAAATTAATCTCTTTTAATAATAATGTTTTTAGCAACCTTTGTAACGCCAGTTTTGATTCAAACGACCCCAATATAAATTACGGCACGTTGTTTTCAACAGTTTGCCAAGAATTCAATAAAACGTGTCCTGTAAAAACAGTTAAAGTCAACAATTCCAAATCGAAATTTAGTGAATGGGCCACTGTGGGCATAAGAAAAAGCCGAGATATCTTATATAATTTATATTACGAAAAATCTTTGACTTCCGATCAAGTTTTTCACACTTATGTTAGAAACTATTCCAAAATATTCAAAAGAGTCTGCGCTCAAGCAAAATCTCTAATAATAATTAACAAAATTGGTGCTTCTAATAATAAAATAAAAACTGTGTGGCAATTAAATAATAGAGAAACTGGAAAGATACAACAACGCGATCAGAATGAGTTGTCTTTGAAAATAACTAATCAAACCATTTCTGATAGGCAAGAAGTCGCTGAGACATTAGAAAATTTCTTTACCAACATTCCGTTAGAGGTTACGAAGTCTCTTCCTTCCTCATCTAAATTAGCTGAAGCTCTACTTAAAGAAAACTTTACTAAAGACATACCAATCTTTAAATTTAAACCAATATGTATTGATACAATTAAAAACGCGTTCAAAAGTCTCAATATAAAGAATACTGAAGACTTGTGAGGGAAATCCGTTAGGGTTCTTGAAGATATTATTGACTCAATTGCTCCTATCCTAACAGGCATATTCAATCAATGTTTGGACAGTGGCACTTTTCCTGACTTAATGAAACACAGTAAAGTAGTACCAATTTTCAAATCATGCTGTAAGAGTGATCCTTCTAATTATAGACCTATATCCGTCAGCTTCCAGCATTGAGTAAAATCTATGAAAAAATCATGCTGGAACAGATGTTGTCTCACTTCAATTCAAATGGGATCCTGCATAGTCAACAGTTTGGTTTCACGAAAGGTAGGTCGACAACGGACGCGGGAGTAAAACTCATCAGCCTCATCTTGGAGGCTTGGGATAGGTCCCAGGATGCCATTGGCATTTTCTGTGATCTCTCAAAAGCTTTCGACTGCGTCGACCACAACACACTGATCTGTAAATTACACCACTACGGAATTCGTGGAAAATCTGCTGATCTCGTGCTTTCCTATTTATCAAACAGACAGCAAAAAGTAAATGTTAATGGGGCGACGTCCTCCGGGTCTCTAGTCAAGATGGGCGTGCCCCAAGGTTCAATTCTCAGCCCTTTCCTTTTTCTTGTTAACATTAATGATCTCCCTTTTATGATGGCCAAATTATCGGATATAATTCTATTTGCTGATGATACTTCGCTAATTTTTAAAATAGATAGGCAAGATACGGATGTCTCAAATGTCAACGAAAGTCTGATTGTTCTCTCAAAATGGTTCGCAGCTAACAATCTTTTACTGAATACGAAAAAAACAAAATGTCTAAAGTTCTCTTTACCAAATGTACCAAAACATGACCTAAACCTAAATCTTGACGGCAAAAATCTTGAAGTTATAACGGAAACTGTATTCTTAGGGATTACTATCGATTCAAAATTGCAGTGGGGCGCGCACATTAGAACTCTTTCAGGTCGGTTAAGTTCGGCTGCATATGCAGTAAGGAAAATAATGCAGCTAACCGATGTAGCTACAGCTAGGTTAGTATACTATGCTTATTTCCACAGTATTATGTCTTATGGCATTCTGCTGTGGGGATCAGCAGCAGACGTTGACTCAATTTTCATCCTACAAAAGAGGGCAATCCGCAATCTATAAAATGGGTCCTCGCGAGTCCCTCAGAGAAAAATTTAAAGAGATCGATATACTGACTCTACCTTCACTTTATATTTTGGAATGTATTTTGTATGTCCGTAAAAATCGGGGGCTTTTCAAAACTAGAAGCGACTTCCATAATTTAAATACACGCAGTAAGCACGAAATTGTAATACCCAAATTCAGATTAACGAAAACTAGCAAGTCTTTTCTTATAAACAGTATACGCTTTTATAACAAGTTGCCAAAGTCAGTTATAGAACTGACCGATGGAAGGTTCAAAAACTACATCAAACGTATCGTTATTAACAAAGCATATTATAAAATCAAGGACTACGTTGAAGATAAAAACATTTGGCCTTAGCTCCTTCTGCGCATGCAGCTTCCCTGGTAACTTGTAAACGGCACAAATAAGTGGATGTCTCTAACTATTCTCAATCTCATTTTTTCTTTCCTTCTTTTAATTAGACTTTTTACAATGGTTTTCAATCATCTTTATAGCCCTTTGCTAAGAATAGTAACAGCACTGATAACAACATTTGTGCCACACGTTAAATTTAGTCTTGTTATACTATTTTTTTTTTTTACCTTTGTATAGATTCTTTTACCGATTGTTTTGTGAATGTGTGAACATTGTAGGCCTTCTTGATGCTAGTTAACATTTGTTAACTTTTTTATTTAATATATAATCTTTTAATCGCTGAAGGTCATACAGGTCTACGCCCCAACCTCGGCACACCCCGACGATGAGGTAGAGACCATGTATGAGGATATCTCCAGAGCCATGCATGGTTTCAAAACTCACTTCACCGTTGTCATGGGGGACTTCAACGCGAAACTGGGCAAACGAGACGAGGATGAGCTGCAAGTGGGGCAATTTGGAGTTGGACAACGGAACCACCGGGGTCACCTACTGGCCAGTTTTATGGAGAAGGAGGGCCTCTATATGATGAACTCCTTCTTCAAAAAGCGTGAAAACAGGAAGTGGACCTGGCAGAGCCCCGATGGTGCAACAAAAAATGAGATCGACTTCATCATGTCAACCAAGAAGCAAATGTTCAATGATGTCTCTGTGATCAATTCGGTAAAAACCGGGAGCGATCACCGCATGGTAAGAGGCACATTGAACATTAATATTAAGCTTGAAAGGTCTCGACTGATGAAGTCCACGCTCCGGCCAGCACAGATCCAAGTCCAAAACCCCGAGAGCTTTCAGCTCGAACTCCATAATCGTTTCGAGTGCCTAGGGAGCTCCGTGGATGAATATAGCAACGGGTTCGTGGAAGCTGTCCATACGGTCGGGTCTAAGTTTTTCAAGACCCATCGTACAGATAGAAACAAAAAGCTCTCAGATCACACCCTCAAGCTTATGAAGGAGAGGCGTGAGATGATCCTGCAGTCTTCAGATGAGGCGTGCAAATACCGGCAGCTCAATAGACAGATCTCTAAATCCTTGAAAAGAGATCTCCGACGCCTCAATACAGAGCGTATTAAAAACGCTATCGAGCGAAATAAAGGCTCCAAGGTGTTCTCAAGGGATCTGGCTATTGGGCAGAGCCAACTCACGAAACTGAAGACCGACGATGGCAGGATCGTATCCGCCAAACCGGAGCTTCTCAGGGAGATCGAGACATTCTATGGGCAGTTGTACACTTCGATCAGCAAGCCCGTTGCGAGTCTAGCAAACGACCCAAGAGCTAGATTGACCCGACACTATACCGAAGATATCCCGGACGTCAGCCTGTACGAGATTAGGATGGCTCTGAAACAGCTCAAAAACAACAAGGCGCCGGGTGATGACGGAATTACGGCCGAACTCCTGAAGGCAGGTGGAAAACCGGTCCTTAGGGCCCTTCAGAAGCTGTTTGATTCCGTCATACTCGAGGGCAAAACGCCACAGGCATGGTGCAGGGGTGTGGTGGTACTCTTCTTCAAGAAGGGCGACAATGCCCGGTTGAAGAACTATAGGCCCATCTCACTTCTTAGCCATGTCTACAAGTTGTTTTCAAGAGTCATCACGAATCGTCTCGCGCGCAGGTTTGACGATTTCCAGCCCCCCGAACAAGCCGGATTCCGAAAAGGCTTTAGCACCGTAGACCACATACATACGCTGCGGCAGGTTATACAGAAGACCGAAGAGTATAACCTGCCTCTCTGTTTAGCGTTTGTGGACTACGAGAAAGCCTTCGATTCGATAGAGACTTGGGCTGTACTGCAGTCTCTCCAACGGTGCCAGATCGACTACCGGTACAGTGAGGTGTTGAAGTGTTTGTACAAAAACGCCACCATGTCAGTCCGTCTTCAGGATCAGACCTCTAAACCAATCCTTCTCCAGCGCGGCGTGAGACAGGGAGACGTCATTTCTCCGAAACTGTTCACTGCTGCGCTGGAGGATGTCTTCAAGGTTCTGGACTGGAGGGGGCTGGGCATCAACGTTAATGGCGAGTACATTACTCACCTTCGGTTTGCCGACGACATAGTGGTCATGGCTAAGACCATGGAGAGCCTCAGTAAAATGCACGATGACCTCAGTAGAGCTTCCGAAAGAGTGGGTCTTAAAATGAACATGGACAAAACCAAGATCATGGTGAATGCCCATGTAACACCCACTCCTATCAAGGTCGGAGACTCTACTCTCAAAGTTGTAGACGATTATGTCTACCTGGGACAAACGGTCCAGTTGGGTAGGTCCAATTTCGAGAAAGAGGTCAACCGTCGAATCCGACTCGGCTGGGCGGCGTTCGGGAAGTTGCGTGGTATCTTCTCGTCCAATTTACCGCAGTGTCTCAAGACAAAAGTCTATGACCAGTGTGTGTTGCCAGTGATCACCTATGGGACCGAGACGTGGTCGCTCACAATTGGCCTTATCAGAAAGCTCAAAGTCACCCAAAGGGCAATGGAGAGGGCTATGCTCGGAATTTCCTTGCGTGATCACGTCAGGAATGATGATATCCGCAGGAGAACCAAAGTTACCGACATAGCCCGAAGAATTGCCAAACTTAAGTGGCAGTGGGCAGGGCACATTGCTCGCAGAACGGATGGCCGATGGGGCCGAAAGGTTCTGGAATAGTGACCGCGAACCGGAAGACGATACGTTGGAAGGCCTCCCACTAGGTGGACTGATGACCTGGTTAAGGTTGCGGGAAGGCGCTGGATGCGAGACGCACGGGATCGGTCAATGTGGCGACGCCTGGGGTAGGCCTATGTCCAGCAGTGGACGTCTTTCGGCTGAAATGATGATGATGATGATGATATAATCTTTTTATTTTATTTTTTTTAGTTTCTTACGACTTATTGTCATAAGTCGGGCCTGCGTTGTCCCCCCATATCTAAGGCTGACCCCACATTTGGCGATTTGGCGGGCGCGATCCTCGGGTGTGCGCGCTGCGTGAGCGTCGGGTGTTGCCGTTACCTCACGCAGCGCGCGCAACGCGCACGCGGCGCTCGCACTGCTCGCGCGCCTGTGGATCGCGCACGCCAAATGTGGGGTCAGCCTAAGTACTAATGCTGTAACATGGAAATATTGTAAAACCAAACCATTTTTAAAAGAGTAACTATAGAGTTTCTTGCCGGTTCTTCTCCATAGGAAACGACCAACCCGAACCGTGCACCTTTTGTCGACGTTTTATAAGTGCCCATGTAGGCCTATGTGAAATAAAAAAAATTGATTTTGATTTTGAACCCAGTAACTGGGTAACACGATACCCCTTGGCTAGACTGGTGTTAGATCTCAAGCTTCTTACTACTCGTAACGACTGTCAAATATCTTCAAATGACAGCCGGGACCAATGGCTTAGCGTGCTTTTCGAGGCACAGAGGAAACTCAGTATGTTGACATGGTCATCTATCCACGGACCGACCTCGTCAAGCGTTACTTAACCTTGAAGATCGACCCGTGCGGCAATTATATACTAAATCAAATACTAAATAAATACTAATATGTATATAAAAAGATAATCGTGATCGGAAATCTTTTCGTGTCGGTTCATCAAATTATACTGTTTGGGCCCAGTAGGTAGCCAGTGGTCACGTTTATTGCAGCGTTGGGAGCTTTTTTCATACCCATCCACATTGTTCAACCAAGATAGTAAGCGTAAAAAAACCTTAACACATTTTGATTGCATGCTACATTATTTATCTAGTAGTAAAGGCGCTTCGATCGACAATGTATTGAACACTTAATTATGACACGATATCTTGCGAAAACACCCCGATTCAAACAGTAAAACGCCCATAACTTTTGGTCTGCTGAAGCGATTTTAATTAAACATAGCTAAGAACACTCTTGTTAAAGTCAGATGTCAAACAAAAAAAAAAAGAAATCGGTTCATCCGTTTAGGAGCTATGATGCCACATACAGATATACAAATACACACATATGCAAATATACAGGTACACACGTCAGACTTATAAAACCCCTTTTTTCCCGACGGGGGTTAAAAATGGGAGCCGAGTGTTAAAATCTCTCCCTGATAAGATATAGTCACTTAGTATAATCGTTATCCTGACTGGACGTCAACATGCAATTTAAATTTTTCTGTTAAAATTTTTGGCCGTAAATTACCTCACACAATAGCCGATCAGAAGTAATGACAGAAGTTTAACCATTGATTAGGTAGTATTGTTACGGTCGACACCTGATCATATGAAACATCTAAACTAATAATTTCTATGCTGTAATACAATATTTATTAATAAGTCATGCTGTACCGTAAGCTCTTTGCAGCATATTTATGTTTGTTTAGAAGACCACTATCACGACTCCCACTGCGCATAGCCCTCAAGGATATCAATTTCCTACAGCGAAGCAGTCGGTATATACTCAGGGACCGAAACGCTGCTACCTCAAGTCACCACAATTCGGGCAAACATGGGTAAATACGGGTAGTAGTGGAGCTAAAATCACATTTGACTGCGACAAATTCTTATATTTACTGCAATATGTAGAAAAGCAAATTACTGCTTTGGTTACAGCCATCTAAGTAGATTATGTTCTAAAATATTTAGGTGTACGTAAGTAGTATGTTTTAAATTTAGCTGTCCACTGAAGTTGTGTTGTAAGGCCTGCCACTAGGTAGCCCGATGGCCTGGTGAAAGTTGCGGGAATCCGCAGGATGCGGGACGCACGGAACCGGTCAATATGGTGACATTTGCTTGGGGAGGCCTATGTTCAGCAGTGGATGTCTTACAGTTGAAACGATAATGATGATGATGTGTCCAAGTATCCTGTAACGGTCTAGGCAGCAAAGAAAGGGGCAGAAGAGGGCGAAGTAGTAGTTGGAGCAAGTGTGCCTTCCTGTATTTCCATCAATTCACTTCGTCCACATTCATGCTCCAAATTTTGCCACGACATTTTCCCCAATTCTGCGCATCACATAACATTTACATATCAGTAAATATACATGGATGTTTATCTCTTCCACAGTTGACTGCACGACCCACAGAACAAGGAAGCTGGCTGTGACTAGAGAGGCCATTACAAATATAATATTATATAACTATTACAGGTTATTCCATCGATCATCTCATCATTTAAGAGGAAGGGCATTCACTGATGGACATAGACCCCCTTCAACTGTTCGTGCTGCTCGCTTCGATTGCCGAAGGGGCCAATAGGTTCTGGAATTGCTACCGAATACCTGATGTCAGCATTGGTAGGCATCCGATGAGGTGGACCGGATGATCTAGTGAGGACCGCGGGAATCCATTGGATGCGGCGGTAACATGTATCAGGGCCCCACAAACTGAGACCCTTGATCTATATGGGAAGTGTTGTCGTTATTATAAACTAAACTTGCAGCATGGGCTGGCAGAAATTACTTCTAGCTGCATTTGAAGTGTCTTGCTAGTCAGAAAGGTTTTAAAATAAGAGAAAACAAGTTATTGTTGGGTCATATTTGTACTATCTCCCCCCCAGTTTCACATTGTCGAGGCGGGGGGGCTCAGTAACCGTGGCTTCGACACCCACGGTGAAGCGAAGAGGAACCAGAGGAGGGGCCGCTTGTAAGGGCTTTTGCCGATTAGGCCAACGACGTAGCGGCCAACTAGTAGGTTGCGGTTCCGCTTGGTAACAGGCGACATCACAACTGAGGCGGGCCACGATGTCTTATGGAGCGTCCCAGGTCCCGTACAATACTGCGGCTGAGGGTTGGAAGCCGCGGCGGGAGAGGAGTGCCGGTATTGCGGTAAACCGCTCTCCCTACCTTCCGCAGCCTAGACGGGGTCGCCACTGTCTGATGGTGGACGCGGGGGGGGCGCAGGGGAGGAGGAGTGTTATACCGTTAGCCGCTCTCCCTATACCCTGCGGTCGAAAAATGGTAGGTGGCGGGGCCATTGACCTTGACCCGTCACAGGGGGACCAAGGTTGCCATACTCGGGGTCATCTGGCACCCATGTGCTGATTTGGTCCCTGGGTTGGTCACGGCGTACAGTGTGTTCTGGTGCGCCGGTGATGAGGGTCCTGCCCAGAGGAGGGTCCGGTGACTGACAGCCGCGGCGGGTTCGTGGTGAGTGCTAATACATGCCCGTGTTCCCGCCATAAGCGGCACAGGACACCGTGGAGTTTTAGTTGGTTAGAGTCCCACATAACTGCACTATCTCCCCGTGGTAGTGCAGTACGCATGAGCATTTCGCCACGCAGAAAAAAAAAGGATTTGTACTATCTCTAAAAAGAATCAGTTTTCGTATAAAATAAAGATATTAAGACCGGCTACGTCACTTTAAAATGTGTACTACAGTCCTAGAATTATAGTGTCCCAATTTTACTTTCTTTAACAGTGCCCAAAGAGGCGTCTCCCAGCTCTGTGGCCCAAACATTGCAGCAATGACGTCAGATGTCAAGTTACAGGTTCTTTCTTTTTCGTTTCGGTGGTACATTTGATGAAACTATTTGAGCCCAGTAGATAGCCACGTTTATTGCAGCTTCAGATGCCGAGATGTCGGGACACTCCAGCAAGTGGGGCATGGTCTGTTACAGGTTAACGTAATTATAAGTTTGACGGCAACATGCTTCTCCGTCATTTTGCGACGTCACGGCATTTTTTTGTTGTTTAAATATATATTGTATGTTTCTGTTCGGAGGGGTGATGTAAATAGAGTAGGTAGATACTTACTTTTAATATATGAATGAAATATTTGTAATGATAAGGTGATATAGGTATAGAAATGTTTGAAGGTACTGTAAAGTAATGAAAGTCAAGCAAACTACAAAAAAATAAGCGTTTAGAATATGTATAGTGATAGCATAATATTTTTCTCAAAAATGGTATGTAATGTTGCCGTAACATCTCTAAAAAGTATCCAGAAAGTGAACTTTACTGGAGACTTATTCACAACTGTCCAGTAAGTAAGTATGTAATTTACTTACTGGACAGTTGGTCATCCTCTTAAGATCTCCTTGGAAAAAAAAACATGTTACCAGACACAGATTAGAGTTTAGCCATTATAACATGGTTATAGGGGGGAGGCTCCAAATATATATTTATCTCTCTTTTTGGTTTGACATTTTATGAGATAGATATATTTTTGGAGCCATCCATTTTATACTCTGTGACACTTACCGCGACGCAGAAAAAGTACGCACATTGCGTTTTGTACTTAGTAATGTTGTAGAAGTATAGTGTGGGATTTTATGTTTGTATTTAGTAATTTAAGTTTATAAATAATGTTGGATTAAAACTTTCCATTCTAATATTAACATGGAGATTCACAAACCCTTTTTTGTTTTCTTACTAGTACATTCATGTCCTGTAAAAATAGAACAATGTTCAAAACTAAACGCAAACTTTTTAGTAAAAAAAAAAACAATTTTATCGTCTGGCGGGATTTCAATTGTGTTTTAATTTACCGCGTGAACATAGATAATCCCAAAAAATTTGTTCAAGCGAATCTGATTCGGCAATAGATGGCACTCCTCCTGATGTAAAAGCTGAGGCCGAATTAGCAAAACAAATATAAATGCCCCCGGTAAATCGATCACAATATCTATCAGTAATTGCCCTAATATGAATGTAACCTTCAATATTAATTAAACGAATTTGTTGTTACACTTTCTTACATTTTTGAGAAAAGCATTATACAAGCCTCAACCAGTAAGAAAGCCACCCTGGCCTCGTATATAACCTCACCTGCGGTTAACTCATACTTGGCCAGGAAAGCTTACTTACTGGATTCTGCAGTAATGTACTATTACCTATGTAGGCGTCCTAAGACCGGCGTGACGAAATTGGATGAAGTGAGAAATTAGTATATTAGAGGCAGTTTGAAATTGGCGCCAGTAGCAGAAAAGTTGAAGAGAAACCGTTTGTCCTGGTATGGTCATGTGATGAGGAGGGACGAAACGCATGTTACTAAAAGAGTTTGGAACATAAATGTGAATGGATGGAGAGGAAGGGGAATGCCAAAGAAAACATGGATGGACTGTGTGAGGAGTGATATGAAGATAAAGGGAGTTAGAAATAGCGTAACGGGGGACAAAACCGTATGGAGGAAGAAAACCTGTTGCGCCGAGCCCAAGTAACATGAGATAAGACCAGGAAGATGATGAGGCGTCCTAAGACCGTTCCATGTAAGAAGTTAACATTTTAATTCAGTTTTCGTTAACTAAGTCCGTATTTAAAAAGGTTTAAGTTATATTAACTGTCTACTTACTTACTTATTTTCTTTCTAAATCAGAATAATCAACATTTTCAAGCACCAAAACTGTTAAAAGGCAATAAAGTATCTTATTTATAATTTAATTTTGTTTTATTGAAGCTGATTTTCAAAATGAATGTTTTTAATTTGTGTTCAAGTGTTTTGAAATTACTTATTCCAAACTTAATTGAAGAATGCAATGGATTAAATTATAAAGAAATTTTGAAAGTATTGGCAACAAAAGCTCAAAATCTTAACTAATAATTAAATCTACTCAGTATTGATTACATTGTAATTGAGTTCAATTAAAACGACTAGAAGACTATTATAAGAAGTTATTTGATTGAAATTATCATTTTATAGATAATATAACTGGTTTTTTGAATAAAGAGCCCTACTTTTTAGATTTCACTATATATATTTTGGTATTAATTCCACATCTTTTAGTCTACTAACGTTTTATAACACTACACAAACCACACCTTCATATCTTTTGAAAAAGTAACAACTCGTGTGACTAATTTTTATGAATTCTTTGATACTGTTAACACCTGCAAAACATATTTTAAGTTATCTCTGATTAATTTAATATCTTCAACTTAATTTATATTGCTTATTTGTAAAATCTTGGATTATTTTATACTCTGAAATTTACATCTGTCCTGACGTCAGTCTGTCTATTTTATTTTCTTAAGCCATAGACATAACATACCATGGACTAGACCTTTCTTAAGCTAGTTGTACATTATAATAAGGGCAGTGGCAGACTGCCCCCCACTGTAAACCGTTTTTATTCGTTCTGGTCTTGTTTTATTATTGAGATTTGAATTTTAGAAGATATGACAGAACGAGGAAAAACAGCAGGGTGGCAGCTTTTTTGGGGTTTGGATTCTGGCAGGGTACGCCGAAAGTCGGTTGACTACTGAGTACTATAATAACAAGTGTATTTTCTATTCTGAAAACTCTCAAAAACTGTGAATTTTCACACTGAGAAAAATTTCCTCTGCCGCACTACGTAAAATAAGGACAAAAATCGACCACAATGACGTGTGTAACCCGGTCCATTACGTGTAAGTAGTCAGTCATACGTAGTCGGCATACTGACGCTCATCATGAAGCGGGTTACGTAATTTACTCGTGGTCGATTTTTGTACGTACGTACGTAGCCCGACATCCGGCTACGTAATACGTAGTGCGCCAGTCGCACTGAATACTCCTGAAACTACGAATGCAACACCTGTATACTATTGTTGCGGGCACAGTAGAACACGGTGAACCTTACTTGTGTACCATGGCGGCTTACGTACGATACTGTAGCGGGCATAGTAAATAATGATGAGCCATATGTGTGCACCGCGGTGGCATACGCACTATACTGTGGCGGACACAGTAAATCACGATGAGCCGTACGTGTGTACCACGGCGGCATACGTACGATACTGTGGCAGACACAGTAAATCACGATGAGCCGTACGTGTGTACCACGGCGGCATACGTACGATACTGTGGCGGGCACAGTAAATCACGATGAGCCGTACGTATGTACCACGGCGGCATACGTACGATACTGTGGCGGACACAGTGAATCACGATGAGCCGTACGTGTGTACCACGGCGGCATACGTACGATACTGTGGCGGACACAGTAAATCACGATGAGCCGTACGTGTGTACTACGGCGGCATACGTACGATACTGTAGCGGGCTTAGTAAAGCACGGTGAGACATACTTGTACACCACGGCGGCATACTTACGATACTATGGCGGACACGGTGAATCATGGTGAGACATACGTTTACACCACGGCGGCATACTTACGATACTATGGCGGACACAGTGAATCATGGTGCGTCATACGTGTTCATCATGGCGGCATACGTAGTATACTGTGGCAGGCACAGTAAAGCATGATGTATCAGACGTATTAACTGTCGTAGTAGAGGTAAGGTACCGTTGCCGGTACAGTAAGGCATGATGAACCGTGCGTATGTACGACGGCAGTGGACGTACGATACTGGTGCGGGACCAGTAAAGCACGGTGAACCATACTTATGTACCACGCTAGCGTACGTACGATACTGCTGCGGGTATAGTAAGGCATGGTGCACTATACGTGTTACGTATGGCACACCATGCCTTACGATACTCGCACCTGTACTTTCCTTATGCTGGCGCATGGTACATACAAAGGTGTTCAGATACTTATTTTGAATATTGAACACTCAAAGTCAATGCAATTTAGAAATGTATAGTTTAAATACTGCAGGGAGTTTTGAATAAAAATATGAAAACCCCCTCCAATATTTAAACTATACATTTTTACGAAAATGTAATAAACCACAGACCTAGATATTAGTTTCTCGATCGTGTCTACAAAATTTCATTGACTTTCGAGTGTTTAATATTCAAAATAAGTATCTTAACACATTTGTATGTACCATGCGCCAGCATAAGGAAAATACAGGTGCGAGTATCGTAAGGCATGGTGTGCCATACGTAACACGTATAGTGCACCATGCCTTACTATACCCGCAGCAGTATCGTACGTACGCTAGCATGGTACATAAGTATGGTTCGATGGAACTCCTCAAATATTATAGGCAAACGGTTTGCGTGCTACATCGCCCGGTTCGTGAGCAGGCGGTCGAGCGATGCGGGGCAGAGGGGATGGGACGGGGCAAGGAAAGAACGCTCGCTGACTTGCCGAGCTTTAAATTCGCTGTTAATTACTTTTAACGACGATATCTCTAAAACTAATACATCTGATTGATATAGTGTAAAGGGCAATTTTAAGTAAATAGACATAAAAGATTCATATTATTTATTTTCAATCGTAAAATTGAGACATACAAAAAAAAACACAAGCTTAATTATTGTCAGTCACATAATTAATTGTCAGTCTCCGGGTAACAAGCTCCTATCAATTGAAATACTTTAAATGCACAGACTACAGCTGTTACTAATTTGTTGAAACTATACAATGTGTCATTTATTACCACATATGCTACTTTTACCTCAGTAACGGTAGGGCCAACAAAAATTACGTAGGGTTGAACTGTGCGGCCTAGCCTCTGCAGGTTCTCCTTTTTTTGAATGATCTTGTTGGTAACGTCGGCTTCAGAAGCAGCTTGCGATATATAGCCGTCGCATACCTCGGCTCTGGATGGCTTCCACGCTGGCTTTCCTTTCATTTTCCGTGCAGGTGAAATGTTGATGACATAAGCCAGCAACATCAAAGCAACATTGCTAGATGTCTCTGGTTCATCTTCTGTATTCAAAGAAAAAAAAGATTCGGTTAATTTTTGAGACTTAATTTTACGAAGGTTTAACCTTCAACTAAAATAAAAATAAAAAACACTATGGACGTCATTTTTTCAATACACTAACTGAGCGGCTCAGTGCTGAGGGGAAGGGGGAAGTCACAAATCTGTGCGATTTCTAGAATGGGCGGGGACTGAGACTCCACTCCATAGTTAAAGGTTAATAATAAGAACTAATATTAGAGCAAAACTTCTTACCGTCAGTCAGTGCAACTATATTTGCTGTTTTTGTTCTCGTGTCTTGGTCTCTAATTTTTCGTAATTTTAATGAAGCATATTTTATAATTTCTTCTTTTTTGAGGGTCATGGAAGAAAATAATTTGTTTTCCTTTCCCGGATACAGACGACTGAAATCGTTCATTATCTGAAAAAAAGAATGCAATAAATGTACGGTATGTTATTTCCACTGGTGAGAAAGGTCCGGATCGCTACCACAGAGGTTATTGGGTTGTTGAGCGAGAACTAGAATAGCTTTAGCTTGTCTCTTTTAGTGCCTGCACAATATCTCGTTCTGCTATGTCGGCAGCGCGCGAGTGTTGCAAGTGACTAGAGTCTGTGCGAAAAGAGAGGAATCGTGGCAGATACGGTAACAAACATTATGAATTTTACATGGCAATCGAAATTCAGATACTTGTCTTATAACCCATCGTTTTCACCAAGGTATAGTACATGTATTTTACAAATTGAATGCAATGTTTTCGTTTTTGCATGTATTAAATATGTTTTATACAAAACATGTTATGTAACTATATTACATGTATAAAACTTTTTGTAAGTATAAAAAACTTGTATGAAACTTATTGGTTGAAAACTTCTAGTCGCCTACATGTTTATGATCTCATGTACAGAAATTGCAATAAAATAAACAATAATTGTCTAAACCACGTTTGTATTTTGTAGGTGAGAACGCTGTCAATGTATCAGACGAGTTAATACATGTCACAGACTTCATTATAAACGCAAATGTGTTTTATACTTGTAAAAATACTTGTTGGCTACACAGTTGAACGAAGTAATGTTTGAGACAGTTTTGACAAGTATTCTACAAGTTTTTTATATTTGATTATGTAAAAAAAAACTTTTTGCAAAAAAATACTACCAACTTCCAAATACAAAACTACAAAGTGAAAAATAACTTAATTTTTTGAAGTCGGTGTTTTTCGTAGGTACCATTTTTTTTTGCGTTTTGGACACCGACTTCAAAAAATTAAGTTATTTTTCACTTTGTAGTTTTGTATTTGGAAGTCGGTAGTATTTTTTTGCAAAAAGTTTTTTATTTTTCACTTTTTTGTTGTACGTACCTAATAGGCAAGTTAGTAAGGGAACTATTTCGACAGAATAGATTTCATGAAACTTGAACATGACCGGTGAAATGAGAGATCTGCTTACCCCATAAGAGCGAACTGGCGTGATGTTATGTTATGAAATGTTATAAACAACAAACAGACATGCGATTGCAGCAATCCCAAGAGATTTGCCGTTATTTATTGAAGAGTTCTGTTGTATATCTCCGAAGTTCATCATCAGATCTTCACAAAATTAAAATGTGACCAATTTCGGAACATACTCTTTCAAACAAAAAAATAATTTTCAAAATCGGTTCACAATTCACGAAGATATCGATGAACACACACACAAAAAAAAAAAAAAAACAAACTTGAAGTCGAACATAGAACCTCCTCCTTTTTGGGAAGTCGGTTAAAAAATAAGCGGCTGCGGTATATGCTTACCAAGGTATAGCCTTGCGATTGTTTTAAGGCTCGGAAATCCTTGAAGTAATTCGCTATGTCACCTTTTCCACATTGGATGCGATTTAGGCGGTGATCTGCAGTTTCTGCCCACTTTTCTTCAACAGATTTCCATGGATCAAAATTGATTTTCAGCCATAGTAATGTTTCTTCATAGACAACACCTGTAATTTATGTGTATGGTGGGATGAGTCAACAAGAGGAAGGGCACCATAGTACAGTCGCCCGTGGTACATTTAAATCACGAAAAAGGTGACTAGCGATTATTTGCTTACCACTTTCCAGAAATTCCAGGCTATAAATGTCATCATCTGTGATAGTTGGCGTGGATCTGAGCGATGATCTGGACGACTTCGAGGATGAATGGCTAGTTCTCGGCAACTGTCCACTTTCTCGCACTTTCTTCTTCGAGCTATACAGCTCTCGTAGAGCTTTCCGCTAGCATTTTTTTTAGCTACTTTATTTGTAGCTGATAAATATGCAGAATAATACACCACAACGCGTTCCTTGTGGAATATTGCCACAATTTCGGTAGCTAGAATATAAAATTCTTCACTGGAAATTTTCTTCGCACAATTGTTTTCAAGTTGGTGGTGTATTAGCAGCTGGCTCAATTTCCTTCGGGAACCCTCCGTGAGTAAGCCTCCTTTTCCCTCTTTGAGTATTGCTCTGCCGTCTAAACTTTCCTGTATGTAAAACACAAACACAATAAGTTGTTGAACAAATTGATAAATGAATGAGTAAATGGTCCAGTTGGAGTATAGCCTTCGGGGCTCTATGAGCAGTCAATAAAACAAAAAAAAATAGAATTGTGTAAGGTAAATGTATCAAACTTATTACGACACTCATCTGCCGTGTGACCAAACTTTTTGCAAAAAGTGCATCGAGGTCGAGTTCGCTTTAGTTTTGTATTTTCATACGAAATAGGGTCAGATGTAGCACATGAAGGGTTAATATTGGATACTGTCGCAGCTGAAGGGTTAAACATGGAACTACTATTTTTAAAACTTTGTGTTGTTATTTTGTGATTATTAGCATGACTTTTATTATTATCGAATGGACAATCGGATCGCGTTGCAGGTTTAGTTATAGGTAAACAAACACTTACCTCCGCCAGGGACTCTTCTACAAACCTTACTTTCTCGATCAATTTTTCTCTCTATATCTATCTCATTGCGGGCGGCGCCGTCGAAGCGTGCCGTACACTTCGCGAAGTTGCCGGGGCGTGGCTGGGGCATCTCGAACGGGTTAGGTGTCGAGCTACTTGCGCTGGCGTCTGGTATGTTGGAGTGGTTGGATGGACGTCACGAGGTGGTTCACCTGCTGGTCGGTGAAAGTCATACCCGTTGGCGGCGATTCGTCTTCCGCACTGCATTCGTCTTCGTCGTTTTTTCTTGCTCGTGTTTTCCTCGGCGACGGCATCATGTCGGGCCGGCGGCAAAAGGACGGCGAACTACTTCAGCACGGGGTTCACACGCACACTGGATAGGTATTTCGCGCGTACGCGTATCTCGTTTTTGTATCGTTTTATATGTCACCCACTGAGTTTAATAGTTAGTTATCTATTGCACACGAAGTTGGCTCCACGAGTTGGGCGTCACTGTAAGGGCTTTTTCTTCGGGGCACGAGATAAATAAGGTGAAAACTTTAGTTCAAGCCAAACTTCGTATATTAAAAAACATTATCGTCACATACACTGATGACAAACACGAACATTGGTTGGAAAGGTATATATAATAGTTTAACAGTGGGGAAAAGATACGCGACTGAGCGAGTTCGTGCCGGTGGCGCGGAGGCGCAGAAGACGTGCGTCGCGGTGCGCAGCGTGCGAGTCACTCTCTGTTTCAATCGCGAGCGGCGCGCGGGCCTTTTGGTGTTGTAGAATGAGGAATGATGTCCACATTGCGAATTTAGGTGTTGTAGTATGACGAGCCGATGTCCAATGTCCATAATATTATTTTAAGAAGATTTTTTTTTTTTTGTTAAAAATTTATGAAAGCAGAAGTTCGCGTGCTACAATTGTAAAATTATTTTTTTTCGATTACCGATGATCCCTCCTTTTTTGCTCTTATTTAATTAAGGATACCCGTAAAAACAATTTAGGCTTTGTACACTTTTTTCGTAAAATGCATATTTTTCAAGTAAGTAATTTAACTTTGAAGTTTTTTTTACTTTTTTTTAATAATTAAATATATCGTGATAATAATTAAATAACTGTGAGTAGGGGACACATCATGCCCATGACATAAATTAATGGGGACAATGATCGAAAAACGATCAATATGTATTTAACGAAAAAAGAATTATAAGTTTAAACATGTTCCTATATGTGCCTTAAATCGAATAAGAGGACAAAAGTCATCGGTAACCGATTTTTTTTTTTAATTTAAAATGTTTTTAAGTCTTTTTCCCATAGCATCCTACAGGCAACACTCCAACTGATTCCGACGAATTGAGAACTTCCTCCTTTTTAGAGTCGGTTAAATGCCGCGCAGTTATCGATGCCATACACGTTCGATTCGATCGTTCAATTGGCATGATACTGCTGATTGGATCCAATCTTGCAGTTCGTCCATATACCTACACCATACACGATTAATTCTAACTGTCCAATCGGACAAATAAAGAAAAATGGGATCGCCTACTACGATTGTCTACGATGGTGCGGAACCCTTCATGCACGAGTCCGACTCGCACTTGGCCGGTTTTTCAAGCCAAGCCACAACGCTGGCGAGAATAGAGCGCCCGTCTATTTTTCAAGCCAGTGAGACTGGCAGTATCGCTAGCCAGCGATGGTCCATATCACAAACATAAAGTACCTACCAAATTAAGCTACAAAATGAAAAATTAAGTGAGCACCAAAAAAGGGTAGGGCCGCCTGTCAGTATTGTATTACAATTACTGTAAACTATGCAAAAATGGACTTAGCAGGTTAACGAATTAGGCCGACGAAATACGTTTTGTTATCAAGCTGAGTAATGTTATGATTATGAGTAACTCACAGTGTTATTATCTGCAATAGTACAATCTGTAGAGATTTTTGCATTATCACTGACATCAGTGTCCCGTACAGCGTTTTGAGTTGAGTCGTTTAGCTCAGCATTCTTAATTTCAAGGTTCTAGAAAAATAATTTAAAAGCTTTATTACAATGTATTACAAAAGTATGTGGCATTGCATCGGTCCAAGAGAAAAAAACCAAGAAAACATTTTTATTTGCTAAAATACAAGTAAACAAGTAGGTACGTACATTGACACCGGTCGCTTTTTGATGTTGTAGTAGCCAATTTTTAAATTTTATTCTGAGGCCAATCTTTGGAATCAGTTCTTTCAAATCTTCATCGTTTAACAGAATGGCAGTTTCAAGCGTTGTTATACGATTGTCTGAAAAATACAAATACAAACATGTACAAAACTTGTTATATAGGTTGGTACTACATGTAATTGCCTACATGTTCAGTCGGAGAGTCAGGTTCAACAAAAACAAAACCTTTTTAACAAAAAATTGAACCGACGAAAAAGTAACAAAAAAGCAAAAAATGAAAAATTAACTTTTTAGTCCAGCTAAGCTCCACATGTATTTCGAGTTGGCGCCAAAGTTTGTATGGCGCCGCCTGTACACTGTTGAGGACCTCTTGGAACTGACTTCACTACAACATAAGGGATCTGGAGTTGATCTAATGATAGAGACTCCATCATCGGATCCGTGAGTTGTGGTGTCATCATACATCATAAATGTTTGGTTAATTTCAACAGAATCGGTTCACAATTGAAAATTTAGTAGGAAAATTATCAATAATCAATAAAAACAAAACCTACTAAAACTAAAACAATAAAAGTACCTACCTACTTGTCAAAAATACGTCTGTCTGTTGTTTGTGGGTGAAAAAGCTATCAAACAAGTTCAAACATGCCACACCAGAGAAAAAAAATCTTGACTAAATAAAACCGAGAAACTGGCTTACCTACCTTCAAGGAATGGTATTATTTCATCTAAACCGGCGTTTAATATCTCTTCCATAAATTCCATGATGCTCCGACGCGTTTTAGCACAAAATCACTCCGATTTTGAAAACATTGTGAAATAATGGTATCTTTTTTTATTTGTGTACACAAACCTGAGAAAATTTCCCTTACACTGACTTTACACAATATTTACAAATAAATTACAAGGTAAAACTGGGTAAATCTCTATGAAATCTGATAGCTTTTTTCATAACAATTCTAACAACATAACATTCATACATGGTTCCCATACAAAAGTTCCGATAAATCGGCGTTTTTCTGAGAGCGGGGCGATCGCGAAAAATGGCGCCGGGGGGCTTCGAGGGAGGTGTCGGCGAGGCATCTGGGGCCCCCCGGGTTGGACCATTACCTAGTGAGACGGATTCAGTACAATGATTTGGCAAGCAGTTACTGTTTTAAAGAGCCTGGATACTGAAATAAGGCGGCTGTATAACGTCGTACGTATAGCGCATACATATTTTATGTTACGGGTTAAGTAAATTACGTATGCTGCTCTGTGCGGAATCAATGAATCGCATACGTAAATTTTAAGAGTGCGCCACAGTAATTTCATGATGCGGCTGACGTCATAAAGATTATACGCACCGAACACAGTCAGTAAGTAAACGGAGTTCGTGAAATGAGCCAGGATACGTAATAGCTGATGATGTAGGCGGAGACATTATTAATTATCCAGTGTGCGTAAAATGTATCGGCATATCCCCTACTCTGCTTGTACATTATGAGTACGTAACCGGGACCATTACCTAGTGAGACGGATTCAGTACAATGATTTGGCAAGCAGTTACTGTTTTAAAGAGCCTGGATACTGAAATAAGGCGGCTGTATAACGTCGTACGTATAGCGCATACATATTTTATGTTACGGGTTAAGTAAATTACGTATGCTGCTCTGTGCGGAATCAATGAATCGCATACGTAAATGTTAAGAGTGCGCCACAGTAATTTCATGATGCGGCTGACGTCATAAAGATTATACGCACCGAACACAGTCAGTAAGTAAACGGAGTTCGTGAAATGAGCCAGGATACGTAATAACTGATGATGTAGGCGGAGACATTATTAATTATCCAGTGTGCGTAAAATGTATCGGCATATCCCCTACTCTGCTTGTACATTATGAGTACGTAACCGGGACCATTACCTAGTGAGACGGATTCAGTACAATGATTTGGCAAGCAGTTACTGTTTTAAAGAGCCTGGATACTGAAATAAGGCGGCTGTATAACGTCGTACGTATAGCGCATACATATTTTATGTTACGGGTTAAGTAAATTACGTATGCTGCTCTGTGCGGAATCAATGAATCGCATACGTAAATGTTAAGAGTGCGCCACAGTAATTTCATGATGCGGCTGACGTCATAAAGATTATACGCACCGAACACAGTCAGTAAGTAAACGGAGTTCGTGAAATGAGCCAGGATACGTAATAACTGATGATGTAGGCGGAGACATTATTAATTATCCAGTGTGCGTAAAATGTATCGGCATATCCCCTACTCTGCTTGTACATTATGAGTACGTAACCGGGACCATTACCTAGTGAGACGGATTCAGTACAATGATTTGGCAAGCAGTTACTGTTTTAAAGAGCCTGGATACTGAAATAAGGCGGCTGTATAACGTCGTACGTATAGCGCATACATATTTTATGTTACGGGTTAAGTAAATTACGTATGCTGCTCTGTGCGGAATCATAAAACCGCATACGTAAATGGTAAGAGTGCGCCACAGTAATTTCATGATGCGGCTGACGTCGTAAAGATTATACGCACCGAACACAGTCAGTAAGTAAACGGAGTTCGTAAAATGAGCCAGGATACGTAAATGATTATGTAGGCGGAGACATTATTAATTATCTAGTGTGCGTAAAATGTATCGGCATATCCCCGACGCATGCTCGTACATTATGTACGTAACCGGGACCATTACTTAATGAGTCGGAGTCAGTACAATGATTTAGCAACCAGTTACTGTTTTAAAGAGCCTACATACTGAAATAATGCGGCTGTATAACTTCGTTCGTATGGCGCATACATTTTTCCTGTTTCCGGGTACGTAAATTACGTATGCTGCTCTGTTAATACATATGCGGCATCATTAAACCTCATACGTAAACGTTAATAATGCGGGCACAGTAATTTCATGATGCGGCCTCATTACAAGTAACTTGTTTACATTGTCTTTACAGAGCATTACGCCGCATACTTACTTAACATGGTGTCGTTTCATTATAAGTATGGCTCTTATAATTTTCATGTGAAAAGTACATTATACGTATCTGGCTGCCAGTACATTACAAATTTGCCAATTTTAAGTAGCCCGTTTTTCTCAGTGCAGCTTGTGTAAGTGTATTACTTTCTGAAGTGCTCCATTTAAATATATTGCGTGTGGTTCCCTAAAGAGAGCATTATTTCATGGAACCTTACCCTCAACGTTCATCTCTTGGCATCAAAAGCCTCGCTGTTTGGCGTATTGAGTCATAGCCGGCCTCCACACCCCTTGGTGCCTACGTACTTACTACCCGTTTGCCTGTCTATCCGATCTGCTACCTATTCTACTGCCTACCTGCCCGATTGCCTGCTTTGACCATCTACCAGTGGTGCCTGCACACCTGCCTACCTGCCCAATTGCCTGCTTGTCCGTCGTGGTGCCAGTTCACCTGCCTACCTCGGGCATTCCACGTCTTCCTGCCCGTCCTGCTGCCTGGTTAGCTGCCCAACTCAAACAACCCGCGTCGTGCGAAGCTGGCCCATAGTTTTATACTCAATAACTTATCTTTTTTTTTGCTTTAATTATATAACACTTATTTTATCTTAATTTTATTAACGTAGCATACGTTTAGCTCAACTGTTGTTATTAGTTTTTATGATTGTTTTTTTAAGTTGATTTAAGAATCTTTACTTATTGGCCTATTTAAATTAAATTAACAAGAAAATATTTTATCCCATTAATTAAGTGTTCGCTCTAGCTCAAGCTCTAGCTATGAGCTTGAGGTTTGGGGTTCGTTTCAAGTGTTAGTGTTCATCGGGAATTGATCAATAACTTAAATTAACTCATCAGTTGCGTTGCATCTTCTCAACGGATCAACGCATTTTTTGCCATACCTGCGTAACGGCGACATGCAACGTCGCAATGCAACAAGGTGATATACGCCGTCGCAGACACTGTCCGTCGTCGCACCGGATCTCCGACAGCGCATCAGCCTTCCCCCGCTTTGTCTCTCAACTGTCGATCCATTGATACGTCACGTGCGACGACGCAACGCATAATGTGGCATGTCGTTAAAAAATATATGTTAAATGACGCAGCGTTGCTGCGACGACGAAACGCATCGCAACGCAACGCACTAATGAGCATTTTAGACCCCCAATTTTTGAATCAAGCATTTGAAGTTGAGTATTTTCAAACCGTACTTAATAATCTGTCAAAATTTGATAGTGAAGTAGGATTTTTACAAGTTCTTTACGTCAAATACTCAATTCTGAAATCTGTCCTAACCTGTTTGATTTGTATTACACCAATAAGCGATTTTAATCTATGCGAAATTGCAAACACTTTCACATGGAAGCAATGTGAAGTAACTATACCGATTTGCAATTGAAATTTTCTTAGAAAATACCTTTGCAAGTGATATCACTTATCGACGAAATTGAAATTACTTTGCGCCATAACGAAAAAGTCTTACTTTTAATGAAATACTGCCCTTGGAAACAATAAATTGAAATTACTCAGTTCTTTACTAAAACGGTTCGTTCGTTTCTTCAAGGTCTTAGTAAAAAAACATTATAGTTATATTCCGAATTTGCCTACACGGGTAATCTTTTGGCTCAAAAGCTTAATGCCTAACACCTGCGTCAACACAAAAAAACATATATTTCTCGGCTAGATGAAGCGACATTATTAGGTAACATTAAGGTAACTTAGTGAAATGTATGGTTTGTTTACTGTAACGGTAACATTAATACTCTAGTCTTGTTACTTCGTGCCAAAACATTACTTAGAAGAATTTGTATTACGTGAAGGACAGGCGATGTATTACGTTTAGGTGCCTACTCCTTTGTTTTTCTTAATTTGAATAGAAGGTGTGTTTTACTGACTAATAAGTAATCTATCTAATTTTTATAATTTGATTAAATATAACTAATGTTGAACAACTTTTGTGGTCTACGCGAACAAGGACACGGGCGGAAAGCTATGTTTGGATATTAATTTTAATATCCCGCCAGAACTGGAAAAAACGAAACAGCCAGAAATTTTGTAGTCCACGCAGGCGATGCTGCGGATGGAAAGCTAGTAGTAAATAAATAGGTTACTATTGGCCAAGTATGCCCCATCGTTGACCAAATCATCAATCAGAGACAATAGTCCAATGCGAGCCAACAATAATAAAAAAGAGTTTTATGCATGTAGAGATTCCTTGCTTTATATAATCCGTTGTACATGAATTTCATAAATCCAAGATTTTTTAGATGTAATAAAATTAACTGATATAGAAATTGTATGACAATACATCTTTTCTTAATTATGTTGGGGTCGGCTTCACGTCAAATCAGATGCAGCTGAATACCAGTATTTTACAAGGAACGACTGCCTATCTGACCTCCACAAACCAGTAACTGGATAAAACCTACTTTTCTATTTTTACCCCAAGGGTTTAAAGTAGAAAAATATCAAAAATAAGGAAGGTTGGGCCATCCTTGGCAAGCTTGATGTTATATTTCCTGGGCTCTGACTACCCGTAGCGACTGTCAAAGACCGACAGCCAGGACCAACGGCTTAACGTGTTTTCCGAGGCACGGAGGAGTCTTGGTATGTAATGTATGGTCGCCCATCCGTTGCTTAACCTTGAACATCGACCAGTGCAGTTGTTATAAGTATAAGCCCCGATATCCCCACTTTATTTCTCCGTAAATTTGCAATAAATACACTTATCTTTTTAAGGCTAAATAAACGGTACATTAACGTCTTAACGCGAAGTTATTATTTCCTTCCGTGTTGCGCACGAGGCTTAGTTTACTGTAAGCTGAACTTCTTCATTAGGTAAGGTTCTTAATTGTTTTATATTATAAGCACACTGTCTTATAAACATAATTAAGTTGAGAAGAAAAAGTACTTACTTTATTACTAAGCTAAGCTTCTCGTCCAGTATATGGTGTAACTTTTGCCCGCGACTTTATCTGCTTAGCATTAGTACTTCGTAGTACTAATGCTAAGCGTCGTAGGTTTGAACCCAGGCAGGCGCATTACTTTGTGTAAATTATTTCATCACCATTGCTTTAAAAACGGTGAAGGGAGACATCGTGAGGAAATGTACTAGAACCAAAAAATGGAAGATACGTGATATGCACCAAACCGCACTGGGCCCGCGTGTTGGATTATGAATTATTCCTTTTCTCACAGAGAGGAGGCCTCAGTCCCAGTAGTGGGAACGTTAAAAGGTTGATGATGATGATGACGATGGAATTGGGTGTACTTACTTCCTCTGCTTACCGCTACGTGGAATAGAGGCGTAACTTTATAGAAAGATGATAAGAGACACTAACAATATCTAAGACTATGTGATTTTTGTTGCCAATACTAACAAAGTTTAGTAATCTCAATGCGATTGTGGGCTAAACACAATGTAGTGCTACGCCGTAGCAATAATAGCTACGGCGTAGCACCATCGTAGCAAATTAATCGTAGTTATTTTACCCGTTTTTTTTTTTAAGATATTCTTAGATTGAAAAAGTTCCGTTGGGCCTTATATATATAATATAATCTCTTAATTCAATTTTGTAAGTGTATATTGAATTGAGAATCTGCTTATCAGTATTGAAGATAATCAATATGGTTAGATTTCTTTATAAATAAAGCTGATTGTGTTTATTTGGACGTTGTTTCTCAATTCAATAAACAAAAAATGTGTTATTTGTGACTAATAAAACTTATAAACATCAATCAGGTAAGGTAACCTGATTGATGTTTATAAGTTTTATTAGTCACACATAGGTTGTGCTATTTAAGTTATATTAAGAATATTGAACTTCAACCACCGAAACCAATCTCAGTCCAATATTAGTTTGCAAACCAAAAGAACGAATTCAGGCCCAGTCATGTAGATTTTGAGCTTTTGATAAATGGTACGTCCGTACGTCCCAGACACACGGTTATGACTGATGGCGAGTTCTTGCATGGCTTCATCAACCTTTTTACCCGACGCCAAAGTTGGAAGGAAGGTCATGTTTTTCGTGAGTTATGTTTGACACCTGACCTAATTTGACGCGGTGGAATTTCGGGCAGATGTTGGTAGTTATGTATGTGTTGTGACTTCTTTTGTGCGTGCTGGATTGGATTTTAATGTGGAACGTTTTCGCGGGCGAATGTTCATGCTTGCTACATGCTTGCGAATTACATCACAAAAATTTGATAAGTTGAGACCATGAAGAAGACAAAATTCCGAACGCATTCAACCCGAATTTCTTCAAAGTTAGAGTAAACAGGCTCCTTCTGGGTAAGCTCACTCCATCGTCGTCTCTGTGTCTCTGTCACCTATGACTTAGACGAGAGTCAAGAGCAAACCCATCTAACATATAAAATAAAAATAAAAAATATACAAATGTTGGCTTCAGAATTAAGGTTCATTTTTCTTTTTTTGGAAACGATAATTGCATAAATAAAAAAAGAAAATATCTTATTTTAAATCATAAACATGAAAACAAAAGATTACCAACAAATCATTCAATAAATTTAAATGTAAACAACCACATAAAATATACCTTTGTTTACAAACTGTGAACATGTATCCTTCACAAATATGATATTTATTTGAAGTACTGAAAACTAGCCTAAACAAACAGATGTTAAATTACATTTTGTTTTGGTTCACCTTGTTATTTATTTGTGACCTTAAACAAAATAATTTTCTCACCGTATTATTTATTTCGATTAAAGTATATCTTCGGGAACGCTTTGAATATCTTGTTCAGAGAGGAAACCATGGCCGTTCCTCATCATCTCTTCTCCTTCGTTTTCCTCCCGTCATCAAGTCGTTACGGTGGATTATTTACTGTTCGGGCTGTCCGCCTCTGGAATAATATCCCTCAATCCATACGGGATAGCCCTTCGTTGGGAATTTTCAAGAAAAGGACAAGGGAACATTTCCTTTCAACAAGACGCATAGATGATTATCTATGTATTTATTAATTTAGGATTTTAGTTATATTATATAGTTTGTATTATATTTATTTGTTTAGTTTATATAGTTATGTTAAGTTTTATTGTGCACTCGAGTGTGATTTAAAAAAAATGTCTATGACGCTGAGGTTTGCTGTAAGAGAAACCAATTAAGGGTTAAGCTCGGCTTTGTACATAAACTATAGGATAGTTTGTGTCTGTAGTTGTATATGTTTGTTTTGTGTACAATAAAGAATAAGATAAAGTATATTTCTTTTTAAATGACATACTAACACAACATCAGATCTGTATTTCTTGAATGCTTAGGCAGAGTTGTACTATAATCATCATCATCATTTCAGCCGAAAGACATCCACTGCTGGACATAGGCCTCCCCCAGGAATCGCCACGTTGAACGATCCCGTGCATATCTCATCCAGCAGATTCCCGCAACCTTAACCAAGTCATCGGTCCACCTAGTGGAGGCCTCCCATGTATTATGATGTACTATCATCCGAGAAAACCCCAAATTCCGGGCTGCTATTGAAAAAAAACTTTATGGAAAAATCCAATATCATGTTCTCTGAACAGGTAATCGAACACAAGGTTTATATTAATTTATTTATATTATTAGTTTGAATGTATTATTTAAAACTATATTATTAGATTTTTATGACATATTCCCATCGGGGCAATGCCTTATCCTTAGGACTCCTGCTACGTAGCTGCTCAATAGAAACACAGCCTCTATATTTGACTACCCTACATAAATACACTCCATCACAGAGCAGGAAAGGGCACCCCGGCAACATCTAGACACACCATTGCTAAAGGTAGACTCCCGAGCAAAGCGGATCTGGCGACAACAAAGTGAAAGTACTATGCACTATTGGAATGTATATGATACCATTTTAGCGCAACGATATTGACGCACCGAGAGTACACTTTAAATGTACCTCAAATAAATGCTATTTTAATAGGATCAATGTCCACATAGCAGACACAATAGTTTAACAATCACTTGAGTCATATATGATTCATTGGTCAGGGAAGACGTTAAGATTCTAAAGGTAAACATCCGATCACAGCGGCTACATTGTCACTGACGCGTCGTCAGTGTCGCTGCATTAATGATGTCATTTTGCTCGGAAGTCCTTAATACCTGATATTTCTGGCCGCGAAATTGCACAGAGCACAAGTTTTGCCTGTCATAGCTTTTGTCAAAAATTTCACGGGCCGTCAATTTATCGTGCGGTGGTTTATTTATCGTGCGTTTTTCGTATGGCATTTTATGACAATGCCGTCCCAAGCGGTGGTCACCGAAGCGACTCGATGCTCTGTGGAATGCCCTCTATGCGGCCGTCCTCAAGCTATAATACCACTATCTGACAAAATTATATAACAAAAAACGTCAACCTATATACTAAATTATATACGAGAGTTTTCGGTGCCAAAAAATGGATTTACTTGCAAAATACGGTTTAGAATTCTTTATTTCTCAAAGATTACAAATCACTTACGAGGAGAAATAAAATATTAAACAAAACTTAAGCAATTTCAAGTAAAGATGCGCATAGACGGTAGGTATTGTAGAAAAAAAAAGATAATAATAAGAAAATTACATTTCTGGGTTAGTGGGTAATTTGAATTAACTTTGTCATTCGTGTTAACTAACGACAGCTTTTGAGCAGTTATAAGGAACGGTTTACATGGAGTGAGTACGATAATAAGATTGGACTCGGACAGATTTACTTTTTTGTAATGCCTTTGAAAATATGTTGTTTCAATAACTTTTTGAATAGAGATATTGACTTAGTATCTTTTATATGTTTAGGTAAAGAGTTGTAGATCTGTGCTCCTTGACACAAAATACACTTTTTACCGTAATTAGTTCGCGGTTTATATAGTTGTATATCATATGGTCGCCTATAGCTACGGGTATATTTGATTGTATGTTGTGAATTTTATTTGTGTGTGTATGTTTTTTTAAGATTTTTCGTATTAAAATACATGTGTTATTTTGGTAAATTAGTGCAATATTAAATATTTTTGTCTCATTCTATATTTTGATAGTTGGAGTTAAATAATTGTAGTGGAAGAGGACCTTTATTATTCTATTTTGCGCTCTTTGTAATTTATCAAGATGTGTTTTGGCAGTTGATCCCCACACTTCTATCAAGTAATCAATGTGAGGTTTTACCAATAAATTATAGATGGTGTAACGTACTTTTAGGGAAAGACATCTTACAATACCCCGAAGGGCACCAGTAAGACAGCTTATTTTTGACCGTAGGTTTTCAATATGTGGTGTCCATTGCAGTTGTTTATCTAATGTAAGCCCTAGATATTTCTCCTTGTTTACCTTGGTCAGTACAGCACTATTTATGAGTAAAGGTTTATGATCGTGAAGCTTTTTGTTTTTCGCTGAAAATATTATGTAATTAGTTTTTTACGCGTTTACGGTTAGTATGTTACTCAAAAACCATTTCTCTAGAATATTGAGATCATCCTGTGCTTCCCGCATCACGGATTCTGTTGAATGACCAAAGTAAAACAGGCATGTATCGTCCGCGTATAGTGAGATATGTACTTTAATTCCTATTTCATGCATGCTGTTAATGTAGATAAGAAATAGGAGTGGTCCCATAATAGATCACTGTGCAACACCACATTTGATTATTTTAGGTTCACTTCTCCTATCCTGACCACCTGATATCGGTTTTCTAAGTAAAATACGAGTACTAACATTTTATATGCACTTCCAGTTATGCCAATCGCTTCCAATTAATCAAGTAGTAGTTTGTGACTGACGGTATCGAACGCCTTTTTTAAGTCAAAGAATACACCGAGGACTATTTGCTTTTGATCTATGTTAGTCTTAATTTTAGTAATTAGGTCAGTTGCAGCTGAAAGTGTATTAGACTTTTGCCTAAATCCATATTGACGATCAAATAAAAAGTTTTGGGAACTAAGATATTATGACAGTCTGTTATGAAGTAACTTTTCAAATATACTCGTATTAGAGACCACAGGAAGCACAGGGATGGGCCTGTAATTGCCCGGATCACTTTTAGATCCAGATTTATGAATAGGAGTAATTTTTGCTATTTTAAGCATGTTTGGGAACCATCCTTTGCAAAAGCATTCGTTCGTACACTTTGTTAAAGTAGGTAAGATTATAAACTTACAAGATTTAATGACCTTTACACTTATACCATCAATTCCGGCACTTTTATTTGATTTTAGACTGTCAATTATTTTGGCTACCTCGTCTTCGGTGGTGGGTCTTATTTGTGTGAGTTCATGGGTGTGAGTGGTACTTAGACGAGTAGTGGTGTGACCATAGTGATAGGTAGCGGGTATGAGACTTGCGAGAAGAATGCCTATATTAGAAAAGTAATTATTAAACGCCTCACATATATCAGTTACATCCGTAATAACTCCCGTAGGAGACTCTAATTTTGAAGGAGCACAGGTTTCTTTAGTTTTAATATTAGAAAGATTATTAATTAATTATCACATTTTCAAAGGCTTACCTTCACTTTCTTTAAATACTTTATGATAATAAGTAGCTTTGGTTCCTTGAATCAGCTCAACAACACGTTGCCTCTCTCTTTTGTACTCTTCTTCTATTTTCTTATCACTAGGGTTATTATGTTCTTATCAATAGGGTTATCATAGTTTGGCAATACAAGGCTTTCCGCCTCGGCTTCGGATTTGATCCAGGTCTCTACGAGAATAACCACATGGATAGGTGTCATAGATGCCAATATACAGGTAAGTTCATCTTATTTGCCAGGCTTTACTAGGCTTCGGATATTCGCATACAAAAATCTAAGTGATGTTCGGCCTTCGCCCAAATCCGCGTAATTTCATATGTTATTTTATCTCGTTTGTTGTTTTGGTTAAGTTCAATTAATTTGCGAAGTTTTTTGGTTGTTGTGGTTACTATATTTGATAACAAGATTTTGCTCACCATTTTGTGTACGGCGTTGCAGCTCGTCCACTAATTTCTTTATGTATTTTTGTTGATATGGGGTCTGGTCATGATAATTTTTAAGAGGTTCCTTGATAGTTGTTTTATTTCGAAGAATAGTTCTTGCAGATTCTTGGGATGTTAGGTATACCTTTATGGGACGTATTTTGCCAGGTTTAAAGAGACCCACACGGTGGATCTTGATAGGGTCAGGGCATTCAGGAAACGCTATCTTAATAATATTATTAACCTGTCTGCTATCTGATGCTATGCGATCTTCCTTGTTAATGCCTTTTGCTTCCGGTACACCCACTATGATTATATTTTTGCTCCTTGCGTCTCTCTCATGTAGCTCAGAAACTACATCTTCACAAGCCAATAAATACATAGTTAGCTACAAGTAAATGTTTGTGGTTAAGTTTATATCAAGTATTTAATCATATCAAAAATAGATTTGTAAACATAGTGATTTGGAGAACGAAACGGGCGTTTTTTTTAATTTTTGTATCAGAATCTATTGATTGTAGAAAAATACTGCTTAGACAGATCGATAGAGAATTTTTCGCTGATTACGATGGCATCAAAAAATATTATCGGCCAATTTTCAGATACTGGTAATTTAGCTTAGAGACGGCACCATGTATATCTTCTTAACCCTACATCGCAGTGGCCTATTATTCTGTCCACACCACAATAGTTTGCAGCACACAATATAAACACTGGCCAATGTTCACTAATATAGATTAAGGTGGTGTTAGCTTGCAGCAGGTTTTGCTGTGTTGAGTGAATTTATGCAGATACTAGAGATTGTTGGTATTTGTAAGGTCTTTAATCAGCCATCAACAAAGAGCTTCGAGTTTATCAGCGTCTGTGGAAAGTGGGCGGGTAACACATAAATCATAAATCATAAATCAAATCATAAATCATTTATTTCTTTGCAAATATGGGTGATTGGTACATAGATGTTTTTTAAAGGTAATTAGCTCCTCCATATTCTACCGTCTTGTGGGCATGCAAAAAATTATTTCATTCACAAAAAATAGTAATATAAAATTGTAATGATAATATAAATTTAAATGTCAATTTATCAAAATACAAAAAAAAAATATCTTTTTTAAAATTAGTCAAGTGAAAGTAGTAGAATTTTTATAATAATGTCAAAGAGAATAATAAATAAGTCAATTTGGAAAAAATATAAATGTCGAAATAGTATCATACATGTCCATCACAATAATACGTTTTTATGTCATTGTAATAATTTATCATTAAGAAAGTCATCAATTGTGTAATAACATTTCTCTATTAATATTTGGCTTAGTGCCCTTTTAAATTTTATTACAGTCATATTTTTTATTGCATCAGGTACTTTATTGTAGATTCGTGGGGCAAGACCAAAGAAACTCTTCTGCATAAGTGCCGTTTTGCATTTTACTTGGGATAGTTTATTAACATATTGAGCCCGTGTCGGATTTTTTCTGCCTGCTGACAGTTTTACAAATAATTCTGGATGAATTTTTACAAACAATGCTGTTTCTAAAATGTATAAACACGGGAAAGTTAAAATGTTTAGAGACTTAAAATAGGGAAGACAGCTATCTGTTGTTTTAAGCGCACACATTGACCTTATACATCGCTTTTGCATTCTAAATACTAGTTCCCTATCGGTAGACTGCCCCCAAAATATGATACCATACCGCAAGACAGAGGCAACTAGTCCATGGTATGCTGATAAAAGAGCCTGCATGTTGACTTTTTTTGAAAGTTGCCGGAGAGCATACGCGGTTTTGCTGAGTTTTTTGCACACAACTTCAATATGAGGTTTCCAAGTGAGTTTACTGTCAATAACTATACCCAAAAACCGTGCCTGGCTTGCTTCCTCAATATTACAACCTTGGTAAGCAATACTAATATTTGGGTTTTCACTGCGTTGATGAAATTGCATTATTTTTGTTTTATTGAGGTTTATAATTAAATTGTTATTATTTAGCCAATTTATTATGTCATGTAAACAAGTATTTATGTCCTGCTCGTAATTAATATGATTCTCACACTTAATCACAGCTGTACTGTCATCCGCAAAGAGAATCATTTTATTTGATGTTGCAATTGGGAGGTCATTGATGTAAATTAGAAAAAATGGTGGCCCCAGTACGCTACCCTGCGGAACACCATATTTTACGTGTCTTGGCTTTGATACATAAATGGTTTCCATTTTAGTCTTCGGACAGATTCTAGAGACTTCTGTGTATTGAATTCTGTTGCTTAAATATGACTCTATTAACTGAAGAATATTTCCTCTAATTCCGTAGCTATGCAGTTTTTCCAACAGAATTTTATGATCCACATGATCAAAAGCCTTGGACATATCAGTATAGATAGCACAAACTGGAATTCTCGTATCTACAGATGACATGATGTTTGTTAAGAGGTCAAAGAATGCCATATTAACTGTAATATTTTTGCGGAATCCCTTTTGTTCCTTACAAAATAATTTATACTTTTCGAAATACGAGTAAAGAGAGTTATATACAACTTTTTCAAAAATTTTCGAGAATATTGGGATTTTCGCTATTGGTCTATAGTTTTTTAAGTCCGATTTGTCATCTTTTTTGTGTAAAGGTTTTATGACAACCGTTTTGAGCTTGTTTGGGAACTCGCCATTAGCAATACACAAGTTAATAATATGCGCCAATGGAGGTGCTATTACGTCTCTTGCAAATTTTATGACTTTTGTAGAAATGCCATCGTATCCTACAGTATTCGTGTTTTTTAGGTTAGAAATTATTTTTATAATGTCATCGGCAGTAACAGGTTGCATGAATAGGGAATTTAATGTCTGATTTTTTAAATTAATATTATTTAACGTTATGTCAGCTTTAGTTTTATTTTCAATTTCGTCAATAAAATAATTGTTAAATTCATTCGCAATGTCTATAGGGTGTGTAAACGTTAGATTATCTCTATTTATGGTCATGATTGACTCCTGTGGCAAACATAACTTGGTTTTATTTATTATTTGCCATGTAGCCTTTGATTTGTTTTCAGCGATGTTTATAAAATGATTATTTTGAGCTTTTTGTGTTAGCTTAATAATTTTCCTATAAAGTTTTGTGTAGTTTTTAAGATTTTTTTTATTTTGTGAGTTAGAATTTAACCTATAAGCCCAAAGTAACTGCTTTTGTTTCTTGCTACATATTTTTATTCCTCGAGAAATCCATTTTGTTTCCTTGTTCGTTTTAATTGTTACAATTTTTTCCGGGAAGCACAGCTTATAAAAAAGAGTAAAATCATCCATGAAATCATCAAAAGCTGTGTTTGCCTCTTGTGCATCAAAAACCTGTGTAAATGATAGACTGCTAAGATGTTTTTTAAAAGTAAATAAATGATTCATATTTAGGTCCTGCTTTTTAGTTTTCCAATACTGTAATTTACAGGTTTTTTTAATAGGTATTTTAATTATTTGTGATACATGATCTGAAAGGATTAAATCTATAACTTCAGTTTCGCAACCTTTCCTGCAGTTGTGTGCAAAATTATCAATACAGGTATTACTACTTAATCTTGTGGGTGTATAAAGTGATAGTTTTAGGTTATACTTCATAAGAAAAAACTCCAATTCTAATGTTGCCTTGTTTCTTTTCAAAACATCAATATTAAAGTCTCCGCACAAGACTATTTTTTTATTCGAAGAGATAGAAACTTTACTTAAAACATAATCTAATTTTTCATAAAATATTTCATAATTAGGTTTAGGGATTCTGTATACACAAATTATAATAATTTTATGAGTTATTATCTCTACGGCACAGCATTCGAAAATCCCTGAAACCGATTGTTTTGATATTTCCGGTATTTCCTTAAACTGTAATCCTACTCTAACAAAAATACACGCTCCTCCTCTCTTCACTTCTCTAGAATAAAAAGCTGCTGGACAAAAATTAGGAATGTGTAATAAATCTTCAAAACCCTTTTGTACGAAGTGCTCCGTGATACAAATAATATCTATAATAGTTCCTCTGTCAGATAATTCCACTAGCTTTACAGTCAGATTATCAATTTTATTAATTAGTCCAGCTATGTTCTGATGTAAAATGGTAAGGTATTTAAAGAAAAAACTGAGTATTTGCATGTTGTGAATCTATAGGCTGAGTATTTCGATTTTGAGATGGGCAGTCCACTTCCAAGTGTGTAGTAGTCAGGTCGCCAAGGTCAAATATAAGGTCTTGCAAATCTGATACAACAATCTTTAAACCAGAGTAATTTAAAGTTCCATATTTGTTACTGTAGGATTCGTAATTGTAAGGTAGATTAAAATTTGAGTCTAGTAAATGAGCATAATTCCACGTATTTATATCTAAATAAAGAAGGTTATTGAAGGTTTCTATACGGCTGTTAAACATTATGTTGGCATCTGTCATATATTTAAAAGTCGGTAAACAAATTATGAAGTTTGTATGATTCAGTGGTAACAATTTTTCCCTGACAGATATGACTAGTTCTAAGTAGTTATGCGTTTTTCGAAAGTCTTCCTCGCCGATATAAATAACGCAAAAGTCCGAGTGTGTAAAGTTATGTACTTTTCTTTCGATTTTGTCAATAAGTTGCAACAACCCACATGTTGGTTTGCGATAGTGACAGATTTCAAAGTTACACAATTTAGTTTTTTGTGCAATTGTATAAAGTCTGTTTGAAGTTTCGCTGCTTACTAGGCATATTTTATGTTTCACGGAAGGAGATATAACAACATCAGTTCTGGTTGTTTTTATATTATTTGTTTCTTTCGAGACGCAATCGTTGCAGTTGACAGTTTTTGTACGTAAAATGTCATTTTCTTCAATAGTTGGAGTGGTCTGGGTTTGTTTTGTCTTCGTGTTATTTTTAGGTGTGTTTTTAGGTGTCATTAATGTTGTCTTCGGTACACGTTTTCCTGGACTGTTAATAAGTTTTTTATACATTTCATTTTTTTTTGAAAATTCATCATTCAATTCTTTTAGCTGACTGTTTTCTAATGACAGAAGCTCGATTTCTTTGTGAGCACTAGTAAGTTGAGATGTTAGTCTCGCTACCTCATCTTTCAATATTTTTAACTGCGGAGCGTCCTCATCTTCAGATATATCGGGTAGACTACTCGTCGTACAGTTCAAAGTTTGTGATATAATATCGCTTTCGTCATCATTTGGTTCCGACCGTGTGCGGTTCCGCCGGAAAGTTATATTCTCCAAGAAATTCATTTTAGATTGCAGTTATAAATTGTATTAATGATGGTACTACTACCGTCGTTTGTAAGTATTCGTTGCCCGTTGTTATTCTTGACTATCAGATAAATTCCGATTAATTTGTAGATATCCCAAAAAGTGAATTCGTTTGCGGGGATCGAACTCGAGTCATAGGCTACAAATGTATCATGTAGGCAGTTTGCCGTACCTGCCACCGCGTCTGTTAAGTGTGTTGTCGAAATAGTCGAACAGTAGGCTCTTCCAAGTAAAAAATCGTTAATGATATCGGTTGTGATTTGAACGATTTGAATATTTTTTCACTATGACTCACTTTTTTCACTTTTTTTTTTTTTTCACTTTTTTCGATGTAATTGTTTATATTTTATTTGTCACACGTTTTTTAGTTAAGTATTTAGCAATATGTAGTTCATTAGAGTCATAAATACTACACTCAAAATTGATTTTTTTCACAAAGTTTTGTCCAAATTTATAAGTTTCGTCCATAAGTTTCACAGCGAATAATTTGTTAGGATAACACTTTCACACGCGTATTGTACTATCTTCTTAACTTTTATGATGTATTAGAGTAGATAGTGTTTAAATAATAATTTTAGAAATTTTTATAACGGGAGCTCAATGTTTACATGACAGCTAGCGCCATCTCTGTCAACACACATACATGAGACGTTTAATCACTGAATAGATCTAAACTAATATTAAAAAGTGGAGTGGAGTGCAGTGGTAGCCTAGTGGTATTGGCCGCGACTTATAAATGGTAGGGTTATAGGTCGTGGGTTCAAACCCAGACAGGCACTTTACTTTGTGTAAATAATTTCATCACCACTTCTCTCAAAACGGTAAAGGAAAACATCGTGAGGAAACCGGCATGTCTTAGAATAAAAAAATCGAAATCATGTGACATCCACCAACACGCACTGGGCCCGCGTAGTGGATTTCCTCTCACAGTGAGGAGGCCTGTGTGCTAGCAGTGGGAACATTACTACATTACATTGGCCTTTTGTACTCAACGATAAAGTACCATTACAAGTGGTGAATAGGAATACAGGGGTGAAAGGCAACAAAACTTTGATGATTTTACTGTGATACCACTTTATTGGTTTTAAACAAAGCATCGTTTTTTTTATAATTATTTAATATAGTTATTGGAGTACCTACTAAAATGCTGGAATCAATTTTTAAATGGCGTAAAAATTGCCTTCAAAGATTTTTTTTGGGTTTAATATCATCCAATTATTTTGCCCGCTCTGGGTAAAGCAGCAGGGCGTGTCAGACTTTTACTGACTAAAACCCATCCGTGTTCCTTCAGTCGCTTGAGCCAGGGCCACGGTAAATATTTTCCAAATTTATCTGCGACCCAGACAGGCATCGACCCAAGCGGACCCTGTCTCTTTTCGCTGTCATCTCTTTGAGGCACGCGTGGAACACTACGCGCCGTCGACTCGGGCCTGGTCCTCATCGGACGGCGAGCTACCCAGTACACGCCGTCCGCAAGCCTGCGCCTGCGCAGGCCGTGAAACGGCTTGTGACTCCCGACGCCCAGGGCGTCTCCTGCGGTGGCTTGGAGCATGAGGGCGTCTCCGTTGCGTCTCCCTCAAGCGTTCTGCCTCCTTCTTCGCGAGAATGTCTGCTTTGTAGAAGAAAGTGACAGCTTCCCATGCCTCTATTCACCCCTGCATTCCTATTCGCCCCGTTTGACGGTACTCGTAGCATTCATCCGTGACTGAATTTTCGTAGTCGGATCAGAATTTCGAAAGATTAACAAACAAACAGTTTTCCGTCTTTATTACAATTGAAATAAGGTTAAGATTTGTTTGTACATGAAGAGCCCGTTCTTGACCCTGGTCATGAGCGGGCTCTTGACGAAACGAGATCCTGATCTCGTCTTAACAAATATGAAATGATGAATGAACTCTACACGGAAAGAGTTTTTAAAGCATACTTGTTCAGGGGTTGACGTCTCCAACTAAAACTTCTGATAAATGGTTTTATTTCTGTAAGTTGGTTTGTACAAACACTTTTACATGTCGATCACATTTATTAAAATTATTAAATTAAATCAGACGTCACAGTCTCTTTTAAAGTCCAGACAAAATCTTGGTGTCATCATATGAAGTCCATGTAGACTGATGTCTGAAATGGTCTTTTGAGGAAAGAACCAGCCAGATTGAGTGGAGCTGTCCAGTCAGTGCACGCATTTGTAAATAACCGAGCAGCTCAACTCAGAATTTAAAGAGCTCAACGATTCGACGAACAATACCAAATAAAGGACATTCGGGTGGGCCGCATAAACTACTCAAATTGCCAGACCATGATTAACAACTAACTAAGATAAATTAAAAACAAAAACAAGAATGATCCACATAGTATTTACATTCACAATAATTAAAATAAAATAATATAATACTTTAAAACGTAAATATTCTTGTCATTGCAAGAAAACGAAAAAACCAAAAAAATAATAACATAATACACGGTGCAAAATATAAAAAAATCAAAATTAATTGGAGCAGCTCAATCCTATCCCATCATTATGTTAATCTCCGTAAATTTATCTCTGAGAGAGTGTCTCGGGCTTAATTTGTAAATTGATCGAACAGCTCTTTTCTGCAAATTAAAGATAGCCTGCAACCTCAACTCAAAGGTATAAAACCACCCGTAATGACATTGAAGTCTGTTATTTAATTACGTTTTGAAATCGTAAGCTGAAAGACATATTTTGTTGCGGTTTCCGTAACTTGTCCTTAGTTGTCGTTTGATATCTTACCTGCCTGTTCTCGCTCTGAAGTTTAATGATCAACTTGTTATAACAAGTTGTCTGCTTCCGACGACTATAGATTTTTGGATAGTGTAATTATACTCTGTGGTGGAAAGGGTTTACAGATGTTGTCACAGAGAGGTGAGATGGTTGATATAATTTTAAGTAACAATAATTTTCTGCACGGAATAAGTTTTACCTATTTTATGTAATAAGGTGGATATATAATTACCTATTAAAAACGGATAAAAGATAAACCAACAAAACGTTTTGATATGTGATATATACTTTTGGTTACTTTTAACTGCTAGGGCAAAAATCCACACTAAAAGCGAAGCCTAACATGTAGGTACGAACGAAAACGAAGCAAAAGGCGTAAGCTAGGATCGTGGCAGGAGGCGTTATTTAATCCCTGCCTACGCCCATGGAAAAAAGACGTGAGTTTATATATGTACCTGAAAAAAGCATAAGTTACACTCATACTCACGCACTCATACTCAATTACACACTCACTCAATTTAGTTCCTCTCACCCACTTTGTACCACCATAACAGCAACAACCTCACTCACCTAGCTTAATCCCTCTTAACTATTACTTCTTACTGATGTTGTATACAACTGTCATCTATTGTCCGGAGTCTGGAGAGGCTGGTAATCTGTCATACAGGTCTCCTAGTACAGAAACCAGTCTCTCACATAGATCACAAGAGTTTTCGCTAATGTTTTGTTTGTTTTTTTTATATTGTCTGTAAAATTCTATGTGAGAGAAGAACAATAAACTTTATTATTATTATTATTTGTAGATTATTTAAGTGACAAAATCCAATCAAAATCAAGGCTATCATATTGTGTATTCACATCACGTGCTCAATTTTATTGGAGTGTCCACAATCCACTCATACAGAAAGATTAATATAATAGAGTAACAGAAAAAATATTCTTAGGAAAGGAATAGTCGAAAAGAGAATGGTAACTGTCGTATATGCAATAAACAAAACTCTACACATTCTGTCACCAAGTTTGGAAAAATATTGAGCATATAAGAACAAACCACACAAAATTACATAGACCCCTCGATGTGATGTAAATGTATTATGGATAAGTTTCAGCTACATCTGGCCGTTGTAAAAACCTCGTATGGTAAATATTTACAGAAATGTAATACTACCCTCACGCTCGGTATTACGAAAAGTCAATTTATGCTAATATAAAACTTTTGTGGGAGATACATCGTACACTATATGAGCTCGAAAATAGGGCATGTACTATTTATGTGAATAATATAAAAAGGAAAAAATTCTCATATATTAGTTACAACCAGTTTTATCTTATCAACCATGCGGCTTGGGCATGTAATATTTTTTGGCTAGGGTTGCCCCGTGCAAGTTCAAGTGGACAATTACATTCTTCCTTTCTTGCCTTCTTCCGATTTTCGTATTTCTTTTTAGGTGTTTAACTGGAGACAGCGGTCACGTAAAAATCGTACTTTTCATACTTTTGTGGAAGAATGCTTTTGTAAAAGAATAAGTAGAATGCTAGTGAAATAACTGTGTCTGTAGTCTGCTTAATTTGATTTAGGTACTACTGAACATAGTTCATTAGACAGAATAGAAATAACAATCCCTTACGTAAGTAGACTAGAGGCTCAAGACAAATGGCATTCGATTTTAGCGAAGGTGATAGTCGAAATGTCAAAATGTGAGGGATCGATCAAATGATTTTTCTATATCACTTGTCAATTTCATACTATTTTGCCTTTTTGACAATGGCTATCGCCACGCTTTCGATGATAGAATGTCACTTGTCTAGGAAGTCTGGTGTAGAGTCGACCTTAGAGAGGATAACGTTTACACATCTCTAAAATTAGGCAGTAAAAACCAGTAAGTTTTGCTATACATGTATAGTGGTGCCTTTAATTGCTTTATTTGTTTTGGCAGCCCTACCAACTTTTCTCCTTGACTTTAATATTAGGAGCAAGTATATTCAAATATCTAAGAGTAAACTAGCCTAATACTTAGAACTCATCCATTTAACAACCATAATTTTTTTGCGATAAATACATTAGATATACTTATATCTAGTCTTTCCACGACCTACCCGTCTCATCAAAAGATCTCTTAACCGAAATAAAATGTTATTTGATAGCCCATCCAACTCGATATAAGGATGATAAACTATTCATATACAACGTCCATATAAAATTACATGTTTACCTACCGATCAACATCAGACCTCGCCGAGGCTCTATGCATAAGATTTATGATCTTTATCGACTTTTCGATTATTCTAGGGATGGTATGAAATAGATCGCTGTAGCCTTAAAAATCGCCGCTAGGCAAAAATGCCCGTAAAATACTCATAGTGCTTAATCTATACCTTTTCTATCGCCTGTCAATAACTACTAGCGGTCAGAAGGCTATAAAGTTTTTTGTAGGGAACCGTATCCCCTGACCTTTTAGAGGGGTTTATTTTCTTTCGTCAATCAATATAAACATTTTCTGAGATAACATGACCTCACGCCTGAAGGGTTAGACGGATGTCTTCCTAAAGTACCGGGTAAAATGGGGTAAATAGTTACCTATTTACCCCGCACGGGTGAAATGGAACAAAACTTTGATTAGTATTTTACTTTGTCGATTTTTTTTTTATAATTATGTAACATATTATTGGAGTAGCTGCTAAAATGCTGCAATAAATTTTTAATTAACGTGAAAATTCCCTTCAATGTTTTGTTCCCATTCCCTTTGCATACCTATTAACTCTGTTTTACGGTAGGTATACCCAGACTTCACCTCTTATGCATCGCTATATTAGGCTGCAATGCATGCACAGTGAGCATAAGATCCTGGGTTCAACTCCTGGGTTGATACAAGTGATATTTGGTTTCGCGGCCTGGATCTCTTAAGGCCTATGCACACCGGGACGGAATGGCAAGGGGTTTTGCCACCGAATAGAGCACACTAACCGAATCCTCCCTTAAGTAAAAGCCCAAGTATAAAAGGTCATTGGGCATAATCTGACCCACTTTACGAAGAGAGTCGGACATTAACCTAAATAGTTTTGAACTAAAAAGAATAATGTGATATTTCATTGCATTTTTATTTGATTCAAAATCAATGGAGCGAAATGTACAGAATCGTTAAAAATAGAAACGGTAACAGTGGACTTTATTTTTCATCTGTACATTTTGTTAAAATAAGGTGTTTCCTTAAGTTTGTCGTATATAATTAATTTCCAGAATTTGGTCCTTATTTCCTTTCTTTCCTAGCGGTTAATTTTTTTTAAATCAATGGGTTCGATTCCTGGCTAAGAATATAGAGTTTCCAAAACTTCTATAATGTAAATTTAGTTTTTATCAAAACGGCCCCGAGACTCCTTTCAGTGTTAAAGCTTTTCCTCATAGTTTCGGATTTAAACCACTTGAAAAACACACCATGTATACGATAATTTTATATTGTTTTCGACATTCCCGTCTGTTCTGAACCAAACGTTTCGTTCACTATTTGATATTTAATAGCAACACCATGTCAGTTAGCTGTCAACGATTTGACAGCTTTTGGATTGACAGCTGACACTTGACAAGAGTCGAGAGAGAAAATTTGTAGTGAGCACACGGTGAATTCGGGTTTTTGTGGAAACATATCTAATCGAGATATGTTTCGCCCATTGTAAATGTTAATTGCGCCCGCCGGTCGCAATCGGCGTTTTGGGGCACCCGCGAAGTCGGTTTTTGTTGTAGTTTTAGTTTTTATTATATCAATGTCATTTTTGAAAATATTCGTACTAAGAACGATCAGCTGTTTTGTCACTTTACTTCATTAAAATTCTTCACAACATAAATACAAATATTATTATTAACTAGTTTTTCCAACATGTTATCAGCACGAATGCTTTGAAAAAGTGAATAATAAGTTGTGTATTTTTGTCGTGTTGTTGTGAGTGAAGTCAAAATTTAAATTCACCATTTAGAAGTGAATTTTTCGATACTTTGTGAAGATGTCAGATCATGTGAGGGATTTACTTATTAAAATATACTCACAAATTGGTAGCAGAGCGTGGTTACTCTGCAAATATGTAAAATGGCATCAACTACGAGTTATCTAAACATATAAAAGAAAAAAGTGACTGACTGACTGACTGACTCACTCACTGACCATCAACGCACAGCCCAAACGGCTGAAGCTTTAATCATGAAACTTGGCACGTAGGTTCCTTTGGTAGTGTAGGTGAGCATTAAGAGAGGATTTTTGGAAATTCCATACCTAAAGGCGTGAAATAGGGGATGAAAATATGTATGAAAATCCGTCAGTTTTAAAGCCAAGATCTTCATATTTTGGGTTTAGGCAGAAAATTTAAAAAAAATTAACACCTGTCTCAGCGATTTTGAAAATGGGATGAAGTCATGGGAATAATAAAATCGTCAAGAGACTTGGAATTTTACACATAGATACTTTATACTGTGCAGTCATCCACTAAGAAAGGATTTTTGTGAATTCTACCTGTAAGGGGGTGAAATAGGAGTTGAAAGTTTGTATGAAAATCCGTCAGTTTTAAAATCAGAATCTTCATATTTTGGGTTTGGGCTGAAAATTAAAAAATAATTTACACCTGTCTAAGCGATTTTGAAAATCCACCCCATGAGGATGAAAAGGGGGATGAAGTCATGGGAATAATGAAATCGTCTAGAGACTTGAAATTTTGCACATAGATACTTAATACTGTGCAGGCATCCATTATGAAAGGATTTCTGCACAGTATGTTTGTGAATTCCACCCCTAGGGGGGTTAAATAGGAGATGAAAGTTTGTATGAAAATCCGTCAGTTTTAACGCCAGGATATTCATATTTTGGGTTTAGACTGAAGATTAAAAAATAATTTACAATATGCTAAATTGACCATATTCAATAAGAAACTCTGCTTGGACGTCATAAGAACCTATTTGTTTTTCTTTCGGTATTATTATTATCGTAAGTACGGCAATTCTCAACTGTTTTTTTGTTTTTTCAGATAAATTTAGGCTTTAGAGTCAGTCATACGACGAGCTCCTGGGAGAACTAGAGAGGTGTCATATGTGCAAACACATCCGAGCTCCCAAATGGAGCTATTGTGAAGTGTGTGGGAAGAAAACGCTAAAGGCACAGCGGCTCAGACGAACGAAGATGCTATCGAGCCATAATCCATATCTAAACATATAGCTAAATAAAAGAAGAAAGTGACTGACTAACTCACAGACCATCAACGCACAGCCCAAACGGCTGAAGCTACAATCATGAAACTTGGCACGTAGGTTCCTTTGGTGGTGTAGGTGAGCACTAAGAAAGGTACCTACCTACCAATGCAACGCATAGCCTACAAACACCCTGCCTACTGATTTCCAGTAGGTAATTTACTACAGGTAGGATAGATATAGTTTTGTTAGCTTAGAAGGTTTTTGTTAAAATATGGTAAGGAGAAGTATGTAGTCTACGCGTGCGAACCCGCGGGCAAAAGCTAGTCGTAATATAGAACCTTTGACCAAGTCAAACTACGATACATGGTGTTTGCAAGCACAAGCGGTCCTGATTAAAAATGTTCTACGTCGTAGAAAACATGGAAACATGTGAGACCTGCATCAAAGGTAAATTGTCCAGATTACCGTTCATAAGACATAATGATCTATACACAAGCGATAACCTGGAAATAATCCATAGCGATGTTTGTGGACCTTTTGAATGCGACACGCTGGCAGGATCAAAGTACTATGTTACTTTCATAGACGACTATAGTCGCTATTGTCACGTCTATTTTATAAAGAGAAAGAGTGACGTATTCAACATTTTCAAAGAATATAAAAACGAAGTTGAGACGTTTCATAACAAGAAGATAAAGTCACTGCAGTCCGACAATGGCACAGAGTACCGTAACAAGGAATTTGATGCTTTTCTCAAATTGCATGGCTTCAAAAGAAGATTGACCACAGTTTACACCCCTCAACAAAATTGGATTAGCGAGAGGAATAACAGATCCTTGCTAGACAAAGCCAGATGTCTGTTAATCGAGGCCAAGGCACCTAAAAAGCTCTGGGCAGAAGCGGTAGCAACCGCAAACTACCTCATAAATCGTAGCCCATCCAAAGCTCTGAGTGGTGAAACACCGTTCAAGAAATGGCTAGGCCAAATACCATGTGGACATAATCTTCACGTGTATGGTAGGCAGACATTTGTTTTGAAAAAGAACAAACCAGGCAAACTGACCCAGAATGCCCGTTTAGTATACTTTAGCTATTTTCATAGTGTAATGTCGTACGGTATTCTGTTGTGGGGAAATGCCGCCGACATCCAGACTATCTTTGTTTTGCAGAAAAGAGCTGTTCGGTCAATTTATAAATTAAGCCCAAGACACTCTCTCAGAGAGAAATTTAAGGAGATTAATGTAATGACTGTGCCTTCTCAGTATATTTATGAAAATCTTTTATATGCCCATAAAAATATAAAATTGTTTAAAAAATACAGTGATATCCATAACATAAATACTAGGAATAAACACAAATTTGTAGTACCTACAACAAGGCTCAAGAAAATAGGTGGCTCGTTTAGATGTCAATGTGTACGCTTTTATAATAAGCTTCCAAGCCACGTACAACATCTAAGTCTTAATAAATTCAAATCTTTTATTAAACGTAAGTTGTGCCAGAAAGCGTTTTATACAACTAAAGATTACCTAGAAGACAAAAAGGCTTGGGATTGAGCTGCTCCAATTAATTAATTTTGTTTGTTTTTATTGTATTTTGCACCGTGAATTTTGTTGTTGTTTTTTTTTTTTTTTTTTCAATGTTTCAAGGTTTTCTTGCAATGACAAGAATATTTACTTTTTAAAGTATTATATTATTTTATATTAATTATTGTGAATGTGAAGACTATGTGGATCATTCTTTTTTGTTTTAATTTAAATTTATCTTAGTATTTAATCATGGTCTGGCAGTTTGAGTAGTTTATGCGGCCTACCCGAATGTCCTTTCTTTGGTATTGTTCGTCGAATCGTTGAGCTCCTTAAATTCTGAGTTGAGCTGCTCGGTTATTGACAAATGCGTGCACTGACTGGACAGGTCCACTCAATCTTCTTTCCTCAAAAGACCATTTCAGACATCAGTCTACATGGTCTTCACATGATCTAACCAATATTTTGTCTGAACTTTAAAAGAGACTGTGACCTCTGAGTTTGTTTCGGCCTTTCTTCTCAGAGTAGTCAGATAGGAAACGCCGACTTCATCTAGTTTTAAAAAATATGTTCGACATGTAAAAGTGTTTGTATAAACCAACTTACAGAAATAAAATCATTTATCATTTATCAATGCCAAAGAAGGCGTATTCATGGGGTACTCGATGACCTCAAAGGCTTACCGAGTGTACATACCCGAAGACGATGATATAGTGACAAGCAGGGACATAAAAGTCATAGACAAGATGTATTTTGAAGAAACGAGTCATAACTATGATAAACTTATTAACGAAAAGGAACACTCTCGGAAACCTGAAAAATACAATGATAAGAGAGTACAACCAATAGAAATTGAAATAACAAACAATGAAAAAGAAAATACATCACAAAATGTCAACGAGGAGGAAGAAGTTTCTTCGGCAGAAGAAATAGAGTCTTACGATGACGCATCAGATGTTGTAGAAATATCTGAAAATGGGAGGCGGCAAAGAGAGAGGCGTCCGCCCGCGTGGACCAGAGATTTTATACTGGACCAGACTGAAGAAAGTCACCTACTGTCGGAGATATCCTATATATCCAATGAGAATGAAGAGGATAAATACTGGCATGATGCTATAAAAGCCGAGATTAGAGCACATGTTAAGAATGGAACCTGGAAAATAGGAAAGAAAAACAAAGACATGAAAGAAGTGGACCACAAAATGGTTCTAAGAAACAAAATAGGACCTGACAACAGAATTACAAAGAAAACCAGACTTGTAGCACAAGGCTTCACTCAGCGACCAGGCGTTGACTACAACGAAACATACGCTCCTGTAGCTAAACTGAGTTCGATAAGATCTGTTGTTGGAATAGCCATGGAAGAAGGTTTGAAATTGAACCAGATGGATGTTACAACGGCGTACCTAAATGGCGAATTAGAAGAAAAGATACTTATGAGTAGTATATAATTGGGGCATCTGGATCACATGAGATCCAGACACCCCAATTATATCTATTCAAATAGATAAAATGTCTATTCAAATAGAAGAAACATTCTTTTGTTTTGAATAGATGATCTATTCTAATATAGTGTTTAATTGATCGGAACATATCTATTCAAATAGATGTTATTTATTTATTTTGATTGTTTTGTTTTTGAATAGATTGTCTAATCTAAATGGAAAACCTACTGAAATTATATTGTTATTCAAATAGGTTAATGTTTATTGAATATTTCTTCTTCTTCTTCTTGATTTGAAATGATGGAGGGCTATCAGATATAAATATATTCTAATTAGCTATTATAACTGGTGGAATCTTATCTAATAGCCGCCAATTAACATTGTTCGCACTAACGTGTCGTCAAAGATGTGTTAAATTATTGGACCACTTTATGAGTTATACTCACTAGAGCACTGTGTTAATTCATAATGGTAATAATATAGTTTCTGTCTTGGAAAAAAAAATCATCAATTTAGTTACAAATACCTTTATTCACAATCCACAGTTTTAAACATGTAACACTACGTTTTAAAGCACATACATTTGTCCTATGTTTATCTATTCAGATTATAGAACAGTTTTATATTAACAGTTTAATAAAAACAAGGAATTTCATCTTCTGGCAGCATCTGGTAGCATAGAATGTCTTCTGAATCAGGAAACACTATATCACGCACTATATTTCTTGTTATTAATTGAATGACAGGCGGAGTATTTGATGACCTTACAGCCGATTTTTCTGGACTAGGATGTATTTTACCAACTTCAACAAATGTAAGTAGCTCATTGTGGCCAGTCTTGAGTGTGAGATATCGCGTATTTTCAAAAATGGTGGATTTTACTGAGTTTTGTCCTGTCTTATTTGTACTATCCTGAAGTTTGGATGAACTGGTGTTCATTATTTTCTGGTCAGTCATGTCTTGAGTTAATAGAATCTCGCCACTAGCATTCTTGAAAATAAGTTTAGATATGCCTTCAGAAGCATATTTCACTGAATCTTGCATTGTAGCTAATATAATTTATTTTTAAATTGTTTAATTCAGTTTACAATTCAACCTTTTAACTTCAATTGTAGGAATCGAATGTCGCATAAAATGTCTGAAAGTAAATTTATAGTTACTTGCGACTCCATTACTAATAGCATTTAGTAACTTATTCAGCAGACAATCAATCTATGGCCGTCCACTTTAGATATTATTTATATTTTTGTTTCTTTAAAAAATAGACGCTTTGATTTGTCAACATAATCTGTTCCTTTTACAGCATTTAAATAAAAGCAATCAGGAAAATATATAGCATGTTGCATCCAGGGATCATCGTAATACTCCCAATCTTCGATACCACCTCCACACGAAAAACACATAACTTTATCGGTTAAACCATTTCCACAGTAAAAGAAACCTGCGTCAGCCATTTCCATCACCAATCTTCGTTTTGAATCTACTGTAGGCCAATAATGTCTGAATGAACATAAACGAATTTTGTATTGATTATATATTTCATATCGCGGGCTGGAATATTGTTGAATCATTTTATGAGTCTTGATACGGGTATGTATGAAAGCATAATGATGTCGTGTATCCGGTGTTATCAATATATTAAGACGTACTCCGAGTCGACCTTATGGGCGAAGACTTACCTTTACTTTTTTTCTTTTGAATATTATAGCACAGTTCGTTGCGGTATTCTGTATTTAATGTATTTGTTATGAAATAAAACAAGAAATCATTTACTCAAAAACTTTTAATCTTAATATATTGTTATGATATAAACAGCTATACAAATTACTTTCTAACATAATTTTTTTCAAAGCAATCCTTCTTATCTTCTAAATTACTGTTATTATCAATCCACTTTTTTAAACAAGTAACATTTTTTAAAGCACATACATTCGAATGATACACACAGCTAAATATATTACTAGACATTCCATAATCTTCAAATAATTTCTGTAAACGTGGACAGTTCTTATCTTCTAAATTATATATTTTATCATGTTTTACAATGTTTTTTAACCACAACACTTTTTCACATCCTTTAACATAAATGTTTTTATCTTCCAGGTAAGGTACAATATATTGATGTAAGTTTAAGTATGTTATAAAACCCTCTTTCCAGAAAATATTTCGGTTTCTCTCTATCCAACTTACTTGCAATCTTTCTTTCATTGTAAGTTTGTAAAATGGGAATGGTGGTTTGATTAATAATACCATAACTTGATTTCCACATGCTATTGCTATTTCTTTCACGACGAACTCGTTACTTTCCATCTTAAACCCTTGCACATCGACTATAGCGTTCATAATAATTTCTTTACAATACCGCTTAAGGGCTTATATTCAAATAGACGATCGTTGATGATTAGACAATAGGCAGATGTATTTTCTGGTATATCTTCAGAACTTTCTATTTCCAGTCTCACATCTACAGCCCCAGTTTTCAAGGCTTCGTTTTGTCTTGAGCAATCAATTACAAATAAAGGAGCTTTTTCTTTAAATTCGTCCAAACCAAGCATTGGTTCAGACCGAGTGTTATAATAAGACTGACGAAATTTGGTAAACATTTCATATAATATATAATACTTATCTTCAGAAAATTTCGCATTCACCGATTCGTATGGATAGTATTGAGAATTTAAAAAAAGAGTAACATTAGTTAATTTACAATGGTCAAATATTGAGCAGTCTTTACTTTTCATATTTTTTCTATTTGTCTGCAAACCAAAGATCACATACCTTGGTTTTTCGAGTTGTGAAGCAGTTTTATCAACCCAGGTATGTTTTGTAGTTTTAGGTAATAAAGGGTATTCATACAAGTCCCAATTTCTAAAAGCTATTTGAATAGGACGATCCTTTTCTAGGTGTTTGAGTAAAGTTAATCTTTCCCGATCTGAAACTTTTATATGAGGCATACGCCATTGCAGTCTCTCTATATTTACTTCAATAGTGTCATTATTATCAAGTATAACGCTATTAAGATTCGAACTGCTTCTTTTAACTATAAGTTCATGTTTACAGTTAATGATAATTTTATTATAATCTTCCGCAAATCCTAAAACTTTATTCAGAGGTATAAGGGCACTAAAAATACCATCATTATCTTTAATCCCTTTCAAATTCCAACCCCAAATAGCGGCAGCCTTACTTTCACCATCGCTCATTGAAACATATGATTTTAGAGTTGTAGAAATACCTGCATTTTTTATTCGGTCAATCTCTACACCGTTAATTTCATATCGAATGTCTTGAAATAGAAATGATATATGATTATTGGTAAAATTAACAGTCTTTCGTGTTAGTTTTCCTGCCCCATCTTTCGAAACCGTGGTGGCTCGACCTTCAACGTAAATGTAGCTGGCTGAAGGTAATACGTACAGATCTTGTTGATTTATGGGTATACGTATTTCATCATTTTCATTAAAACAGTTGCTATATGGATTATAAGTATGATTTTCATAACTCACTATAGAGTTGTCGAATTGTGGTAAATCATTCACATGAAGAATACTCATAATTTAAATCCCAAAGCTCGAAGAAATAATCTATTACTTTTAGTTATTTTTTTTATAGTTCGTATTATATGTCTTCGTCTTTTGATGGTGCGAGAACGAGTAAAACTATTAACTTTGGCAGCCGTTTTTATATTGTAAACTATCATATTTTTTTATTTTATTTTTCTCTAATCAAATTGACATTCATCTCTTGTGGCAGATAATGTCAAAGTGTTGTCTTATGTAGCAATACCTAACATTTAAACCATGTTTAAGTACCTAATGCAACCTTTCTTTTTCCAAAACTCTTTAAGAAATTTAATGCATAAATGTCCACAATTGAATAAGTTATTATTTTGAAAATTATTGTAATTATAATTAATATTGTTAGAACCTACATAGCGAACAAATTCTATTGGAGGTTTCAAGTTGCCGTAACTGTCAAAGTACTCAACATATTCATTTATAATTACATAGGCTACCCAATGTGTACCAGAATTTTTAGAATTATCTAAGTTTATGATTCCACACTCTTTTGAAAACGGAGACTTCGGTAAGGTATCTCTCATATACACTCCACGAAAATATGGAACGTTTTTGGTAAAATGTATGATATCTATATTGGTAAGAGCACGATTAGGTAGCCTTTGATTTAGTTTTTTTTCTTTAAATTTGTATATATCCCAAGTCCATCCTTGTAACGGTTAAGCCGCAGTCCGTTGCCAATATGTACACCTTCCACATTCTTACTATGTCTTTTCATTTCTTCTAAACGCTTTTTTGCAACTCTATATTCGTTTATGGTTTTGACGATTCCAGCAATTCCACTTGCAATACTGCCAGCAGCGGACAAACCAGCAAATATTGGTATTAAAGGTAGAACCCCTCCAGTCTTAGGAATTGGTATTATGCGTGGAATCGTGGCAGATGAATCACGATTCAATTCTCTAGCAGCAGCGTAGGCCAATTCTATTAGTTTTTTCCTACACTTCGGTTTAACCTTTTTAATGCATTTTTTAGTATTGTTTACTAAATTTTTAAAGTTTTTTTTGAGCCCTGCTCCAGAACTTACTTTTGATAACATAATATTATTAACTAAATTGGCAACAAGTTTTTCTCCTGCCCCTGCATCGGAAGACAAAGCACGCTTTTTTGCCATTTTTAATAAAATTATATCTGCTTTGTGGCGATCTTCCAAACTTTTGGAATTGTTATATGCAATATCGTGATATTTACAATATTCGTCTAACTTGTTTACACCTTTATCACCACGAGCTAATCTTTCACGTAATTTAGTTCCTGGACCACAAAAATTATAACCTGGCAAATGGAGCTCAAATGGTAAATTATTAATTAAATTATTAATAAGTCCTTCTCCTTTCATGTATACAAACAGAATGAGATGACCGTCATAAACCATGATGTTATATTGATAAAACACTCATAAAACATTGGTATCATCAATCCAACTATTTTCGCAGGATGATAACCCCAACCATTTCACGAAAACTTTTCTGCCTTTGCGTTTTAAAACTTTTTCAACAAGGTAAATGTCGGGATGTTTGGTTTTTTGTAATTCTTGATCGTAAAATGCCCCTAAAATAGGTTGCTGTTTCACATCTTGTAATAAAAATGTAACAGGATTTGTGTTTTGAACTTTAATGATCTTGAATATCTCTGTTGACCAATTAGGAGTGTAACCTTTTTCGAAACAACCTTTATGTTTACTTATTCGAACATAATCGCCTGTCTTTAACTTAGAGCATTTCGTTTTCGCTCGATTTTGATTGAAATATCTCTGTAGTACTTTTGTTTTATTGCTATGATTAACTTGAGCAGGCGGTAAACCAATTGTTCTATGTATTGTATTATTATATCTAGTAATGATTTTTGCAAGTGTCCCGTCAGTCCATTTATAATTCCCCTTCAAACTAAATTCCTTGAAAAGCTTATTCTTTATCGTCCTTATTAATCGTTCTACAATTGAAGCCTTTTTCGTTGAATAAGTGCAGTAGTGGTTGATAGAATTGTTTACTAATATTTTTTTAAAGCTTTTATTGTAAAATTCTTTTCCAAGATCTGTTTGCAAGTTTCTAGGGATTCGTTTTTCTCTACTTAACAACGTAATAAAAGCTTCAGATACAGATTCTTTGTTTTTTTGTTTAAGTGGAATAGCCCAAGCGTACTTAGAGAATCCGTCAATTATAGCTAAAATGTATTTGTTGTTGTTGTTGAATTTGGAGAAACTTTGCATATCCATTAAATCAGCTTGCCAAAGGTCATCAATATCTTTTAATATTACATGCCTTCGAGGAAAATTTATTCTTGCACTTCTATGAATTTCGTTTACTATGTCTCTTTTCACTTTGCTCATTCTGTCAACTGTCACTTCTGAATTACAAAATTATACTGATATTCAGTTTATATGATGAGTCTTTTTATTCTTTTATTACCCCCGCTTCCTTTAACTCTTCAATAATTGATAATATTTCGTTGTCAAGATTAGTATTACCTGCAGTTTTAGATGCGATTAGCAGTTTAAGCCGATCCACTAATTCATTAGGATCATCCCAATACACAAGTTCGGTATTTTTTTTATATTTTTTAAGATACGGCAGTCCAGCACCTCGTTTTTGTTTAGATTTAATTTCTGTGGGTTCTTGTAAACGTTTATTAGACTCAGGAAATAAAGGTTTGATCACTTGAGAATATTTTAGACCCTTATCACCTTTAACTTGACCTGCAGGGTCAAAGTCTCTTTTATGAGCATTAGTTGTGATGAGTATTTCTTTATAAACTAATTTATCTTTTAAATTGACTAAACTTAAATCAGGCTTCTTGCGAAGCAATAATTCTTTTAGACCAGGGGTTATTTCATACTTTTTATTAGCTACGCGAATAAAATACGCTTTATCAGAGTTCTCGCGAGTGGTAGAGAAATTAACAATTGTATTTCCAATCATATGCTTATCATTTTCACTACGTACACCAAATGGTATATTCATATCATCATAAATTTCAAAGATATCTTCTTTGTTCAGCGACATATTATTAACTTTGTCTGATTCAGATGTGTTACCTTCTTCGTCTTCAGAATAAAACTTTTCTGATTCAGATGATTCATGTTTGTACATATCATGTGATTTATCACGCAAAAACATTTTTGAATCTATACCAGTATTTTTATTTTGGTCATCATAAGTATCTTCATTTTTTATTATAGTAAATTGCTTGTTAGCTGCTATAGCATTAAGAGGGTCAGCAAGAGGTTTAAAAAAATACTTCAGATGAGTGTCAGTACTAAATTCATAATCTTTCATTTGTTTCACCTTTTCCTTTATAGCGTCAGCAGACTTTATTAATTGATCTTTAATGTTGTGGTCCATTGTACGACTTATTTGCAGAAGTATTTATGCTCAAATGATTTTTTTTGTCTTCGTTTATAATTTATATAACCATTAATCAAAATAAATAAAGTTATCAAAGGACTGTCTATATCTGCCTTTGTTGAATTCACAATCCTTATTAATTGTTAAAAAATCATAAGGATGCATCCAGATTTTAGAACACATATCTTTGAACCTAGACCACTCCATATCAGAACTAACATGTTCATCATATATATGTTTCATGTTAACTTCATCTTGTTTGAAAATGATCAAAAAGTTTGCATTATCACGTATTAACTGCTTTGGTATTTTTGAATACGTTTGAGATAAATAAAAACAGTCTATACCTCTATGTCTTCCCATTGAAAAATAATTTCGTATGTTTATTTGTTTTTCACAAACTACATCATCAAATATGATAACAGAGTTCAACAATGCTTCGTTAGGATGAATAACATCATCATCAAAATTATAAATAAAAAGTTTTACATCAGAAACTCTTTGCAAAACTTGTTTTAGAAACCTGTATTTCGGCTGAAAGCTGGTCTTAGAATACAGATAAACATTGTTAAACTTTAATCCGTTTGCATGAATCAATAAACTAATCATAACATTCGTTTTCCCACAATTCGATGGACCACATATTATGCATCGAATATTATTTGGAAGAAGTACGCTGTGTTTCGGGCGTAGTGAATTTTCCTTTATATCAATATTTTTAACATCTAATGATACTTGTTGCTTGACCCACTTCATGTTTGTATCTGTTACGGAACAATTCAGGCTCTAGTATTTATAATTCTTATCAGAGTTATTTATCGAACCAATATTTGAGTTCCTTTAAATGCGTGGATAGTATGTATGAGTAAATAAAATAAATAAGACAAAAATTTGTGTAACTATTTTATTTAATAAAATTACACCTTTTCAACATAATCATTTTTTTTTGTAGTAGAATGAATACACAGCTATAGTTTGATACTTTTTTAAAGTAGATACTTTTATAAATATAATATTTAACTAAATAATACATTTTAAGAAATTGTATCGCAATGACCCCATGGTAAGGTTTCAATTTGATTTGGAAGTATTTGTCTTTTATCGTCACTTCTATTTAATGCAATTTTATTCACTTGTTGTGAATAGAGAACGTGTTTAATTGATTTAATTACATTCATTTTACGTTTGATAATTTTGTTTTTGTGTAGAGCAGCATTATAATCAGAAAGCTTTAATTGATTTGTTACGGGTTTCGTTATACCCTTTGCCTTCTTTAATGTTGCCTTTACACTTTTCAAACAATAAAGTTTAGCCCTTAAGCCAATGAATTCATAAATTACTGAGCCTCCGAGTTCATCTTTAAACAAGCCTGGAACTTTTTCATTAATTTTAGGTATTCCGTATGGATTATCCTCAGCAAAATTACTGGTATCAAATTCCGATATATTATTAACAATATCCTTATAAAAGTTATTCGTTTCTATTAAGTAAAGTAGGCTATCCGTGTCAGTGTAACATAGTTTAGCTTTTGTGCCATATTTGGTTTTGATAAAATCGTAGTGGAATTGATATAAGTGTTGTTTGGCATACTCCAATACAGTAAAACCGATGTAAATCGGTCTATCCAATATTAACTTTTCAGGGCTTAACTGAACAGCCGCAAAGTTTTCTGAAAAGATTGAAATACTTTTCAGGTTGGGTTGTGCAATAAGTTTTTCAGCACCTATATATTTATTTGTTTTATTATTAGAATCTTCCCACATTGTTACTAGCTTTACATTTACTTGCTTGCGTTTATTTTCTATTGTTTTTCCAAACACAGCATTGTTCAAAAGTTTGAAAAAATCCTTTTCGAACGCTGAGGTAGAAGCTTGACGCAAACGAGTATTTAAATCAATGTACTTTTGCAAGAAATTATCTTGTCTAAATCTGAGAATGCGATGTATTCGGCTTAAAATCAACCCATTATTCAAGCATTGTTTTAAATGTACGTAGTGAATAACGTAATTATATTTGTCATATAAATTCGCAATTAATTTTGTAGTTTTCCCACCAGGTGGTACAAATCTTTCTGGTGCGAATGGTAAGTCACTATGCGAATCATGCAATATTTCTGGATAGGTCAGATCGACTTCCAGAATATATCCATATTCAGAATCATCAGATATATTCAAAACATCAAAGTTAGCATTTTCATTTTCTGATAAAAATTTAAATTCCGATACAGGCATTCTTTTCCTCATAGCATATCCGTAAAGATTGTTACAATCAAGATATATTAAAAAAGATGGAGGCTTAGTATCATCGAAGTATGGAAGAAATTTATTATTCGCTTTTGCATGTCGTAGGGAACACTGCGCTAATCCTCCACGTATTCCCTTTTCGAGTAAGTTATACATTTCTAAGTCATGCATCAGCTCCAATTTAACACCAGTACACAAAAGCATTGCGTCCCAGCTTAAACTTGGCGCAGATACATAATATGCTGGATCAAGATTGTAATATTCTAAACTTGTGTTTCTAAAATGTTCGAATATGTCACATAATAATAATACATCACATTTTAGGTAAAGATCAGTATATTCACCAAGGGAATTGATATTAAAACTATACCAAACTTTTTGTGCATGTGTATATTCATCTTCAGAAATATGCTCTAGTTTCATTGTGTTATAAAAATACTCTCTAGGTGGCAAACATTTTTCATCATACTTAGACCATGTGTCAATATATTCATATGGATAAATACCCTTTTTTCTCAATAAGCATAAATCGGCTTTATCGTCAAATTCTCTTGAAAGATTTACGAAATCTTGTACATGTAAATTCTTAGATAATTCATCTAAACTCGAACTTAAAAATTGATAAGAATCTATAAACTTTATTTGAACACAACTAGGCTTGTTCTTAATTGTGAGGCATTTCATTATACAAATGTATTTTTCTTTTGATTTTGGAATTATTTTAATAGGGCCATCGTATTTAACCAGTTCTTCAATAAAGAAATGAGCATCATATCCAGACAAATTATGGAAAACAACAGGTATAAATGGACATATTTTAAAAGTTAAATTGCATCGAGAGTGTGCTGCTCCTCTGTATTCGGATGTAACATGGTCGTGATCTCGAACTTTGTCACCCAATAACAAATGTTTACAAATATGGCAACGAGTAGCCTCTTTGTACTCTATTTGTTGTTTGACAGACAAAGCTTTCATGGGTCTATTTTTAGACAGTATGGAATTTATGTAAGTGACATCTTCAATTAAACGCTTTATAAATACTTCTACACAATCCAACCCTCTATACGTAACGTATTTATTCAAATCTGGATCGTGTGAACAACATATGTAATATGCGAAACAGGATGGTTCATGCACTTTTAAGTTCTGTGTATTTTTAGATATATTTTCAGGACAGTTTAGTAATATACTTTCAAAATCAGCATAGATGATAAAATTTATTCTTTGTTGTCTCTCATAATTTTTAAATTGTATCATACTATCTTTTTTTGGTAATATAGTTAACACTTTAGAGCAGTCGTGTGAGCTATATTTTGAATCACTAGAAAAAACTTGCAAACAAGCATCGCAAAGTAAAAAATTACCTTTGTGATGAGTAACTTGACGACGGATAAGTTTCGCTAGATCTTTAATTAGACAGTAGTGTCCTGAACCATTCCGCTCAAAATACAACAAATTTACATGTTTGTTTTTCTTTGAGCTTGTCATGTATAGAGGTCCAGTCACACGGCACCTTTTATCTAAACCATATATATTAACACTTATTTTAGGGTTCGTTTTTTCAAACAATTTTATATCAACCAAGGTTGGTGGAAATGTCATTCCTTCAATATTTAAAACATCTGTATAGTGAGGATATGATTTTGTTCTACAAACATTATCCTGTGATGGGAATAGAGAAGCAATAATACTCCATAAAAAACAATGGTTGTCATTGTTCTGTATGTTTAAACAACTTTTCGTATTTCTTATAGGTGGTGGAAGCTCGATATACGTGCCGCCTCGCATTGGACAATATTTGTTTATATTAATTTCTAAGTGACTTATAGAAATAAATGACCAACCGGAATCACGTTGGTTAAATTCTGTCATTTTCCTCTGAAAAGTCTCTTTCGCATTAATGTATAATTCATTTAAATCAGTATTTAGGTAAATATTAGCATACTTTGTATTAAAAGATTTTAGCTGCTGTTCACCTGTTTTTGGTAATAAGAAGTAAGCAAACAGCTCGAAATTTACTTTAATACAATTATGTTTCATTAAAAATATTTTAATAAGTTTCAGAATATCGCTTTGATTCCCAATCAGAAAAGCTTCTGGAGTTAAATACTCCGCATCTGGTGCTGGATTTAGGCGATATGTGTTTATTCTGTTTCGAAAAGCAGTTGCAATTATTTCAAAGTTTTTCAATTCAGTTTTAAGCAAACAGTTTGATTTATGCATATTAGTTCTCACATGATATTTATATTTCTGTTTTGGTAATTCGATTTTACATTTATCACATTCTCTTAAAATATCTTTTTGAATTGTGTTGGTAGTTGGTGCAACTGGAAAGAAAACAAAATTGATTATATAAGTATGATGATTCTTTAATTGTATAATTATAATATGAATAACAAACTTTGTTACATGATTATCTTAACTAATAACTGCCTACTAGCTTTATAAATGTAGATAGAACCCATTAGTAAAACTCATATTTGTGTCTAATAATAAGAACTCATAAAGGTCTGAGGGCTAGATTTAAATTCTTTGCGTGTTGCGCTCATAAATTTAGTCAGATGACCCCAAGCCTCAGTCCCCTCATCCGTCCGGTTTTTGAGAGCTACAACTGCCTGACGCCATCGGTTCATCGGCGCTACATTTTCGATTTCATCGCACCGATAAACCTTCAGTTCGATGTAATGCGTACCCGCTTTGGTAGGCAAGATTTGGCGAGCATGGCCCGTTGCCAGCCTTCGAGTTATTGATGAATGAAGAACAGTAGGGGGTTTTTTACCGGTGGTTGTCTGCGTGTTCCCGTCTTCTTCATCGCTGTCGGTGCCGAATAAATCTGTAGCGGTGAGATGAGGCATGCTGACTGGATTAATTTTCATCTTCTTTGAAGATGAAGATGACGACGTAGATGGATTGGTTTTCGGTGGTTGATGACCCGATCTCGACTCCGAGCTTGACGGCTTCGATCGCTTCTTCTTTTTTTCACTGATTACCACATCTTGCACGGAGCTCTTGTCGTCATCCGACAGAAAGAGGTCATCAGCAAATCTGGACCTGAAATAATATAAATAGCTGTGATTAGATACTATTTGTGAGCAGACTCACGTACATATCACAGTACTGTCCATTTTATTTCCAGTATATACATTCACCAAATATCTAATGTAATGTCTATTATACGATAAAAACTATTGAATGACCTAAGGAATCGAACCCAGGGTCTAATGCTCAGCAGTCGCACTTGCTGAGTAGTTATTCTATTCATAGCATATTTAATTTTAATTATATTCATAATAAATGTGATAAGAAACTATCTGGGAGCAGATACATATTAGAGAACTGCCTAATTTCTTTCCTTAAAATTGACAGAAATCAAATATCGAATAGACATAGTATGAAAAATACTGTTGACTGACCTAGGAAATCGAACCCGGGTACTAACGCTCAGCAGTCGCACTTGCTATTCTATTCATAAACATCATCTCACAAAACAGTAAAGAGTTGATGATACTTATTGAATAGATAACTTAAAGATAGGTACTTACATTATGAGCCGTTGTTTCACTTTTCACTTTTCACTTCAGATTTGGTAGATAATTAATTAGAAGATGTGAGGTCACCACCTTCAGGAGAGCTAATGTTGATCCAGCTTCCTGTCCGACGGCTTAAATACTTTTAATTATTATACGTCACAATCCCAAATATGGAGAGAGCACACGATTTTAAAACTGTTTACTCCGCTAAACTTCCTAACAACAGATGCAATTGCACATACTATAGAAATATCTTGGGTTTGCTTGTTAGATTTATTTAATTAATAACAAAGAAACGTACTTCTTATGTATTTTAAATTATACTAGTTTTAACCTTTCACTCGAATTCGATTAGGTACTGTCATTACTGTAAATATGCCTTTATACACTGATGTTGACATACGATTACTAAAAAGATAAAAAAATCAATGGACAAACATACATTGTTATTTTTTATAGATATATTAGAGGTAAAACTGTTCAGAGATGGTGAATCTTTTTCTTCGTCTTATCTGCATACTGTTGTCATTAAAATGTTAGGTGGTAAGTGGTTTGGCATATAATGTATGGATATCCAAGTCAGGCAAACGGAATGATGATGATCTGCTAAATTATAGTCTTGAGCCAAGGGTTCGAAATCTCTGCTCTACATAGTTTAACGCTTGGTTTTGAATTTCATCTTACCTTTTATGTTGGGAAATGTCTACATCAATAAAACAATCTATTTTGAACTCTATTAACCAATAAATAAATAAATTATTTAATATAAATAGCTGAAAATACCACCAGAATTCATTCCAGTTTTGAAGCCTGAACGGGGAAGCCTAGCGAGATTGTTCCAGTATGTCGGTAAGTGCTCAGAATTTTATGTATTTAAATTATTTTATGTATGTAGTAATATCGTTATTATCTTTAGGTAACTTATAGCAACATATTAGTTATTTTAGTAGGTATTGAATAGGCCCAGGTTAAAGGAAAGCAAGTGGACTGTATATAGGTTTATTAGGTGGTTTACAATATAATAGCAATTTAAGTATTATTAAACAGGTAAGTATATGTCTAAGCGCGGTCGTGTCAGACGATGCAATGTCGAGCCGAGACGCTGCTGTGCTACCGGCCCCCGCGCCGCCGCCGTGCCGCGTCGCTCGTTGACGACGCCGTAGTGTGTTCGATGGTTTTGGATGTGTGTGCGTGAACATATTCCCGGGCCAGCAGTGGATGATGACTCGAACAGTCCAGCCAGGTTGAATGATTGGTTGATGAATGCATGAAGTTTATGTTGATTGGTCCATGTTGATTGTTTGAGACATGAATGATGATCGGTCCAGATGGGTTAATTGAATAATGAATAATCAATTTGGTGGTCCATCTAATAACGGGCAAATTCTGTGGAATGCCCTTCTGATTGTGCCTGACTGTACTTTGATGTCCGCTACGCGAGCCTCTCCGTCAGGTCCCGGATAAAGCTTCAGTATCCGTCCCAGTGGCCAGTGTGCTGCAGGTAGCGTCTCGTCCTTTACGATGACCAGCGAGCCCTCTGTGAGCGCGCCGTGTGAGCGTTGCCACCGCGTCCTTTGGTGCAACTGGGAAATATATTCCTTATTAAAGCGTCTCCAAAAATGCTGGCGCAGAAGCTCGACTCGTTGATGCCTCGGCAGCCGTGATGGGTCGCAGTCGGACATCTGTGGGTAAGGTAACACAGTTAGAGGACGACCAATTAGAAAATGGAAGGGAGTGAGAACCGATAGATCAGATGGATCGGATGAAAGAGGTGTGAGAGGCCTCGAATTAAGGATGCCTTCTATCTGAACAAGTAATGTGTACAATTCCTCATATGTGAGGTGTGCCAAGCCTAGAACTCTTTTGAGGTGGTATTTTACTGATTTAACTGTACTTTCCCACAGTCCTCCGAAGTGAGGTGAGTATGGGGGAATGAAGTGAAAGTTAATTCCTTGCTCTGCAGCGCAGCTGTAAATTGACTCACTGTGATTCCTGATGAAATTGGTGATCACGCGAGCAGCACCTACCAGATTTTTCCCATTGTCTGAATAGATATGATTGGGTTTACCCCTACGAGAAATGAACCTCTTAATTGCTGCTATATATGACTCTGTCGTCAGATCTGTAACCAACTCCAAATGCACAGCTTTTACTACAAAACAAACGAAAATACAAATGTATGATTTAATTAGTACACTTCCACGCCCTTTACGGTTATTAATCATAATTGGCCCTGCATAGTCTACACCTACGTCACTGAATACAAAATTTGCATGCAGTCTCTGCTCAGGTAACGGACTCATTATAGGCGTTATAGTTTTCCCTTGAAACCGTTTGCATGTTATACATGATTGTGTCGTTTTTCTAGCTAAATTACGTCCTGAAATTGGCCAAAATTGTTGACGTATGTGTGACAGCAAAAGTTGTGGGCCAGCGTGTAAAAGTGTTATATGGTATGTTGAAAATATGATTTTAGTAATATGATGAGCTGTATGCAAAAGGATAGGAAATTTCCTATCGTAATTGTATGCCGAATGGGCTAACCTTCCGCCCACACGAATGAGTTTATTATCCCCTAAAAAAGGGTTAAGTGAATTAAACTTATGTTTAGCAGGTAACTTTTTATTATTTAATAACAATTCGTATTCCTCAGGAAATGATTCTATTTGTACTATCTTTGCTAACTGGTATCTAGCTACATTAAGTTCTATGGTTGATAAAGGTTTGATGTCACCTATGCACACCTGTTTGTTTACGTTACTTGTGTTGAAAGTGTTTGAAAGTTTATTTCTGCAGTGATGAATGAATCTAAGTATGTAAGCTACGATGCGTGTAAGTTTGTTGAAATTGGAATATTTGTAAAGAAAGGAATTGTTGTTATTTGTTTCAATGAGTGTAAAATGCGTTTGGGACCTGACTTCCGGAAGGTCAGTTACGCTGAGATGGCCAGGTTGTTGAGGCCAGCTGTCGTTATCATCATTCCTTAGGAAGTCAGGCCCTGAAAACCATAACTGTGTCTGTATTAATTGTTTTGCATTAGTACACTTTGTTATAATGTCTGCTGGATTCTGTTTGGTTGGTACATAGTACCAGGAGTGTGGATCAGTATGTTTCAGAATGTCTGTGACTTTGTGTTTGACAAATGTTTGCAATTTATATGTTGGTGTATTTATCCATGATAAAACAATTGTCGAGTCGCTCCAATAATAACACTTATAGTTGTTTATGTTACGAAGTGAATTTATAACTTTATTACATAAGTTAACACCGGCTAATGCTGCGCATAATTCAAGTCGCGGCATTGTGAGTGTTTTCAAAGGAGCCACCCTTCCCTTAGCCATTAGTAACTGAACACTTATATTGCCATCTGTTGTATAGGTACGTACGTATACGCAAGCACCGTACGCATGTTGCGAGGCGTCGCAAAAAATATGTAGCTCAATATTATTACGTGATGAGTCACAGAATGCATAACGAGGTATAGCTAACTGATTTAAATAAGATAACGATTCTACAAACTTCGTCCATTGTGTCTGAATCGAAACCGGTATTTCACCGTCCCAACTAATGTTATCCACCCACATCTGTTGCATTAGTAGTTTAGCTTTAAGTATGCACGGACTAATTAGGCCTAATGGGTCGAAAATATGACCTATAGTGGATAAAATCGTGCGTTTTGTAATGTGTTTTTGTGATACGAAGTCTGAATGTACTGTGTATGAAATTGTATCTTTGTGAATGTTCCAATAAATGCCTAAGGTTTTAGATGGATCGTTTGAACTTAGATTGACAGTTGTTTTATCTGAATCATGAAAACCTAGTTTTTTCAGTACGGGGGGACAATTAGATAACCATTTTCTAAGTGGAAATTTATATTTTTTAAGCTCGGAAAATACTCCTCTGCTTATTTCCAATAGACTGGACTCTTCATCTGTCCCCGTCAAGAGATCATCACAGTAAAAATCATGTAAAATCACCTCCGCGACTAATTTGTGATCATAGTTGTCTGAATGGTTTTCAATTTGTTTGTCTTGACAATCTAAGCCAATTTGTTTAATGCAGCGTGTTGCTAAGAACGGCGCTGATGCCGTGCCATATGTGACAGTGTTGAGCGTGTATGTTTGAAGTGGTTCCGTTGGATTGTGTCGCCATAAGATTTGTTGTAGGGGTCGCTGATTTTCGACTACTGCAATTTGGCGAAACATTTTTTCTATGTCAGCTGATATAATGTATTTATGCTGACGAAACCGTATGAGTATGGAAATGAGATCGTCCTGGACAACAGGACCCACTAACTGTATGTCGTTAAGCGATAACTTGCTAGACGATTTAGCGGAGCCATCGAATACCGCTCTGAATTTAGTGGTGGTGCTTGACTCACGTATAATACCGTGATGTGGTAGGTAGTACACTGGTGAGCGATTGAGTGATTGTACGATTGATTTTTCGTTATTATTTTTTGAATGAATGTATGATGATTGTGGTGGAGTTTTGTGTGAATAATGTGAATGTTTGTTTAAAGTCATGTGACCGAGTTGTATATATTCTGATATGAATTTTGAATATTGTTCTTGGTATGTGTGATTTGAATTCATGCGGTTTTCTATGGAAAGAAACCTTTTTTTGGCTTGATAATAGGAATCACCTAAACACTCAGGTGATTTTTTGAATGGAATAGTGACAACAAATCTGCCATCTTTTTGTCTTGTGGTTGTTTGTTTGAAAATGATCTCGCACGCATCTGAGTCGCACGGATCATTAATCTGAGAATTAGATAAACTATCTAACTCCCAAAATCGTGATAATTGATCTGAGTTATTGTTATTGAAAAAACAATTGTTTGTGTGCTTGTTGGTGTCTGTTGTACACCCTGAAACTAGCCAGCCGAACTCTGTTTCTTGTAGTGTTGGCTGTTGTTTACCTAACTGAATTCGACTGTTGCCAATTATCTGCCAAAATATGTCAGCACCTAGTAATAGGTCAATTGCAGCAGGTTCATAGAACAGAGGGTCAGCTAGTTTTAAATGTTTAGGTAGGTTAATAGCTTCTGTGTTGATGCGCACGTTAGGTACTGAGTGTGCAATTGTGTCAAGTACCAAACATGGCATATTGACTGTGAATGAATTGTGTATTGATTTTATTTGAACGTGTGTGCTATGAAAAATACTTGTGTGTTGTTGATTGACGCCTGAAACTGTGCCTTGTATGGATTCGAATGTTAGATTGAGCTTTGTACACAGACTATTTGTTATGTAACTAGAGGTACTTCCACTGTCCAGCAATGCTCTCGCCAAGTGTGGTGTTCCATCACTGGCAATAACTTGCACTAGGGCAGTGGAAAGTAAAACTGATACGTGTTGTGTACTAGTGTTACTGGCGAGTGTAGTGTGTTCTGATCCTAGTTTTGGTTGTTCCCTATGTAACATTGTATTGTGTTTTTGTTGGCAATACTTACATGCACCGCCGCGACAGGATTTGGTCTCGTGCCCGGTATGTAAACAGTTAGCACAATAGTTATGTAATTTGGAAACCTTTTCTATTCTTTTTTGCACTGTCATTTCCTTAAATACTGGACACGAGAACAAATAGTGTTGTGATTTACATAAGGGACAGTTAGGCATGCGATTTTGATTTGTGTGTGTTTGTGTAGTTGATTTGAATGAATTTGATTTCGAATCTGTTTTGATGTTATGTTTAGTGTCTTCAAGATTTTGTAAAAGAATGGCACGATCATTGAGATATGTTTTTAAATCTTGTAGTGTGGGGTTTTTCTCAAGTGTGCTCTTGTGTTCCTCCCAATGTCTGAGTGTTTTGAAGTCTAATTTGGAGGCAACAAGATAAATTACCAACGTATCCCAGTACTGCGTGGGTTCACCTATGTTTTCAAGTGCTCTGAGGTTTTTATTTACTGTATCCAGTAGTTGTCTGAGTGATGTTGCGGATTCATTACTTATGGTATTTATGCTAAACAATGCATGAACGTGGTTGTTTAGCAGCTGTCGCGTGTTATTGTACCTATCCGAGATGAGTTCCCAAGCTATCTGATAATTGTCTGATGACAATTCTAATGATTGAATAACTTGTGAAGCTTCACCTTGCAAAGATGCACGCAAATAATGATATTTTTGTATGTTGTCTATTGATTTATTTTTGTGTATGAGTGATTCGAAAGTGTCTCTGTATTCTAGCCAATTATGAAATTCACCTGAGAAGTGTGGAAGGTCAATGGTAGGTAATTTAATGAACGCTTTGGTTCCTGGTTCACCTGCATTTTGAGTTTGTACAGACCCGCTGACGCAAGCAGTTTCTTTGGATCGTATCAGCTGGATTCCGAGTGCAAGTTGATTCTGGTATTCTATTTCAAACTGCTCCCTCTCCCGCAGCTGTTCATCTGAAACCCCAATAATTTCGTCGATGTAGGTCTGGTTTTCATCAAAGTCTTTTGCAAGGGACTTGTAAGTTTCTAAGCGATTATTTAATTGGAAAATATCTAATTCTGTCAACGTTTTTTTCGATTTTATCGATTCAAGATAATTTTTGAAAATTGTGACCTTGGCTTTGTGACTAGCTCGTCTTTTTTTGTAAGTGCTGACCTGTGAATCGTCATCATCAGGTATATTAGATGTTTGGGGTTTTTTGGTTTCCATAATCAAAGTTATAAAATTAAAACGATACTTAAATTATATTGGATTTGTGGCAGGCACTGTGCAATGATCACGCAACTTTACCAAACTACCCTCGGTTTGAGACTCACTCGGTGCACACAGAGCAAGGCGATGTATGCTGGAGAACAAAGGAAAATGTTAGTTTATATTTATGAACGTGTTTAAGTAAAGTGGTTGGTAATTGGAATCCTTTGAATTACTAAAATAATTACGAAGAATTAAAAAAAGAATATGTGGGTAGGTGGTAAGAGAAAAAATAATTGTATGCAAGAATGACTTATTTTAATGAAATCTATGAAATGAATAGATTGCTTTCTGCTTGAAAATGGGAATGGACGGGAATCAAGTAAGTTCACTGATTTTTAATGAGACTTTGAGTTTGGATGAGAAGTTTTTAAGAAATGAATTGGTCGAACTCACGAAACTGTGCTACCAAACCCTTTTTCGTCCTTTTTCGACTGATGCTGCCGACGCTGCTTGATTGTGCTGCTCCCAGATGCTAGTAGGCTGCGCTCGCTGTTGCGATGACCGCTGTTTGACCTCCAGCTGAATTCCGGACGTTTTGTGATGGCGTGGCTTTTTCTTACGATCGCGACTCGACTTTTAAACCTATTTGATTGTTGCTATGACGGATCTGAAGGACCATGAATAGGCCCAGGTTAAAGGAAAGCAAGTGGACTGTATATAGGTTTATTAGGTGGTTTACAATATAATAGCAATTTAAGTATTATTAAACAGGTAAGTATATGTCTAAGCGCGGTCGTGTCAGACGATGCAATGTCGAGCCGAGACGCTGCTGTGCTACCGGCCCCCGCGCCGCCGCCGTGCCGCGTCGCTCGTTGACGACGCCGTAGTGTGTTCGATGGTTTTGGATGTGTGTGCGTGAACAGGTATATTAGCACTTTATTCCCACTTACATCTTTCTCTTTTCAGGATACGGAAGATCTATTCAATTTTGTGTCAGTGGAGCAGCCGGCCGCTGTTCAAAGACCAGGACAAAAATCCCTGGGACTTGTTCCACCTGCCCGCAAGAGAGCAAGAACAGAACCAACAATATATTCATACATAAAGAAACCAGTGACACGGGGTACAAAAATAATTAAAATTGAAATTTACGACGCTGATAATATGCCAAGATCTGAAAATTCTATGTGTAATTGTGAAGCTGAGGTGTGCGCTCAACATGTGGTTAAGACTGTGTTATTTGATGACATATACAGCAGTGCCAAACAAATTATAAGCAAAATTCAAGACGAAATAGAAAATACATCATAGAAATCTGTGTATCGTACATAACTATTCATATTGTTACTATTAATTTATTCAACAGGCAAAAATTATGTTATAATAAGGAGCTTTTATATCAGAGCTAGGTAACTGTAAATACAATAATAATAAATATAACTTGTTTTTCATATTAGATAACTATGTACTTATGAAGTATAAAAATATATATATCTATTAAATAAAAAATGGTTTTATTGTTAATACCCTGGTAAATAATATTTTGCTTTAAATTCAAATATGGAAAACTAACACATAAGTATCAATAATGATATTCCTGGCCATGGATGGAATCGAACCTAGAACCTCATGATTGACATTTCCACTTTTGCATTTGCGTCAGCTTGATCAAAGAGACTGTTTAAAAGATAATATAATAACTTTATCAACAATGCATGTCAGGCGTCATGCAGTCGCCGGTATCAGATAGCATGACAGATATGGTAATGAATTAAATAGTTTCACTTATCAGATGACGTAACTAAGTCAAGTTGTTTCTTGTCTGATCGTGTTTGCCAGCCCATATTCCAGGAGTTAATTCAGTTGTAATCATCACATAAGCTTCTTAATACTCATAATATTGTCTTGATTCCTATCTGCCAGACATTGACAGCACGATGCTCAAGCGCAGTACAACTAACTAATTCTTAGATACATATGACACCGGCTTCTGCCTTACTAAGAACACCAAGTGGTTGGCCCAACAGACCGCATGACAACCATACGTAGTGGAGGCAACTTGGAATCGCTCTCATTTAGTTTAAAAATCGAAACAAACACATATCTTAATAATTTATCAATAACTAATAAGAAGATTGAAGATTCCGCTAATTTGAATAGCTAATTATAATTTACTTATTATTTATTATTTCTAATCAAGAAGAAGAACTATTCAATAAACATTAACCTATTTGAATAGAACAATGTAATTTGAATAGGTAGTCCATTTAGATAAGACAATCTATTCAAGAACAAAAAAAAAAAAAAGAAGAATCTATTTGAATAGATAATTACCGATGAATTAAATAGTATATTAGAATAGACCATCTATTCAAAAAAAAAACAATATTACTTCTATTTGAATAGACTTTTTTATCTATTTGAATAGATATAATTGAGGTGACCATCTATTCAAGAACAAGATATATATTTTTTATCTATTTGAATAGATAAGTTCGATGAATTAAACAATATATTAGAATAGACCATCTATTCAAAAAACCATAATTAATTCTATTTGAATAGACATTTTTATCTATTTGAATAGATATAATTGGGGTGTCTGGATCTCATGTGATCCAGATGCCCCAATTATATACTACTACTCTTATGAAGTATCCTGACTATTTAGAAGAATATCTAACTGAAATAATGGTTGAAGAAAGTAAACAAGAAAATTTAACTTTGTACAACAAAACAATGAGTATGCTAAAAGACATAAAAGACAATCCTAAAGGGAAAGCTTGTCATCTCATAAAGGCTTTATATGGACTCAAACAGGCAGGGAGGCAATGGTACAAGAAACTCGACACAGAGTTAAAGAACATTGGCTTCAAAGCATCAGAAGCTGACTAGGGAAAAGAGGAGTTAAATACATAATAATTATCTATGTCGACGATTTGTTAATTGCCTATTCGTGTCCTAGAAAACTCCAAGAAATAAAAGACCTGTTAAATACTAAATTTGAGTTAAAAGACTTAGAAACACCTAAACGGCTAATAGGGATAGATGTTACCTATAAAGGAGATGAAATCAAACTGAATCAGGAGAAGTTCATTGAAGACACTCTTAAAAAATTCAAAATGGAAGATTGAAAGGCTACATCTACACCCATAGAAAAAGGAGGAAAAGAAGAAAGGAACAATCTGCCCTACAAAAATTTGATTGGCACACTCATGTATCTAGCAGTGGCCACTCTACCCGAAATAATGTTTGCTATAAGCTATCTCTCCCAATTTAATTACTGCCACGGAGAAGAACATTTCAAGTGTGCAAAAAGAGTGCTGCGTTACTTAAAGGGAACTAAAAACGTTGGTCTTATATTCAGAAAAACTCGACTAAAATTACATGGCATGGCTGACGCAGATTGGGGCGCATGCAAGCTTGACCGGAAGTCTTTTTCGGGCTGTTGTTTTAAATATGCTGGAACGGCCATAAGTTGGATGTCGAAGAAGCAAAAGTCTGTAGCGCTATTGTGGTGTTCTGATTTACAGATCCACATTTTTTAACTCTATTTACAATTCATAACACAATACAAACCATACCTTCATATCTTTTGATATTATATCAACTTTTGTAATTCATTTTTATGTTTTCTTTCTATTGTTATCATCTGAAAAGCATACTTTTAGTTATATCTGATTGTTTTAATATCTGAAACTTAAATTATATTGATAATTTGTAATTCTTGCAATATTTTTCTATTGTGATATTTTCATCTGACATGACATCTGTCTGTCCATTTTATTTTTCTTAAACCATAGACTGTAACATAGGTACCATGGATTAGACCTCCTTTAAGCTAGGTTTACACTATTATAAGGGTAGCGTAGACAGACCCCTTTGTGAACTGTTTTTATTCGTTCTGGTCTTTATTTCTTAATTGAAATTTGAATTTGAAATGTAGATAGAACACAGAACGAAGAAAAACGGGCGTCAATTTTTAGTTTCGAATCTGAACTGAACGCCGAAAGTCCTTTTACTACTGAGTATTACAAAGTGTATCTTCTGATCTAAAAACTCCTGGAAAACTCTTAAACTTTATATCCAGCTTGTGAAAGAGTGATATTAATATCTATAAACTATAAATAAATCGCATTTGGTCTCTTAAAAGTATTGTTACTGCCGACCCGCCCGATTGACTGCCTACCGTACGCCTACGTATCTGCATACCAACCAGTGACCTGGCTGCTTGCGTATCTACTCTACATCCTGCCTATCCGATTGCCTGCCCTACACTACAGCCTACTACCGCATACCAACCTGTGTGTCTGCTTGTCCGTCGAGACTATAGCCAGCCTACTGTATGACTACTAATGCACACCAACCTGTGTGGCTGCTTGTCCGTCGAGGTACCTGATCACCACCTGCATACCTCGAGCATAGAAGAGTACCCGTCCGTCCTGCTGCCTGTCTAGCTGTCGAACGCAAGCAACCAACGACGTCTGAAGCCAGTCCCTCAGTTTATATCCTTTTCCTTAATTTTAATTTTTAATTACTTTTGATTTTATTAACGTGGCTTACGTTTAGCTCCCTCTGAGCTAAACGTAACGCTACAGTTTGGCGCCCAACTTTTGAAAAATTGGACGCAACGTTGTTTGTGCGCCAAATTTTTAGTATCCACCCCATCACCCACACTCTACCTATTTTTTAACGTGGGCTCGATTTCATTTTTTCTCAAAATTCAAAAAACATACTATTAGCAAACTTTTGGTTTCTTTTCCAGGCCCTCATCATCTTACTCAATTTTGCTAGCACCTTTTTTTTTTTATTCTTCACTATTTATACTTCTCAAAATTCTAAAAACATACTTGCACAAGTATTACTAGTAAGCATTGAGATAATATGTACTAGAGAAGCTATCCTAAGTAAAGGACATGCTCCATTTTGACAAGAGTTTAAACTAAACTTCGCTGCAGCGCTGAAACAATAATTAGCCGTCTAACAAAACAGTATAAACGCGCAGTTTTCTCGCGATCAAAAAGACGGAAGCGCCGTGATTTTCATGGCGCTTACGCGTTTCGTTCAACATTCTGCAACAACTTGTCACTCATATAGACTAAACTGCTGACTACAGAAGCGGTACCTACATAGCTTTATAGCTAACAAGCGTCATTAGAATACACACATTTAAAAAAAAAAAAAATTAGTTGAAATAACCTTAGTAATATTTTATAATATTATATTAATGAAATAGTATTAATATAATATATATTGATAAAAATTAGCATTAATATTAATGGGTCCTAACATTCTGAGGTGTTATATTTGATTCGAATAATAAATAGGTATGGCAAAAACGCTTGAACGCACTGAAATTTGTTCTAGTTACCACAAGATCCGTATAGTGAATATCTTCTGATGCAGCCTGTACATTATTCAACATAGTATTGCTTTTATTCTGCCAAAGAATACACTCCCATAAGATATGATGTGCAGATTGTACATATTCGCAGCAGTGCTGCCAACTTAGCGCTTTCAGCGCCAGATCTAGCGCTTTTTTTGTTCAATAGCGCGTTCTGGCGCCTAGCACTAAATCTAGCGCTTTTTGAAACTTTGGACTTTCTTTAAAAAAAAAGTAAATTTCGCCATTGACATATAATTTCGCAAACTATCAACATCTAAACGACGTGTTGAGGCAAATTTCATCCACAGATAAATATAAATTCAAGTCCAAATCTGATCAAGACCAACCTGACCAACCATATAATTCGCCGGCAAAAGCAATTGTAGTAGAATCAGACGATGGTGAATTATTTATTTCCTTTATATTATGAAATAATTATAATAAAACGTTATTATTTTATTTTATTATCACTAAACAAGTACTATAACGTATTAACTCTTGTTTATGACATATCTTGATTCAATAAAAAAATACGTTTATACGTCCCTGTTTCAAATTATTGGGCGTTTTGCTTTTACTTGGCGCCGAATAAAGCGTTTTTTTTTTATAGCGACCATTTGGCGCTTTCTAGCGCGTTTTTAAAGAGCTAACAGCGCGTTTTTGCTTAGACGTGTTGGCAGCACTGATTCGCAGTCAGATGTAGAACACTGACATAAAGGCGAGGCAACGAGCTTGAAGGAAAATAATTTACTTTTAAAGTTACCATGCCCTGTGAGAAATTGGGCAACAAAGTGATCCACCTCCAGCCACGTCCTGGCCAGTCGCACGTGAACAGATGTAAAGAATTGGTGGAGGTGTCGGCCTTTGATGGAATTATCCCACCTACATTGCCATTCGGATAAAAGTTCCTCCCAGACGTCAATATGTGGTTCAAATAATCTAGAGATTTTCTCACGGTCACTCCGCGTCCATGGTTGCTCGTGCTGAATAGTACATTGCAGCACATCGTTCAAGCAAGTACCGGTAAGGTCTCAGTACTAACCGTCCTGTTTGCTTTGCATAAGAATATCAAAGCTAAAAGCTGACTTTGAAGTAATTTACTGTTGTAGAGATGAATTCTAATTGTCTTTGATTTTAGTCTATGTTTAAAAGCAAGTTTAGGTCGAAAAGAAGAGTTTTGGTTTATATATTTGAATTTATGTTAATTGATTTTTAATTTGGCTATTTAATTTTTAATTCTAATAACCGTTTTAAAAAATAAATTCATTGTAATAATATTTTTTTGTTGCTGGCCTTCGAGAAGTATCACGTTTACGCTTCACGTTTTAAATCCGTTTTTTGTTCTGAATATTTTAATTTAAATAATTCATATACGAGTAAAATTATTATGTGAACTTCGCCGCACTTGACGTTTGACATTAATTTATTCTTATCTATCTATGGCTGTACATCCAAAAACTGCATGCATACAGCGTGCTGCAAAAGTGAAATGTCAATGAAGTTTGACCACGAGGAACACAATTCCTCGTGGTCAAACCAGTTGGACTAAAAAGTTTGACTACGAGGAAGAAGCGATAAATAAGCCTCTAATGCCTTGTATATATCTTCATACCTTTACCCTCTTCCCCCTTAGACTTAGATTTCCTCTATTGAGCGGTGTGCACAACTCTAAAAGCCTTATGTGCACAGAGCGGTCCCGTAACTCTGTAAAAATAAGCCAAATGCGTGGAGTCTTATAAATATGTAAAATATTTTCCTCTCAAACTAGTTTCCTCTCAAACTAGTTCACTCTCAAACTAGTTCCCTCTCAAACTAGTTCCATTAAACTAGTTCCCTCTCAAACTAGTTACCTCTCAAACTAGTTCCCTCTCAAACTAGTTACCCCTCAAACTAGTTCCCTCTTAAACTTTGTTCCCTCTTCCCTCTTGTAAATATTTCCCTCTCAAGCTAGAATTCCCTCTTCCCTCTTAGACTTAGGTCCCTCTTACCTCTTCCCTCTTGTAAATATTTCCCTCTCAAGCTAGAATGCCCTCTTCCCTCTTAGACTTAGGTCCCTCTTATCTCTTCCCTCTTGTAAATATTTCCCTCTCAAGCTATAATTCCCTCTTCCCTCTTAGACTTAGGTCCCTCTTTCCTCTTCCCTCTTAAACTTAGGTCCCTCTTCCCTCTTTGACTTTTTTAACGGGTTTTCAAACAGGTGCGGGTAACGACACCTAATTAAAAAAATAAACCTTCGTAATCTTTATTAATATATCCTTGTGGAGTATGCGTCATTGAATGTGAACCATATCCCCTATGTGTGATTGAATGAGAGTGTTTGACGAAAGTATGAAAGATGGTGTGTGATAGAGCAAGGATTTATATAAACATCAAAATTTTCTTCCAGTTGTAAATTTTTCTGGGGTCATCGGGGAAATGTGGTGTTCTGATTTACAGATCCACATTTTTTAACTCTATTTACAATTCATAACACTATACAAACCATACCTTCATATCTTTTGATATTATATCAACTTTTGTAATTCATTTTTATGTTTTCTTTCTATTGTTATCATCTGAAAAGCATACTTTTAGTTATATCTGATTGTTTTAATATCTGAAACTTAAATTATATTGATAATTTGTAATTCTTGCAATATTTTTCTATTGTGACATTTTCATCTGACATGACATCTGTCTGTCTATTTTATTTTTCTTAAACCATAGACTGTAACATAGGTACCATGGATTGAGTAGCGTAGACAGACCCCTTTGTGAACCGTTTTTATTCGTTCTGGTCTTTATTTCTTAATTGAAATTTGAATTTTAAATGTAGATAGAACACAGAACGAAGAAAAACGGGCGTCAATTTTTAGTTTCGAATCTGAACTGAACGCCGAAAGTCCTTTTACTACTGAGTATTACAAAGTGTATCTTCTGATCTAAAAACTCCTGGAAAACTCTTAAATTTTATATCCAGCTTGTGAAAGAGTGATATTAATATCTATAAACTATAAATAAATCGCATTTGGTCTCTTAAAAGTATTATTACTGCCGACCCGCCCGATTGACTGCCTACCGTACGCCTACGTATCTGCATACCAACCAGTGACCTGGCTGCCTGCGTATCTACTCTACATCCTGCCTATCCGATTGCCTGCCCTACACTACAGCCTACTACCGCATACCAACCTGTGTGTCTGCTTGTCCGTCGAGACTATAGCCAGCCTACTGTATGACTACTAATGCACACCAACCTGTGTGGCTGCTTGTCCGTCGAGGTACCTGATCACCACCTGCATACCTCGAGCATAGAAGAGTACCCATCCGTCCTGCTGCCTGTCTAGCTGTCGAACGCAAGCAACCAACGACGTCTGAAGCCGGTCCCTCAGTTTATATCCTTTTCCTTAATTTTAATTACTTTTTATTTTATTAACGTGATAACGCTACACTATCGACTGCCGAAGCGGAATATGTCGCCTTGACTGAAGCTGCAAAAGAGGCCATCCACCTGAAAAAATTATTCAAAGATCTTGGAGCTAACTATGAAAGCATAGTTATATTAAATGACAACCAAGCCGCCCTCAAGTTAAGTCAGAACACAATGGTCAGAATGAGTTCCAAGTCCAAACACATTGACTTAAAAATGCACTTCATACGAAATTGCATAATGGATGGAGCGATACAGGTCAAGTATCTGCGAACCGAAGATATGGAGGCAGATATCCTAATGAAAGCCCTAGCCGGCCCGCGGCTGATGAAACTGCGGAGCGGCTTAGGAGTTTCTTAAACTCCAGATGACCACGACGATGGCGTGAAGAGGAGTGTGAGTACTGGCCATCCAGTACCAACTGACACTGCATGTCGTTTTGTCTTTTTACCTTAGATACGAATAACAGTTGTGTCAAAATAAAAAGCGATATCTCTGGTCATGAGTATATTTTAATAAGTAAATCCCTCACATCTGACCACTCTTTTTCGATACTTTGTGAAGATGTCAGATCACAACAGAGGATCTGGTCTGCGTTCCCTTGCTGGAATTTTCTTAAGAAGTAGGCAAGACTATCCTATTTGGAAATTCAAAATGAGGATGTACCTTATACACGAAGGTTTGTGGGGTTGTATTACGGGGTTGTATTCCTGCTACTAATAAGGATACTACCAAAGATAGAAATGAGGAAGTTGCTTTAGCAAAAATTTGCTTAACTCTAGACGGTGCAGCTATCACACACGTAAGAAATAGCAAGTTTGCTAAAGACGCATGGGATGCATTAGCGGCGGCTTATGAAGACAAGTCTATGGGCCGTCGTCTAGCCTTAGAACGCAAGTTTTACAGGTACAATGTGACTGATTTTGAAAACATAGAGTTGTACATAAATGCTGTGATGACTACAGTCCAAGACTTGTCAGACATTGGCAAAGTTATTGAAGATATATCTGTCGCAGCGATTCTTCTAGGAGGATTGACAGCTCGTTTTGATCCTCTTATAATGGCTTTAGAGAACTCTACCAGTACCATTTCAAGTGAGTTCGTTAAAACGAAACTTTTATCAGATTTTTTGAGATCATCCATTCACCAAGAAGGTTCTAGTTCTGACGCAGCTTTGCGGGTACAGATGAAGAAAAGTCGTAAGAAACGAGGAGTTGTTTGCTAAAATTGTAAGAAACCTGGACACATAAAACCGGACTGTCCACTCAACAGAAAGTCCGAAGACAAAGGCTCAGGCAATAACAAGAACAAACTCTCAAGCTTATTCGGTGCACTAAATGCGGATACTGAGGAAATTTCGTCTGATAAATGGTACGTAGATTCTGGCGCCAGTGCACACATGTCTGGAAGATCTGATTGGTTAGTAAACTATAAGGAATTTTCAACTGGTCAGATAAAGATTGCCAACGGGGACATATTATCAAGTGCAGGAATAGGTAATGTACCTATTGTGAATAACCTTAAAACGGAAAGTGACAGCAAAGTTACGAAGATCTCAAATGTAGTGTTTGTTCCTAATTTGAATACTAATTTGATTTCTGTTAAAAAAGCCACTTAAAATGGTTTTAGTGTTGTTTTTGATACGGAAGGTTGTACATTTTTTATTTTGATTTTTTTTATTGTACAGGTTAAGCAGTTCTACATGGATCTTGTTCTGGTGGATTATATTCGCTGGATTGTACAGTTAGTCCCACCAAACCCTTATCAGCGTTCGAAGTACAAAGTGATGTAGCAAGTTTTCGTTTATGGCATAAACGGCTTGGGCACTTATGCCGTATAGGATTAGATAAACTTAAAAGGGATAATATAGGCGTAATGTACACTGAATTTTATAAAGATCCTTGCATTGCGTGCATAGAAGGTAAGCAGGCTAAAAAACCTTTCGGATCCGTATCGCACAAAAGAACAACATGTAAATTGGAACTTAGCCATTCGGATCTTTGTGGTCCGATGTCTGAAAAATCTTTTCAGGTAAATAAATACGGTTTTACTTTTATAGATGATTTTAGCAGCATGATTTTTATATATTTTATTTCATCTAAGAATGAGGTTTTTAGCAGGTTTTGTATGTTCAAATCAATGGTCGAGAGGGAAACGGGATTAAAAGTTAAAACTTTGCGATCCGATAATGGGACTGAGTATGTCAATAAACAGTTTAATGAATATTTATACAAAGAAGGTATTAAGCATCAAACTACAGTGCCATATAATACTCAACAGAATGCTATTTCTGAAAGAACAAACAGATCTATTGTTGAAAAGGCTCGTTGTATGCTTTCAGATAGTTCTCTTTCAAAAGGATATTGGCAAGATGCTGTGAAAATGCTGTGTTCTTAAAGAACAGATGTCCGCATCGAACTCTCGCCTTATGAATTATGGCATAATAGAAAACCAAACCTGTCTAATTTGAAAGTTTTTAGCTGTCGCGCGATGGTGAAGACTCCTGATCCTCTAAGGAAGAAGTTAGATCCTAAAGCCGCACAGTATATTTTTGTCGGATATTCAGACGATCGACAAAGTTATTTATTTCGCGAACCAAGTTGTCCAAGAAGGTTAGTGAAAGGACGAGATGTGGTATTTTTTGAAAACTCTTTTACCGATATAAAGGCTAAAACCACACAATCACTTCCTTTGATTGTCCGCAGTGAATCTATTTTAGAATTGGTTCATAGGAAGGAGCATAATCAGATGCCGTCAATTGGTTCGACTTCTCAGTAGAGCCGTCACGAAGTCTCAACTGAAAAAGATGAAGAAGCTAATGACTTGGAGCTAATAACAGATCAAGTTCATAATACTTCAGAATTTCTTAGCGCCGAAGATAAAAGCGAACAGACAGTGATGCCTGAAGAACGGTATCCTCTTCGAAACAGAATAGCTAAGAAAACTCACAGTATTTTTGATTGTAATGCTACTGTTACAACTGAACCCGAAGATCCCCAAAGCTTTGATGAAGCTATCAAAGCAGGAGATAGTGCAAGCTGGCAGTCTGCTATGCAAGATGAGTTTAATTCACTGACTAAAAACAAGACTTGGAAATTAGTTGAAAAACCAACAAAAAGGTTATTCCATGTAAATGGTTGTATAAAATAAAAAAGGATGCCGAAGATAGAATGGTGAAGTACAAGGCAAGACTTGTTGCTAAAGGCTTCAGTCAAGTTTCAGGTGTTGATTATTATGAAACTTTTTCACCAGTTGTTCGAAATTCGTCTCTGAGTACACTTATTGCTTTAGCGACAGAAATGGATTGAAAATGCAGCACTTAGATGTGGATACTGCGTTCCTGAATGGTGACCTGGCAGAGGAAGTCTTCATGCATCAACCTCTAGGTTTTATTAAACAAGGCGAAGAAGAAAAAGTTTGCTTGTTAAAAAAATCGCTCTATGGTTTAAAGCAAGCGGCTCGAGCTTGGAATAATAAATTAAACCAAACCTAATCTTTTATAGGTTTTGTACCAATCTCTTCGGAACCATGTATCTATTTTTAAAAGTTTGGTGTTGAAACTGTCATCCTGGCAGTCTATGTCGATAATATTGTTATCTTTTATAAAAAGGAATAGTCATTTGTTACCGTCAAAACAGAATTGGCAAAATATTTCTCATTAAAAGATTTAGGGCAATTAGATTTCTGTTTAGGTTTGAATGTAAAGCCAAGTCCATTCGGACGAGAAAATATGCATGAACCAAAAGACGGACATTCAAACAGTTTAAAAAAGTTTTAATATGCAAGACTGTAAGCATATGTCAACTCCGCTGGAGAATAATAAGTATGAAAAAGGTAAAGAATCTGATGAGTCTTATCCTTTCCAAAGCTTAATTGGTTGTTTGATGTTCCTAGCGGTAAATACTAGGCCAGACATAGCTTATGCTACGAGCTATTTAAGTCAGTTTAATAATTGTTTTGAAAAGAAACATTGGTCGGCCGCAAAAAGGATTTTGCAGTATCTGAAAGGTACTATTGATTACTGTATTACTTACAGGAAAACGGGTGCCTATTTGTGTGGCTACACGGATGCAGATTGGGCTAATTGCATGTATGACAGGCGGTCATACACCGGTTTCTACTTTACGCTAGCAGGCGGACCCATTAGTTGGGAATGTAAGAAACAGCAAACCGTAGCGTTATCTTCAACTGAAGCCGAATACATGGCGTTAACTAGCGCTGCAAAGGAAGCTATTTTTCTTAGGAGGTTAGTGTTTGAAATTACTGGTAACGCTGATAAGGTTGTACTTTTTAATGATAGCCAAAGTGCACAGAAAATTGCGCTTAATCCAATTCACCACACATTGATACCAAATATCATTTTATAAGGGAAACATTTGCGATGGTGTTATCAATGTTAAATATTTGCAGACAGATAAGATGACAGCTGATGTGTTAACTAAGCCCTTAAGCCGTACAGCTCACCTAAGATGTGTCACAGGAATGGGTTTAACCAATACTTAGTTTTTATGTTTTTCTTTTATTGTTCTTTGTATGTATTGGTGTATTTTCCTTTATCTCCATTGAAGGGTGGGTGTTGTAGTTTTAGTTTTTATTATATCAATGTAATTTTTGAAAACATTTGTACTAAGAACGATCAGCTGTTTTGTCACTTTACTTCATTAAAATTCTTCACAACATAAATATCAAATATTATTATTTACTAGTTTTTCCAACAGTTTTGAATATATTTCACGCACAACGAAGTGCTTTTGCGGGAAATGTGTTCTGTCTGGTGGACGCCAGAGCCTTCGGTCCAGACAGCGGTCAGTCTATTTATTTATTTATTATAAGGCTTCTCAACACTGAGTACACTGATACTTTATAAATTTGTACATTTCAAACTTATGTCTAAGTGCCTCATCACTTATAGAAAAGCACAGCATGCGCTAAATTATGCGGTGATAAATACAGAATATATTCATTAAAAACGATAATAAAAACTATTAAAAGCTAAATTGATTGCAGTACATTAAATTAAATAACATAGATTAAATTAAATTAGAACACATTAAATTAAATTAGAATAAATTAAATTAGAATGGATTAAATTAGTATACATTTTATTATTTATATATTAGATTAGGTACTAGAGTTACCCACTAAATGGTAAGCGCGACTTTTTTTAGAGCAGGTACAGAAGAGTTAAATAAGTCAATATCGCCTTCATGCTCTTTGTATGCAGCATACATTCTTGAAAGTGGACAGTATTGCCTCAAGTTGGTGTGACATCTTGGCATGCAGAAAAGTCTCCTATTAGAACTTCTTGGCAGATTACGTGGCACGTGGAATAATACCCTGCTAAGCAAATCCGGGCAGTTCAGAGAGCCTGTTTCTAATTTCTTAAGGAAAACTAAATCCAACATATGTCTGCGTTGCTCCAGTGACACCATCCCAAAATATTTCAGCCTATCTTGGTACGAGTTGAGCTTTTAACCCATATTATTGGTATAGGTAAGATGCCATAAGAACGGTTTTTGCAGCCGTTCAATGCGCTTGATGTGGACCTTATACTCAGGGGACCAGACCACACTGCAATACTCGAGATGGCTTCTAACTAGCGAGTTACATACATACATATTACGTACATATTTTTTTAAATATTGGGCTTTTTGAAATTTTTACACTCTCTAATAATGAAGCCAAGCATCTTAGATGATTTTAATACAATTTTGTCAACATGCTCGACAAACCTTAGCTTTTTATCGATCTGAGCACCTAGGTCACGTATAGTCTCAACTTCCACAAGCATTCAATTTATAAACTGACTGCAGGATATATTTTTTCTTGTGAATTTGATGTGATGGCATTTTTTTACATTCAGTAACATTTTCTTGTGCTCGCACCACTTAGTCAGCCGGTCCAAGTCACTTTGGAATAGAACCGTGTCCGCAGGATTTCTTATAGGCTTTATGGCTTTGAGGTCGTCAGCAAATAAGAATATATTCGAGTTCAGGAAGCATTTGTAAAATCATTTATGAAAAGAGTGAATAAAGGCGGACCCAAATGAGATCCCTGAGGGATCCCCGACGTTGCAATGTATGAATCTGAAGAGCAACCATTTACCACAATCTTGAGCATACGTCTAGACAAATAAGATTGGAACCAACTTAAGATTAAATTATCCACCGCCTAGTGTACTCTTTTGTTATAACGCTCAACAATAATAAATAGATCTTATACAGTTTTAACAGAGTTTCGGGAAAGTGTTGGTGAAAAAGTTGTTTTTGGACATACGTACTATTAGTGAGTTGAAGAATATACACATAAACATTACAAATAAGATTAATTTATTGAAATATTAAGTGAACATTTTGTTAATATACCCAACCACACACCAAATACGCAGCCCTTGACAAGAACGCGTAAGCGACGCCGTCTTCCACGCACTTACGACCTTTTGGTCGCGAACTTCGAGTCTAGAGCTTGGCGTGGGCATTTATTAGCGTGCGCTTTCAACTAGCGAAATATTTTTTGGCCGTGGGCCTTTGTTCGTGTTCGATATTTTATTTTTATTCTGACTTTAAGATGACTACATTACCACCGAAATGGGGCTGCTGTGCCGATGAACATGTTGGTGAAAGCTTTATTCGATGTAAAGCGTGTGCGAAGTCGTTTCATCATGAGTGCCTTGGCTTAGTCTCAGCATGTGATCTGACATCGTGGTCCTGTTCTCAATGCACAATGAAAATATCTGAAGCGAAAAACGTCGATGTTGCATCTGTACGGTTTAATTCGAGCATAACTATGCTTATAAACAAGAGGCAAGCATTGCAATCCCCACCAAAATCATTAACAACTCCCGTTACAGAAGAAGGTGTTCGTAATGTTGTTCAAAGTGTGATGCAATTGCAGATGAAATCTCTGCTAGAGAACATAACATTAACCATGAGCAACTTGCTGATCAAGGAGTTGACCGAGATACGTGAAGAGGTTGCTGGACTTAGGGGTTCCGTAGAATTCGTTAGCAGCCAATATGACGATATGTTGAAGGAAAGGAAGCAAAGTGAAGAAAAATAAAGGATCTGCTGGATAAAAACGAGAAGTTATCATCTACAATTAGAGACATGTCGAGTCGTATAAACACCATCGAACAACAAGCTCGTTCAAGTATAATTGAGATCCAATGTGTACCCCAGAAGAAAACTGAAAACCTATACGATATTGTAACGCAGCTAGGAAAAACCATAGGCTGCGACATTAAAGAGGAAGGCATCAGTAACTGTACTCGTGTAATGAAGCTCAACAACAGCACCAATCGCCCTAAATAAATTGTAGTACAATTTGTCACACCCAAATTACGAGACACATTCCTAGCAGCTTCTATCAATTTTAATAAGTCAAAGCCAGCCAGTGAGAAGCTGAACACCGGCCATCTCCAGCTTGATGGTGCGAAATCTGGGATCTTTGTGACGGAACATCTGAGCCCGGCTAATAAGGCACTGCACACGGCTACGCGTCTCAGAGCTAAAGAAAAAGGATATCGTTATGTTTGGGTCAGAGGAGGACGTATTTATGTGATGAAGTCAGATGATTCCGATACCAAGGTTATTAAGGATATGGATTCGCTACACTCAATTGTATAATGCACGATTGCTAAATGAGCTATTATTAAGGTTATTTTAAGTAAAATTCGCTACCTTTAACATATATTACCAAAATACTCGTGGATTACGATCTAAAACTCAGGATTATTATTGTAATTTAGTATGTTCAAATTTTGATGCATTGGTATTTACAGAAACCGGGCTCAATAATTGTAATCTAAGTAGTGAACTTTTTGATTAAAGGTACGTAGTTTTCAGACGTGACAGAGAAACTTCGGGTTTTCATGCTGAAAAAGAGGGAGGAGGTGTATTGGTTGCTATATCAGGCAAGTACGCTGCCAACAGACAATGTTCTTGGGAGAGTGGGTGTGAGGACTTGTGGGTCACTGTGAGTGTTGCACCAGGCTTCAATATAGCTATTATTAGTATTTAGTGTGTAAAATGTCACAATAATAAAAAAACAGAAAAATCGAAATAAATAAATTAAAATAATCTCAAAAAGTGAGATTGTGAGATAAATTTTAATCATACAAGTTCATAAAATCTAGATTCAGATTTAGAGATCTACTGCTATCATAATACTACTTTGAAAGTAAACAAGTGAATTTAGATCTGAACACGGTAGTTGTAAATCGTTACGCACCATAAGATCTGTTTTGAATACACGTAAATGACCAGTACAGTTACTAACTGCCAAATGACATTACTAACTCGCTTTGCCACTGAAACACACTAGTTGTGCAGTCACTTTGGATATCTCATCTTCCTATGGGACATCGCATCCTAAAGTTCGTACTGAACCAAATGATGAAACTATGCCGCCAATAAGAAACTCAATAACTACTTGCTTACAAGTGTGTCTTAATTACCTAGTGATAGTGCTAGATATAAACACTATCAATTCAGTGATCAAACATGAACACTGTTATAACTCGATATAGAATCTCTTCACTAGAGAACATTCGACTTTACTATCTAAATAAAATCGAGTATTCCATTCCAAACTTGCGAGCTTATGACCCCACAAGCTGTTGTCACCACAGCTGTTGTCATAACGTTCGGCTACCATTTGCGAACTGCTAGCCTGCCGTACCTCTCAGGTGTTGACACGTCAGCCTTCGCATACAGTCTGCAGCAGAGGCTCCACTGCGACACAATATGGTATCAGAAACATGAAAAACATTACGAGAGTAAATGATCACACGATTATCTTAACCGTACACAGCTTTGATAAAAATGAACCGATGCAGTGGTGTAGTAACCTAGACCAATCAATCTGCCTAGCCTTTTCCCAACTACATTGGGGTCGGCTTCCAGTCCTACCGGATTCTGCCAATTACCAGTGTTCCACGTGGAGGGACTGCTTATCTGACCTCCACAACCCAGTAACTGGATAACACGGTACCCCTTGGCAAGACTGGTGTCAGATCTGAGGCTTCTGACTAACCATAACGACTGTCAAAGATATTCAAATGACAGCCGGGACCAACGGCTTAACGTGCTTTCCGAGGCACGGAGGAAACCCGGTATGTTGAAATGGTTACTCATCCACGGACCGACCTCGTCAAGCGTGGATTAACCTTGATGATCGACCAGTGCAGCTGTTATTATTTAGCCACGAGCTTCTAGTAGTAGTAGTAACCCAAACCTGCAAAATGTGTTATTATGGGCACCGAATGTGAGTGCAGAGTCCCTGTCCAAGACATGAACCACACATTACAGTGTCTCAAGTGCTTAGGTAGATATATGAGCTTTAGAGTATCAAATGAATACCATAGCACTTTAAGTAGCAATTAACGAGGCCTGTTAGAGTTACCTTTTAGATAGTTTGGCCCTCCAACCACAAAATAAGAATACTATGCTTCTTCTCAAGTTTAGTTAATAACTCTTACTACATAAAACTATCACACTACAAAACTTATCAAAATATTTCATTTGGAATTATCATAATTTACAGACTGAAGTGTAAGGTAGGTATGTCACTGTCACCATATCATTTTAACTTTCAATAATAGTCGGCCAAGGCCAGTCAAGGGCTATTGCCAGTGTTAGTATAATAATAACACTTCAACAACACCAAAACTTGACCATCGATAACTAACTTGAAATTATGACCTGAACCGTACACAAAACCAGAATGTTAAATATTGAACACTCTTGGCCATAGTCATAACAAAATGAAAACGACTCAACAGATTGGTATAAAGATCAGTGTGTATGGATCTTTCCATACGTCCACACTCTCCTCCTTGACCTGTCCAGCTCCTTGGTTGTTGCTAACCTCCTTACTGCTCCGTTCCAGACTGGTTTTCATTATTCAAGACTGAGGGTAGTCGCAGAAACGAACCACGACTAACTGACACCGCAATTTTTTTGCAAGAATGTAACCACCATTTTTACTAACATTGTCTTTACGTATGATCTCATTAGCACGACTGAATCCCAATTCTAATGTCGCATCAAGGCTGGCCGATAGATGCAAACCATCGGGAAGTCAGGATGTATTCCCTTAGGTTAAGACATCGTGTGTGGGCAGGTCGTTGGGTACAATCATGCAAATGATATCACAGAAATTATTCGATACACTGGGTTTATTTTAAATAGTCATAGTTATAATCTTGCTTACTAATATGACGGATCGACACTAATTCTACGACGTCTTCGCTCTAAGGCTGTCTGTACTCGATTGCCCTATTCCACTCTCCCCACCGCGCAAGCGCTTAGTAAAAGCGCGCCAATGCGTAGTTGTTCTTGCTTTGCCGCAAGATGGCGTGCTTGCGATTTGTTTTGACGTCCGTACTATTGATTAAACCCGACATATATTATAATTAGCTGTCTGTGATACTCAGATTAAAGATAGCTCGAATACATATTTCATGAGCCTTAAACACTACTTCTTTGACAGTCGAGTTTCCCCAAAATATGTACCCACAAAACCAAATTTTTTTACAGGTATCACGCGTTTTATCAAATAAAAATATTGGATCAAACACTCGTTATAAACTTACCTGTTTATTTATTTAACATTTCGGTATTTCGTAAGTGCCGTAAGTACATTTTTTCTTTCAAAATCTGCTTTTAAAATAAGCATTTTTTATAGTTTAAATGAAATTCAATTTACAAGTTTATCGGTTGCAAATAAAATGTGGACTGATAAATTTTGTACTAAGTAAAATATGCGAATATTCCTGAGTATCTTTTATTATTTGTTTGTATGTGTGTAGGCTTCAGTTAATATATTATTATAAATTGATGAACAACTAAACGAACATAATTTAACTGCAATAATAATGTTCATATTTAAACTAAATGCAACTACTACTTTTTTGTAGATAACTATGAAGTGAGGTCTCTTTGTATACTCGCTAACTTTTGACCCGTAGCTTTATACACGCCAGTAAGAAAATAATAAACCTCTGACACTAAATCAGTGTCGCAAATCGAATACCAATCTAAGCTCAGAGTACACTATAATCATAAAACATTATTACATTGTTTCAGTTTATGCGTAACACAAGTGTATCACAAACTTAATATCTTACGAAAGGAGTGGAATAAGTATAGTTGTTTTCTTTTAGGATGGTAATAGCGGTCATTGCCCGTGTCCAAAATCTCTTTGTAACCTGAAAACTAAACTTAATATCTTTTTTCATGAGTAAAAAATGAGAAGTATTATGATTCAGGTAAGTTTTTTTATTTATTTATTATAGGCTCGCGCTTAACCACTATCTCACCTATGTATGCGATGATGTGGCCGACGGTGAAGCACGCTTGCCTAGAAGTAACCTTATCACTCTTGACTTAAAGAATCTTAGATTGTAGCTATCGGGAAACACAGACTCCGGCAGGGAATTCCTCTCCTTAGCTGTACGCATAATGAAAGTATTTCCAAAACGTTTAGTGCGTATGGGTGGGATGTCCACCATGTACCGATGGCGCATCGCCGTACGTCTTGTAGTCCGATGATGAAACGGGCTTGGCGGAATTAGATCATGCAATTCCATCGCACACTCCCCAAAATACATCTGATAAAAAACCGGCAACTCGGCGACGATGTTCAAGGCTCTGCAGCTTTGGCTTAACCAGTGCTTCATTGCTGATGAGCCACTTTGTTCAGGGCGGCTTTATTTGGGTTATAAAAAACTACGAATGTCAATATAATTATGTGGGTGGGTCAATAATCGCTGTTCTCATGCTAAAACGTCATAACTATTGTCTCAACTTGATTAAGGTCACTCTGTAAGGGTTCGACAAGCTTCGGCACTCATTCGTGAAATAGGTAAAGAGACAGATGAACAGTTCCGCGAAGGTTTGTCGTTGTCGCCGACTTTCACATAAAAAAGAGGAATTGCTCTCGTGAACGGCCGAAGGACACAAGTTTGACCTGTTTTTGAAATGTGTTCGGCGTATCCGTTGACCACAGGCTTCATAGACAGATTGTCCTCTTTTGATTTTGTTGAGTTGTTCCGATTTATTTTCCATAGGCGCAAACCTACTTACAAACAATCTATTCGTATATCGTCCAGGTTCAATAATTTTTTAAACCAAAAATATAAAAAAATACGATTAAACCCATTACAAAAGCAAGAGAAGACAACAAAATGAAAGGAAAAATAACTTACAGGCGATCTGAGGTCGGGAATAGGAAGGGGGTGAGTTTTTAAAGGTAAAAACGGTTTATCTCGATTTCCGGCAAAACTACAAGTCCTATGTTAAATGGCAAAGTTGTAGGTAGTAAAAAGATCTATAACTTTTGTATTCACACTTTTTTCATAACCTCATAATTTAAGTAAATCTTAAAAAAAATAGTTTTTCTAAATTTGGTGTAATCTTACATTTTTATGTCCCAAACACACAGTTTTTTTTTTTTTTAATTATAAGTTTTTCCACCTAATTTTGACTTAATATCGAAAAAGGCACCCTAATTTTCAACCGAAAATTCTCACGTCAAAATATCTGCCTTTTTTACAAAGTCGGTGGGCTTTTGGTTCGTTGAAATTTCTACTTTCTGATGGTGTAAAAAAAATATATTACTCATATTCTACATACTACATCAGCCCTGGTCTAATAGGTTATGGTTTTGTTTTAACATGGCAGTAATAGTCATTAACCTTTTCCTAATATCCCTTTGTAGAGACCATAAGAAATGGAAAATGAAAAGAAAGTAATTTTTCGCTTTGAAGTGTTTTGTTTTAAAAGAAAGAAAATATATTTATTTGTGACCCGCACAGGAGACACGTGAAATATGCATAAAATTAAACAATAATAAAAAATTAAAACCCTGTGCGAGACCAAAAAGGCTCCTATCTCAGCATGTGCAGCGATATCCAAAAAATAAATTAACACCGCGCTGATATTCTGATAGGACCCACTGTTGATGCCACGGACACACTTACGGAAACGGAAAATACTTAAATAATAAAATAATATCTAAATAACAAACAAAATAGAATAAACACATAAGGTGGGTCAAAGTATGCATATTATAATTATGTGTAAGTTTAATACAAATCTATAAATAAATCATATTAAATGCAGGTAGACCTATGTACAAAGTCCGCGATGCTCAATGATCATTTGTCAAAACCATAGACAAATGACAGAGCGCGCGGACCAAAAGGAAATATATTAAATTTCTTAGAAAGGACCTTAAATACCTATGGAAAAAAGAATTATGTTATGAAATAGTGTAAATAAATAAGTGTAAATAAACCAGGCGAAAATAATACATAGAATAGTGTTTTCCTAGTATTGGATAAAATAGAGTGATGTGTATGTTATCATGTGTGGTGTGGTGTTCGCAAGAAGTTCAAAATAATGAAAATGGATTAAGGGCAGTAATACTAACTGCGTGCAAACTCCGGGTAAGCTTATCTTCCGAATTCCTTTTGTTTGAGTAATAAGTAAATGATGCAATCGTTTTTATAGCGCGAAACGGTGGAGGAAGATCATTCCAGAAACGAGAGGCAGCGAATTTGAAACTTCCACAGAATGCAGCAGTTTTGAGTGACGTTAACAACAGGTACGCAGAAGCTCTCGTTTTAACTTTATTTACATCACGCGGCCAGGCCAAAGAGCAGGGTAGCCAGATGCAGCTTTCTACGATCTGACATTCTCATCAAATTACCCTTATTTAAAAAAGGAGTTACATGTGATCTAGGAGGGATGGTGAAACAAAATCTTGCACAAGCATTCTGTACTCGCTGAAACAACCTTTCGCTTCTACCTAGAATGCACGCCCCATACACAGTGTCAGCGTAGTTCAACTTAGATAAAACTAGTTATTCACAAAGCAGAATTCGCATATCCACACTTATGTAGGGACGCATACGATACAGAAGCTTAAGCGTGTAGAAGCAGTTGCGCACAGCCTCCATTATGTGGGTCTCAAAGTGTAGGTGCTCGGCAAATAGTAACCCAAGATTACGGGCTTCCCGAACCCTTTCAATGGAACACCCGTCAATCTTTAAGTCCAAATTCCCATTACCCATTCTATTCAAAAATCTCTTGAGCCCATTAAAATAAATTTAGATTTAGCTGGGTTCAAAACTAAGGCGTTTCTCATAGACCATGCCGAGATACTATCAAGATCCTCATTCAAACTTTTTACTGTGTCAACAGCCTGCTGGGGATGAAAAGATAGATACATCTGCAGATCATCAGCATATAAGTGAAACTTGGTGTTGAGCAGGCAATTAATTATGTCAGCCCTGTAAAGAATGATGAGTAGCGGGCCCAAGATCGAACCCTGCGGTACACCCCTATTCACTCACTTAGGACCAGAGGATTTTACGGCTCCATTACTATCGCTCGTCACCTGGACAAACTGACAACGGTGAGTGCAGTAACTTTCAAACCACTTTATTGTCTCAGGCTAACATCCATAATAAGACAACTTCGATAGGAGGAGCGAGGTATTAATAGAGTCAAAAGCGCGCGAAAAATCTAGTAAGACCAGCAGGGTACCCATGCCCTTATCTCTAACTTCCAGAATATTCCCAACCACATCAAGAAGGGTTGTGGCCGTGCTGTGTCCTTTGCGAAAACCTGATTGAGCGAGCGGCAAAATGCTGTGTTCCTCAAGGTATGACCGAAGCTGGTTAGAGACAACCTTCTCCAGGATCTTGGAGAGGCATGGCAATAAACTAATTGGGCGAAGTTCCTTCAGACTGGTGGGATTAGATACTTTAGGGATGGGTCTAACTATTGCCAATCTCCACAGATCCGGGAAAGATGAGGTGGTGATGGAACGGTTAATGATGGCCGTGATAGCTGCAAAGGTTCGAGGAAGAGTCATCATCAGCATCTCCAAGGAAATACAATCACAACCCTGAGCATTGGACTTAAGACTATGCAACAGCTTCAGCACCATGTCCTCCCGGACCGGCTCAAGCTGGAAGCGTCCACTGCCGAATCTGTGGTCCTCAAAGTGCTTTAAGTCAGCAGTAGAGACCCTACCAGTACCAGGAACATCCAAAAAGTATTCATTAATTTTTTCGGGATCATTACAAAAATGCGGTAAACTGCGCTCTGAACCATTAGAGATACCCGTGGCAATAGTTGACTTGCTTGTTGGTCCACAAAAAACTTTTCCTGTGCTTGGCGAGTAAATAAGCCATTTCATTGGACGATTTTTTTTGTATCATTGTTTTTGTCAGAAAACATGAAATTTACCTTCATATATTCTGTTACTCAATGTGGTGCTCGTGGATAAATAACAACAGCCGCACTGGTCGATCAACAAGGTTGAGCAACTTTTGACAAGGTCGGTCCGTGGATGGGTGACCATTTCAACATACCGAGTTTCCTCCGTGCCTTGGCAAGCCCATTAAGCCGTTGGTCCCGGCTGTCATTTGAAGATCTTTGACAGACGTTTTTTTGTTACGTGTAGTCAGAAGCTTGATATCTGATACCAGTCTTGCCAAGGGGTACCGTGTTACCCAGTTACTGGGTTGTGGAGGTCAGATAGGCAGTCGCTCCATGTAAAACACTGGTATTTGGCTAAATCCGGTTAGACTGGAAGCCGACCCCAATATAGTTGGGAAAAGGCTAGGCAGATTGATTCTCTTACTCAATGAAAAATCTACATTTTTATATTTGTGTAATATATTCTTGATTTGTTATTGACTGGGTCACAATCCACGATAAACAGTTTATTTTGTGATTGCTTCACAACTTCTACTGCTGGTGGAGTAGCCGGCGTAGGCACGGACAAATTTTGTGGTTGTTTATAACTAGTAGGAATTTCGCATTGCATAGGGTCGGTAGCACTTTGGATTGCCTTAGAAGATTCCGAATCCCTTTTAATTTTGAAAAAAACGTCTCAATATATATAACGTTTTGTGTGCTTTATTACATTAGGATAGTTTTCTCCTTTCTCCTTAGCATTCCTTTTATATTCTGCACCACTAGGTTTTTTCTTTGATTCACTCAATCATGAGTAATAAACAAAATCGTAATGAACTAATTAAATACACACATGGTGATATGTAACGTAAACAATAAAAGGGTGCATAACCATCTACAAAAAAGCTGAAAGTCGTGACACTCATTCGTTCGCGCCTAACCGTTCCTCGTCCCCGCAATTTTAGAAGCAGGAACTCGATACGACTACAATTCAAATACAAATCGACAGACGAAAGATACGACTGCAATTTTCGTCGACGCGACGAAAATTGCATTCGTATCTTTCCAAAATCAATCAGAGATCATGTACCATCGACATGGTTGTTTGTAGGCGTAAGTTTTAGTCAGTCCCATCCGTTAAAATTATCTTTTGTTATAAATTGAAGAAAATTGAGGTTGTAATAAAAAATAATAGTTTTTATTGTGGAACTAGGTGGCATGCTTACTGGCGCAATTAATTTTATGCTTTATTATATATATTTTTTTTTATTATACAATTCCGCCCGCGCACCTTCTTTATACCCTCGCACCCCTATGCACATGCCTAGTTTGCCTTAATGGTAATCCGCCTCTGACCTAAAGAGTTTTCTATCGACTCAAAAATATAAGAGGAAGCATAAAACTTGTTATTTTTATTATTATTTTTCACACCTTATCATACTGCTGATAGGTTGAAAATTAGTCCCTATATTTTTAACCACCCTCTAGAGTCTGTTTATACGAATTTAAAAAGGTTTAAACGTTCTGAATAAAACATACATGTATCTAGCCCAAAATCATTTATCGGCGTGAATAATAAAATCTAATCCCATAGTGTACTTAGCTCTTGGCTGAACCACAGCAATCGATTCGAGTTGTTTACGATTTCATTTTGAAATGCATTCCATTTTATGTAGTCGATTAGTAGTATTAAACCACCCCCATTTATTTTATGTACCTTTGTATACTTTCAGGGCATAATGAAATGCATTTGTTGGTTTTTTCAAATGTAGTCTAAGAACTTTAAGAGTCAATAGTGTATTTACTAATAGTTGTGATTGTTTTTTCTTTAGAATTATTAATGTATAACATAAAAAAATAAAAACACTATAAAGTGAAAAATAACTTCAATTTCGGAAGTCGGTGTTCTTGTTTTGGTTTCTTCGTTTTTTGACACCGACTTCCGAAATTGAAGTTATTTTTCACTTTATAGTGTTTTTATTTTGAAGTCGGTTGTATTTTTTGTTAAAACGTTTTTTATTTTTCACTTTTTAGTTGTGGTACATAATGGACCAATTCTCCAAAGTGAAGCCAGAATAGATTTACCCAGAAACATGAAACTTAAACAAAAACGGTGTAATTAGAGCATAACAGGGTGAACTGTTCACACCTGCGTACCCCTTTAAAGCGTGCTAGTGTGATGTTATGTTATGAAATGATGTAAACAATAAACAGACATCCGATTGCAGCTATCCCGAGTGATCTGCTGTCATTTATTGAAGAGTTCTGATGTATATCTCCGAAGTTCTTCATCAGATCTTGACCAAATTTAAATGGGACCACATGACAAGCACCAGCTTTCAAATAAAAAAAGAATCATCAAAATCGGTTCACCCAGTAACTAGTTCTGAGGTAACACACATAAAAAAAAAAATACAGTCGAATTGAGAACCTCCTCCTTTTTTGCGAAGTCGGTTAAAAAATCAACCCTGAATTTCCCTAAGTGGAGTTATAGGCGTACAAAGTAATCATCTGGCAGAGCAGTGGTGGCCCAGTGGCAACGGCCGTGACTTACAAGTTGTACGTCGTGGATATGAACTCAGACAGGCGCTTGACTTTGTGTAAATTATTTCATCACCTCTACTCTCAAAACGGTAAACATCGTGAGGAAACCGGCATGTCCTAGAACCAAAAATTCGAAGACATGTGATGGCACTGGACCTGCGTGGTAGATTATGGCCCATTCCCTCTCACCGAGAGGAGGCCTGTGTCCCAGCAGTGGGAATATTAAAAGGCAGATGATGATGATGAAGTTGATGGATACATTTTTTTAATGTGGTCCGCTGGTAGAAATCAAACATCTACAATATGCAAGTAGTTTGTTCTCGATTGTAAAACCTAGATACGGATTAAAGATCAAGAACAAACTGCCAAGTTTTCCATATTCCTTATTGACAGATTTGGACATCTATTGAAACCCTTTGAAATGTCATCCCAACATATCAAACTGCATACGCACGTCTCCTAATCCTAATATCCAAATACAAAGCCTTTGATCCATTAGCATACCTGATACTGGAATGTCTTTTGTGATGTTACTGATGCAACAATATCTTCGAGTGGCTGGGTGCAGTTTTAATTAATTGAATGAATGTCAATTTCAACTCCATTGGGTGTCATGTCCATCGGAGACAACTGTTTCATGGACAAATTTTTGCGACTAGAGCTTGGCAAATTCATACGTGACATGCCCATAGTCTGCGGGCGCGGGGAACGTAAGGCAGCGTGTGGGAAAACGCGCGGGACGAAGGTCTTCTGACGGGAGCGTCGTCGCGTCATCGCGCCGTCACTTCATTGGATAGTAACGTCCCCTGCCACCCGCGTGGACCATGGGTGTGTCACGTATGAATTTGCCAAGCTTTAATTCAATACGTGTACATATATGTTATGTTAAATTTTTGTTGTTGTGGGGCGACGTCCTCCGGGTTTCTAGTCAAGATGGGCGTGCCCCAAGGTTCAATTCTCGGCCCTTTCCTCTTTCTTGTTTACTCGTACATTAATGATCTCCCCTTTATGATGGCCAAATTATCGGATATAATTCTATTTGCTGATGATACTTCGCTAATTTTTAAAATAGATAGGAAAGATACGGATGTCTTACATGTCAACGAAAGTCTAATTATTCTCTCAAAATGGTTCGCAGCTAACAATCTCTTACTGAATGCGAAAAAAACAAAATGTCTTAAGTTCTCTTTACCAAATTTACCACAACGTGACCTAAACTTAAATCTTGACGGCAAAAATCTAGAAGTTATAACGGAAACTGTATTCTTAGGGATTACTATCGATTCAAAATTGCAGTTGCAGTGGGGCGCGCACATTAGAACTCTTTCGGGAAGGTTAAGTTCAGCTGCATATGCAGTAAGGAAAATAAGGCACTTAACCGATGTAGCCACAGCTAGGTTAGTATACTATGCTTGTTTCCACAGTATTATGTCTTATGGCATTCTGCTGTGGGGATCAGCAGCAGATGCTGACTCAGTTTTCATATTACAAAAGAGGGCAATCCGCGCGATCTATAAAATGGGTACTCGCGAGTCCCTCAGAGATAAATTTAAAGAGATCGATATACTGACTATACCTTCACTTTATATTTTGGAATGTATTTTGTATGTCCGCAAAAATCGAGGCTAAAACTAGAAGCGACTTACATAATTTAAATACACGCAGTAAGCACGAACTTGTAATACCCAAATTCAGATTAACTAAAACTAGCAAGTCTTTTCTTATAAACAGTATACGCTTTTATAACAAGTTGCCAAAGTCAGTTATAGAACTGACCGATGGAAAGTTCAAAAATCACATCAAACGTGTCCTTATTAAAAAAGCATATTATAAAATCAAGGACTACGTTGAAGATAGAAATTTTGGCTTTAGCTCCTTCTGCGCATGCGGCTTCCCTGGTAACTCATAAACGGCACAAATATGTGGATGTCTCTAACTATTCTCAATCTCATTTCTTTTTTTTTGTTTTTCTTTTAATTGGACTTTTTACAATAGTTCGCAATCATCTTTATAGCCCTTTGCAAAGAATAGTTACAGCACTGATAACAACATTTGTGCCACATGTTAAATTTAGTCTTGTTAGTTATATATATTTTTTTTTTTTTTCTTCACTTTGTATAGATTCTTTTACCGATTATTTTATGAATGTGTGAACATTGTAGGCCTCCTAGATGTTAGTTAAGATTTGTTAACTTTGTTATATATTATATAAAGTTATTTTTTTTTTTTTTTCCTTACGACTTATTGTCGGGCCTACGGGGGTCACCCCCATAGTACTAATGCTGTAACATGGAAATATTGTAAAACCAAACCATTTTTAAAAGAGTAACCATTGAGTTTCTTGCCGGTTCTTCTCCATAGGAAACGACCAACCCGAACCGTGCACCTTTTGTCGACGTTTTATAAGTGCCCATGTAGGCCTATGTAAAATAAAAATAAATTGATTTTGATTTTGTTCTGGTTGCATACAAAATTTTGTATTTTTTTTTTTTGAGAGTTCTCTTCTCTTGTCCATTATTTGTGTTTATAAACACTTTATAAATTCTACTGCCTGATCTAGAGGTTGTAAGTACTGCAGCTGAGCATGAGTTCCTGGATTCGTTCCCAGGTCAGGCAAAGTGTAATTGTGTTTTTCCATCTGGAATTTCTCAGAAGCGGCTCGGAGTCTAGACTTGTGACTAGTTGATGTCAACAGGTTCACCCCTTGTTATATGGGGCTTAAACATAACTGGTGAAATGTAGGTGTAATGTATGTGTACTGTTGGTTTACTGTATATGTACTGTATGTGTACTGTAGGTGCACCGTAGGTGTACTGTGGGTTCATCTCCACCTAACCCTTCGGGGAATACAGGCGTGACTTTATCTTATGTTAGAATTTCTACCAACTGTGTAAACCTGTAGGTACATTTGATTATTAGGCGCATGGTTGGCGCAGTGATTGAGCAAAGGACTGCTGCACTACGTGTCGCAGGTTCGATTCCGATGGACGGAACAAATTTTTGTATGACCTACATATAGTTGTTCCGGCTTTGGGTGTTGTGTATGTGAGTTTATATGTTCGTAAACGCACCCACGATACACGAAAGAAATTCCTAGTGTGGGGTTTTAAAAGAAAAATATCTTTCAACAAAAAACCTTACGTTGGGTTAATCTCGACTTTCAGTAATACACCTTGTCAATGGACTGTGAGGTAGGAGATTATTTTAATAGATCCGGCTCTGGTATTTCAATATTAATTTTGGATATGTACTAAAAACTCTTATCCGGCTTAAGAAAAAGACAAAGATATTTTATTTCAACTAGGCCACCAAGCAGCACTTTTGAACGTTAATACATTAAAATTTAAAAGGTATAAAAAATTATTCTACCGTGCATTCGGAAAGTAGCTTGTTATGCAGAAGAACGCACAAGAAACTTCATACTTAGTTTTTAAAAAAAAAATTTTTTTTTACAATATTTAGGTACATAAGTACATACATTAATAAATTCATATGTGTGAGGACAATGCACCCAGAATCACTACATACTATACTACGTACAGTTACAAAGTATTAAAAGTACTCACACATGTACCGTGCAGTTACATATTAGGTACTAGAAAAACATTAGCATCCGAAGCAGTTAAGTTAAGACCAATCCCAACTGACGGCGCCCGTTCACGAACATGACGCATGAATCGGCACCACCCAGCTCAACCATCATGAAGGGAACCGAATGATCCAACACACGCGCCACCATCAGAGAGACATTTGAGAGAGCATGACACACTCAACTGCTAGGGCCCACATAAGTCAAAGAACGACACAAAGATACAGCAAATGGTAGATCTACAGTTGGGTACATAGTACTCACACACGTGCTGCGCAGTTATACAATACTAAAATAAATTGAGTCTATATAATACAAATATATTCATACAGTCTTCAGCAGGTCCAAAAATACTTCAAAACAATAATGTTCTGCATATCACTTGTTTTTGCGCCCTAGTGTTTGTGGAGCAAGACTAGCATTAAGCCAAGCATTTTCATCAGTGATGTAATCCCCCAACTTATAATATGCCTGCCTGCATAGTGTGCGTTTTATACAAGTTTTAAATTTCGTCTCATTCAGTTCTAGAATGTGGGGAGGAATTTTATTGTAACATTTTGTACAGTACCCCATGAAAGATGAAGCTACTTTAGCCAGTCTGAAACCTGGTTGAACTAATTGGTCCCTATTTCTAGTAATGTAATTATGTCTATCGCCGTTTTTACTAAAAAGATGTAAATTCTTTCTCACGTACATGATGTTTTCATAAATATATTGACAAGGAACCGTCATGAGGTTAATGCCCTTAAACAGTTCCCTTAGAGAATCGCGCCGGCGAAGATTGTATATCGCTCTGATGGCTCGTTTTTGCAGAATAAAAATTGACTCAATGTCTGCAGCCCTTCCCCATAGTAAAATACCGTAAGACATTATACTATGAAAGTAACTAAAAAAGACCAGCCTAGCGGTATCTACATCACTAAATTGACGAATCTTTCTAACAGCATAAGCTGCCGAACTTAGTCGCCCTGCAAGTGATATTAAATGAGGGGGGTCCTCATGTTTGATTGTTACCTTGAGTCTAGCGTGATCCCGAGGAAAACCGTTTTATCGACAAATTCTAGCTTCTCCTTGTTTAATATAATGCCACAGTCAGTACTTTTGACATGCGGCAAGGAAAATTTTACGCACTTGGTTTTTTTACCATTTAAAACTAAATTATTGGCAGTGAACCAATCCTGAACCTGCCGTAGCGCGTTATTTTCGTCTTCAACCTGACAAGTACGTCTATTTATTTTAAAAACTAAATATGTGTCATCAGCAAATATCACCATTTTTAGTTTGTTTTCCAATAAACGGGGTAAAACATTTATGTATATTAAAAATAAGAAAGGCCCTAAAATTGAGCCCTGGGGTACCCCCATTTTCACGTTTAACCCCGACGAATTCACACCGTTTATTTGAACTAATTGCTGTCTATCATTCAAAAAAGATTTAACCAAACTTAACGCTGATTGACCTAGCCCGTAATGCTCAAGTTTCAGAAGTAATGTTTCATGATTAACGCAATCAAACGCCTTCGACAGGTCACAGGAGATACCTATAGCATCCTGCGACTCTTCCCACGCATAAAAAATGTGTTTTGATAGGGTGACACCAGCGTCAGTTGTACAACGTCCTTTGGTGAAACAATACTGTTTATCATGCAAGATGTTATTTGTATTAAAATGAATGAGCATTTGATTTAGCATTATCTTCTCAAATACCTTGCTGAAAACCGGCAACATGGATACTGGTCTATAATTATTTGTGTCTTTACTGTCCCCGGATTTAAAAAGTGGTATAACCTTACTATATTTCATTAGATCCGGAAAGACTCCTTGATCCACACACAAATTGAAAATTAAAGCTAAGTACGGCGCTATAGTCTGAATAATGGAGGTACAAGCTTTGATGGACATTCCCCACAGATCTTCAGTCGGTTTGATCTTGATTTGCTTAAAAGCTTTTATTACTGTTATGGGGTTTATATGTGAAAAGTTAAATACATTCGGGCAGGCTGAAACGTTCGCGTTTAATAATCCAAAACAAGCGAGGGCGAAGAATTTAAGGTTTCAGTAGTTTTAATTGGGATGTTGGTAAAGAAATTTACAAATTTTTGCGCAACTTTTTTGTTATCTCTGTTAAGTCCGTGTGTGGTCTCAAGCATGTTATCAGTATTATTTCTTTTATTCCTGTTCGTTTCATTATTTATAATTTTCCAAACCGTCTTGATTTTATTTTCTGCTAATTTAACCTTATTTCTAATGTACAAGGCCTTAGCTGCCTTACATGTATTTAAAAAAATTCTTGAGTAAGTAGCAACATACTTATTAAACGTTTCAGTGTTAATACAAGGCTTAAGGCCATATTGCTCGTAAAGTCTTTCCCTACTTTTTGTAAGTCCTGTAGTCGCCCAGTTACTGAATAAAAACTAAGGACATAAAGTTTTAGTTATCTTCTTAAAAGTGTTTATGAACTCTTATTGAACTACTGAAAAACTTCATCATACAAAATATTACTATCATTCACTGTGAGGTCCTGTTCACTTAACTTACCAATTAAAGTTCTGTTAAATTTGTTTAATTTACCGGATGTTATTGGTCTGGGTTGAATATGCACTTGTTTTATTAGCATAATGGACTCAAATGTAACCACTATGATCCGAAGGCAGATAATTTATAATGGCCTTGTCCAAGTAGTTGCAGCAACAAAAAACATTATCAATACATGTAGCAGAAGTCAATGTAGTTCGGGTTGGTTCCGTAAACACATGTGACAAATTAAATGATTTAAAGAGATTTAATAACCTACTGCTATCTGAATTATCTCCTAGAATAATAATATTAAAGTCACCACAGACAATTACTAGTTTATTACCCATTGCAAGTTTTGCCAAAACATCTTCCATCACTGACTCGAATATAGAGTAGTTCTTATAATTAGGGGGTCTGTAGACGCACACTATGACATGCTTATCCAGCTTAAGGGCGCGGCGAACAAAACTCGCAAATGCAATTCGAGGCGAGCGAAAAATTCGTTTGGAGTATTGCTATCTCTGTTTGCACGCACACGCGGTGCACCGTACGTAGCCATGTGTGTGTGAGCAGATAGATATCGCTACCTATTCATCCTATCGACCCGAAAGCCGGCCGACGCGAATAGCGCCCGCGTTCTTTTGTCTTTTTACCCGGCTGCAAGGAAAGGGTTATGTTTTACGCGCGTATCTTGTATGTATGTTTGTATGTATGTAATATTCTTTCTTACCACATATCTTCCAAACCACTAGATGGATTATTATAATTAATACATCGTTAGATAGGACTTGGCCGCCCAAGTGTTCTTAGATAAGTGACGTTAAAAATAAACAAAATTGGCGGCTTTTGTGCGCCATATTGGGGGTGACTCAATATTTTTTCATCGTACGTAGCCATGTGTGTGTGAGCAGATAGATATCGCTACCTAAACATCTTATCGACTCGAAAGCCGGCCGACGCGAATGGCGCCCGCGTTCTTTTGTCTTTTTACCCGGCTGCAAGGAAAGGGTTATGTTTTTCGCGCGTATCTTGTATGTATGTATGTATGTAATATTCTTTATTACCACATATCTTCCAAACCGCTAGATGGATTTTTATAATTAATACATCGTTAGAAAGGGCTTGGCCGCCCAAGTGTTCTTAGATAAGTGACGTTAAAAATAAACAAAAATGGCGGCTTTTATGCTTTTTCGGATATTAGGATACATATTCGCGAGCTGGCTGACCACTTGATCCTCCGACTGCACAGCATGATTTTCTACTTGTTTACATCTTTTTAGTTCGCAGTCGGGTTAATTATTATTAATTACCGGTCGGGTAATTTTTAAATTAACTTTTTTTATTTATGTAGGTATTCCTTCTACTTATCAAATATGTTTTGTTATAATAAATAAGGAATGCAAGTAATATATTACAAGTAAAAGACAGATATTCCAATAATGTATGCCTATTTACGCATATAAGTAGGTACAGATAAATAACAGCGCTCTGAGCTAAGAATATTAAAAATAAAAACAAGGATTTTGAATAAAAAAATATTATTTTGTTATGTTCTTACTTTATAGATCATCATTCATCTGTTTAAAAAATATAAATCGAAACTTGATAAAGTCGTGTAGGGTGACCATAATTATATTATCGACTGAACGAAAAACGAAATACAATAATGGTAATCAGAAAACATAGTGTCAAAGATCCACACTAAAAAAATTTCCTTGATCGTCGTGGCTCTGACAATATTTTGCAGTTTATTATGAAGTCGATTAGCCAGCCAGTTACCAAAGTTTATTAGATCCTCTCCAGGGTAAGGGTCACCGAAGTCCAGATAAAAAAGAATAATTAAATAAACTAGAACGAATTTGGATTTTTAGTTTTTTGTAACAGGAATTTTACAAAAAAGTCCAGCAAAAACTGGACGGAGGGCATAAAACCGCGCTTGTGCATGCAAGTCCAATCGCATGGTCACCCTACCCTGGGTGAGCCGTAACGTAACAGTAAGTATAGAGGAGCAATGTAGGTAAGTCTTAGCGGTGTCCTTGAGATAATTACCTACGCCCGCTTTGTCTCATGACATGAATAAACAAATAAGCTACTTTTGGGTGTTTATTACAGTCCCTCTTGCCAGATCGATTATTTTTCGTCCTTCGAAGCTAAACTGGAAAACCTTTCCACACTTTATGAGCATACACTTATCTTCGGAGACTTCAACACTTGTTTACTCAAGGAAGATTCGCGCAGCCGTAAACTCCAATCACTTGTTTCTTCTGTCAATATGCACTTACTTCCACTAAATGCTACTCACAGGGCTCCTCACTGTACTCCCTCTCTCTTAGATCTTATTCTGGTTTCTGACCCTCACAAAGTAGCCTCACATGGACAGCTTCCTGCTCCTTTTTCCTATCACGATCTCATTTATCTGTCCTATAAGATTCGACCTCCTAAACGCAAGGCCAAATTTCTATTTCTTCGAAGTTTTAAAAACATTGATTTGGAGCGTTTGAGGGCTGATGCCGGTATGATTGACTGGGGGCCTATTTTCACCTGCGAGGATATAGACACTATGGTGTCAATCTTCAGCAGGACTATCTTAGAATTGTACGAGGCACATGCTCCCCTTAAAAAGGTAAGAGTCAAACACCTTCCTGCGCCATGGCTATCCCCAGAAATAAAAACTCAGATGGCTAAGCGTGACAATGCTAAGCGTTTGTACAGGGAGCGGCCCACGGAGGAAAACTGGGATATTTACAAAAAGATGCGAAATCGCTGCAGTCATTTGTGTAGGAATGCAAAAAGGCGCCACATTCACAATTCAATTGATAACTTCAACCCAGCACAAGTATGGCAATTTTTAAAGACTCTTGGTATTGGCAAAGCCATTAGCAAGAGTTCTCCTGATAAGATGGACCTCAATGCACTTAATGCACACTTTTCTAAGTCACCAATCACCCTCGACAACCACGTTAAAACCTCCACTCTCAAAGAACTCTCTAGTCTTCCTTTGCCAGCAAATACTTCATTCTCATTCCACCCAATTACTGAACTAGATATTAGGAAATGTATCCAATCCATATCCACTAAAGCGGTAGGTGATGATGGCCTCCAACTCCAAATGTTCCTACCTATTTTAAGTGAAATAGTTCCTATCATAACTCACATAGTAAATTTTTCTCTTTTCCACAACTCCTTTCCCTTAGCTTGGAAGAGAGCTCATGTCCTACCCCTTCCTTAAGTTTCAAATCCCTCCTTACCTTCCCATTTCCGTCCAATATCCATCTTACCAATCCTCTCCAAAGTCCTCGAGAGTATTGCTCAGAAGCAACTTTCTTGTTATTTGTCCTCTAATAGCCTGCTAAGTCCTTACCAATCAGGTTTCAGACCTGGCCATAGTACTGTGACCACTCTTGTCAAAATAACTGACGATATAAGACTGGCTATGGATAATAAATGTCTTACTATATTGGTTCTACTGGACTTCAGCAGTGCTTTTAACTCAGTTGACTTTGACATACTCTTAGGAATCCTTTCCTCTCTTAATGTCTCTGCTTCGGTAATTGAATGGTTCAAATCTTATCTTCGGAACCGCTCGCAGTCTGTTCGATCCGATGAGGACTCCTCTGACTGGTGTGACTTGACTGCGGGCGTTCCCCAGGGTGGCGTCCTCTCTCCTCTCCTCTTCTCAATTTTCATAAATGTTATCACTAAGGTCCTAACTTCTATCATCTCTATGCAGATGACTTGCAGCTATATCGACACTTTAAAGTGGGTGATCTGGTTGGGGCTGTGTCTGCCATCAATAGTGACCTTGAAAATATTAACAAGTGGGCTAAATCCTTTGGACTTTTACTGAACCCAACCAAATCTCAAGCGCTCATTGTTGGTGGTAGATACATGCTCAGCCTTTTAAATCACCAAGCCCTCCCACCAGTAGTTTATGATTCAGTGCCCATATGTTATTCGAAAAGCGTGAAAAACCTAGGCGTCTATATGGATACTAACCTCTCTTGGGAGGTTCATGTTGCAGATGTAAGTAAGAGGGTCTTCTACTCTTTTCAGTCTCTTAAACGTCTCCAAAAATTCTTACCATTTCGCACTAAGGTCACTCTTGCTCAATCTCTTCTTCTACCGCTCATAGACTATGCGGATGTCTGTTTTCTAGACGCAACGGAGGTACTCCTAAATAAACTCGAGCGACTGCAGAACTTGTGCATTCGCTTTATTTTTGGCCTCCGCAAATACGACCACGTGTCAGAGTTTCGGACTAAATTGAAGTGGCTGCTGATTCGGCATCGTCGAGATACCCATATCCTATCTCTCCTCTATACTATCCTACACAATCCTAATTCTCCTCAATACCTTCGTGAACGCTTTGAGTACTTTGTCCCGAGGGGTAAACCCTGTCGCACTTCCACTTCTCTTCTTCTTCGTACCCCACGTCACACTTCCAGCCGATATGACGGCTCTTTCTCTGTTACTGCAGTGCGTCTATGGAACTCTTTACCACATTCCCTACGCGACAGCCCGTCTCTGAATGACTTCAAGAGGAAAATCAAGGATCATTTTCTTTCGGAATGACATAATATTAGTATATATTATGTATATTTTGTACTTATCTATGTATGTATATTTATGACTAGCTGTCCCACGCGGCTTCGCTCCCGTCAACTGGCTACCTACCAAGCTAGCCCACCTACTCTAAATACGTTGCGTCTCAAAAAGAATAAATTTTCCCCGTTTTTGGAACATTTTTCATTGATGCTCCGCTCCTATTGGTCGTAGCGTGATGTTATATAGCCTATAACCTTCCTCGATAAATGGACTACCCAACACAAAAAGAATTTTTCAATTCCAACCAGTAGTTCCTGAGATTAGCGCGTTCAAACAAACAAACAAACAAACAAACAAACAAACTCTTCAGCTTTATAATATTAGTATAGATTTATTTTATATTATTTTAAAATTGTACACTGGACTACTTCTCTTCTTCCTTTTGTAAACTCTCTATCACTCTAAGGTTTGCTGGTAGAAAACTCTTCTTTGAGTTAAGCTCGCCTTTGTACATCAACTTTATAATCACTCATGTTGTATATGTAATTTTTTTTTTTGTGTACAATAAAGAATTAAGAATTAAAAAAAAACAAAGCTTCGTAAGTTGATGGATAGGTAGGTAGGTAAATACTAATTTATACAAAACTAGCTGTCCCCCGCGGCTTCGCTCCCGCCAACTGGCTACCTAACCTAATCTACATATCTACCTACCTACCCTACCCTATCTACATACCTAATCTATACTACATACATGATCGTACGCAACGCACGCAACAAAAGCTCTCAAAAAGGAATATTTTGCCCGTTTTTGCAACATTTTTCATTTATGCTCCGCTCCTACTGGTTGTAACGTGAAGTATATAACCTATAGCCTTCCTCAATAAATGGACTATCCAACGCAAAAATATTTGTTCAATTCCAACCAGTAGTTCCCGAGATTAGTGCGTTCAAACAAACAAACAAACTCTTCAGCTTGATAATATTAGTATAGATATACTAAGGTACCTATTAATTTAACTTATTGTATTATGTCATTGGGAAATAGGTACTTCCTGTGAGAAACATCCCAACGTTCGGAGACCATGTCGGCGACCGAACCATATAGTAAATAATAACAAAGTCCGTAAACAACGCAAAGTTCGTGAAAAAGTAGATTACTCAATACCAAAGTTCAAATCACAAGGCAAATCTAAATCCAAGTTCAAAGCATTATTCAATAGTGTCAGAAATATTAAAATAAGTACAATTTATAAAATAAATAATCGCGCACATAAAGCATAGTAAAGTAATCATCTAATAATGACAACAAACAATCCACAGACCAGTAGAACAAAAAACAGTGAAACACACCCGAAGCACACCCGAAGTGCCCCGAACAAACCCCACGCCGTACGAACGATACACAACCGTGAGCAGTGCGACCACGCACACATTGACATTTGCTTGACGCGACAGCAATACTAGCTATTGGAAATGTGTGATTAATTTGATGTGTTCCGTAATACCAAAAATTATAAATGAAAACTTAATGTTTTTGAAATTTTTTGTTCGATGATTTGTAATTTGATAATATGAGCTATGTTCCTGCTACGAGATTAATAAAGATATTGTTTTTTATAATACAGAAATATCAAAAAGAAAACATGTCATTTGCGCTGTAAAAATATACAAAATGGAATTCGCTAAAACTTCATTTTAGGTAAGTATTTAGAAAAAAAGAAGACGTAGGGACCTTGATAAATACTTTCTTAATCCGAATATCATCATAATATGGTGGAAATATGCTAAAATCACAAATGATTTTGGTATTATGTTTGTATGGACAATTGATGCTTCGCCGCGCTCTTAACACAGAACAGTTCAACACTATGTTCAACTGAGAGGTCTACTATATCTTTACGAGGTTTTGATTTAATACCAGTTTTAATTAATATAAGTGTACCCCCACGCAACATAATATTTCTGTTAAAACAACTGCCCACAGTATAATTTTCATAATTGATTAGCATTTCATAATCTTTCAGCCAATGCTCAGTGAAACAAACAATTTCAAACATTGTTTTTTCTAAAAACAGTTTGATTTCCAATTCCTTTGAAGAAAAACCCTGAATATTCTGGTGGAATAATTTCAGAAAATTCTGCTCAGACCTTTTTTTGAAATTAATTTTTTGCGAGCAAGAAGGTACCTTTTTGATGGTGAATATACTCTTAACTATTCCGTTATTGGTACCCTCCCTTGTCCTATTAACTAGTTTAAAGAATAAGTATGAATAGCATTTTTGCTAACGTTATGCAAGGTATTGACCACCTTTAAATTAGTACTATTACTAATATCACTAATAACTGGATACTTCGACATACTACTTATGTCTGAGTTTATTGTATAAGATAATAGCCGAGCTATTTGATTTCTTACCCTAAGAGGCAGATACAAAGTATCGCCTGTCGACTTTAATTTATCAACAAAAATGTTGATGTCAAAAAAAAACAAGTTTGTCACTATTGTGACTCACAAGAAAGTGCAGATGCTTATTAAGCATGTGAATGTGATTATTTTGTCTATTTGACAATTTATCCAAGTAATGGAAGGCACACAAAATAATTTAACTGCAATTTAACTTTAACATCTCTTTTACACACTCAGTGATGTCATCTTTTTTTACTTTTATACTATTACCTACAAATACAGTTAAATTGGTATCTGGTTTCTATATATTCTTTGTCACAGATTAGCCTTAGTCAGTTTTAGTGAATGTTGACTGCCATAAATGGACGGACTGGGGGGGTGACCACAAGCTCTTAGAGTAAGTTTATTTTGATATAGAGTAAGTGACAGATGTATACACGTCATATACATCTGTCCCTTACTCGATATCAAAATAACCTTACTCTAAGAGCTTGTGGTCACCCCTGGGTAAGCAAAATGGCAACCTATACCTAAAGATAGGTGTGGGTCAGAATGACGGGTGTATTGTTGCAGAAATGAATATGTTATATATGAAAGGAATGTACCAGCAATGTACTTGGATGTACCTTTAATTAAATTCAATGTACCTCCATGAAACAAGAATAATCACAATTTTAAAGTGAGCCGCAGTCCTGACAGTCAGAATGGCGAGTGAATACTGATATGAATGTAATAGATATCTTATGGTTACCTTATATTTACCAGAGGAATGTACCTTCAAAGTACCTCATAAAAATATAATCTGAAATACAATACGATGAGTAATTAACGAGAAAATCAAGAAAACAAATTTAGACGCCTGCCACTTTTTTCTTAGCAATATGAGTATAGTTGTATTTACTCTTATTGAGAATTTGGAGCTAGGACGCATACATTCTAGCGTTCTGCAGAAATGAATAAATTATATAATAATATGAAAGGAATGTACCAGCTATGTATTTGAATGAACGTTGTATTATATTCAATGTACCTCCGTGAAATAAGAACAATTATAATAATAAAATGAGCCGCAGTTCTGATAGTCGTAATGATAGTTGAATACTGATAATGAATGTAATACTTACCAGAGGAATGTACCTTCAATGTACTTCATAAAAATATAATCTGAAAATACAAAGCGACGAGTAATTAACGAGGAAATAAAAAAAACTAATTTTGACGCCTGCCATATTTTTCATAGCAATATGAGTATATTAGTATTTGCTCTTACTGATAATTTATCGTGAATAGGTGAGGATTTTGACATTTATATTGTCACTCTAAACATCGTTTTATTGAAAGAATTGTGTTTATTTTCATATTTTGTCTTGTTATAAGCCAAACAGTAAACTATGTTAATTCGCTCTTCATTATTCATCTATGAATTTATTTTTATTTGCGCTTGAGGGTAAATACCCTCAAGCGCAAATAAAAATAAATTCACACAAAACTAATTTACCGTTTTATAAATATAAAACGGTAAATTAGTTTTGTGTGAAATTAATTATTGTAGTTGCAATCACATTACATATATATTTATGTGTGTTGAGTTGTTGATATATCTCATGCGAGTTTAATTAAAAATGAAGAGGCGAGAAGGAAAGTAAAGTGTTGTGAAATTAAAAGAACAAAAAGAAGTTTTCGTTAAATATAAAAATTACTTCAATAACCCACATGATTTACCTTCAACGTGTGCCCAATTTTTGCACAATCTGAATAGATAGTATCCATGCTATGCGTTTCTGTTAACATTTGTGTTATTGGTACACTTCTACCATTATTTTCATCATACATAACATCAACAATACAAAAATATATGATTGGTGTTTGTCATTTCTTTTGTAGGACCAACTTCTTTCAGTAGACTTCCGGTAGCATCTAAACTAAGAACAACTCTATTTTGACGAGAATATTCTTTATAATGTACATCTTGAGCCGATGACCAGTAATATACATAAAATGGAAATAAAGTATGTCTTATAACATCACAGTATGGGCTGATCTTGGTCATAGTCCTTTGCCAATACAGGATTTGAATGATAATGTTCGCTACACTCAAGTTCATATTTTATTTGCCTCAAAGATGCTGTAGTAAGTACGTGAGAGTAAGGCTCTGTGTCACCAACATTCATAGCGGCATCTACTAATTGGTTACGGACTACTAACGGCGACTAATACTTCAATTCATCAGCAAGTTTGTTTCTTTCATTGGTGTTAATTTGAGTTTCATTTTGGGTTGTGAGAAAATTTTTGATCGAAACCCATTATAACCTTCACAATAAGCAATATTATCGGTGAGCCAGTCGATTAAAGTTTTTATTTCAGCCTGACACTCTGTGCATTGCCCATAGCATGTATTTTTTTCTCCTGACTTTTGAAAGCCTAACTACAAGGAATTTTTGTTTAAAACAATAATATTTGTTTTGTTTTTCAAGAAGTCATTGAATTTTCTTCTTTTTAACCAACTTCGCAAAAAGGAGGAGGTTTTCAATTCAGCCGTATGTTTTTTTTTTTTATTTGCGTTACCTCAGAACTTTGTACTGGGTGGACCGATTTTTATGAATGTTTTTGTATTTGAAAGCTGGTGCTTGTTATGTGGTCTCATTTAAATTTCATTAAGATCTGATGAAGAACTTCAGAGATATACATCAGAACTCTTCAATACATGACGGCAAATCAGTTGGGATAGCTGCAATCGGACGTCTGTTTATTGTTTACATCATTTCATAACATAACATCACTTTATCACGCTCTAAAGGGGTACGCATGTGTGAACAGTTCACCCTGTTATTCTCTAATTCCTCCGTTTTTGTTTAAGTTGAATGTTTCTGGGTTTATCTATTCTGGCTTCACTTTGGAGAAATGGTCCATTATGTACCACAACTAAAAAGTGAAAAATAAAAAACTTTTTAACAAAAAATACAACCGACTTCAAAATAAAAACACTACAAAATGAAAAATAACTTGTATTTATTGTTAAAAAGTTTTTTTCTTTAAATTCTGCATGATTTTCTTCTTGTTTGCGTTTTTAGTTCGCTTTTTAAGCAGTCGGGTTTTTTGTATTAACTTTTTTTATTTTTACCTTTTTGTTAACATTTTTTTTTAATAAGTACTTTTAAACATATAAGTGTTATATATTATCGATACCCCACACGAAGGGCTTGGATGGAAAAATTAATAAGGACTCAACAATATGGCGCCAAAAAGCCGCCATTTTTCTATTTTCCAATTTTAATGCGATACCGAATAACCAGCGACACTCGCAAGGTTAAGACGAATCGATTGACGTAAGAATCATCAAAATCGGCCAATGCGTTTGGTCTCTAGAATGCCAAATGAAAAAATGAATGTATGAATGTTTGAGGTATAAACATACATACATACATAGACTGATAAACAAATTACCCTCCATCAGCAGTGGGGTAAAACAAAAATAAAATAACTATGTGTTTAATCGATTAAATTTTTTTCATTGAGAAATTCAATTGTTATAAGAAATCGAATCGCTTACCACATTAGTTCATCACTAAATGATTTTATTTTAGTTTTTGAGCTGACAAAGTGTAAAATGACAGGTTGGACGGAGAGTAATTTAGATATAGCAACGTATTACGTAGTCACAACTAGTTGCAAATAAAATTGGACAGGCTCTAAATGTCGAGAATTTTATTTTTTAAATTTCTCTTCAACCGTTGATAGCATCTGGTTATGCTTTTAATATGATAACGTACATTGCTCGTACATTACTACGGTAGGCATTTCACACTCAGATAGTTGGCAATTTGTTCATATTTTGAATACACCCCCGCCATTCCAACATCAGGTTGGCAGCTCACATACTGTTTCTAAAAACTGTGGTTTTAAAATAGTATATTGCTTCAAATTACGAACATTCGGTACATTGCTCGTACATTGCTCTCACGCATATAGCATGACCATTTGTAGTCATACACCCGCCATTCTGATGCACACTTATATATTCTTTAAATAAAACGATGTATACAGTGACAATATAAATGTCAAAAATCCTCACCTATTCACGGTAAATTCTCAGTAAGAGCAAATACTAATATACTCATATTGCTATGAAAAAATGGCAGGCGTCAAAATTAGTTTTTTTTATTTCCTCGTTAATTACTCGTCGCATTGTATTTTCAGATTATATTTTTATGCGGTACATTGAAGGTACATTCCTCTGGTAAGTATTTCATTCATTTTCAGTATTCAACTATCATTATGCCTATCAGAACTGCGGCTCATTTTATTATTATAATTGTTCTTGTGGAGGTACATTGAATATAATACAAGGTTCATTCAAATACATTGCTGGTACATTCCTTTCATATTATTACATAATTTATTCATTTCTGCAGAACGCTAGAATTTATGCGTCCTAGCTCCAAATTCTCAATAAGAGCAAATACAACTATACTCATATTGCTAAGAAAAAAGTGGGAGGCGTCTAAATTTGTTTTCTTGATTTTATCGTTAATTACTCGTCGTATTATATTTCAGATTATATTTTTATGAGGTACTTTGAAGGTACATTCCTCTGGTAAATATAAGGTAACCATAAGATATCTATTACATTCATATCGGTATTCACCCGCCATTCTGACTATCAGGACTGCGGCTCACTTTAAAATTGTGATTATACTTGTTTCATGGAGGTACATTGAATTTAATTAAAGGTACATTCAAGTACATTGCTGGTACATTCCTTTCATATATTACATATTCATTTCTGCAACAATACACCCGTCATTCTGACCCACACAATTTCAGCACTTACTGCACTTGTCTTTTGATGAAGTAGGAAGGCATGATCCGTTTTCTGTTAATACTTTAAATAAGCCTATACAGGTGTAGGATATTCCATCCTATTGGATTAATAGCTTCGCTCCTGTGGCCTAGTCTACCGGTGCTGTGCATTTCACTGGGATAAAAAATGTGTCTGTGACACTCAATGATAGTGTAAATAGCTTTCTATCAGTGCAATAATTTTCGGAGTCGTATACCCTTTATAAACTTATAACCAATAATAAGGCAGTATTATACTATTACTTTAAATTATGTAATATAGAAAAATCAAACACTAATAATCCATCAACATTGGTATCCCTTGTTTTACCAAGTTTACTTTACATCTAGTATGTTTATTTATTCTACTGTGTGAACTGGGAGCTGCATGGTGGATATAAAAGCAGTGAGCGAATATCTGGTAAAGTGGATCTATCCGTGATTGATGCCGATACTGGGACACGGCTGACACATATTGTAAGAGTAGCTATGTGCATAAGTTCCTATAGAAGTTGGAAATGCAGATAGAAAACAACGAAGACCAGAAAATAATGTACAGGGTGGATATATGCAGAGGATATAACGTACACAGGGAATTTTTTAATGATAATCAAAAGTTATCTACCTGCTACTGAGCTTTGTGTACCAATCCTGTGCATATAGCTCAAATAAATCATTTAAACAGAAACTAACCTAAAGTAGATAAAATATTTTCGAACTTCTATTAGAAGATTTAAAGAAATATTTTTTGCATAACTGTTGTGAAGTTCAGAAGTCTTGTTCCTCATCTCTGGCTTGCCTTTATTGGCCGGTTGGAGTAAAAACTGACGGGGACCATAGCTCTCACTCCTCTCTTGCCTTAATTGGCTGGCTTGAGTGGTGATTCGTAAGAGTAAACGTGCTCAGAGGAAGGAATTTAATCCAGTAAGGTGCTGGTAGGGGTAGATCTTCACCGTACTGACGGGATTGTCCTGATAGCCGTGGTATACCTCTTCACTCCTCAAGCACCTCCGAATGTGTTGCCCCCTTAGCGCTACGTCACTAAAGTGCTAGCGACCCTTTATGGGGGCCCATGAATTGAGTGTGCAAGTCACCCCCTGCCATTTTATAGCCGTGTAATTCAACAGTGGTCGGGCAGGGGCCGGTACTCCTCCTATAGTTTCGATCCACTAAACCTACAAAATCCATATCCCAATACTTTTTTTCTCGATAATTTGCAATAGTCCTGCACCAACCGGGGATTGTCCTTGGGTGCAGTTGAGTAGTGCATACAGGGATAATCGTCGGTTTGTGTCACATTTCCTGATACATGACTAACGGGGCCTCTACGAGTTAGCTTCGGCTCCTCGCATGCTTTTCAAAGGACCGGGACCCTAAGGTGCCGAGATACACAGAAAAAGAATAAATAATAATATAGCCTTTTATTCCATATTTCGCAATTACATTTCAAATGCTGTTATTTGCTTGCTTAATTTTATGTTAGTATAATTAGTCATAATAATAATAATAAAATATAACTTTATATTCCATGCATAATCACTGAAATTGAACAATCGTTGAAGTTGTAAAAAAAAGTAGCCCGTAGCATCTCGCGGGGGGTAGCTCCTTGGAGCCCGGTCAGGTCCGCTCGGAGCCTCTCATTCTCCTTTTGGAGAAGCTCCATGTCGGCTTTTAAGCGGGCGACCTCAGCCCGCATCTCGGATATTCCATACGATGGAGGCCCGACGTGATTGGCCTCCGCTGCTACCATTATGGAGGCCGTGGCCGCGGATACAAGCCTCTCGGCTCGCTAGGCAGCCTCCTGGGCGGTGATTCCCCTCCCCGCACCTCTGTCTCGGGCCCCACCCCACCTATTGGTGGGGATCTTTGGGGCCGAAGCCAGCTCGTTATCGGAGGGCGACCCAAGCCATCCCCTGATTTGGGGCGCTTGCGGAAGAACCGAAGTTTCTTTGCCCCCGCCTCTTCGCGCTCCGTGCTCTTTGAGCCCTTTGCGCCAGACGCGACGTCGGTCTCCGACCCCGCATCACTCCTCACTTCTTAGTCCGTATCGCTGAGAAAAATCGGTGTCCTTATATCGCGCATGTGGTTGTCAGTTTTGTCTAAAGAGACAGACAGCAGACTTTTGTTGCCCACCCCAGAATACCGAGGGCAGCCCGCCGAAGCGGGGTGGGGCTCCCCGACCGCTGAGCAGTCGGGACCCACCTGGGGAGTTTTTTCACACGACATCAATGGATCACGACAAAAGTCGTGGTCCATTGATGATTTTTTCCTTTAAAGGGTAAGGTCCCTATATTATAATTAGCTCCTTCTTTCTTTCCTGCCCACTCTAAGCCCACTCGACCTACCCTCTATAAGCAGAGGAGGGAGTAAGTGTAGACGGCCAACCCAAGCGACGGACTAGTCGTCCTGACACTAGCCCGGTTCCCTTCACAAACCATCAAGGATGATCTGTGATTGGAACCGTGACCTTTCCTCGTTTGTTGAAAATTTGCCGCCAGCGCCAACTGTCCACCCAACGCGGGTGGACAATTGGAGCCGACGTTGCCCAGGTTGCGCCACGTGGAGGCTTTCAACATGCACCCCAACTTTTCCATCCTTGTTGTAACAGCTGTACAATTGTTGTTTTATAACGTGTCTTTACAGACAGATTTAATTTATAGGACTTTTCGAAAATAAAAGCTGGTTTGCCTTGCTCTGAAAAGAGATATTTTTTTAGTAAACAATGTTTTGACATTTTACATTATGTTTTACGAACGAACTAACAAAGATACATTACCTGAAAAGAGAAACAACAATTAAAGCTATTATTTCCTGAATTTAACACTATTATATTGGTTTTATTTCTCCCACTAACTTTCATCACCCGTAACTTCTCTTTGACACACCTCACCGGTGACATCTGCTCTCGATGTGTCAAAGTGACTGCGCGGGTAATTTAAATTAATGAAGAACTATGGTCTCCGTTTACATTTATAATTCAATAATCAATTTTAATTTGTAATTCAATAATCAATTTTATTTTTTATTTCATTCATAAATTTTAATTCATAATTCAATAATCAATTTTAATTTAATAATCCTTAATGTCAATTGTAATCTAATCAATTTATAATATAACAATAAATTTTAAATACTTAGTGTATTGTAAATAATATCGTTGTTTTTACTTTTTTTTACAACTTCAACGATTGTTCAATTTCAGTGATTATGCATGGAATATAAAGTTATATTTTATTATTATTATTATGACTAATTATACTAACATAAAATTAAGCAAGCAAATAACAGCATTTGAAATGTAATTGCGAAATATGGAATAAAAGGCTATATTATTATTTATTCTTTTTCTGTGTATCTCGGCACCTTAGGGTCCCGGTCCTTTGAAAAGCATGCGAGGAGCCGAAGCTAACTCGTAGAGGCCCCGTTAGTCATGTATCAGGAAATGTGACACAAACCGACGATTATCCCTGTATGCACTACTCAACTGCACCCAAGGACAATCCCCGGTTGGTGCAGGACTATTGCAAATTATCGAGAAAAAAAGTATTGGGATATGGATTTTGTAGGTTTAGTGGATCGAAACTGTAGGAGGAGTACCGGCCCCTGCCCGACCACTGTTGAATTACACGGCTATAAAATGGCAGGGGGTGACTTGCACACTCAATTCATGGGCCCCCATAAAGGGTCGCTAGCACTTTAGTGACGTAGCGCTAAGGGGGCAACCCCTAAGGTAAAGGTTAAGGGCTAAGGTGCTTGAGGAGTGAAGAGGTATACCACGGCTATCAGGACAATCCCGTCAGTACGGTGAAGATCTACCCCTACCAGCACCTTACTGGATTAAATTCCTTCCTCTGAGCACGTTTACTCTTACGAATCACCACTCAAGCCAGCCAATTAAGGCAAGAGAGGAGTGAGAGCTATGGTCCCCGTCAGTTTTTACTCCAACCGGCCAATAAAGGCAAGCCAGAGATGAGGAACAAGACTTCTGAACTTCACAACAGTTATGCAAAAAATATTTCTTTAAATCTTCTAATAGAAGTTCGAAAATATTTTATCTACTTTAGGTTAGTTTCTGTTTAAATGATTTATTTGAGCTATATGCACAGGATTGGTACACAAAGCTCAGTAGCAGGTAGATAACTTTTGATTATCATTAAAAAATTCCCTGTGTACGTTATATCCTCTGCATATATCCACCCTGTACATTATTTTCTGGTCTTCGTTGTTTTCTATCTGCATTTCCAACTTCTATAGGAACTTATGCACATAGCTACTCTTACAGTATGTGTCAGCCGTGTCCCAGTATCGGCATCAATCACGGATAGATCCACTTTACCAGATATTCGCTCACTGCTTTTATATCCACCATGCAGCTCCCAGTTCACACAGTAGAATAAATAAACATACTAGATGTAAAGTAAACCTGGTAAAACAAGGGATACCAATGTTGAAGGATTATTAGTGTTTGATTTTTCTATATTACATAATTTAAAGTAATAGTATAATACTGCCTTATTATTGGTTATAAGTTTATAAAGGGTATACGACTCCGAAAATTATTGCACTGATAGAAAGCTATTTACACTATCATTGAGTGTCACAGACACATTTTTTATCCCAGTGAAATGCACATCACCGGTAGACTAGGCCACAGGAGCGAAGCTATTACTCCAATAGCAATAACAAAACTGATTCCTGTACTAGAAAAGTCTTGAACTGTAGTTAATTTTGGGGGGAGGGGGAGATGTAAACGAAGACCATAGTTCTTCATTAATTTAAATTTCCCGCGCAGTCACTTTGACACATCGAGAGCAGATGTCACCGGTGAGGTGTGTCAAAGAGAAGTTACTGGTGATGAAAGTTAGTGGGAGAAATAAAACCAATATTATAGTGTTAAATTCAGGAAATAATAGCTTTAATTGTTGTTTCTCTTTTCAGGTAATGTATCTTTGTTAGTTTAGTATAATGTCAAAACATTGTTTAATAAAAAAATATCTCTTTTCAGAGCAACGCACACCAGCTTTTATTTTCGAAAAGTCCTATAAATTAAATCTGTCTGTAAAGACACGTTATATAAATAAAATTGATTAACGAATTATAATTCATTATAAATTATAAATAAAAAATTGATAATTAAAATTCTATTTGAATATTAAATTTAAATAATGTGTTAAAAGTATTAGTCTTTATTAATTGAAATATGGATCCCTTCTTGGGTATAGGCCTCCTCCAGCCTCTTCCATGACTCTCTGTCCTTGCCTAAGTTTATCGAATCGTTTCCCGTCGAATTTGTTATGTCATCAGCCCATCGTCTTATCGGTCTACCAACACTTCTTTTACCTTTAGGTCCTTTCCATCGTGTGGTTTCTATGGTCCATCTTATGTCTGTGTAGCGCGAGATGTGACCAGCCCATTTCCATTTCAGTGTAAGTGCGTGTATGAGAGCATCGTTAAATTTAGTTTTTTGTCTGATCTTTTCGCTCTTCACTTTATGAATTTGCCTGATCTTCAATATACTCCTATCCATTGCTCTCTTGGTACATATGATTTTCTGTTTAACTTTATTTGTAAATACCCAAGTTTGGCAACCGTATAGTAAGCATTGTAAAAGGCATGTATCAAATACAATATGTTTCAAGTGCAAATTATAATTTCCTATTAAAATTTCTTTCAATGACCAAAATGTATTCCAGGTTACATTTACTCTCCTGGTTACCTCTTCCTCATTACTGGACTTGTTAAATGAAAGCTGCTTTCCCAAGTATATATAGCCGTTGACATATTCTATATTGTTTCCTTGTATCACAATACGCCCTCTGTTGGAGTTAGTCATTATCTTCGTTTTGCTTACATTCATTTCCAAGCCGCAAAAGTCGGCTTTCAAGATCTAGTGATATCTTCATTTCCTCTAAGTCCCTAGAATTTTCAGCTAATACGACTATGTCGTCAGCGAATCTGAGATGGTTTAGGTAACATCAATTTATTTGTATGCCTTTGTTTAACCAGTCTAAATTTTGGAATATGTCTTCAAGTACCGCGATGAAAAGCTTCAGTAACAGGGGATCTCCTTATCTGACTCCTCTTCCTATGTTTATTTCGTCGCCTTTGTTTTCAAGCTTTACTCTGCTTGCACTATGTGTATAGATAGATATATTTTAAGACATTGATATATTTTATATCAATGTTTGAACGTTGCAGTGCATTCCAGATTGAACAGTGGCTGATGCTGTCAAACGCTTTACAATAGTCTATAAATACCAGATACAGAGGCCTATTAAACTCTCGGTATTTTCCTATTATTTGTTCTAGGGTCTGTTGTACTAAATCCTGATCGGAAGCCTGCTTGTTCCTTCGGTTGCAGTTTGTCAATATCTTGTGTTATTCTTTTAAGTACTATGGATGAAAACAGTTTTTATGTACTTGCTAGTAGGCTTATGGTTCTGTAGTTTCCTATATCTAAGAGGTTTCCTTTTTTGAAGAGTAGCGTTATATCAGATGCACACCATTATGTTGGTACAGTTTCTGTATATTTTTGTTCAAGTTCTTGTATCCATGTTTTGTGTATAATTAGTTCTTTGTTAGCTTTTTTAATACTGCTCAAATTCTTAATGTTTCGCGTGATAATTTCATGTCTATGGTTGCTGTAGTCTTTCCTGATTGATCTGTTGGTTGCTTCATATATTTTTAATGTCTTTGGTTTTGTTCTTTGTGAGTATTAATTCAAAGCGTCTTTTTTTAAGTAGTTCTGTGTTTTTGCTGAATATTGTATGTTGTTCTATTTGAGTTTGGTTCTGTCACTTCAAACTGTCCTTAATGCTTTTTTCCAGGAGCTTGTTGTAGGTCTGAACATCAGTTGGTTCGTTTTCATTGTTTTTTATGTTTATTTGTAGATTTTTGATGTAGTTTTTTATTTCTTTTTCTGTCTTTGGAATATGGAATGTTATAACGAAGTTTTTTCTACTCTTTGTAGGTCTATTTAGAAGTAGTGTGGCTCTCAATAGTCTATGATTCGAGGAAAATAACATGTTGCTTAATATTTCCATATTTATTATTAGTTTGGGATTGTTTGTCAATATGAAATCAATTTCGTTTTTGGTTTTTTGGTTGGGTGATTTCCAGGTCCATTTTTGCGCAATTTTTTTCTTAAAAACATGTGTTCATTATTGACAGTTTGTATTGGTAAGCATAATTTACCAGGCAATCACCTCTTTCACTGCGTTCTCCGACTCCATATGGTCCCATAACAGGGTAGTGATTTGTTTTCGGGCAGCCTATTTTAGCATGGAAGTCTCCCATCACTACTACAACTTTCTGTCAGCCAGTGCAGCTTCAATGTCGTTATAAAATTGTTCAATTTCACCTTCTGGTGATCTTTTTGTTGGTGCATATATTGAATTACTGATATAGAAACGCTTTCGAATTTCTGACATTTTTTAAAGTTTTTTATGTTGTTTTTGTATGATTAGGAACCCACTCCGTGTAGACCTTTGGTTTGCCCGATGTATCAGAAAATGTTATCTTGATATTATTCTATGTTGCAGCCCATTTTTTCCTGACTTCTGAAATGCCCAAGATGTCATAGTTAATGTTTTTTAGGACGTTATGTAATTCGAGGAATCTTTCTATTGTTGATAGCGATCTTAAAGTCTCGAAAGTAAAGTGAAGTCGGATATGCAATAGTAATTTAAGAAATTATTAACTTACTTATATTATTTTATCAAAAAAACTCATGCAGATTATAAAATGCATTATGAATTAATCTTTATTTTTTCAATTTATTTTTAAACATATTTCCATTTAATTGCTTAATTGCTGGCGAAAACTTATTGTACACACGAATAGCAGTAACATAGGTGCTTTTATAATACATCATATTTTTACTAACAGGTAAATTAATGTGTGTGTGTTTCTTGTTGAATTTGATTTGAAATTAAAATATTGCATATTATTTTTAACAAATAAACATTATTCCAGTTTATAAATACCAGTCAGTGTCAGGAAACCCTCCGTTCTGAAAACATCTCTTAATGATTCAGTACTATAATGTTAGACTTTTCTCCTGGAGAATGAATGTGGGTTGTGGGGGAACTCGACAAACTGACATTTTTGTCGAGTTCCCCCAATATATGACACCAAAAGTTAACAGTGGGTACACATTTCAAAATAATCATTTCTTGTAACACTTGGACTTTTGTAGTTTGTACTTGAAGTTTCTGCCAGAACTGAAAAAAAACAGAAATCAGAAAAAAAAAGAAACTTAGCAAGCACTGGATATTTTTTTATTAATCTTTTCAATATGTGTTTCCAGTTTAAATGTTGATCTATTATAATTCCTAACAAATTTGGTTCTCTTACTTCTTCAATCACTGTGTATCAGACATGGTTTATGATCGTTGCTTTAATAAATGATGCTATCACAGTTTCGATAATAGCCACTGAAACAATTAATAAAGTTTGAATACACAAAAGTTTCAAATCACGAGCACGTAAAAATAAAGTGATGTAATAAAAATATAGAACACCCGTATAATTGCTGTTACCATCACGACAATTTGTGCACGAAACATTTCATTTAAAATTAAAAGCTACAATAATTTAAACGTCCAAATTTCATGTTAAATAAAATGTATTCATTCATTTAACAATAAATGACCGAAACCGAATGTCCAAATTTGTTTTTTCAATTGTATATATTCATATGACCAGTGACACTGTTTGCGAATGCGGCTCGACAAACCTTCGACAAACAGACATTTTACGATCACATGAGACATGTGCGACCACAGCGTGCGACCATACAGCAGAATCTGCGACCGCGCCAACATAGCCGACATTTTCTGTTTTATTTCGCACCAACTATTTAATGACACGGGATACGCCATTTTGTGGCAGTATAACCAGTAAAACTTAATTCGAGGGCTTTTATTTAAATGTTATTGTTTGGCTTTGTACATAAAAGTTCGTTATGTGAGCCACAAATATAAAAGAAATTTGAGGAGTACTCGTATTTGAAAATACGCTGAAAATTGAGCGATTTTGTTGTTAAATTGCTGACGGCTCAGTGTATTTATATGTAGGTAAACCTCGGATGCATGGAGTGAAAGCTTATATCAGAACTATTAATCCAATGTCGGTATCGAATGAAAGGAAAAGAAGGTTGGTTTCCTAGGAAATAGACTCGCTGTATTTCATTTTTCTGAAAGCCGGATAGGATTCTAATTGCACACACAGACAAAATGATTTGCATCGAATATTTTTTGTTTTTTTTTCGGATGTTACTAAATAAAAGTTTGTCAAGTGGTTATATTAGGATAGTACCTTATACACAATCTGTCCGGACTTGTACTAATAAAAGTTTAGGGCCGACTTAATTTTATCGATAGAACACCCCACGTAAGGTGTGCAATCACCACAACCTCAAAGATAGAGCAATTTTAGTAACTGATTTACTAATTACGATATCCACATAGTCTAAAAACCATAACTTAGGACCCTAGGTCTCACAGAGACGTTAATTTTGTGTTATTTTTATGGCCACGGCACAAAGTGGAACGAAAATGAAGCTCCATAGACATAGCGTCGCTCAAAAATCAAGTACCAAATTTTGAAAAAATCAACATGCCAGCTTATTCCTTTACTGAATAGCAATATTTTATGTAATGGTTCTTTTTTGATAAAACTACTATTTAATAAATTACTTCATCAACTAGTTCATCTAATGGTTGCAAGCTTGCAAATGTTACTGTTGAACAGAAAGTCCTGGGTTCTAACCCAAAGTCGAGCAAAGTACTCTTGGATTTTTGCAACTGGAAATTGGTCGAAAGCAACCCGAAGACTGAATTGGTGTCCAGTTGATCGCAATTTATTTACTACTTATACCAATGTGGGTGTTCTCTAAGTATTACAGGTCTGCTTATTTCTTCACGGAACACAGGCGTGAAGTTATGTTTTCATACACATACAAATCTAAAACGCTTTTATTAGCTTGGTATGTATGTATCTATGAATAAATGTAGCGGCATCTTTGAACGTGATTTTCATCCCCGTCAAAACGTCGGCTAAATTTGAAGCTTTGCACACTTATCAAGGACTATGCAATAATTTAAATAGTATGTCCCATCATCCTTACCAGGATCTTCAGGATTAGTGATTGAACTAGAAATAAAAATTAATAATAGTTAAAAAAAAACTAAAAAACACGCTTTAATAGAAAACTAAAAGTAGAAAATAAATTTTCCATAAATTTAAATTAAGAATAGTGTGATTAACAAAAAATGTATTTTGATGTAAAAAAAGAGTGGGGTGCTTTTTAAGATATTTTCAAAATGACTACTTGTACCAATATCTGCCCTTAAAATATTATAACAATTGACATTAAGCATCCCACGCTTTTATAAAGTAAAATTTTTTTTTGTTAATCACGCTATTCTTAATTTAAATTCATTGTTTTTCTTTTTTCTGATTGTTTTTTTTATCTTACTAATATTATAAATGTGAAAGTTTGGATAATTGTATGGATGTATGTTTGTTACACAATCACGCCACAGCGGCTAAACTGATCTATATGAAATTTGGCACACAGATTATTTTCAGGAATAGCAAACATAATACTTATATCCCGGGAATATATTTCCTCGGGATAATTTTCGAAATACACGCGGGCGAAGCCGCTGGCAGAAGTCTAGCTATTATTTAAAAAAAACTTTACCAATTTCTCCTGTAGGGATAAACCAGGCTATTTGTCCCAGGGGTATTGTTGCCCCAATTGTAATTAGTCTAGTTTCACGGATGAATCGCATGGTATTTTATTAATCCATCGAAAGATTCTCCAATTACCACTAAGTTGACCGTATCTCATGTCGCCGTGCGATTGAATGGGAAGGCAAAATGCGATTAAGTTTTTAAACAGGCCGTTTCTCGGTGGGGCATCTATCCTAAACGTATTTTATATGGATTAGGCAACTATCCCCTATGTGGGATAGATGTCCCAAAATATAAAGGTCCACAGGAATCGCTAATACTCTGGCAATATTAAAAATATGATTCTTTACTTTTCATAAATTTGAAGATATAACCAAATTACCTTTTTACAAATAAAGTGTTTTGCTTTTTTACTGAGAGGTTTAGTGTGATTTCAAAAAGTGTGATAACTATCCGGCTTTTACCCTATCGTGGGCATTTACAAACATGCAATACTCACATACACGAACAACTTATTTTGAGTCCATGATTCTGAAAATAATATATTGTTTAATAACAGTTTCAAGACCCATTTCCGCAACAAGCGGCGTACGAAGCAATAATCTTGTGGCATATTGTGTCATACGAACATATTAGGTTCCCGAAAGGTACTTTAACCGCAATATAAGCATGGGTCCCCGGAAATGCAATAATTATTCGACATAATAGCAGCAAGTCGGCTACAAATATGTATGATAACTACAATATTGCATGCCCGTCTACCCTCAAAATGGGAGACCCGAAACAATTTGAGGACGCTTATTACTACAGATATAGTTATTTTTAAACTAACACATTGGAAATAGCTAAGTATTTGGATTTCATAAAAAAAGCTTTGAGCTTTATAGAGAGGTTCTAGTTTTTGCCCGTGCTCCGCCCGTGTGAATAGTGTTTTTTTACTCTTAGATATTTTATTCTATATACTCACTTTCGCATTGCCAATAATAATATTATACAGAAATGTTTAAAAGTTATAAATTTTCTTACTTCTTTAACCTACTAATGTGTAATGAAGCAACTGTAGAACATTTTTACTTCCTTAAAAATGGATTTAGTCAACATGTTGACTAGTGTTTTTATTTTCACTAGAGCTTGGCAATTTCATGCGTGATGCTCCCATGGTCCGCGGGCGCGGGGGACGTAAGTGGGTGGTAAAAAGTGCGCTTCTTAGAATCATGAATGGAACTCTATATAAAAGTATTAATATCTACCAAGAGAGCAAGCTTTGAATGACAAGATGGTTGTTGGTTATTTACTGTGTATCAGAGTTCCAATGTATGTGGTGTGTAAGGTAAGGGTTTTATGAATACAAGCACAGAATGACAAGACTGGGTATTTATTTAGATAAGGCTTGTCAATTAATTCATATTGAGTAGGCTCTGTGAGCTTACCACCCTCTCCCTAGACTAGTTTTCGTGGAGAAGAAGAACAACAAACTCCATGAAAGCTCTTTCTTAGTATTTATCGATACTTTTTACAACCACATAAAGTATTTACAATATTATAGATTCAAAATAACAAATATAAGGCAAAGAACATATTACTAGCCCGTAAATCAATTTAACATATTAGGAATAAAGGCCATAATATAATATAGATACAGCTTCAACACAACCATTAGCATTAATAAAGTTATAATATCAAATAACTTACGTTAGTCTTGTGTGGTCGATTTCTTACAAAGTAAATTTTATTTAGTCATGTGTGATAAAGGATTCATAAAGGCTTATTTTGATAATATACCCACCTGATGGACGATTTGGAAGTTTTGAGCATAAATAAGATAGTGGTAATGAATATTACGTGTTAGTGGACCGGTGTTTGTTATTGTTGTTTACCAGGTACATTTTAGAAACATGATTGTCATAACGTAATCGTTTTCACATATGGGTAGGTGATATTGGTGTAAAATAAAAAGTAAACAAACACTATTGGCGCGAAACTTCGACTTTGAATATCAACAAAATTCATTAGATACCACTAAATATATGCAACCCGAAATCTATGGAGCCTATATTTTTATTTATTTTTTGCACATAATCCTAAAAAATTTCGGTAATTCATAATATTAAACACTAATATATTTATTATATATTCACAAACACTAAAAAACTTCGTAGAACAAAAACGTGAAAATATTAACTAGGTAGATTTTTCTTACACTAATTCTTCAATAAATAACTCTTGAAGGCGTCGACCAATTCAAACAGAAATATTAGTTTTACGCCTATTTCTGTCATTTAAGATTAAAAAACATGTTTTCAATTTACGTTATTATACAATAATGTCAACTTTGCATGAAAGTTCCCATAAAAATACCTTTCTCAGTCTTTGATGATCAAAGTAAGAGATTAATACGAATCTAATACTAAATTAGAATAAGATAACAATATAATTAACACATTCTAATTGGAATCTAGATAGACATAGAACATTTCTCTATTCCGTACTATTGTACAGATTGCTACCTTACTTGGCTATTGCGCGAAGCACTTATTATAATGGGGATTTTTTTGTATATTCGTACATTATGGTAAGAAGCAAGAACGATAACTTTTATGGTTTAATATTTTTGATCAAAATATTTGATTTTTATCAATATAATGACGATAATAACAAGATTGAATATGTTGAAATTCAAAACACTGTATCAGCTAAGTGCTACAATGAGTAGAAATGAACGTCGTGACGTCACACGGGCTCTGGTTTGGTCGGGAACTGTCGAGGTGTTTTCGGTATTGAATTCAACAAAATCTTTTCAATTTGATATTACTTTGAAAATAGAGCGAAAAAAAAATACTAAAAATAGTTTTGTATGAAAACTTATATCTGATCTTTCCATTTTTTACAAAAAAATAGGTTTTACAAACCAATTGTAGCTAGTTGACAACACAGTAATAATTAAGGTAGGTACTTCGACAATTGTCGGTAGGTGCTTAATAAATATGACAAGTATGTATTATGTAGCAAACCATTGTGACTTGCAAAATGTAAATTAACGATTTAATGACGTCACACATACTTCAATTTCTAACACGCGCGGAACAGGTATCACCTGACGAAAGCGTCGTCACGTCATCACGCCGTCACGTCAGTAGTAACTTCTCCAGCCACATGCGCGGACCATGAAGTATCATTTAAGAATTTTCCAAGCTACTTAATAATCGACTTTGATTTAGCCAAGATAAATGCCTGACATGTGTAAAATTAAAAGATGGAGCAATATTAGAAAATATTTTACTTTTTCACTATCTTAAAAATCAACTATTGTAAAATTAGGTACCTACTAGGACTTTTTGTGGTTCGGATTTCCTCACCATAATCTATATCCACTAAAGTCGTCACAATCTAAAAAGTCCGTTGACGTTTCTCATTTTACATGCCGCGATAACTTTCTACTTAAGAAATTAAAAAATCAAATTCATAATCCTAATGTATTTATTACTATGTTACGCATAAACTATCTATAACAACGAGTAGCATTCGCAGCATCAAGTTTAATTATTATTAAGTATTTTTTATGCTGTTAAAACGGGCCTTTTATTTTTTGACAACTTTAGGTGGACCGATGACCAAATTCGCTGGATGGACCTATGTTCAGCAATGGACGTTTATCGGCTGAAATTTTAATGATGATAAGTCGATAACTACATACTGTGAACATATTCGACGTAACAAAGAATTTAGTAGCTTCTTCGAACACATGCTAAGTGCAAACTGTTAACGAGACAGTGCGGATCAGATTAGCTTCCGGACCGTTGAGTGGTTAACAGTCCTACCCGTGAATAGCACGTCCGATCCTGAGTTGTTGAGATATGTATGGCACTCTACATAGTCGTACGATCTAATCGCGGCGGAATTTCCGGCTAGCGTGTCGCCGAACTTTACTACTTTACGTTAAACATTGAGTACCATGCACCCAGGTTTAAGCGAATTCTAGATACTCCTAAACCTGGGTTAAACCACAGTTCAGGCAATGTTATTAGGATTTTTAGAGCAGCTTGGAGTTAAGATTTATGACAATGTATAACCCGTATTCTATCAAATGGGACTCAAAAAAATAATTGTCCGGATACGGGTAAAATTATAAAAAAGTTACGGATTACCAAACGCAATCGAAATTTCACCGTGACCAATCCCTTAAATTTTGGAACTTCGGAAATCACCATGGTTGGCAGAATGACTCTTGGTCTAGGGCACAGACATAAATCTAACTAGATTACGCATGCTCCTCCATCTGTATGAAAACCAAGCGTGCCACTTTTTCACACACAATTTAAAAACAAATTTACTTACCAATGAAAGAAAATATTTCCAATGCCTCGGCCAACTATTTCTATACAGTTTCACTTTCACTTCACAGCTCAATATGGTATAAAAAGGCGTTTTTCTAGATTTCGCTGGATTTTCGGTCCGATAATTCTAAATGAAAAAACGCTTCTTTTTTTGAGAGTTTTTTGACACGCAATGTACATACAATCGCGTCATCTAGTTCTCTAACTAACCCTCAGGTTATTGCAGTTCTGAACACAGCGGTTGTCCATTTGAGAATTACGGCGGTCAAGCACGTTTTTATTCATTTACTTATAAATGTCTAAGTAGGTAGTCAGCTAGTCAGTTGTAAAGAGTCAGGTTGGCACTTTCCACATTACCAGATTTCGAGTCGACATTGTCTGCCTTGAGAAGCGCAATCCTTTAACATCCAGGACATTACATTTTCCTTTCGTAAGATTTCCATACGATTATCTAGCTAGAGGTTTAACAACCCAGCTTACCTCGTGGGAACGTTACCGGGTCAGTATACTTGCCCACTTACTTAACTAGTCCACAACGTCTCTACGGAGCGACAGACAACGATTAAAGTTTGCATAGAAAAATCTACATAAAAGAAAGAAACTCGCTTTTTTCTACACTATGGACAATTCCTGTGAGATCTACCAGGAAGTGTTTTAATTTTGTGTAATAGGAACCAACAATAAAGCCCCTGGGTTTGCTTATTGGAAAATGGAAGAAGCTTAAGGCTTTTTTACCGACTTTAAAAAAGGAGGTAATCAATTCAACACGTATGTAGGTATGTAATATTGTTGGAATTGCACAATATTCACATATGTTACTCTGTATTTATGGGCTTCTAAACAGGTATGCCGCTTGATTTTATGTTTGTTTTTGTTTTATTTATGTTTGTCCACGCATTTCTCCGAAACTAATTATCAAATCGTGACCATATCATTCTTTTCTCCATTTTTTTTTGTTGTCTATAGGTTTGCGCTTGACCACTATCTCACCTGATGGTAAGTGATGATGTGGTCGACGGTGAAGCACGCTTGCCTAGAAAAAACCCATTCAAAGACTTAAAGTCTCCTAGATTGTAGCTATCGGGAAACACATACTCCTATCTAGTTTATGACAGAATACTGGGTTCGAATTTCTAATAAATCATTATATTTGATAGTTGCGTAGATACTACGCACTTGGTCATACCAACCCATTTAATTCCTGTACAAGCTGACCTCACATTGCTAGGGCTTCTCGTAAAATGCAAGGTCAGTTTATAATTTCGTGTTAAGCTATAAGTACATTTTCAAAAACTCGATTTGCCATATTAGTATCTTTGTACAAGCATACTACAAGTTGACCTCTCACTGTACACAAAGCCAATTCAAAACCAGCTCAGATTGTACTGGACATGTACAGCTTGGGTCTGTAAAGGCAGGCCTTGCATAATTCATCACTAAATTACTTCTGGTGAGGTGACACTCGGAAGTTGGATGCCACGCATCAGGTGCTTCCCTTCTAAAGGATTAATTCACTCATGGAGTACCTAACTTTATGGATGTATGGGAGTATATGAACCCTGGATATTCAATTAAAAGTTTATGCGGTGGTGGTGTGAATATGAGGTTCTGGCTATTCGGTTTGTTTGAAGGTTCATGATTATTCATCCTTACTATTCATGCTTCCATAGTAATGCGAAAGTAACTCATCCTATCTGTCTGTTTGTTTCGTTTTCACGCTGAAACCCCTGAACCGATTTTGATGAATTTTGGTATAGGAATAGAATCGACCTTGGATGATACTTTTAACCCCGGGAGTACGTATCCTTGCGATGGTTTCCTGTAGTTCACGTGGGCGAAACCGCGTGCAGAAAAGAGCTAGTAAGAATAAATGGGTACAAGTTTATTTCTTATATTTCTTATTTTTCTTATTTAGACTTCATGCACAATGGCGGATTTATCGAATGCTTTGTATGATTGGATTTGGTTGGTAAAACACAATTTCATCATGGCGAAGTTCTCTTTTCTATACGAAATACTGTATTTCGGCTATAAGCAACAGTTTAATTTATCCATCCCTATCCCTGATTACTTCTGCGGGCTAATTTTGGTCATCTCATTTAGGACATTTTGTGCTTGTTAAGCATTAAAAAGGGTCTCAGAAACACTTAACAGAAACTCAGACTTATTTATAACAACAACAAATTTATTTATTATTATTATTTATTAATGCCAATTTGTATTCAACTTTAACAATTAAGAGTTAAAAATTAAAACATGCAAGACTACAAAAAGTAAGAAGAACAATCAGAAAAGAATAATCACTTCTCTTCTCATCTCAGCTCGTCCATAAAACTTTGCAAGGCAAACTAAAAAGAGAGTTATGAAAACTATTAATTAGCAAAGAGTTTGCAACAAATAATTAAGATCTTATCGTGATTATCGGCAATATTTAGAAAGTATCACTTCGGTTTTCAGTCGGATTCGCGCACGACGAGTTCCGTACCATTATCGCAAAAAACGGCAAAAGATCACGTTTGTTGTATGGGAGCCCCACTTAAATATTTATTTTAATCTGTTTTTAGTTATAGCGGCAACAGAAATACATTTGTGAAAATTTCAACTGTCTAGCTATCACGGTTCATGAGGTACAGTCTGGTGATAGACAGACAGATAGACGGATAGTGGAGTCTTAGTAATAGGGTCCCGTTTTCACCCTTTTTGATACGGCATCCTAAAAAGATAGATTATCAACAGAGAAAAGACATTTTATGAATAAGAAAAGGAGTAAAGTTGTGTTTTTAAATATTTGCATAATTTCCTTTTTCCTACCATTTCTTGACGGCACATTTTGTCTTGTTCAAAGTTTCGAAAGTTATCAATGTTATAAATGAAAATGTTCACATACTATGAACCACGCACCAAGGCAGGATTAACCGCGATCCATGATAATCTTACAGTCCAATCAGAGATACTATCGTCACGAAACAGCAGAACCATCTTGAAACAATGGTCGTCCAACGATAAAACTGACTTCACAACACAGTGTTAATAAGGGCTCTAGGATCTAATTTTATGTATCAAATGGAATGTCACCTTGTCTGCTTATCTTATCTTTTTAACCCCCGACGGAAAAAGAGGGGTGTTTTTAGACTTATAAGTTTTATGTGTGTACCTGATTTTTGTATGTGTTTATCTGTCTGAGGCATCATAGCTCCTAAAAGGATGAACCGATTTTTTGTATGTGTTTATCTGTCTGAGGCATCATAGCTCCTAAAAGGATGAACCGATATTGATTTAGTTTTTTTTTGTTTGAAAGGTGACTTTATCAAGAGTGTTCTTAGCTATGTTTGATGCAAAGTGGTTCAGCCGTTCTAAAGTAACTCTTTAAATCGGGCTGTTTTCGCAAGATATCGTGTCATATTTACGTGTTCAATAGATTTTCCATCGAAGCGTGTCTACTTCTAGATAAATTATTTCGGTAATTTATAATATATTTCGCTAATAAAAGTGTTTCGGTGGTTTCTTAATTTTTTTTATTTTACTTTTTGGTAATTACTAGCGCTAACATTTGATCTTAGCGATAGCAATGGTGAAAATGCCAAAATCTAAAGGATGGGTCATGTGACATTTTGATAGCGTTTGACATTCCTATACAGTTTGTCTGGAGTCTATGGTCTTATTGATTCTGTCAAGTAAGCAACAGAGGCCCCAGACAAGTGACATTCTATTATCAGAAACGTGGCAATAGTGATTGTCAAAAAAGCTAAATTGTATGGGATTGACAAGCGATAACGAAAAATCACGTGATCAATCCCTTACATTTTGACTATAGCCTTTACTGTCATCGTATGTTACTTGTCTACCATCTCTATTTTAACCGTAATAATATTCCCATTTCAATTATCACCGTGTGCTTCACGCCACAATGAAGCTTTGTCCTAATATGTAGAACATAGAACTAGTTTCAAATTCAGCTTTAGTAAACCCTGTTCAAAAGCTACCAAAACCGCTCCCAGTTTACAATAGGTGTTGTTGTATCGCTTTAGCTTTGTATAGCGTGTGGTACCGACAGCCTTATCTGGTTTCAATAGTGAGCCATGATAATGAAATTTGCAAAAGTTTACGTTAAAATCGACATACTCGGTCTGAGTATCGGTCAAATATTAGATAAGTATTGTCTTTTACCCGATTGCCGAAGGAGGGTAATGTTTTTATCAGTCTATGTATGTATGTATGTTTGTTTCTATGTGGCGTTCTAGAGACCAAACACGTTGGCCAATTTTAATGTTTATTACGTCAATCGATTCGTCTTAACCATGCAAATGTCACTAGCTACATTAAAATTGATAAATATAAAGATGGCGGATTTTGGGCACCATATTGTGGGGGCCCAATTTTTTTCTTCCGGACCCATCGCGTAGGCTATCAAAATAAATGGTTTAAAAAGGTGATTTCAGAAATATGTAATATTTATATGCTTAAATGAACCCAATTCGAAAAAAAAATGTTAACTAAAAAGTTATATAAGAAAACACAAACGTAAACAAGAAGAAAATCTTGCTGTGAAGTCGGAGGATACACCAGGGTTTTGGTCAGCCAGCTCGCGTATAAGTATCCTCCGACTGCACAGCATGATTTTCTTCTTATATACGTATATTTAGCTTGCTTCTCAAGCAGTCTCGTTATTTAATTTTATGAATTAACTTTTTATTTAATCATGTCAGGTCCAAAAGGAAGTAAAAAAAGATAACCCAGTCACCAGACAGGATGATTGATAGCAGGGAAAAACTTGTTCTAACTGCGAACCACGCACCAAAGCTGCATGAATTGTATGTCATGTTGATTGCCTCATATGGTACAATAGCTCGTGTGAGTACCAGCCTTTCAGTTCAATTCAGTTTAAAAAAAAGTACTTTTAAGTGTTTTCTCCCATACAAAGAAACACAAATCTTTTTTTCTCACGCGTGGAGCTACTTATACCGTACGTTAATAATACATAAAGACAGATATACTGGACAAATTACATTTTTGTTTATAAATATTTAAAAAAATAAAAATAAGTTTATTGACACAAAATACCTTTGTATACAATACCAAATACATTTCACATAGTTACATTGGATTTTGGTTAAGGGCGCACAAATAGTGAAAAACCCTGCCTCCTAAACTAGGGGATCCCTGTGACCTAGGAGTCAGTGTTCTACTGTAACTTCGTGTACAAAATAAACCTTTATTTATGTGTTTTAATTAAACCACAATGTCCTGATTTAACTATGATTATGAAAATGTGAGTAGGTGTGTACAAAGGTGGATGCTTGTGTGAGTGGGATGGGGTGTGAAGTAGTGTGGAGTGGGTGTCTTGCGGGAGTGTGTGTGTGGGGGTGTGTGTAGTTGTGTAAGGTGTGTTTGTGTGATGTTGCATTTGTTTTTGTATAATGACAGTGATTATTACGTGCCTACATTATATTATAAATAAGGTCTTCTGTACTGGAATAGTCCTGATTATACAGCCAGTTTTGTAATTTGGTTTTGACTTTGTGTTTGTTTAAACTATTTATTTGGATATGTTTGTTGACCCTTCTGTAAATGAGAGAGCTCATTACATAAAACTGGCGGCCAGCGAGAGCTGTTCTGTGAGAAATAGATGGGCATGCAGATTTGGCTTTACGAGTGGTTGGATCTAATGGAGGAACCTGACCATGCTTTCTGAGTGTCGCATTGAGCACAAAGAGCTGCCGCGCAGTAAGTACCCTGCATTCCGCGTACAATTCACTTGTGGGAAATCTATACGGCCTGCCGAGCATCACCTTGAGCACAGCTCTCTGGGCGCGTTCCAATCCAAGCAGTTTAGTCTTAGCGGTGCCACCCTAAACCGGTATGCAATAACTGATGACAGACTGGCAAAGTGAAAGATACACCATGTTAAATGTTTTGGAGTCAGCGCAATGCCTTAGAGACTTAAAGATATAAATAAGTTTTCTGACCCTTGACGTTAGGCTTACAACTTGAGAGTACCACTTCAGTCCGTCATCAATCACTACATCCAGGTATTTGGTATGACTGACACGAGATAGTGCAGAACATGAACACGAAGAGGAGTCCAAACAGGAATGAGCAAGAATATTTAAATCAGATGGGGCTGTGTTCCTGTGACTAATGGAAAAAGGAATGTAGTTGGTTTTTGCCAAATTAAGTGACAGAAGGTTATTCTGCAGCTCAAAATCGTATGTAGCGATTGTTCTGCATGATATTTCACGTCACACCATGTATCCCCAGAAACCACGATCGCAGTATCGTCAGCATATGTGAATACATTGGTGTTGGGGAGTGCAAGTGTGCAAAGGTCATTTATATATTAAGAAGAGCGTAGGCCCCAACACACTTCCTTGCGCAACTCCGTATGTGATAATTTCTTCATCACTAGTGTATGAATCGATCTTAACGCGGAGTTTCCTGTTTTGGAGATAGCTCTTGAAAAGCTTATGCGCTGCTCCCCGAATGCCCACAGCTTCCAATTTCGACAGGAGAATAGGATCAGAGACCGTGTCAAAAGCTTTCTGTAGGTCCAAGAATATTGAAAGGTATTTACAACGATCACTTAAATTCTTAGCAACAGTTTCCGGTAGGTCGGCAATTGCATCTTCCGTAGATACACCTTTTTTAAAGCCATATTGGTTGCGCGCAATGATTTGATGTTTGCATAGAAAGTTAAGTAGACGACCGTCTATCAATCTTTCCATAACCTTAGACATTGCCGAAAGAACCGAGATCGGTCTGTAATTATTAAGACAGTCTCTGCTCCCGCTCTTATGCACTGGATGGACCAAGGCCTTCTTAAAAGATTCCGGAAAAATTCCTGACGCTATTGATACATTTATAATACGTGTTATAACGAGAACGAGAGGTTTGCGACATATTTTAAGGAGAAAAGAAGATATTCCGTCCCATCCAGTGGCACTATCATGTCTTAAATTCATGATGGTAGACTAAACCTCAGAATAGTCAACGTCGAGAATTACAAAAGAAACAGAGGAGGACACTTTTGGTGGAGAAAATGGCTGTGAGGGAGCCGCAATTTTAGAGGCTAGGTCTACTCCAATGTTGGCAAAGAACTTACGAACTTGATTGTTTTCTTCGTATGAGTAATCTCTTTTATTTTATTCCATGGTGTTTTAGGGTTACTTTTGGCTTTTACCAACTCAGATTTTTCATATGCTGATTTAAGCTTCCTGAGAAGATTATTACAATAATTTCGGTAACGTTTATATGAGATTTGGACAACATCACTACTGCGTGAATTACGGGCTTTTTTATGGAGTTTATCACGATGTCAAATGCAACGCTTCAGGTTTCTTTCTTTTTTAGGAGCATTGATTATACGTGTGTGTTTTTTAAGAATAGATTGAACTGTGTTTATCAGACAAGTGGCAGTTTGATTAGGATCATTTGTGTTAGTAAGTTGAGAGAAATCCTGACTTTCCATATCTTTTACGACATTAGGATAATCAATTTTTGGGCTCTTATAGTCTCTCTTACTGTCTGTTTCTCCGAACCTGGATCATCGATATATATTAGAAGTGGAAGATGATCAGTGATGTGTGATTCCAATACAAGTATGGATGTAGATTTGTTTGATTTTAGTAGAACGTAATCAATACAATTATTAATTCTAGTGGGCAGGTAATGTCCCGGCAAAAGACCATGGGTGGCGTTGAGGGTTAGGTAATTAGCACATCGTTCATCTGAATTTGAAGGTTTAATATCAATGTTAGTATCTCCGATGCGGTATATACTATTACACGTATTTAATGTTGTAAGCACACAGTCCAGAATGTCTAAGAAAATATCAAAAATTACTTTAGAATTCAAAGAGGGCGAACGATATACGGCGATTATAGCTAGATCGTTATTGATTTGGCAAGAAAGACAGTTATCACCATTGAAAACAGGCTCCTGAACGGTACATTGAATATAGTTTTTTATGTACATTACTACGCCTTCATTCTGGTTTCTATTGTTATATGTTAAGTGGGAGTTGTAGCCATCGAACACTGGAAGGTTTGTGATTTTACTTAACCAACACTCAGTCAATACCAGGACATCACAATCTATTTTGATTAAGGATAGCAACGCCAAGAGTTGGTCAAAGTTCTTTTTATACTGCGCACGTTAATATGCAAAATCGTAGTGGAGTTATTAGATCTTTAAGTATTTTGTACACTCCTCCGGTACACAGCAATGAGCATTTGCAACCGAAATATCGTCCAAATCCGATACAATATTATCTACTAAATTAGTCATTTAATGGATGAATAAAAGAGATCACAAACACAAGAACAAAAAAGGACCATAAGAAGCTTTACTACAGACCGGAAGGAATATAAACAATGCACAGTAAAATTAGTTAGGGTACTGAACCGTATATGTAAGGTTTAGTGTGTGAGTAAGAATATGATATGTAAGTGTGAATGTTAGTGTTATTAGAAGTTGAACTTGTAAGTATTTGATAGTAGATATATTTATAAGGTAAATTAACGCAAAGTAAAACCACAATACCAATAAGGATAAAAAATAAAAATTCAGCAATCAAAATCAGTAATTGAAATACGTTACATGATATCGAGCTGGAAAGATGACTATGTAATGCGGAGGTTTTAAGTAGTCATTTCTTCTCTTGTAGCTCGATAAGGGTAGCTTCAGATTTGACGAGTATTTGTTGAAATCCAGTTTGCTTGCGCAAAAAGATATTCCCATGTGCGGCCCAACAGAATTTAAAGTCGTGTTTTTTTGCGTGTTCTCTCGTTAAATAAAATAGTCTCTTCGTGGTATTAGACAGGTGTTCATCAACATACACTGCATATTTTTGGCCAGTTATTCCCAACAACTCTGTATTAAGTTTGTTGTCGCTACTAGGTTGCTTGTTGTTGAAGCGTCGAACATGAGAAATGAGTTCAGACTTAGCATGGGAACTCGTAAATTCAGCGACAATCGGTTTATTGGTGGCTGAGGACCCTGGAATGTGATATATGTCACGGATGATGGTCGGTGAAATCGGCAGGTCCACTGTTTGCCCGATAGCAGTCATAATCTTTATGAGGTCGACACTTGACTCTTTATCTTGACTGGGGATATTACGGATCTCAATACTTGATGACCTAGACTTATACTGAAGATCTCTTACCGTTTTTTCCAGTGACTCTGTCATTTTCCTATATTCGCTGCACTCATCCTGGAGTCGCTTTACTTGACATTTAATATCATCATAAATATCACTAATAGAGGTAATAGATTTTTTAATTCCAATATTTATTTTCTGGGTCTGGGTTGTGGAGGTCAGATAGGCAGTCGCTCCATGTAAAACACTGGTACTCAGCTGAATCCGGTTAGACTGGAAGCCGACCCCAACATAGTTGGGAAAAGGCTAGGCAGATGATGATGATGATTTATTTTCTGGATCTCCAAATTTTGAAGTTTCATATCGGACATATCGGAAACTAATTTTGTCACCAACACATTCTGTTCTGCCATAAATTTCGATATAGTTTGCTCTTGGTCACTTTTCCACGATGACAGCATATCTTTAATTTCCTACTTGAAATCTTGCAGCTGATCGCTCGTAGAATCAGCTCGTGGGCGTTTATGACGTGCATGTACGTTGGTAAACTCAGGGTCATCAACAGCCTGCACGATATTCGGGACTGACTGCGTCTGGTCTATCGGAGTATTCGTAGGGTTTTAAGTGATTTATTCGGTGGAGGACGCTGCATCACCAACAATTGATTATTCAAAAGAATACCGCTTATACAAATAAATTGTTGTAGTTGCGTAGCCGATGTTCGAGCTTGTAGCAGAAGACGTCACCAGTCGTAGCACTCGTTGCAGAGAACGTCACCAGTCGTAGCACTCGTAGCCAGTCAGTCGTAGGTGATTTACTATTTCATTGAGTGTGCCAGGTAGCAGCGTAGCTAAGCGGCACCGTGCGCCCTCGCTCGCAAGTTCGATCCCCGTCAGACGTTTGCAAATACACCAGTCGGAGCAATCCTCTAGGCCCAAATTGTGAATGCAAAGTTGCAAAAACAATTGTCCCTTTCTAGACCCTCCCAAAACGCGTGGTTAAGCCATAAGAACTTAAGAAACTAAGAGCCAGAAAATTTATCGAATGCTTTGTATGATTGGATTTGGTTGGTAAAACACAATTTCATCATGGCGAAGTTCTCTTTTCTATACGAAATACTGTATTTCGGCTATAAGCAACAGTTTAATTTATCCATCCCTATCCCTGATTACTTCTGCGGGCTAATTTTGGTCATCTCATTTAGGACATTTTGTGCTTGTTAAGCATTAAAAAGGGTCTCAGAAACACTTAACAGAAACTCAGACTTATTTATAACAACAACAAATTTATTTATTATTATTATTTATTAATGCCAATTTGTATTCAACTTTAACAATTAAGAGTTAAAAATTAAAACATGCAAGACTACAAAAAGTAAGAAGAACAATCAGAAAAGAATAATCACTTCTCTTCTCATCTCAGCTCGTCCATAAAACTTTGCAAGGCAAACTAAAAAGAGAGTTATGAAAACTATTAATTAGCAAAGAGTTTGCAACAAATAATTAAGATCTTATCGTGATTATCGGCAATATTTAGAAAGTATCACTTCGGTTTTCAGTCGGATTCGCGCACGACGAGTTCCGTACCATTATCGCAAAAAACGGCAAAAGATCACGTTTGTTGTATGGGAGCCCCACTTAACTATTTATTTTAATCTGTTTTTAGTTATAGCGGCAACAGAAATACATTTGTGAAAATTTCAACTGTCTAGCTATCACGGTTCATGAGGTACAGTCTGGTGATAGACAGACAGATAGACGGATAGTGGAGTCTTAGTAATAGGGTCCCGTTTTCACCCTTTTTGATACGGCATCCTAAAAAGATAGATTATCAACAGAGAAAAGACATTTTATGAATAAGAAAAGGAGTAAAGTTGTGTTTTTAAATATTTGCATAATTTCCTTTTTCCTACCATTTCTTGACGGCACATTTTGTCTTGTTCAAAGTTTCGAAAGTTATCAATGTTATAAATGAAAATGTTCACATACTATGAACCACGCACCAAGGCAGGATTAACCGCGATCCATGATAATCTTACAGTCCAATCAGAGATACTATCGTCACGAAACAGCAGAACCATCTTGAAACAATGGTCGTCCAACGATAAAACTGACTTCACAACACAGTGTTAATAAGGGCTCTAGGATCTAATTTTATGTATCAAATGGAATGTCACCTTGTCTGCTTATCTTATCTTTTTAACCCCCGACGGAAAAAGAGGGGTGTTTTTAGACTTATAAGTTTTATGTGTGTACCTGATTTTTGTATGTGTTTATCTGTCTGAGGCATCATAGCTCCTAAAAGGATGAACCGATTTTTTGTATGTGTTTATCTGTCTGAGGCATCATAGCTCCTAAAAGGATGAACCGATATTGATTTAGTTTTTTTTTGTTTGAAAGGTGACTTTATCAAGCTATGTTTGATGCAAAGTGGTTCAGCCGTTCTAAAGTAACTCTTTAAATCGGGCTGTTTTCGCAAGATATCGTGTCATATTTACGTGTTCAATAGATTTTCCATCGAAGCGTGTCTACTTCTAGATAAATTATTTCGGTAATTTATAATATATTTCGCTAATAAAAGTGTTTCGGTGGTTTCTTAATTTTTTTTATTTTACTTTTTGGTAATTACTAGCGCTAACATTTGATCTTAGCGATAGCAATGGTGAAAATGCCAAAATCTAAAGGATGGGTCATGTGACATTTTGATAGCGTTTGACATTCCTATACAGTTTGTCTGGAGTCTATGGTCTTATTGATTCTGTCAAGTAAGCAACAGAGGCCCCAGACAAGTGACATTCTATTATCAGAAACGTGGCAATAGTGATTGTCAAAAAAGCTAAATTGTATGGGATTGACAAGCGATAACGAAAAATCACGTGATCAATCCCTTTCATTTTGACTATAGCCTTTACTGTCATCGTATGTTACTTGTCTACCATCTCTATTTTAACCGTAATAATATTCCCATTTCAATTATCACCGTGTGCTTCACGCCACAATGAAGCTTTGTCCTAATATGTAGAACATAGAACTAGTTTCAAATTCAGCTTTAGTAAACCCTGTTCAAAAGCTACCAAAACCGCTCCCAGTTTACAATAGGTGTTGTTGTATCGCTTTAGCTTTGTATAGCGTGTGGTACCGACAGCCTTATCTGGTTTCAATAGTGAGCCATGATAATGAAATTTGCAAAAGTTTACGTTAAAATCGACATACTCGGTCTGAGTATCGGTCAAATATTAGATAAGTATTGTCTTTTACCCGATTGCCGAAGGAGGGTAATGTTTTTATCAGTCTATGTATGTATGTATGTTTGTTTCTATGTGGCGTTCTAGAGACCAAACACGTTGGCCAATTTTAATGTTTATTACGTCAATCGATTCGTCTTAACCATGCAAATGTCACTAGCTACATTAAAATTGATAAATATAAAGATGGCGGATTTTGGGCACCATATTGTGGGGGCCCAATTTTTTTCTTCCGGACCCATCGCGTAGGCTATCAAAATAAATGGTTTTAAAAGGTGATTTCAGAAATATGTAATATTTATATGCTTAAATGAACCCAATTCGAAAAAAAAAATGTTAACTAAAAAGTTATATAAGAAAACACAAACGTAAACAAGAAGAAAATCTTGCTGTGAAGTCGGAGGATACACCAGGGTTTTGGTCAGCCAGCTCGCGTATAAGTATCCTCCGACTGCACAGCATGATTTTCTTCTTATATACGTATATTTAGCTTGCTTTTCAAGCAGTCTCGTTATTTAATTTTATGAATTAACTTTTTATTTAATCATGTCAGGTCCAAAAGGAAGTAAAAAAAGATAACCCAGTCACCAGACAGGATGATTGATAGCAGGGAAAAACTTGTTCTAACTGCGAACCACGCACCAAAGCTGCATGAATTGTATGTCATGTTGATTGCCTCATATGGTACAATAGCTCGTGTGAGTACCAGCCTTTCAGTTCAATTCAGTTTAAAAAAAAGTACTTTTAAGTGTTTTCTCCCATACAAAGAAACACAAATCTTTTTTTCTCACGCGTGGAGCTACTTATACCGTACGTTAATAATACATAAAGACAGATATACTGGACAAATTACATTTTTGTTTATAAATATTTAAAAAAATAAAAATAAGTTTATTGACACAAAATACCTTTGTATACAATACCAAATACATTTCACATAGTTACATTGGATTTTGGTTAAGGGCGCACAAATAGTGAAAAACCCTGCCTCCTAAACTAGGGGATCCCTGTGACCTAGGAGTCAGTGTTCTACTGTAACTTCGTGTACAAAATAAACCTTTATTTATGTGTTTTAATTAAACCACAATGTCCTGATTTAACTATGATTATGAAAATGTGAGTAGGTGTGTACAAAGGTGGATGCTTGTGTGAGTGGGATGGGGTGTGAAGTAGTGTGGAGTGGGTGTCTTGCGGGAGTGTGTGTGTGGGGGTGTGTGTAGTTGTGTAAGGTGTGTTTGTGTGATGTTGCATTTGTTTTTGTATAATGACAGTGATTATTACGTGCCTACATTATATTATAAATAAGGTCTTCTGTACTGGAATAGTCCTGATTATACAGCCAGTTTTGTAATTTGGTTTTGACTTTGTGTTTGTTTAAACTATTTATTTGGATATGTTTGTTGACCCTTCTGTAAATGAGAGAGCTCATTACATAAAACTGGCGGCCAGCGAGAGCTGTTCTGTGAGAAATAGATGGGCATGCAGATTTGGCTTTACGAGTGGTTGGATCTAATGGAGGAACCTGACCATGCTTTCTGAGTGTCGCATTGAGCACAAAGAGCTGCCGCGCAGTAAGTACCCTGCATTCCGCGTACAATTCACTTGTGGGAAATCTATACGGTCTGCCGAGCATCACCTTGAGCACAGCTCTCTGGGCGCGTTCCAATCCAAGCAGTTTAGTCTTAGCGGTGCCACCCTAAACCGGTATGCAATAACTGATGACAGACTGGCAAAGTGAAAGATACACCATGTTAAATGTTTTGGAGTCAGCGCAATGCCTTAGAGACTTAAAGATATAAATAAGTTTTCTGACCCTTGACGTTAGGCTTACAACTTGAGAGTACCACTTCAGTCCGTCATCAATCACTACATCCAGGTATTTGGTATGACTGACACGAGATAGTGCAGAACATGAACACGAAGAGGAGTCCAAACAGGAATGAGCAAGAATATTTAAATCAGATGGGGCTGTGTTCCTGTGACTAATGGAAAAAGGAATGTAGTTGGTTTTTGCCAAATTAAGTGACAGAAGGTTATTCTGCAGCTCAAAATCGTATGTAGCGATTGTTCTGCATGATATTTCACGTCACACCATGTATCCCCAGAAACCACGATCGCAGTATCGTCAGCATATGTGAATACATTGGTGTTGGGGAGTGCAAGTGTGCAAAGGTCATTTATATATTAAGAAGAGCGTAGGCCCCAACACACTTCCTTGCGCAACTCCGTATGTGATAATTTCTTCATCACTAGTGTATGAATCGATCTTAACGCGGAGTTTCCTGTTTTGGAGATAGCTCTTGAAAAGCTTATGCGCTGCTCCCCGAATGCCCACAGCTTCCAATTTCGACAGGAGAATAGGATCAGAGACCGTGTCAAAAGCTTTCTGTAGGTCCAAGAATATTGAAAGGTATTTACAACGATCACTTAAATTCTTAGCAACAGTTTCCGGTAGGTCGGCAATTGCATCTTCCGTAGATACACCTTTTTTAAAGCCATATTGGTTGCGCGCAATGATTTGATGTTTGCATAGAAAGTTAAGTAGACGACCGTCTATCAATCTTTCCATAACCTTAGACATTGCCGAAAGAACCGAGATCGGTCTGTAATTATTAAGACAGTCTCTGCTCCCGCTCTTATGCACTGGATGGACCAAGGCCTTCTTAAAAGATTCCGGAAAAATTCCTGACGCTATTGATACATTTATAATACGTGTTATAACGAGAACGAGAGGTTTGCGACATATTTTAAGGAGAAAAGAAGATATTCCGTCCCATCCAGTGGCACTATCATGTCTTAAATTCATGATGGTAGACTAAACCTCAGAATAGTCAACGTCGAGAATTACAAAAGAAACAGAGGAGGACACTTTTGGTGGAGAAAATGGCTGTGAGGGAGCCGCAATTTTAGAGGCTAGGTCTACTCCAATGTTGGCAAAGAACTTACGAACTTGATTGTTTTCTTCGTATGAGTAATCTCTTTTATTTTATTCCATGGTGTTTTAGGGTTACTTTTGGCTTTTACCAACTCAGATTTTTCATATGCTGATTTAAGCTTCCTGAGAAGATTATTACAATAATTTCGGTAACGTTTATATGAGATTTGGACAACATCACTACTGCGTGAATTACGGGCTTTTTTATGGAGTTTATCACGATGTCAAATGCAACGCTTCAGGTTTCTTTCTTTTTTAGGAGCATTGATTATACGTGTGTGTTTTTTAAGAATAGATTGAACTGTGTTTATCAGACAAGTGGCAGTTTGATTAGGATCATTTGTGTTAGTAAGTTGAGAGAAATCCTGACTTTCCATATCTTTTACGACATTAGGATAATCAATTTTTGGGCTCTTATAGTCTCTCTTACTGTCTGTTTCTCCGAACCTGGATCATCGATATATATTAGAAGTGGAAGATGATCAGTGATGTGTGATTCCAATACAAGTATGGATGTAGATTTGTTTGATTTTAGTAGAACGTAATCAATACAATTATTAATTCTAGTGGGCAGGTAATGTCCCGGCAAAAGACCATGGGTGGCGTTGAGGGTTAGGTAATTAGCACATCGTTCATCTGAATTTGAAGGTTTAATATCAATGTTAGTATCTCCGATGCGGTATATACTATTACACGTATTTAATGTTGTAAGCACACAGTCCAGAATGTCTAAGAAAATATCAAAAATTACTTTAGAATTCAAAGAGGGCGAACGATATACGGCGATTATAGCTAGATCGTTATTGATTTGGCAAGAAAGACAGTTATCACCATTGAAAACAGGCTCCTGAACGGTACATTGAATATAGTTTTTTATGTACATTACTACGCCTTCATTCTGGTTTCTATTGTTATATGTTAAGTGGGAGTTGTAGCCATCTAACACTGGAAGGTTTGTGATTTTACTTAACCAACACTCAGTCAATACCAGGACATCACAATCTATTTTGATTAAGGATAGCAACGCCAAGAGTTGGTCAAAGTTCTTTTTATACTGCGCACGTTAATATGCAAAATCGTAGTGGAGTTATTAGATCTTTAAGTATTTTGTACACTCCTCCGGTACACAGCAATGAGCATTTGCAACCGAAATATCGTCCAAATCCGATACAATATTATCTACTAAATTAGTCATTTAATGGATGAATAAAAGAGATCACAAACACAAGAACAAAAAAGGACCATAAGAAGCTTTACTACAGACCGGAAGGAATATAAACAATGCACAGTAAAATTAGTTAGGGTACTGAACCGTATATGTAAGGTTTAGTGTGTGAGTAAGAATATGATATGTAAGTGTGAATGTTAGTGTTATTAGAAGTTGAACTTGTAAGTATTTGATAGTAGATATATTTATAAGGTAAATTAACGCAAAGTAAAACCACAATACCAATAAGGATAAAAAATAAAAATTCAGCAATCAAAATCAGTAATTGAAATACGTTACATGATATCGAGCTGGAAAGATGACTATGTAATGCGGAGGTTTTAAGTAGTCATTTCTTCTCTTGTAGCTCGATAAGGGTAGCTTCAGATTTGACGAGTATTTGTTGAAATCCAGTTTGCTTGCGCAAAAAGATATTCCCATGTGCGGCCCAACAGAATTTAAAGTCGTGTTTTTTTGCGTGTTCTCTCGTTAAATAAAATAGTCTCTTCGTGGTATTAGACAGGTGTTCATCAACATACACTGCATATTTTTGGCCAGTTATTCCCAACAACTCTGTATTAAGTTTGTTGTCGCTACTAGGTTGCTTGTTGTTGAAGCGTCGAACATGAGAAATGAGTTCAGACTTAGCATGGGAACTCGTAAATTCAGCGACAATCGGTTTATTGGTGGCTGAGGACCCTGGAATGTGATATATGTCACGGATGATGGTCGGTGAAATCGGCAGGTCCACTGTTTGCCCGATAGCAGTCATAATCTTTATGAGGTCGACACTTGACTCTTTATCTTGACTGGGGATATTACGGATCTCAATACTTGATGACCTAGACTTATACTGAAGATCTCTTACCGTTTTTTCCAGTGACTCTGTCATTTTCCTATATTCGCTGCACTCATCCTGGAGTCGCTTTACTTGACATTTAATATCATCATAAATATCACTAATAGAGGTAATAGATTTTTTAATTCCAATATTTATTTTCTGGGTCTGGGTTGTGGAGGTCAGATAGGCAGTCGCTCCATGTAAAACACTGGTACTCAGCTGAATCCGGTTAGACTGGAAGCCGACCCCAACATAGTTGGGAAAAGGCTAGGCAGATGATGATGATGATTTATTTTCTGGATCTCCAAATTTTGAAGTTTCATATCGGACATATCGGAAACTAATTTTGTCACCAACACATTCTGTTCTGCCATAAATTTCGATATAGTTTGCTCTTGGTCACTTTTCCACGATGACAGCATATCTTTAATTTCCTACTTGAAATCTTGCAGCTGATCGCTCGTAGAATCAGCTCGTGGGCGTTTATGACGTGCATGTACGTTGGTAAACTCAGGGTCATCAACAGCCTGCACGATATTCGGGACTGACTGCGTCTGGTCTATCGGAGTATTCGTAGGGTTTTAAGTGATTTATTCGGTGGAGGACGCTGCATCACCAACAATTGATTATTCAAAAGAATACCGCTTATACAAATAAATTGTTGTAGTTGCGTAGCCGATGTTCGAGCTTGTAGCAGAAGACGTCACCAGTCGTAGCACTCGTTGCAGAGAACGTCACCAGTCGTAGCACTCGTAGCCAGTCAGTCGTAGGTGATTTACTATTTCATTGAGTGTGCCAGGTAGCAGCGTAGCTAAGCGGCACCGTGCGCCCTCGCTCGCAAGTTCGATCCCCGTCAGACGTTTGCAAATACACCAGTCGGAGCAATCCTCTAGGCCCAAATTGTGAATGCAAAGTTGCAAAAACAATTGTCCCTTTCTAGACCCTCCCAAAACGCGTGGTTAAGCCATAAGAACTTAAGAAACTAAGAGCCAGAAAATTTATCGAATGCTTTGTATGATTGGATTTGGTTGGTAAAACACAATTTCATCATGGCGAAGTTCTCTTTTCTATACGAAATACTGTATTTCGGCTATAAGCAACAGTTTAATTTATCCATCCCTATCCCTGATTACTTCTGCGGGCTAATTTTGGTCATCTCATTTAGGACATTTTGTGCTTGTTAAGCATTAAAAAGGGTCTCAGAAACACTTAACAGAAACTCAGACTTATTTATAACAACAACAAATTTATTTATTATTATTATTTATTAATGCCAATTTGTATTCAACTTTAACAATTAAGAGTTAAAAATTAAAACATGCAAGACTACAAAAAGTAAGAAGAACAATCAGAAAAGAATAATCACTTCTCTTCTCATCTCAGCTCGTCCATAAAACTTTGCAAGGCAAACTAAAAAGAGAGTTATGAAAACTATTAATTAGCAAAGAGTTTGCAACAAATAATTAAGATCTTATCGTGATTATCGGCAATATTTAGAAAGTATCACTTCGGTTTTCAGTCGGATTCGCGCACGACGAGTTCCGTACCATTATCGCAAAAAACGGCAAAAGATCACGTTTGTTGTATGGGAGCCCCACTTAAATATTTATTTTAATCTGTTTTTAGTTATAGCGGCAACAGAAATACATTTGTGAAAATTTCAACTGTCTAGCTATCACGGTTCATGAGGTACAGTCTGGTGATAGACAGACAGATAGACGGATAGTGGAGTCTTAGTAATAGGGTCCCGTTTTCACCCTTTTTGATACGGCATCCTAAAAAGATAGATTATCAACAGAGAAAAGACATTTTATGAATAAGAAAAGGAGTAAAGTTGTGTTTTTAAATATTTGCATAATTTCCTTTTTCCTACCATTTCTTGACGGCACATTTTGTCTTGTTCAAAGTTTCGAAAGTTATCAATGTTATAAATGAAAATGTTCACATACTATGAACCACGCACCAAGGCAGGATTAACCGCGATCCATGATAATCTTACAGTCCAATCAGAGATACTATCGTCACGAAACAGCAGAACCATCTTGAAACAATGGTCGTCCAACGATAAAACTGACTTCACAACACAGTGTTAATAAGGGCTCTAGGATCTAATTTTATGTATCAAATGGAATGTCACCTTGTCTGCTTATCTTATCTTTTTAACCCCCGACGGAAAAAGAGGGGTGTTTTTAGACTTATAAGTTTTATGTGTGTACCTGATTTTTGTATGTGTTTATCTGTCTGAGGCATCATAGCTCCTAAAAGGATGAACCGATTTTTTGTATGTGTTTATCTGTCTGAGGCATCATAGCTCCTAAAAGGATGAACCGATATTGATTTAGTTTTTTTTTGTTTGAAAGGTGACTTTATCAAGAGTGTTCTTAGCTATGTTTGATGCAAAGTGGTTCAGCCGTTCTAAAGTAACTCTTTAAATCGGGCTGTTTTCGCAAGATATCGTGTCATATTTACGTGTTCAATAGATTTTCCATCGAAGCGTGTCTACTTCTAGATAAATTATTTCGGTAATTTATAATATATTTCGCTAATAAAAGTGTTTCGGTGGTTTCTTAATTTTTTTTATTTTACTTTTTGGTAATTACTAGCGCTAACATTTGATCTTAGCGATAGCAATGGTGAAAATGCCAAAATCTAAAGGATGGGTCATGTGACATTTTGATAGCGTTTGACATTCCTATACAGTTTGTCTGGAGTCTATGGTCTTATTGATTCTGTCAAGTAAGCAACAGAGGCCCCAGACAAGTGACATTCTATTATCAGAAACGTGGCAATAGTGATTGTCAAAAAAGCTAAATTGTATGGGATTGACAAGCGATAACGAAAAATCACGTGATCAATCCCTTACATTTTGACTATAGCCTTTACTGTCATCGTATGTTACTTGTCTACCATCTCTATTTTAACCGTAATAATATTCCCATTTCAATTATCACCGTGTGCTTCACGCCACAATGAAGCTTTGTCCTAATATGTAGAACATAGAACTAGTTTCAAATTCAGCTTTAGTAAACCCTGTTCAAAAGCTACCAAAACCGCTCCCAGTTTACAATAGGTGTTGTTGTATCGCTTTAGCTTTGTATAGCGTGTGGTACCGACAGCCTTATCTGGTTTCAATAGTGAGCCATGATAATGAAATTTGCAAAAGTTTACGTTAAAATCGACATACTCGGTCTGAGTATCGGTCAAATATTAGATAAGTATTGTCTTTTACCCGATTGCCGAAGGAGGGTAATGTTTTTATCAGTCTATGTATGTATGTATGTTTGTTTCTATGTGGCGTTCTAGAGACCAAACACGTTGGCCAATTTTAATGTTTATTACGTCAATCGATTCGTCTTAACCATGCAAATGTCACTAGCTACATTAAAATTGATAAATATAAAGATGGCGGATTTTGGGCACCATATTGTGGGGGCCCAATTTTTTTCTTCCGGACCCATCGCGTAGGCTATCAAAATAAATGGTTTTAAAAGGTGATTTCAGAAATATGTAATATTTATATGCTTAAATGAACCCAATTCGAAAAAAAAAATGTTAACTAAAAAGTTATATAAGAAAACACAAACGTAAACAAGAAGAAAATCTTGCTGTGAAGTCGGAGGATACACCAGGGTTTTGGTCAGCCAGCTCGCGTATAAGTATCCTCCGACTGCACAGCATGATTTTCTTCTTATATACGTATATTTAGCTTGCTTTTCAAGCAGTCTCGTTATTTAATTTTATGAATTAACTTTTTATTTAATCATGTCAGGTCCAAAAGGAAGTAAAAAAAGATAACCCAGTCACCAGACAGGATGATTGATAGCAGGGAAAAACTTGTTCTAACTGCGAACCACGCACCAAAGCTGCATGAATTGTATGTCATGTTGATTGCCTCATATGGTACAATAGCTCGTGTGAGTACCAGCCTTTCAGTTCAATTCAGTTTAAAAAAAAGTACTTTTAAGTGTTTTCTCCCATACAAAGAAACACAAATCTTTTTTTCTCACGCGTGGAGCTACTTATACCGTACGTTAATAATACATAAAGACAGATATACTGGACAAATTACATTTTTGTTTATAAATATTTAAAAAAATAAAAATAAGTTTATTGACACAAAATACCTTTGTATACAATACCAAATACATTTCACATAGTTACATTGGATTTTGGTTAAGGGCGCACAAATAGTGAAAAACCCTGCCTCCTAAACTAGGGGATCCCTGTGACCTAGGAGTCAGTGTTCTACTGTAACTTCGTGTACAAAATAAACCTTTATTTATGTGTTTTAATTAAACCACAATGTCCTGATTTAACTATGATTATGAAAATGTGAGTAGGTGTGTACAAAGGTGGATGCTTGTGTGAGTGGGATGGGGTGTGAAGTAGTGTGGAGTGGGTGTCTTGCGGGAGTGTGTGTGTGGGGGTGTGTGTAGTTGTGTAAGGTGTGTTTGTGTGATGTTGCATTTGTTTTTGTATAATGACAGTGATTATTACGTGCCTACATTATATTATAAATAAGGTCTTCTGTACTGGAATAGTCCTGATTATACAGCCAGTTTTGTAATTTGGTTTTGACTTTGTGTTTGTTTAAACTATTTATTTGGATATGTTTGTTGACCCTTCTGTAAATGAGAGAGCTCATTACATAAAACTGGCGGCCAGCGAGAGCTGTTCTGTGAGAAATAGATGGGCATGCAGATTTGGCTTTACGAGTGGTTGGATCTAATGGAGGAACCTGACCATGCTTTCTGAGTGTCGCATTGAGCACAAAGAGCTGCCGCGCAGTAAGTACCCTGCATTCCGCGTACAATTCACTTGTGGGAAATCTATACGGTCTGCCGAGCATCACCTTGAGCACAGCTCTCTGGGCGCGTTCCAATCCAAGCAGTTTAGTCTTAGCGGTGCCACCCTAAACCGGTATGCAATAACTGATGACAGACTGGCAAAGTGAAAGATACACCATGTTAAATGTTTTGGAGTCAGCGCAATGCCTTAGAGACTTAAAGATATAAATAAGTTTTCTGACCCTTGACGTTAGGCTTACAACTTGAGAGTACCACTTCAGTCCGTCATCAATCACTACATCCAGGTATTTGGTATGACTGACACGAGATAGTGCAGAACATGAACACGAAGAGGAGTCCAAACAGGAATGAGCAAGAATATTTAAATCAGATGGGGCTGTGTTCCTGTGACTAATGGAAAAAGGAATGTAGTTGGTTTTTGCCAAATTAAGTGACAGAAGGTTATTCTGCAGCTCAAAATCGTATGTAGCGATTGTTCTGCATGATATTTCACGTCACACCATGTATCCCCAGAAACCACGATCGCAGTATCGTCAGCATATGTGAATACATTGGTGTTGGGGAGTGCAAGTGTGCAAAGGTCATTTATATATTAAGAAGAGCGTAGGCCCCAACACACTTCCTTGCGCAACTCCGTATGTGATAATTTCTTCATCACTAGTGTATGAATCGATCTTAACGCGGAGTTTCCTGTTTTGGAGATAGCTCTTGAAAAGCTTATGCGCTGCTCCCCGAATGCCCACAGCTTCCAATTTCGACAGGAGAATAGGATCAGAGACCGTGTCAAAAGCTTTCTGTAGGTCCAAGAATATTGAAAGGTATTTACAACGATCACTTAAATTCTTAGCAACAGTTTCCGGTAGGTCGGCAATTGCATCTTCCGTAGATACACCTTTTTTAAAGCCATATTGGTTGCGCGCAATGATTTGATGTTTGCATAGAAAGTTAAGTAGACGACCGTCTATCAATCTTTCCATAACCTTAGACATTGCCGAAAGAACCGAGATCGGTCTGTAATTATTAAGACAGTCTCTGCTCCCGCTCTTATGCACTGGATGGACCAAGGCCTTCTTAAAAGATTCCGGAAAAATTCCTGACGCTATTGATACATTTATAATACGTGTTATAACGAGAACGAGAGGTTTGCGACATATTTTAAGGAGAAAAGAAGATATTCCGTCCCATCCAGTGGCACTATCATGTCTTAAATTCATGATGGTAGACTAAACCTCAGAATAGTCAACGTCGAGAATTACAAAAGAAACAGAGGAGGACACTTTTGGTGGAGAAAATGGCTGTGAGGGAGCCGCAATTTTAGAGGCTAGGTCTACTCCAATGTTGGCAAAGAACTTACGAACTTGATTGTTTTCTTCGTATGAGTAATCTCTTTTATTTTATTCCATGGTGTTTTAGGGTTACTTTTGGCTTTTACCAACTCAGATTTTTCATATGCTGATTTAAGCTTCCTGAGAAGATTATTACAATAATTTCGGTAACGTTTATATGAGATTTGGACAACATCACTACTGCGTGAATTACGGGCTTTTTTATGGAGTTTATCACGATGTCAAATGCAACGCTTCAGGTTTCTTTCTTTTTTAGGAGCATTGATTATACGTGTGTGTTTTTTAAGAATAGATTGAACTGTGTTTATCAGACAAGTGGCAGTTTGATTAGGATCATTTGTGTTAGTAAGTTGAGAGAAATCCTGACTTTCCATATCTTTTACGACATTAGGATAATCAATTTTTGGGCTCTTATAGTCTCTCTTACTGTCTGTTTCTCCGAACCTGGATCATCGATATATATTAGAAGTGGAAGATGATCAGTGATGTGTGATTCCAATACAAGTATGGATGTAGATTTGTTTGATTTTAGTAGAACGTAATCAATACAATTATTAATTCTAGTGGGCAGGTAATGTCCCGGCAAAAGACCATGGGTGGCGTTGAGGGTTAGGTAATTAGCACATCGTTCATCTGAATTTGAAGGTTTAATATCAATGTTAGTATCTCCGATGCGGTATATACTATTACACGTATTTAATGTTGTAAGCACACAGTCCAGAATGTCTAAGAAAATATCAAAAATTACTTTAGAATTCAAAGAGGGCGAACGATATACGGCGATTATAGCTAGATCGTTATTGATTTGGCAAGAAAGACAGTTATCACCATTGAAAACAGGCTCCTGAACGGTACATTGAATATAGTTTTTTATGTACATTACTACGCCTTCATTCTGGTTTCTATTGTTATATGTTAAGTGGGAGTTGTAGCCATCTAACACTGGAAGGTTTGTGATTTTACTTAACCAACACTCAGTCAATACCAGGACATCACAATCTATTTTGATTAAGGATAGCAACGCCAAGAGTTGGTCAAAGTTCTTTTTATACTGCGCACGTTAATATGCAAAATCGTAGTGGAGTTATTAGATCTTTAAGTATTTTGTACACTCCTCCGGTACACAGCAATGAGCATTTGCAACCGAAATATCGTCCAAATCCGATACAATATTATCTACTAAATTAGTCATTTAATGGATGAATAAAAGAGATCACAAACACAAGAACAAAAAAGGACCATAAGAAGCTTTACTACAGACCGGAAGGAATATAAACAATGCACAGTAAAATTAGTTAGGGTACTGAACCGTATATGTAAGGTTTAGTGTGTGAGTAAGAATATGATATGTAAGTGTGAATGTTAGTGTTATTAGAAGTTGAACTTGTAAGTATTTGATAGTAGATATATTTATAAGGTAAATTAACGCAAAGTAAAACCACAATACCAATAAGGATAAAAAATAAAAATTCAGCAATCAAAATCAGTAATTGAAATACGTTACATGATATCGAGCTGGAAAGATGACTATGTAATGCGGAGGTTTTAAGTAGTCATTTCTTCTCTTGTAGCTCGATAAGGGTAGCTTCAGATTTGACGAGTATTTGTTGAAATCCAGTTTGCTTGCGCAAAAAGATATTCCCATGTGCGGCCCAACAGAATTTAAAGTCGTGTTTTTTTGCGTGTTCTCTCGTTAAATAAAATAGTCTCTTCGTGGTATTAGACAGGTGTTCATCAACATACACTGCATATTTTTGGCCAGTTATTCCCAACAACTCTGTATTAAGTTTGTTGTCGCTACTAGGTTGCTTGTTGTTGAAGCGTCGAACATGAGAAATGAGTTCAGACTTAGCATGGGAACTCGTAAATTCAGCGACAATCGGTTTATTGGTGGCTGAGGACCCTGGAATGTGATATATGTCACGGATGATGGTCGGTGAAATCGGCAGGTCCACTGTTTGCCCGATAGCAGTCATAATCTTTATGAGGTCGACACTTGACTCTTTATCTTGACTGGGGATATTACGGATCTCAATACTTGATGACCTAGACTTATACTGAAGATCTCTTACCGTTTTTTCCAGTGACTCTGTCATTTTCCTATATTCGCTGCACTCATCCTGGAGTCGCTTTACTTGACATTTAATATCATCATAAATATCACTAATAGAGGTAATAGATTTTTAAATTCCAATATTTATTTTCTGGGTCTGGGTTGTGGAGGTCAGATAGGCAGTCGCTCCATGTAAAACACTGGTACTCAGCTGAATCCGGTTAGACTGGAAGCCGAACCCAACATAGTTGGGAAAAGGCTAGGCAGATGATGATGATGATTTATTTTCTGGATCTCCAAATTTTGAAGTTTCATATCGGACATATCGGAAACTAATTTTGTCACCAACACATTCTGTTCTGCCATAAATTTCGATATAGTTTGCTCTTGGTCACTTTTCCACGATGACAGCATATCTTTAATTTCCTACTTGAAATCTTGCAGCTGATCGCTCGTAGAATCAGCTCGTGGGCGTTTATGACGTGCATGTACGTTGGTAAACTCAGGGTCATCAACAGCCTGCACGATATTCGGGACTGACTGCGTCTGGTCTATCGGAGTATTCGTAGGGTTTTAAGTGATTTATTCGGTGGAGGACGCTGCATCACCAACAATTGATTATTCAAAAGAATACCGCTTATACAAATAAATTGTTGTAGTTGCGTAGCCGATGTTCGAGCTTGTAGCAGAAGACGTCACCAGTCGTAGCACTCGTTGCAGAGAACGTCACCAGTCGTAGCACTCGTAGCCAGTCAGTCGTAGGTGATTTACTATTTCATTGAGTGTGCCAGGTAGCAGCGTAGCTAAGCGGCACCGTGCGCCCTCGCTCGCAAGTTCGATCCCCGTCAGACGTTTGCAAATACACCAGTCGGAGCAATCCTCTAGGCCCAAATTGTGAATGCAAAGTTGCAAAAACAATTGTCCCTTTCTAGACCCTCCCAAAACGCGTGGTTAAGCCATAAGAACTTAAGAAACTAAGAGCCAGAAAATTTATCGAATGCTTTGTATGATTGGATTTGGTTGGTAAAACACAATTTCATCATGGCGAAGTTCTCTTTTCTATACGAAATACTGTATTTCGGCTATAAGCAACAGTTTAATTTATCCATCCCTATCCCTGATTACTTCTGCGGGCTAATTTTGGTCATCTCATTTAGGACATTTTGTGCTTGTTAAGCATTAAAAAGGGTCTCAGAAACACTTAACAGAAACTCAGACTTATTTATAACAACAACAAATTTATTTATTATTATTATTTATTAATGCCAATTTGTATTCAACTTTAACAATTAAGAGTTAAAAATTAAAACATGCAAGACTACAAAAAGTAAGAAGAACAATCAGAAAAGAATAATCACTTCTCTTCTCATCTCAGCTCGTCCATAAAACTTTGCAAGGCAAACTAAAAAGAGAGTTATGAAAACTATTAATTAGCAAAGAGTTTGCAACAAATAATTAAGATCTTATCGTGATTATCGGCAATATTTAGAAAGTATCACTTCGGTTTTCAGTCGGATTCGCGCACGACGAGTTCCGTACCATTATCGCAAAAAACGGCAAAAGATCACGTTTGTTGTATGGGAGCCCCACTTAAATATTTATTTTAATCTGTTTTTAGTTATAGCGGCAACAGAAATACATTTGTGAAAATTTCAACTGTCTAGCTATCACGGTTCATGAGGTACAGTCTGGTGATAGACAGACAGATAGACGGATAGTGGAGTCTTAGTAATAGGGTCCCGTTTTCACCCTTTTTGATACGGCATCCTAAAAAGATAGATTATCAACAGAGAAAAGACATTTTATGAATAAGAAAAGGAGTAAAGTTGTGTTTTTAAATATTTGCATAATTTCCTTTTTCCTACCATTTCTTGACGGCACATTTTGTCTTGTTCAAAGTTTCGAAAGTTATCAATGTTATAAATGAAAATGTTCACATACTATGAACCACGCACCAAGGCAGGATTAACCGCGATCCATGATAATCTTACAGTCCAATCAGAGATACTATCGTCACGAAACAGCAGAACCATCTTGAAACAATGGTCGTCCAACGATAAAACTGACTTCACAACACAGTGTTAATAAGGGCTCTAGGATCTAATTTTATGTATCAAATGGAATGTCACCTTGTCTGCTTATCTTATCTTTTTAACCCCCGACGGAAAAAGAGGGGTGTTTTTAGACTTATAAGTTTTATGTGTGTACCTGATTTTTGTATGTGTTTATCTGTCTGAGGCATCATAGCTCCTAAAAGGATGAACCGATTTTTTGTATGTGTTTATCTGTCTGAGGCATCATAGCTCCTAAAAGGATGAACCGATATTGATTTAGTTTTTTTTTGTTTGAAAGGTGACTTTATCAAGCTATGTTTGATGCAAAGTGGTTCAGCCGTTCTAAAGTAACTCTTTAAATCGGGCTGTTTTCGCAAGATATCGTGTCATATTTACGTGTTCAATAGATTTTCCATCGAAGCGTGTCTACTTCTAGATAAATTATTTCGGTAATTTATAATATATTTCGCTAATAAAAGTGTTTCGGTGGTTTCTTAATTTTTTTTATTTTACTTTTTGGTAATTACTAGCGCTAACATTTGATCTTAGCGATAGCAATGGTGAAAATGCCAAAATCTAAAGGATGGGTCATGTGACATTTTGATAGCGTTTGACATTCCTATACAGTTTGTCTGGAGTCTATGGTCTTATTGATTCTGTCAAGTAAGCAACAGAGGCCCCAGACAAGTGACATTCTATTATCAGAAACGTGGCAATAGTGATTGTCAAAAAAGCTAAATTGTATGGGATTGACAAGCGATAACGAAAAATCACGTGATCAATCCCTTTCATTTTGACTATAGCCTTTACTGTCATCGTATGTTACTTGTCTACCATCTCTATTTTAACCGTAATAATATTCCCATTTCAATTATCACCGTGTGCTTCACGCCACAATGAAGCTTTGTCCTAATATGTAGAACATAGAACTAGTTTCAAATTCAGCTTTAGTAAACCCTGTTCAAAAGCTACCAAAACCGCTCCCAGTTTACAATAGGTGTTGTTGTATCGCTTTAGCTTTGTATAGCGTGTGGTACCGACAGCCTTATCTGGTTTCAATAGTGAGCCATGATAATGAAATTTGCAAAAGTTTACGTTAAAATCGACATACTCGGTCTGAGTATCGGTCAAATATTAGATAAGTATTGTCTTTTACCCGATTGCCGAAGGAGGGTAATGTTTTTATCAGTCTATGTATGTATGTATGTTTGTTTCTATGTGGCGTTCTAGAGACCAAACACGTTGGCCAATTTTAATGTTTATTACGTCAATCGATTCGTCTTAACCATGCAAATGTCACTAGCTACATTAAAATTGATAAATATAAAGATGGCGGATTTTGGGCACCATATTGTGGGGGCCCAATTTTTTTCTTCCGGACCCATCGCGTAGGCTATCAAAATAAATGGTTTTAAAAGGTGATTTCAGAAATATGTAATATTTATATGCTTAAATGAACCCAATTCGAAAAAAAAAATGTTAACTAAAAAGTTATATAAGAAAACACAAACGTAAACAAGAAGAAAATCTTGCTGTGAAGTCGGAGGATACACCAGGGTTTTGGTCAGCCAGCTCGCGTATAAGTATCCTCCGACTGCACAGCATGATTTTCTTCTTATATACGTATATTTAGCTTGCTTTTCAAGCAGTCTCGTTATTTAATTTTATGAATTAACTTTTTATTTAATCATGTCAGGTCCAAAAGGAAGTAAAAAAAGATAACCCAGTCACCAGACAGGATGATTGATAGCAGGGAAAAACTTGTTCTAACTGCGAACCACGCACCAAAGCTGCATGAATTGTATGTCATGTTGATTGCCTCATATGGTACAATAGCTCGTGTGAGTACCAGCCTTTCAGTTCAATTCAGTTTAAAAAAAAGTACTTTTAAGTGTTTTCTCCCATACAAAGAAACACAAATCTTTTTTTCTCACGCGTGGAGCTACTTATACCGTACGTTAATAATACATAAAGACAGATATACTGGACAAATTACATTTTTGTTTATAAATATTTAAAAAAATAAAAATAAGTTTATTGACACAAAATACCTTTGTATACAATACCAAATACATTTCACATAGTTACATTGGATTTTGGTTAAGGGCGCACAAATAGTGAAAAACCCTGCCTCCTAAACTAGGGGATCCCTGTGACCTAGGAGTCAGTGTTCTACTGTAACTTCGTGTACAAAATAAACCTTTATTTATGTGTTTTAATTAAACCACAATGTCCTGATTTAACTATGATTATGAAAATGTGAGTAGGTGTGTACAAAGGTGGATGCTTGTGTGAGTGGGATGGGGTGTGAAGTAGTGTGGAGTGGGTGTCTTGCGGGAGTGTGTGTGTGGGGGTGTGTGTAGTTGTGTAAGGTGTGTTTGTGTGATGTTGCATTTGTTTTTGTATAATGACAGTGATTATTACGTGCCTACATTATATTATAAATAAGGTCTTCTGTACTGGAATAGTCCTGATTATACAGCCAGTTTTGTAATTTGGTTTTGACTTTGTGTTTGTTTAAACTATTTATTTGGATATGTTTGTTGACCCTTCTGTAAATGAGAGAGCTCATTACATAAAACTGGCGGCCAGCGAGAGCTGTTCTGTGAGAAATAGATGGGCATGCAGATTTGGCTTTACGAGTGGTTGGATCTAATGGAGGAACCTGACCATGCTTTCTGAGTGTCGCATTGAGCACAAAGAGCTGCCGCGCAGTAAGTACCCTGCATTCCGCGTACAATTCACTTGTGGGAAATCTATACGGTCTGCCGAGCATCACCTTGAGCACAGCTCTCTGGGCGCGTTCCAATCCAAGCAGTTTAGTCTTAGCGGTGCCACCCTAAACCGGTATGCAATAACTGATGACAGACTGGCAAAGTGAAAGATACACCATGTTAAATGTTTTGGAGTCAGCGCAATGCCTTAGAGACTTAAAGATATAAATAAGTTTTCTGACCCTTGACGTTAGGCTTACAACTTGAGAGTACCACTTCAGTCCGTCATCAATCACTACATCCAGGTATTTGGTATGACTGACACGAGATAGTGCAGAACATGAACACGAAGAGGAGTCCAAACAGGAATGAGCAAGAATATTTAAATCAGATGGGGCTGTGTTCCTGTGACTAATGGAAAAAGGAATGTAGTTGGTTTTTGCCAAATTAAGTGACAGAAGGTTATTCTGCAGCTCAAAATCGTATGTAGCGATTGTTCTGCATGATATTTCACGTCACACCATGTATCCCCAGAAACCACGATCGCAGTATCGTCAGCATATGTGAATACATTGGTGTTGGGGAGTGCAAGTGTGCAAAGGTCATTTATATATTAAGAAGAGCGTAGGCCCCAACACACTTCCTTGCGCAACTCCGTATGTGATAATTTCTTCATCACTAGTGTATGAATCGATCTTAACGCGGAGTTTCCTGTTTTGGAGATAGCTCTTGAAAAGCTTATGCGCTGCTCCCCGAATGCCCACAGCTTCCAATTTCGACAGGAGAATAGGATCAGAGACCGTGTCAAAAGCTTTCTGTAGGTCCAAGAATATTGAAAGGTATTTACAACGATCACTTAAATTCTTAGCAACAGTTTCCGGTAGGTCGGCAATTGCATCTTCCGTAGATACACCTTTTTTAAAGCCATATTGGTTGCGCGCAATGATTTGATGTTTGCATAGAAAGTTAAGTAGACGACCGTCTATCAATCTTTCCATAACCTTAGACATTGCCGAAAGAACCGAGATCGGTCTGTAATTATTAAGACAGTCTCTGCTCCCGCTCTTATGCACTGGATGGACCAAGGCCTTCTTAAAAGATTCCGGAAAAATTCCTGACGCTATTGATACATTTATAATACGTGTTATAACGAGAACGAGAGGTTTGCGACATATTTTAAGGAGAAAAGAAGATATTCCGTCCCATCCAGTGGCACTATCATGTCTTAAATTCATGATGGTAGACTAAACCTCAGAATAGTCAACGTCGAGAATTACAAAAGAAACAGAGGAGGACACTTTTGGTGGAGAAAATGGCTGTGAGGGAGCCGCAATTTTAGAGGCTAGGTCTACTCCAATGTTGGCAAAGAACTTACGAACTTGATTGTTTTCTTCGTATGAGTAATCTCTTTTATTTTATTCCATGGTGTTTTAGGGTTACTTTTGGCTTTTACCAACTCAGATTTTTCATATGCTGATTTAAGCTTCCTGAGAAGATTATTACAATAATTTCGGTAACGTTTATATGAGATTTGGACAACATCACTACTGCGTGAATTACGGGCTTTTTTATGGAGTTTATCACGATGTCAAATGCAACGCTTCAGGTTTCTTTCTTTTTTAGGAGCATTGATTATACGTGTGTGTTTTTTAAGAATAGATTGAACTGTGTTTATCAGACAAGTGGCAGTTTGATTAGGATCATTTGTGTTAGTAAGTTGAGAGAAATCCTGACTTTCCATATCTTTTACGACATTAGGATAATCAATTTTTGGGCTCTTATAGTCTCTCTTACTGTCTGTTTCTCCGAACCTGGATCATCGATATATATTAGAAGTGGAAGATGATCAGTGATGTGTGATTCCAATACAAGTATGGATGTAGATTTGTTTGATTTTAGTAGAACGTAATCAATACAATTATTAATTCTAGTGGGCAGGTAATGTCCCGGCAAAAGACCATGGGTGGCGTTGAGGGTTAGGTAATTAGCACATCGTTCATCTGAATTTGAAGGTTTAATATCAATGTTAGTATCTCCGATGCGGTATATACTATTACACGTATTTAATGTTGTAAGCACACAGTCCAGAATGTCTAAGAAAATATCAAAAATTACTTTAGAATTCAAAGAGGGCGAACGATATACGGCGATTATAGCTAGATCGTTATTGATTTGGCAAGAAAGACAGTTATCACCATTGAAAACAGGCTCCTGAACGGTACATTGAATATAGTTTTTTATGTACATTACTACGCCTTCATTCTGGTTTCTATTGTTATATGTTAAGTGGGAGTTGTAGCCATCTAACACTGGAAGGTTTGTGATTTTACTTAACCAACACTCAGTCAATACCAGGACATCACAATCTATTTTGATTAAGGATAGCAACGCCAAGAGTTGGTCAAAGTTCTTTTTATACTGCGCACGTTAATATGCAAAATCGTAGTGGAGTTATTAGATCTTTAAGTATTTTGTACACTCCTCCGGTACACAGCAATGAGCATTTGCAACCGAAATATCGTCCAAATCCGATACAATATTATCTACTAAATTAGTCATTTAATGGATGAATAAAAGAGATCACAAACACAAGAACAAAAAAGGACCATAAGAAGCTTTACTACAGACCGGAAGGAATATAAACAATGCACAGTAAAATTAGTTAGGGTACTGAACCGTATATGTAAGGTTTAGTGTGTGAGTAAGAATATGATATGTAAGTGTGAATGTTAGTGTTATTAGAAGATGAACTTGTAAGTATTTGATAGTAGATATATTTATAAGGTAAATTAACGCAAAGTAAAACCACAATACCAATAAGGATAAAAAATAAAAATTCAGCAATCAAAATCAGTAATTGAAATACGTTACATGATATCGAGCTGGAAAGATGACTATGTAATGCGGAGGTTTTAAGTAGTCATTTCTTCTCTTGTAGCTCGATAAGGGTAGCTTCAGATTTGACGAGTATTTGTTGAAATCCAGTTTGCTTGCGCAAAAAGATATTCCCATGTGCGGCCCAACAGAATTTAAAGTCGTGTTTTTTTGCGTGTTCTCTCGTTAAATAAAATAGTCTCTTCGTGGTATTAGACAGGTGTTCATCAACATACACTGCATATTTTTGGCCAGTTATTCCCAACAACTCTGTATTAAGTTTGTTGTCGCTACTAGGTTGCTTGTTGTTGAAGCGTCGAACATGAGAAATGAGTTCAGACTTAGCATGGGAACTCGTAAATTCAGCGACAATCGGTTTATTGGTGGCTGAGGACCCTGGAATGTGATATATGTCACGGATGATGGTCGGTGAAATCGGCAGGTCCACTGTTTGCCCGATAGCAGTCATAATCTTTATGAGGTCGACACTTGACTCTTTATCTTGACTGGGGATATTACGGATCTCAATACTTGATGACCTAGACTTATACTGAAGATCTCTTACCGTTTTTCCCAGTGACTCTGTCATTTTCCTATATTCGCTGCACTCATCCTGGAGTCGCTTTACTTGACATTTAATATCATCATAAATATCACTAATAGAGGTAATAGATTTTTTAATTCCAATATTTATTTTCTGGGTCTGGGTTGTGGAGGTCAGATAGGCAGTCGCTCCATGTAAAACACTGGTACTCAGCTGAATCCGGTTAGACTGGAAGCCGACCCCAACATAGTTGGGAAAAGGCTAGGCAGATGATGATGATGATTTATTTTCTGGATCTCCAAATTTTGAAGTTTCATATCGGACATATCGGAAACTAATTTTGTCACCAACACATTCTGTTCTGCCATAAATTTCGATATAGTTTGCTCTTGGTCACTTTTCCACGATGACAGCATATCTTTAATTTCCTACTTGAAATCTTGCAGCTGATCGCTCGTAGAATCAGCTCGTGGGCGTTTATGACGTGCATGTACGTTGGTAAACTCAGGGTCATCAACAGCCTGCACGATATTCGGGACTGACTGCGTCTGGTCTATCGGAGTATTCGTAGGGTTTTAAGTGATTTATTCGGTGGAGGACGCTGCATCACCAACAATTGATTATTCAAAAGAATACCGCTTATACAAATAAATTGTTGTAGTTGCGTAGCCGATGTTCGAGCTTGTAGCAGAAGACGTCACCAGTCGTAGCACTCGTTGCAGAGAACGTCACCAGTCGTAGCACTCGTAGCCAGTCAGTCGTAGGTGATTTACTATTTCATTGAGTGTGCCAGGTAGCAGCGTAGCTAAGCGGCACCGTGCGCCCTCGCTCGCAAGTTCGATCCCCGTCAGACGTTTGCAAATACACCAGTCGGAGCAATCCTCTAGGCCCAAATTGTGAATGCAAAGTTGCAAAAACAATTGTCCCTTTCTAGACCCTCCCAAAACGCGTGGTTAAGCCATAAGAACTTAAGAAACTAAGAGCCAGAAAATTTATCGAATGCTTTGTATGATTGGATTTGGTTGGTAAAACACAATTTCATCATGGCGAAGTTCTCTTTTCTATACGAAATACTGTATTTCGGCTATAAGCAACAGTTTAATTTATCCATCCCTATCCCTGATTACTTCTGCGGGCTAATTTTGGTCATCTCATTTAGGACATTTTGTGCTTGTTAAGCATTAAAAAGGGTCTCAGAAACACTTAACAGAAACTCAGACTTATTTATAACAACAACAAATTTATTTATTATTATTATTTATTAATGCCAATTTGTATTCAACTTTAACAATTAAGAGTTAAAAATTAAAACATGCAAGACTACAAAAAGTAAGAAGAACAATCAGAAAAGAATAATCACTTCTCTTCTCATCTCAGCTCGTCCATAAAACTTTGCAAGGCAAACTAAAAAGAGAGTTATGAAAACTATTAATTAGCAAAGAGTTTGCAACAAATAATTAAGATCTTATCGTGATTATCGGCAATATTTAGAAAGTATCACTTCGGTTTTCAGTCGGATTCGCGCACGACGAGTTCCGTACCATTATCGCAAAAAACGGCAAAAGATCACGTTTGTTGTATGGGAGCCCCACTTAAATATTTATTTTAATCTGTTTTTAGTTATAGCGGCAACAGAAATACATTTGTGAAAATTTCAACTGTCTAGCTATCACGGTTCATGAGGTACAGTCTGGTGATAGACAGACAGATAGACGGATAGTGGAGTCTTAGTAATAGGGTCCCGTTTTCACCCTTTTTGATACGGCATCCTAAAAAGATAGATTATCAACAGAGAAAAGACATTTTATGAATAAGAAAAGGAGTAAAGTTGTGTTTTTAAATATTTGCATAATTTCCTTTTTCCTACCATTTCTTGACGGCACATTTTGTCTTGTTCAAAGTTTCGAAAGTTATCAATGTTATAAATGAAAATGTTCACATACTATGAACCACGCACCAAGGCAGGATTAACCGCGATCCATGATAATCTTACAGTCCAATCAGAGATACTATCGTCACGAAACAGCAGAACCATCTTGAAACAATGGTCGTCCAACGATAAAACTGACTTCACAACACAGTGTTAATAAGGGCTCTAGGATCTAATTTTATGTATCAAATGGAATGTCACCTTGTCTGCTTATCTTATCTTTTTAACCCCCGACGGAAAAAGAGGGGTGTTTTTAGACTTATAAGTTTTATGTGTGTACCTGATTTTTGTATGTGTTTATCTGTCTGAGGCATCATAGCTCCTAAAAGGATGAACCGATTTTTTGTATGTGTTTATCTGTCTGAGGCATCATAGCTCCTAAAAGGATGAACCGATATTGATTTAGTTTTTTTTTGTTTGAAAGGTGACTTTATCAAGAGTGTTCTTAGCTATGTTTGATGCAAAGTGGTTCAGCCGTTCTAAAGTAACTCTTTAAATCGGGCTGTTTTCGCAAGATATCGTGTCATATTTACGTGTTCAATAGATTTTCCATCGAAGCGTGTCTACTTCTAGATAAATTATTTCGGTAATTTATAATATATTTCGCTAATAAAAGTGTTTCGGTGGTTTCTTAATTTTTTTTATTTTACTTTTTGGTAATTACTAGCGCTAACATTTGATCTTAGCGATAGCAATGGTGAAAATGCCAAAATCTAAAGGATGGGTCATGTGACATTTTGATAGCGTTTGACATTCCTATACAGTTTGTCTGGAGTCTATGGTCTTATTGATTCTGTCAAGTAAGCAACAGAGGCCCCAGACAAGTGACATTCTATTATCAGAAACGTGGCAATAGTGATTGTCAAAAAAGCTAAATTGTATGGGATTGACAAGCGATAACGAAAAATCACGTGATCAATCCCTTACATTTTGACTATAGCCTTTACTGTCATCGTATGTTACTTGTCTACCATCTCTATTTTAACCGTAATAATATTCCCATTTCAATTATCACCGTGTGCTTCACGCCACAATGAAGCTTTGTCCTAATATGTAGAACATAGAACTAGTTTCAAATTCAGCTTTAGTAAACCCTGTTCAAAAGCTACCAAAACCGCTCCCAGTTTACAATAGGTGTTGTTGTATCGCTTTAGCTTTGTATAGCGTGTGGTACCGACAGCCTTATCTGGTTTCAATAGTGAGCCATGATAATGAAATTTGCAAAAGTTTACGTTAAAATCGACATACTCGGTCTGAGTATCGGTCAAATATTAGATAAGTATTGTCTTTTACCCGATTGCCGAAGGAGGGTAATGTTTTTATCAGTCTATGTATGTATGTATGTTTGTTTCTATGTGGCGTTCTAGAGACCAAACACGTTGGCCAATTTTAATGTTTATTACGTCAATCGATTCGTCTTAACCATGCAAATGTCACTAGCTACATTAAAATTGATAAATATAAAGATGGCGGATTTTGGGCACCATATTGTGGGGGCCCAATTTTTTTCTTCCGGACCCATCGCGTAGGCTATCAAAATAAATGGTTTTAAAAGGTGATTTCAGAAATATGTAATATTTATATGCTTAAATGAACCCAATTCGAAAAAAAAAATGTTAACTAAAAAGTTATATAAGAAAACACAAACGTAAACAAGAAGAAAATCTTGCTGTGAAGTCGGAGGATACACCAGGGTTTTGGTCAGCCAGCTCGCGTATAAGTATCCTCCGACTGCACAGCATGATTTTCTTCTTATATACGTATATTTAGCTTGCTTTTCAAGCAGTCTCGTTATTTAATTTTATGAATTAACTTTTTATTTAATCATGTCAGGTCCAAAAGGAAGTAAAAAAAGATAACCCAGTCACCAGACAGGATGATTGATAGCAGGGAAAAACTTGTTCTAACTGCGAACCACGCACCAAAGCTGCATGAATTGTATGTCATGTTGATTGCCTCATATGGTACAATAGCTCGTGTGAGTACCAGCCTTTCAGTTCAATTCAGTTTAAAAAAAAGTACTTTTAAGTGTTTTCTCCCATACAAAGAAACACAAATCTTTTTTTCTCACGCGTGGAGCTACTTATACCGTACGTTAATAATACATAAAGACAGATATACTGGACAAATTACATTTTTGTTTATAAATATTTAAAAAAATAAAAATAAGTTTATTGACACAAAATACCTTTGTATACAATACCAAATACATTTCACATAGTTACATTGGATTTTGGTTAAGGGCGCACAAATAGTGAAAAACCCTGCCTCCTAAACTAGGGGATCCCTGTGACCTAGGAGTCAGTGTTCTATTGTAACTTCGTGTACAAAATAAACCTTTATTTATGTGTTTTAATTAAACCACAATGTCCTGATTTAACTATGATTATGAAAATGTGAGTAGGTGTGTACAAAGGTGGATGCTTGTGTGAGTGGGATGGGGTGTGAAGTAGTGTGGAGTGGGTGTCTTGCGGGAGTGTGTGTGTGGGGGTGTGTGTAGTTGTGTAAGGTGTGTTTGTGTGATGTTGCATTTGTTTTTGTATAATGACAGTGATTATTACGTGCCTACATTATATTATAAATAAGGTCTTCTGTACTGGAATAGTCCTGATTATACAGCCAGTTTTGTAATTTGGTTTTGACTTTGTGTTTGTTTAAACTATTTATTTGGATATGTTTGTTGACCCTTCTGTAAATGAGAGAGCTCATTACATAAAACTGGCGGCCAGCGAGAGCTGTTCTGTGAGAAATAGATGGGCATGCAGATTTGGCTTTACGAGTGGTTGGATCTAATGGAGGAACCTGACCATGCTTTCTGAGTGTCGCATTGAGCACAAAGAGCTGCCGCGCAGTAAGTACCCTGCATTCCGCGTACAATTCACTTGTGGGAAATCTATACGGTCTGCCGAGCATCACCTTGAGCACAGCTCTCTGGGCGCGTTCCAATCCAAGCAGTTTAGTCTTAGCGGTGCCACCCTAAACCGGTATGCAATAACTGATGACAGACTGGCAAAGTGAAAGATACACCATGTTAAATGTTTTGGAGTCAGCGCAATGCCTTAGAGACTTAAAGATATAAATAAGTTTTCTGACCCTTGACGTTAGGCTTACAACTTGAGAGTACCACTTCAGTCCGTCATCAATCACTACATCCAGGTATTTGGTATGACTGACACGAGATAGTGCAGAACATGAACACGAAGAGGAGTCCAAACAGGAATGAGCAAGAATATTTAAATCAGATGGGGCTGTGTTCCTGTGACTAATGGAAAAAGGAATGTAGTTGGTTTTTGCCAAATTAAGTGACAGAAGGTTATTCTGCAGCTCAAAATCGTATGTAGCGATTGTTCTGCATGATATTTCACGTCACACCATGTATCCCCAGAAACCACGATCGCAGTATCGTCAGCATATGTGAATACATTGGTGTTGGGGAGTGCAAGTGTGCAAAGGTCATTTATATATTAAGAAGAGCGTAGGCCCCAACACACTTCCTTGCGCAACTCCGTATGTGATAATTTCTTCATCACTAGTGTATGAATCGATCTTAACGCGGAGTTTCCTGTTTTGGAGATAGCTCTTGAAAAGCTTTTGCGCTGCTCCCCGAATGCCCACAGCTTCCAATTTCGACAGGAGAATAGGATCAGAGACCGTGTCAAAAGCTTTCTGTAGGTCCAAGAATATTGAAAGGTATTTACAACGATCACTTAAATTCTTAGCAACAGTTTCCGGTAGGTCGGCAATTGCATCTTCCGTAGATACACCTTTTTTAAAGCCATATTGGTTGCGCGCAATGATTTGATGTTTGCATAGAAAGTTAAGTAGACGACCGTCTATCAATCTTTCCATAACCTTAGACATTGCCGAAAGAACCGAGATCGGTCTGTAATTATTAAGACAGTCTCTGCTCCCGCTCTTATGCACTGGATGGACCAAGGCCTTCTTAAAAGATTCCGGAAAAATTCCTGACGCTATTGATACATTTATAATACGTGTTATAACGAGAACGAGAGGTTTGCGACATATTTTAAGGAGAAAAGAAGATATTCCGTCCCATCCAGTGGCACTATCATGTCTTAAATTCATGATGGTAGACTAAACCTCAGAATAGTCAACGTCGAGAATTACAAAAGAAACAGAGGAGGACACTTTTGGTGGAGAAAATGGCTGTGAGGGAGCCGCAATTTTAGAGGCTAGGTCTACTCCAATGTTGGCAAAGAACTTACGAACTTGATTGTTTTCTTCGTATGAGTAATCTCTTTTATTTTATTCCATGGTGTTTTAGGGTTACTTTTGGCTTTTACCAACTCAGATTTTTCATATGCTGATTTAAGCTTCCTGAGAAGATTATTACAATAATTTCGGTAACGTTTATATGAGATTTGGACAACATCACTACTGCGTGAATTACGGGCTTTTTTATGGAGTTTATCACGATGTCAAATGCAACGCTTCAGGTTTCTTTCTTTTTTAGGAGCATTGATTATACGTGTGTGTTTTTTAAGAATAGATTGAACTGTGTTTATCAGACAAGTGGCAGTTTGATTAGGATCATTTGTGTTAGTAAGTTGAGAGAAATCCTGACTTTCCATATCTTTTACGACATTAGGATAATCAATTTTTGGGCTCTTATAGTCTCTCTTACTGTCTGTTTCTCCGAACCTGGATCATCGATATATATTAGAAGTGGAAGATGATCAGTGATGTGTGATTCCAATACAAGTATGGATGTAGATTTGTTTGATTTTAGTAGAACGTAATCAATACAATTATTAATTCTAGTGGGCAGGTAATGTCCCGGCAAAAGACCATGGGTGGCGTTGAGGGTTAGGTAATTAGCACATCGTTCATCTGAATTTGAAGGTTTAATATCAATGTTAGTATCTCCGATGCGGTATATACTATTACACGTATTTAATGTTGTAAGCACACAGTCCAGAATGTCTAAGAAAATATCAAAAATTACTTTAGAATTCAAAGAGGGCGAACGATATACGGCGATTATAGCTAGATCGTTATTGATTTGGCAAGAAAGACAGTTATCACCATTGAAAACAGGCTCCTGAACGGTACATTGAATATAGTTTTTTATGTACATTACTACGCCTTCATTCTGGTTTCTATTGTTATATGTTAAGTGGGAGTTGTAGCCATCTAACACTGGAAGGTTTGTGATTTTACTTAACCAACACTCAGTCAATACCAGGACATCACAATCTATTTTGATTAAGGATAGCAACGCCAAGAGTTGGTCAAAGTTCTTTTTATACTGCGCACGTTAATATGCAAAATCGTAGTGGAGTTATTAGATCTTTAAGTATTTTGTACACTCCTCCGGTACACAGCAATGAGCATTTGCAACCGAAATATCGTCCAAATCCGATACAATATTATCTACTAAATTAGTCATTTAATGGATGAATAAAAGAGATCACAAACACAAGAACAAAAAAGGACCATAAGAAGCTTTACTACAGACCGGAAGGAATATAAACAATGCACAGTAAAATTAGTTAGGGTACTGAACCGTATATGTAAGGTTAGTGTGTGAGTAAGAATATGATATGTAAGTGTGAATGTTAGTGTTATTAGAAGATGAACTTGTAAGTATTTGATAGTAGATATATTTATAAGGTAAATTAACGCAAAGTAAAACCACAATACCAATAAGGATAAAAAATAAAAATTCAGCAATCAAAATCAGTAATTGAAATACGTTACATGATATCGAGCTGGAAAGATGACTATGTAATGCGGAGGTTTTAAGTAGTCATTTCTTCTCTTGTAGCTCGATAAGGGTAGCTTCAGATTTGACGAGTATTTGTTGAAATCCAGTTTGCTTGCGCAAAAAGATATTCCCATGTGCGGCCCAACAGAATTTAAAGTCGTGTTTTTTTGCGTGTTCTCTCGTTAAATAAAATAGTCTCTTCGTGGTATTAGACAGGTGTTCATCAACATACACGTCATATTTTTGGCCAGTTATACCCAACAACTCTGTATTAAGTTTGTTGTCGCTACTAGGTTGCTTGTTGTTGAAGCGTCGAACATGAGAAATGAGTTCAGACTTAGCATGGGAACTCGTAAATTCAGCGACAATCGGTTTATTGGTGGCTGAGGACCCTGGAATGCGATAAATGTCACGGATGATGGTCGGTGAAATCGGCAGGTCCACTGTTTTCCCGATAGCAGTCATAATCTTTATGAGGTCGACACTTGACTCTTTATCTTGACTGGGGATATTACGGATCTCAATACTTGATGACCTAGACTTATACTGAAGATCTCCGTTTTTTCCAGTGACTCTGTCATTTTCCTATATTCGCTGCACTCATCCTGGAGTCGCTTTACTTGACATTTCATATCATCATAAAGATCACTAATAGAGGTAATAGATTTTTTAATTCCAATATTTATTTTCTGGATCTCCAAATTTTGAAGTTTCATATCGGACATATCGGAAACTAATTTTGTCACCAACGCATTCTGTTCTGCCATAAATTTCGATATAGTTTGCTCTTGCTCACGTTTCCACGATGACAGCATATCTTTAATTTCCTACTTGAAATCTTGCAGCTGATCGCTCGTAGAATCAGCTCGTGGGCGTTTATGACGTGCATGTACGTTGGTAAACTCAGGGTCATCAACAGCCTGCACGATATTCGGGACTGACTGCGTCTGGTCTATCGGAGTATCCGTAGGGTTTTAAGTGATTTATTCGGTGGAGGACGCTCCATCACCAACAATTGATTATTCAAAAGAATACCGCTTATACAAATAAATTGTTGTTGCGTAGCGCGTAGCCGATGTTCGAGCTTGTAGCAGAAGACGTCACCAGTCGTAGCACTCGTTGCAGAGAACGTCACCAGTCGTAGCACTCGTAGCCAGTCAGTCGTAGGTGATTTACTATTTCATCGAGTGTGCCAGGTAGCAGCGTAGCTAAGCGGCACAGTGCGCGGCACCGTGCGCCCTCGCTCGCAAGTTCGATCCCTGTCAGACGTTTGCAAATACACCAGTCGGAGCAATCCTCTAGGCCCAAATTGTGAATGCAAAGTTGCAAAAACAATTGTCCCTTTCTAGACCCTCCCAAAAGGCGTGGTTAAGCCATAAGAACACTCGAAGTGCGACAGAGATTTGAGACTTCACTAATAAACCAATAGTAAAACAGCTATATGAAACAACACAACACACGTTCGCACCGAACCGAAGCAACGAGTAGATTTTTAATCCTAACTTTAAGTTTCTATGAGTATGGAGCTCGATTTTCAGACCACTGTGCGGCATCGCTATCTTCCGTGGAAACGGGAATATCTCATACCAATATTATAAGATTAGCCATGTCACTGGAGTGTTGTCAGCAAAACTCTTCGGGGAAAACAGGTATACAATTACCCAAAACCGAAGCCTAAGCAGTCGTAACATTTGTCAATTATTGCTGCTGAGTCTGGGTTACATTACCAGTTCGGAGGAACTGTCATTGGGATGATATCCACCAAGAACAACTCCAGCACAAACTTCTGGACTTGATCGGGCACAAAACCCAGTTCAAGTGCAAGTGGACTAGGGGTCGAGTCTATTAGGCGTCGCAAAAGTAACGAAGTGCTTTTAACGGGACTTGAAAATAATTGTCAAAAAGTGGGTTTACTAAAAACCACTGCCGAAACGATCACCACAAGCATAATATTTTAATATCACCCACTAATGTCACATACATCATCTAACACCGCGGCACATTGCGTGGCGCCGGTATATCTGTCTGCCAACCGCAGCACAATTATATAATCACAAATTTGCCATCAGGAAATTAGAATTGAATTAAGCACTTCTTTGTATACCGCATAGGTGGTTTTTCTGTCTGGTCCCGAAATAATCAGGCTGCTATTAATACTGACTCTGGAACAGGAAAAGTATAATTGCCCGTGTGGGAAGTAATTGCTTTTAAAATTTTGCCTTAACCCACCCCTTTAACCACTTTAAGGGATGAAATTAAAAAAATCCTGAAATACGAGTTTCTCTAATTGTATTGAAGAGCAGCAATACTAAATTTCAAGTAATTTTGATAATAAACAATGTATTTGTCATACAAACTTTAACATCCCTTTTAACCCCTTTAAGATATGAAATTCATAAAATCCTTAAATAGGTTTTCTTTAATTGTATTGAAGAGCAGAAATACTAATTTCAAGTAATTTTGTTAATAAACAATTTATTTGCTATACTTTATTTAACAGCCCTTTTTACCCCTTTAAGTGACGAAATTCAAATAATCCTGAAATACTTATTTGTGTAATTATATTATAGAGCAGCAATACTTAATTTCAAGTAATTTTGATAATAAATAATTTATTTGTCATACAAACTTTAACACCCCTTTTTACCCGTTAATGGGATGGAATTCAAAAAATCCTTAAATACGTGTTTCTTTAATTGTATTGAAGAGCAGAAATACTAAATTTCAAGTAATTTTGATAATAAACAATTTATTTTTCATACAAACTTTAACACCCCTTTTTAACCCTTTAGGGGATGAAATTCAAAAAATCCTAAATTTAAACGCTAAATACTACATTTCATTCATTTCAAATGAAAAATGACCGAGTTTCATACAAACTTTAATCCCCTATTTCACCCCTTTAGGGGATGAATTTCCAGAAATCCTTTCTTGAATGACGCCTACAGTATAAAAGTACCATCCTCCCAAAATTTCAAACTTCTATCATTAGTGGTTTAGGCTAGGCGTTGATATGTCAGTCGGGAGATTGCCTTTTATATATATAGATTATCCAGGCTGAGTTAATGCCCATTCGGGACCACAACGCGTATACTTGGGTAACGCCGAAAAGCAATTAGGTACGTAGTTTGTTAGTGCGGCGTATAAATTATTTTTATGTTACCTATGCCTATGTATTTGACAGCTTACAATTTCGGTTACGCTGTTTTAACCAGCGGTCATGTTAAATGGTTTGGCCACAAACTCTTTGGAAAATATTGTTATTTTTAGGGTTCCCCAAAGGGTAAAAACGGGACCCTATTACTAAGACTCCACGGCCTGTCTGTCTGTCTGTCTGTCTGTCTGTCACCAGGCTGTATCTCATGAACCGTAATAGCTAGACAGTTGAAATTTTCACAGATGATGATAAAAACAGAATAAAATATATATTTAGTTGGGGCTCCCATACAACAAAGGTGATTTTTTTCCATTTTTTTGCGATAATGATACGGAACCCTTCGTGCGCGAGTCCGACTTGCACTTGGCCTTGGTAGGATGGTAAAAATGAATAGCCGGTTAAAGAGGTGAAAGCATCACTAAGGAATTGGAACAAAATATTGAAATTACATTTGGTATTGTGCTTGTACTTTCAAAATATGTTTAAAGTTTCGACTTTTAAAGGTTTTACTTTAAATTATCACTTTATGGCCGTCGTTCACACAGGTTTACCACGAAAACTATGATACACATAACATATTTTAGAAATATTTGTAAGTATGTTAGAACCATGTTCCTTGTAGCCTCCACCCGATCTATTCCCACCTAAGAATTGGCAACTGAATAAAAAAACGGGCGTGTACTTTAAAAAATAAGGTTTTAATTTGCAAAACCAAACTAGATTAGCCGGAGGCACACAAATATTTGTAGGTAGTGGGTTACGGACGTCTGTTGTCACTCCTGCAGGGATAGGTACTCTCCTGTAGTAGCAGGAAGCCGGAGATGGAAGCTGGCAGATGATATGCAGAGGTGCTGTACGTCGATGTCTCTGGCAGCTTATACGGCGAGGTGTCAGCCACGACTCGCTCAGCACACCAGTGGCGTAGCGTCAGGTGGGCCTTCGGAACTGCGGCACACGTGACGTGCACGCAGTACTTGTCGAAGTGCTCGATGCCGAAGAAATGATGAAGCTGCAGAAGCGAAGAAGCCGTAGATCCTGGAAACCACCGTTCCAGCCTATTAGATCGTGGCCGAATATTCTTCGTCCTGGGGTACCACCGACGACAACAATAAGAAAGTACCTATTTAAATGTAGTAGTATTGACGTGGTGGCACTGACCAGAACGGAGTTTACATAAATATCAAGCAAGCTTGAGCAAAAAGAAAACAGTAAAAACAATGATTAGGAATCCGTTAAAACGTTACAGACTTATTTTTCAAAATTATTAATAAACTTGAAGGTAGAAGAAAATTAGGTAGCAAGATGCAACATTATTAGCTATAACTGAGGCTATTACTAAATGGTGTTTATTGGAAAAAAGTAATTACATCTGTAGCGTAACGAGAAGTATAGGGGTAGGTACAATAAATAATGATTGGCAAAAGAAATGAAGATGGCAATGATTATGCTTTGCGTAATTTGTGTGCTATTCAAAACTTACCCTAATTCGGGATTTCCACGCACAACTTTAACGGCACTTATTAAACCGTCGTTAACTCGCGAAATAAATATAAGTTTAAAAAATTAACGCTCGTGTCTGCTAGGGCGCTCGACAGGACGCAAAGCAATACGTGTGCTCGCCAATCAGCCTAGGAGCGACTGACGGACGACTGCTGCGCGGGCGACCGCGCGCAATCATTTTTTTATCATTCGATCTATGCGAACACTCGCCCCCGCGCCTCAGGTACCCGCCGCTTTCCAAGTCACAAACAAACAAAGAACGAAGCATTAGTTCATTGTTGTAACGTTTCGTTACATTACCCGCCGTTCCCTCATAAGGATTTTATTTTAATAATAAAATCCGCATGTTATATTTGTTACAATATCCTTTCACTCATCCTTTCACTTCAATCATACCTCATCAATCAAATACCTAATATACAGTACATCACACAATATAACAAATTATGCGACGTGTCCTATCATGCCGAAAATCTATTGACTAATATCCGTCAATGACTTTTGTAACAGGTCTTAAAGTCGTTTAGTAGTGTATGGGAGAATGTAACGAAGACGGAGTTATATTTAATTTGATATTTTCAGGTCCTTTATATGCCAAGACCCTAAGCTCTTACCTGACATATCCTCCAAGACATACACAAGTGGTGATAGTTTTTGAATGACCCGGCACTTAATGTATTTGGGAGCTAATTTTTTGCTAAAGTGCTTATCCTTATCGCTCAGGACGTAAGCACGCTTGTATACGATATCACCGTTATTAAATTCAAAAGCTTTACGTCTTAAATTATAATATGATGTATTTTTAACATGGGCGTGATACAAAGTTTTTTGGACTTGGTCAAAGATAGAACTTAGGCAACCAAGGTTTTCCGCATACACATCGCGAGGTAGAAATAAAACCTCATCTCCTAAGTCTGTATCGGCGTAATGTGAACCACATAATACTATTTCCCGTCCAAAAACCAGAAAAGAAGGTGTAAATCCGGTAGCTTCGTTAACTGAGCTATTTATCGCGAATTGTACCTTCGGAATAAATAAGTCCCATGATCGATGATCACCATCAACGAAAGCAGCAATGCAAGTAATAATAGTTTTATTATACCGCTCCACAGTATTGACCTGAGGGGTATATTTTGGTGAATAGAATGTGTTTGGTACTTTATATTTCTTGAATAAATCTTGAGTATGTCCACTAATAAATTGAGTGCCATTGTCCAGAAAAATACTTTGAGGAACACCGTGAACTAAGAAAATTTGTTCTTCTAAAATTTTAACTATTATCTGAGAGGTTGCTTTTTTAATTGGGAATATATGACAAAATTTGGAAAAACAACAGGTTACTACTAATATGTAACTATTTTGTTTACGAGTGATGGTGATTTGGTAAGGACGAGAGCATTGCTTGGGGCGACCCATTTCACCAAGAGTAGCATGGTTTTGAGTCTTGTATTGAAGACAAGTACTACAGGATCCAACGTACTTTGTTACATTTCGATGCATGCCCGGCCAGTAGTATCTGAGTGCAATGCGTCTATAGGTCTTAAAGATACCCAAATGACCAGCAGTTGGCTCATTATGGTTATCCGCAATGACCTTATCCCTAAGTTCAGAAGGAACGACTTCCTTCCAAGAAAATTCGTTGGTAAGCAAACACTTATTTTTACTAAGGCGGAAAAGAGTGCCATCTCTAATTTGGTAATTGGGAAAATTTTCGGGTTTTGTGACACAGTTATTATAAATGTTCTTATACCAATCATCACTAGAAGTCGCGAATGAATTAGTAGTGACCATAGAAGAAACAGTTACAGCTCTAGACAACGCATCGGGGATAACGTTGTCGACACCTCGACGGTGCTTTATATCGAAATTGAACGAAGACAAGCGCACACCCCAACGTGCGAGCCTTCCCGTAGGGTTATTTAAAGAGAGAAACCACTTTAATGCACTATGGTCAGTGTAAACCGTGAAAGTTTTCCCGTTTTCCAAATAGCATCGCCAATGCTCTAATGCAGTGAGAACTGCCAACGTCTCCCGCTCCGTAATGCTGTAGTTCCTTTCTGCCGCCGTTAAAGACTTGCTCATGTAAGCTATGGGGTGCTCTTTTCCATTTATAGACTGAGTGAGCATACCGCCTATCCCATAGTTACTTGCATCCGTATGCACCTCGAAAGGTAAATTGTAATCGGGACAAGAAAGAACTGGCGCGGAAACTAAACATTCCTTTAGTTTTTTAAATGCAACTTCCGCCTCATCAGTCCACCTGAAGGGTGGAGTGTTCTTCTTATTCGAAGTCAACTTGTTGAGTGGTCCTGCAATTGTGCTAAAGTTGGGAACGAACCTACGATACCATGTAGCTGTGCCTAGAAATCGCTTTAACTCCCTGCGATTAATAGGAGTTGCGTAGTTAAGAATGGCTTCAACCTTTTCTGGATCGGTTCGCAACCCGTTCGCATCAACCACGTAACCTAAGTATTTAAGTTGGCTTCGAAAAAACTCACACTTCTCCAAGTTGACGGTTAGGCCTGCCTTACGCAATCTGTCTAAAACGCGAATTAGGAGGGACACATGCTCATCAAAACTATTGCTAACAATTATAATGTCATCTAGGTAAGCAAATATCCTGTGGTCTACGTTACCCAGCAACTTATCTACAAGACGCTGTTGCGTAGCGGGAGCATTTGTCAAGCCAAAAGCTGTGGTCTTGAATCTAAGTGTTCCTCGACCTGGGACGTAAAAGGCCGTTTTGTCTCTGTCCTCCTCTGCAATGGGTATTTGCCAAAAAGCTTTGGATAAATCAAGGCTAGTAAGAAAACGAGCGTCGCGCAGATTATCCAAAATTTCAGCAATGTATGGTAAGTTGTATGCATCTCGTTTTGTGACTGAATTTAACTTCCTGCTGTCAAGACAAAAACGAGGCTGACCATTCTTCTTAGTAACGAGGAGTACCGGAGACTGCCAGGCACTTTCACAGTGCTCCACCACATCTAGATTTAACATCTCATCTACCTGTTCGACAAGGATTCTCTGTTTTTCAGGAGATAGCCTGTAATATCTTTGTCTAATAGGAGGAGAATCGCCAGTATCGATGCGATGGGTTAAAACGTGCGTACGGCCCAAGCCTTTGCGCTCAAATGAAATGTCCCTAAATTGCTCTACAACGTTATCAGCTATAGCGCGTTGAGACTCATCTAAACTGTCGTAAGAACGAATAAAAGTTTTATGATTATTATTATTTAAATCTACTAAAGGATTAGTTGACAACTGAACAGAGCCCAAATATTTCGGACATAATTGGAAGGCGCGCCAGAAATCAATACCTAGAATAAGCGATGATTGAACTTCTGGAACTACATAACACTTAATTATGTGAAATTGCTCCTCTAAATGTACTGGTACATTAATGTAGCCAATACTCTTTAGTGTTTGACCACCAGCAGCTACTATCGAGGGAGTATCATCAGTACAAAGCTTAAGGCCACGACTGAGTAACGTGTTATGTGCATAATTACCCAATATTGTAACAGCTGACCCGGAATCTAGGAGGGCAGACGCCGTAATACCATTTATTTTAATATCTATATATGGTCGCGAATCACCTGTAGGCTTAGCTTGCAGGATTGATGAAATTTTGTAACTGTTGAAAAATAAATTAATTGTTTTCAACCAATTATTCCAATCATCCCTATTAAAGCGACCTTCTAACGTAGACGATTTGACACAATCCTGCAAACCTAGTTTTTTGGTTTCTGATCCCTGTTACATTTCGGACAATCTGGTTTCTTGACACCTTTATGTCCACACTTAAAACACATAATTTCTTTACTTTGACAATCCTTGAGGCTATGCGAATCGTTACGACATCTAGGACAATATGGCAGTTTCGCATCAGGAACTGTATTATTTTTATCTATAGCATGTAAATATCTCTCATTAACATTAGCATTATTTGAATTTTGTTTGTTACTATCCAAGTTGGTTTTATTGTTTACATTTTTAGAACTAAAATATTGATTTTGTTTGTTAACTGTATCTGATCTTTGTTTGTATGCAAATTCTGGTGCTAATGTGTCAGAAGTAGCAGCCGAAGGTTCTCGGAACTGAACCATGCGTGACTGAACATTTTCAAAGTTCCTGCAAAGAGATCTCAACTGTTCAATAGATGTGATTTGAGATGCAGAGGCTAGAGTGCTCGCATAACACGGTCTAATATTGTGTAAAATCACCTCCAGTTTGTCCTCCTCCGCAAAAGGCCTCGACAAGCGTGAAAACATCCCCGAAATGATGGACAAGTAAATCGTAATGTTTTCCGTTGCCCCCTGAGTCCTAGACCGAATCTCAGATAAAAGACGGTAATCGTAATCCGCTTTGTCGAAGTCCTGTACCAGAAGAATGACTAGTTCATCCCAAGATGATACTTGTTGCTTTACGCTTCTGAACCAATGAAGTGCATCGTCCACAAAAATATCGGTTGCAAATGAAAGCAATTTTGAATTCGTAATGTTTCGAGCAACGCTATATTCATTTGCTCTTTGTATAAAGGCACGCACGCAAGTCTTACCATCAAACTTTAGTTTTGTTAACTCAGAATGTCTTGAACTACCCTCACATGTCACTGAAATATTAATTCTTTCAGTGACCTGCGGGTCAGAAATTGGGACGGCAGCTATGAGAGGGTCAGTACCCTTTGCCTTTAGTGATATGAAAATTTCATAGTACTCCTTAAACATTCTCGTACATTCCGTATGCACATCTATAAATTTCTCATCCAAAACGATCCTATTCAGCCGATGATATAGGTGATGGAAAAGATTTTCCATTCGCCCCAAAACATTCCTGTCCTTTGTGTCCACATCCAGACTAGATTTAATTTTATTTAATATTTCCAATGAATTATTCAAATCTTCAAGGGGGTCTAGATGGGAACACAAAATATCCTCAGACACAAGAACCTGACTAAGTTTGCAAATCTGCCGCCTAAGATCCGCCACCGTACTAGCCGGGGTTTCACCTCTTACGGCTACCTCGTATTCCAATTCTGATTTTTGCAACGATAAATATTTTATTGGGTACGCCATAATAATAATAATAAAAAAAAAATATCAACCAATATTAAAAAGTTGTAAATAGCACACAAATTATAACGAATTAATGATGAAAGTACTCCGTTCTGTTACAATCAACTTTAACAGAACAGAACGCTGTGTTATATGTTTTATGATAAGATCAATTAACAAGCAACAAAAGAAAAAAGAAAAATGCGTATGAAAAGAAAAAAAAACGTGCTAAAAAAATTTTTGCAACTGGTGTGAAGGTAGTTACACAATAAGTTTGAGAAGCAATATGATTCCAAAAAAACTATACCCGCAATATTTAACGAAAATAAAAAAATCAACCTGTATTTTTTTTATACAGTTAAGAAAAAGAATAACTAATATGACAAGGTTAAAAAGCTGTAATTAACAAAAAAATGTGAACATTAATCTTCACCCCAGTTACTGCACACACAAAAATTAACAAAGCGTTTTACAAAAGAAGAAAAAAAATATATACCCACTCACCGTACAATAACTAACTACTAACTACAGAAGCGAAAACAGACAGAACCACGTAATTGGGCGCCAGTGTAGCCTCCACCCGATCTATTCCCACCTAAGAATTGGCAACTGAATAAAAAAACGGGCGTGTACTTTAAAAAATAAGGTTTTAATTTGCAAAACCAAACTAGATTAGCCGGAGGCACACAAATATTTGTAGGTAGTGGGTTACGGACGTCTGTTGTCACTCCTGCAGGGATAGGTACTCTCCTGTAGTAGCAGGAAGCCGGAGATGGAAGCTGGCAGATGATATGCAGAGGTGCTGTACGTCGATGTCTCTGGCAGCTTATACGGCGAGGTGTCAGCCACGACTCGCTCAGCACACCAGTGGCGTAGCGTCAGGTGGGCCTTCGGAACTGCGGCACACGTGACGTGCACGCAGTACTTGTCGAAGTGCTCGATGCCGAAGAAATGATGAAGCTGCAGAAGCGAAGAAGCCGTAGATCCTGGAAACCACCGTTCCAGCCTATTAGATCGTGGCCGAATATTCTTCGTCCTGGGGTACCACCGACGACAACAATAAGAAAGTACCTATTTAAATGTAGTAGTATTGACGTGGTGGCACTGACCAGAACGGAGTTTACATAAATATCAAGCAAGCTTGAGCAAAAAGAAAACAGTAAAAACAATGATTAGGAATCCGTTAAAACGTTACAGACTTATTTTCCAAAATTATTAATAAACTTGAAGGTAGAAGAAAATTAGGTAGCAAGATGCAACATTATTAGCTATAACTGAGGCTATTACTAAATGGTGTTTATTGGAAAAAAGTAATTACATCTGTAGCGTAACGAGAAGTATAGGGGTAGGTACAATAAATAATGATTGGCAAAAGAAATGAAGATGGCAATGATTATGCTTTGCGTAATTTGTGTGCTATTCAAAACTTACCCTAATTCGGGATTTCCACGCACAACTTTAACGGCACTTATTAAACCGTCGTTAACTCGCGAAATAAATATAAGTTTAAAAAATTAACGCTCGTGTCTGCTAGGGCGCTCGACAGGACGCAAAGCAATACGTGTGCTCGCCAATCAGCCTAGGAGCGACTGACGGACGACTGCTGCGCGGGCGACCGCGCGCAATCATTTTTTTATCATTCGATCTATGCGAACACTCGCCCCCGCGCCTCAGGTACCCGCCGCTTTCCAAGTCACAAACAAACAAAGAACGAAGCATTAGTTCATTGTTGTAACGTTTCGTTACATCCTATAATTTATCTAATGAATGAATTTACCTGTTAGTGCTTGTGATACTTTATATCTATACGTAGTATAGTAGTATCAGTTTAATACATAGTATAGTAGTTTTAGTATTACTCGCGCTTCCCACGCATAAATGAAAAAATAGAACGTTACGTCATTATGTTCACATTATTTCGAAGCTTCATAAACCGCTTTTGTGGTTCTCCACATCTTTTCGGGACGTTAAGAATAATGCTTAATGTAGCTGAAAATCATATGGCGGAAGTGACAATTTGATGGTCCATTACCTACCATAACGTTACACTATACTTTATTCCATCCATCGTAAAGATTTAGAGGCCATTACAAAAATGGATGCAAGTATGATAAATTGTGCACATTTCTAGTAATGTTTTGGCTAGTGTATTTGCGACGATAATAAGAAGTAGTTCTTGAAAATATTGTAGCACTCTACATTAGTGGTATGCACTTTATTTTTCGTCAATATTTAGTTCTTAGATTGTGGGTCAACAATCGGCCACAATGGTTGAATGAATTTTTATGTTTGGAACACAGGTAAACCAGACCAAGATACTTTTTGATTCCGGTATTATCGGTATCGGTAGGATAATTCACGATACCTACGCGTGAGAAACCGCTAGAAAAGCTAGTTTTACTAGTTATTGAACTTATGATTAACATTGTTATTCAAATCAAAAGGTCATAATACAGAAAGACATAATTATCAGAAAGATCAGATCAGTCAGTTATATGAATACCTATTCAAAAACTTACCTTAATAAAAACCTTTTTATTCAAAGCCCTATTTCTCAACCTCAAAAACGATAATCCAGACAAGACTTAAGCATCCAATTTCTCAGAATTGAGTATCTTCACAAACAACACAAGATCGATGGCAGTTTAAATCGCGACTAGCTCGCGCCGCGGCGTTGTCCGCAAGCGATACGGAGAACGGCAATTTACATTAATTCGCTTTATTTTTGTTTCTACTCGTTCTTCGTAATCCCTGTCATATTATGCAAACTGTTCCCCGTGACCTGGTTCTAAACGGGCAAATAGTTCTGCTGTAAGAGCCTAATAAGGACCCTATTGTTATTGATATTAGTTAAATGGAATTTAATTGGACTAGTCTGGTGTATTTAGGTAAGGGTATGGTTAGTTCGTGAGCGCTTCCTTTTTTTATTTATAAAAATTTGCAGTCTTTCAAAGGCAGAATATATAACTTATATGATATGATATAAAATATGGGTTTTTATCTTAAACGCGGCCTTACCGCTCATACCTGCTCCATCCCTATTGACCCTAGATACGAAACTATCAAACAAATGTGGATTTCTCTTACATTAAATGGAAATGAAATTGCTTTAGGCACACGCCCGCCGTCCGCAACGATTCGACTTGGACCTTTTTCTCGACGCCATAACTGACTCCTTTAACTCCTTAGTAAAATGTGATCACTATGTACTGCTTGGCGAATTCAATGTTAACAATACTGAATGCTAACGAGCTAACTAAGAAAGTATGTGAGTTTTTGAATAGCCTGAGCCTAAAACAACTGGTAACTTCGCCCACCCATTTCACAGACCATAGCGAAACATTGATCGACCTTGTCTGTTCGAATCTCAACCACAAAAAAAATATCCGTTGACCCCTATGGCTCAATAAATGGTCATTCACTTGTTGTGTGCGATCTCAATATTCGACGTAGTAAATATAAACCCCATACAGTTGTATACAGACCCATCAAGCAAATAAATAGAGAAGTACTAGGTTGTGATTTATCGCGCATACACTGGAACAACATTTGTGACCTGCATAATGTTAATGACATGGTTGAAGCATTAAATGGAAACATCTTAGCAATTTTCGATGCGCACGCACCGGTCAAGAAAAGAACCGTCATATCCCTGGATAACAGACACAATTAAATTGATGATGCGCTTGCATAATGACGCTCTGACCAAGAACCGTAAAATGAAATCCAAGTCCAAAAAAGCGTACTACAAACATTTGAAATCTCTGGTGTTAAATTCCAAATTTATAGAAAAGGTTGCATATTTTAAATTCAATATTAATAACCAAATAAAAAATCTGAAAGCATAATGGCAAAATTTGAGAAGCACTGTATTACCTAAGAAACAAATAGATGACCTTCCTTCTCACGTCAGAGATCCAAATCAAATCAATGATCACTTTATGAGTGTTCCTGGTAACCCTTCCTACAATATATCGCAGCGCACTTTCTTTGAGTCTCATCGTTATGGTGATGATAGCTTTGCATTTGTGTTACAACGAGTAACGGCTGATCAGGTTTTGCGATACTTCCGCTAGCTAAAATCTAACGCTGAAGGCTGTGATGGGCTTACGCTGAATATGCTTTTGCTTACACTCCCACATACACTAGAAGTCATCACTGACATTGTGAACAGCTCAATTGTCTCAGCAACCTTCCCTGACACCTGGAAAACTGATATCGTTAGGCCATTGCAAAAAAAAAACAAATTCGACTGACTTAAAAGACCTTAGGCCTATTAGTGTTCTGCCTTGCCTTTCTAAAATTGCTGGAAAGGCGGTATGTCAGCAGCTTTTAAAATATCTAGAAGATAAAAACATTCTGCCTGAGCTACAGTCAGGCTTTCGCAAACAGCGTGGTACTTCTACGGCTCTTTTGAACGTGACAGATAACTATCAGCACAAGATAAGGCCTTATGTACACTACTTGTCCTACTTGTTTTTTCGCGAGCTTTTGATTGCATAAATATAGATCTGTTTCTGTCAAAGCTTAGCTACTATGGATTTGACCAAAATACGATTCACTGGTTCCAAAGCTATCTCACTAACCGACGTCAGCGTGTCGACATACAACTAAGCAATGGCTCATCTCTTGTTTCGTCACTCACTTATGTTTACAGAGGAGTCCCACAAGGCTCAATACTGTGCCCCATCATCTTTATTTTGTATTGTGCGGATTTCATAAATGCCCTGAAGCAATGTAGTTACCATATACTCGTATATGCTGATGACGTACAAGTCTATATATACTTTAAACCAAGTGACTTTGACATTGCGATAAAGGATCTAAACGATTATCTTGACAGGTTAGCACGTTGGGCAGAAAATAATGGTTTGGTACTTAACCCTACTAAAACCAAATATATGTTGTTTGGAACCAAGAACCAAATCAGTGCAGTGCCTGCAACACTCAACGTTGCCCTGCTGGGTGAGTCGGTCAGTCGAGTCGATGAGGCCCGTAATCTGGGTCTGAACATGGACGCTGGGGTAAGATATGAAGCGCACGTGTCAGAGTCAGTGTGCACTTGTTTTTCCGGCTTAAGGTCCTCAATAAGATAAGGCCTTATCTTTTAGAGGAGCTGCGGATCCAGCTGGCAGAGTCTCTCGTGCTGTCGAATCTGAACTATACGGACGTAGTTATTGGCCCTCGACTGCTTGCAAGAACTGATCGACTGATTCAGAGAGTGCAAAACGCCTGCGCTCTATTCTGTTTCTCAATCCTACCTAGAAGTCACGTAACGCCATTTTTAAATAACCACTCAATCCTTAAGATGAAGTCGCGTTGTAAGTTTCACTTGGTATGCCTACTTTTTGGAGTTTTAAAGTACAAGCAGTCCGAGCCTTGAGCCGGAGTCGAGCAGCTAAGCTGTATAATAAACTTGGCTGGATCGCCAGTAGAAAAGAATGCGCGAGGAGACAGTGCTCACAGCAACTCTCCATTCAAACGAACAATACAGCGGCTTTCAGAGGAAGTTTTAGATACGTCGCATCCAAATGCTGGAACAATATTCCCCCGCCGATAAGGAATCTTAAATGCCTTATAACTTTCAGAGTTCGATTGCGGCAGTTTCTTATCGCATCACAGAAAAAACTGGGAATGACTATTTTGAACACGTCCATTATATAACTGGCTGTCATGTACTTGCCGAGCTGTCTATTTGGCTATTTAGCGTATCTCGTGGTCAAATCCTGTGAGCAAGGGATATAGACATTTAGTAATTGAATGACTTGTGGATCTTTTGTGTGCACATGTTATTTACGTGTATGTATTTATTTACTGTAGGCATATTTAATTTTAGTCTAGCCAAATCGTTTACTTTATTTGGACCTACGCCCTCATTTATTTATTAGTTATTGTGAGATTATTTATTATTTTATACATTTAACTTTACAAATACCCAAGCAAGTAATCAAAACGAATTTATAACACATTCAACACGCCTAAGAACTGGAACTTTTTCTATTGCAATTTTTTTTTTTTTTTGTAACTAATAAATTAAAGTTGCGGGTATACTTACGTGAATTACTCTACGCATAACAAACTACTACAACAAGTATTGCATTCATCTTTATTTGCCATCATCTCAGACACATCATCTTACTCACGGTCCTACCTATCTTTTGTCCTTCCCCTACTGTAATAAAACTTCACATTCATACTCAAAACTACTCTTACGACCGCGAAATTTTATAGTATTCAAATTAATATATTGATTTATACATTTACAGATTTATTTCAGCCGTTATAAGAGGTTTGTTAAATACAGGTATTCGGGTCCCAAGCCAGGAGCTAAACACCGGGGCCCATAGCAGCTTTGGGACTCCTGGACCCTGTCTGAACCTGCACCCCACGAAACTGCCGTAACGCAGCAGTGGAAAGCTAGGGATTTGCTCCTTATTGGGAGATATACTGGTTCCTATTACTACTGGGCTTAAATAGCAATTACAAATGGGTGAAACACATCTCGATTCGATATATTTCGACAAGAACCCGAATTCATCGTGAAGTGAACAAATTTTCTCTTTCGACTCTTGTCAAATGTCAGCTGTCAATTCGTTGACAGCCCACTGACATGGTGTTGCAATTATATATTAAAAATCGGGACGAAACAAGGTTCATGCCCGACTACCTGCACCTTTCAGGATTTTCACGTGGCCAATGATAGAGCTGTCCGAGTAACTACATACTGAGGCTCTGGACAAGTGGCATTCGATGTCAGCGAAGGCGAAAGTCGAAATGTCATAATGACTTTTTGATTGATCACTTGATATTTCGATACCGCTTTGCCATACAATTTTGACTGTCTGCCAATTGCTATCGCCACGCTTTCGATGATAGAAAATCTGAATGATTCAAACTATAGTATAAGTTACCCCAACACGAAAGAAGAAGAAGAAAGATAATGATACATTATTGTTCATTAACCGGTTGAATGCCGTAATTACCGAAACAATTAAAAAGCCATTGTTGCTATCGTGGATCCGTTTAACGCTATTCTTACATCGTCAACCAAAACCAATGCGAGAGCTTTTCGTTTTGATATGCCTCCTCTAGTTACTATCCATGCAGGTTTATATGACCGATGGAACCCTTATCCGTCTTCAAGTATTCTTTTCTGAGCACTTTTCTCAAGTATCGTAACAAGCTACTTGTGAATAATATAGGACGTTATGAATAATTCATGGCAATATGATTATTTCTATTGCGGTGAAAAATCCACTGAAACAAATCCCAAGGGAGTATTGGTCTAGGGATAATCTTTGGCTAAAAAGATCCGTATGGTGCCGGACGTAAAGAATTTCACCATCCCATGTCTTCCCGTGGGTGTCGTTAGAGGCGACTAAGGGACAAACCAAAGAATGGGCAGCAGCGTTCTCTGTGCTTCTATAACAACCATACTGCGATCGCCAACCCGCCTGCCAAGCGTGGCGATTATGGCAAAACCCCCCCCAATGAATAGCACAAATAAAAAATGGCCCCTGGTACCCGGCAGCTTGCCTACCCTCGACTACGGTAGCGGTCGAGGCTACGGCATGGCAAGGGGTGCTAAGAATCTCCGGACGAGATCCGGCTACCCCAACAATCACCGACGACTGGACCTGGCAACGTACAACACGCGCACACTTCGGACCGACGAGAAGGTCACCGAACTCGAGGAGGAATTGAGCAGGTTGCGATGGAGTATTATAGGGTTATCTGAAGTCCGAAGAGAGGGGGAGGACTCGATAATCCTCAAATCCGGTAACCTGCTCTATTTCCCCGGCAGTCCCAGGGTGGTGTCGGGTTTATCGTCCACAAGTCCCTTGTGAACAACGTGGTGAAGATCGAGAGTGTGTCGACCAGGGTGGCGTACCTTATAATCAGAATATCCTCAAGATATTCGCTGAAGGTCATACAGGTCTTCGCCCCAACCTCGGCACACCCCGACGATGAGGTAGAGACCATGTATGAGGATATCTCCAGAGCCATGCATGGTTTCAAAACTCACTTCACCGTTGTCATGGAGGACTTCAACGCGAAACTGGGCAAACGGGACGAGGATGAGCTGCAAGTGGGGCAATTTGGAGTTGGACAACGGAACCACCGGGGTCACCTACTGGCCAGTTTTATGGAGAAGGAGGGCCTCTATATGATGAACTCCTTCTTCAAAAAGCGTGAACACAGGAAGTGGACCTGGCAGCGCCCCGATGGTGCAACAAAAAATGAGATCGACTTCATCATGTCAACCAAGAAGCAAATGTTCAATGATGTCTCTGTGATCAATTCGGTAAAAACCGGGAGCGATCACCGCATGGTAAGAGGCACATTGAACATTAATATTAAGCTTGAAAGGTCTCGACTGATGAAGTCCACGCTCCGGCCAGCACAGATCCAAGTCCAAAACCCCGAGAGCTTTCAGCTTGAACTCCAGAATCGTTTCGAGTGCCTAGGGAGCTCCGTGGATGAATATAGAATCTTCTGTAGATAGCCATTTTTCAACAACAAAGTTGTGCTCAAACTAAGTCCGGTAAGCAAAAAACATTTCCATAAACCAGTTTTATTAAATACCACTGAACTTATTTCTTTTTAATCCTAAGATCCCGACTCCGAGAATGAAGTTGTAACAAGACTGCAAAAATAAGGCTATACATGAGGAATACATCTTAATAAACAGGAAGCATATTTCTGACCGATCGGATCTCGTGTCTAGCCGAAGTCACTAAATGGATAGGTACAGAAGGTCAGCTCCATACAAAACGAAATAAACGCTCTGAGACATACAGCGCGTGCAAACTATTGTAGATATGAGCGCCGATGGCCAATTCGACGGCGGCAGTGTGGTCTAAAATCTACGGCAGCGGCGGCGTCGCGGCGGAGTTGCCATCTCTTAGATAATATTATCAGAGGTTTTCTTTTTACATAAAAAATAAGAAAAACAATTGTTCGTTTCATGTAAAGCTTTAAATTTGTTAATAAAGGAACATAGGACATACAAAAGTGTAATTGCTAACACATTACAACTTAAATAAAAAAATATCAATATTATCATCTAAATGAAAATGCATACGTATATGCTAGCAATTCTACCAACTCTATTTATCTTATCATTTATATTATTAACTTCACAGCGCTTAATTTAAATTTCTCTCCCGAATAAGCCTAATTCCAAAAAAGCTTTTAAATACGCTGCGGCAGATTAAGCAGTAGACTGAAAAGTATAATCTGCCTCTCTGGTTAGCGTTTGTTGACTACGAGAAAATCTTCGATTTCATCGAGACTGTACTGCAGTTTTCCAACTGTGCCAGATTGACTACCACCATGTCAGTCCGAATTGAAGGCCAGACCTCGAAACCTAACTTTCTGCAGCGCGGTGTGATACAGGAAGACGTAATTTCGCCAAATCTATTAACTGGACACAAAACGGTTCAACTGATACACAGGTGTATGTCTTCAATGTTCTGGACTGGAGAGAGCTAGGCATTAACGATAGTGGCGAGTACATTGCTCACTTTCTGTTAGCCGACGATATGGCTGTGATCACAGACTGGGCCTATGGAGGACCTCAGTACAATGACTGAAGTCCTCAGTATGGCTTCCAAAAGAGTGACCTTTAAAATGAACATGGACAAAACAAAGGTCATGTTAAATATCCATGAAACACCCATTCATATTAAGAGCGGCGAATCTTCACTTCAAGTTGTAGACCAGTGTTTCCCAAACAATAGTCTGAATTTTCACACTGCCCCTTTGTGACCCACTCAATACTTTTAAACCCAAGCTGGTTACATTAAGTAAAATAAAACACATTTTTTGTTAGTAAAATGACTTCATGAAAGAGAATTGCATTTATAAAGAGTATGTATTTTTTCGGTATTGCCAAAAATGATTAAACGCTTTCATTGGTGAAAATACTCTTTTCGAAAGAGTCCAATAATTTTTCGCAATACCGAAAAAAAATAAAAGGAATTTGTCTCTTTTAGGACTTCTGTTCCTATCAACTCTTCTGTGGCGAGTATTTATAATGTCCTTCAGGAAATTAGACGATCAATGGGCTCACCCCGACACTTTGACATAGTTCTCATTGTGTGACAAGATTAAGTGGTATCATGTTCCGGTCATGACATTTGTCAGCAACTTAGATTTTATTGGCAGCCGCGGTATGTTCAATAACTTAAACGGTATGAGAAAGATCGTTTCATAAGATTATGAATAAGTTCTGGAGCTGAAAGGCGTTAAACAAATTTAGAAAATTATAACTTGATAGGCTTTCAAACTGACGCTACTTGGCCTAGATAGAAGTAAACCTAACTAGATACTTTAGATTGTAATAAGTATTCAAGTCATTGCTTTACTGAAAACAAAACTACTACGATTGATTTATTTAAAGGTCATTGGGTACATTTGACCCGGTTCATGAAAGACTGCGTACAAAAACGAAATGGGTTTTATATTAATGAACTTGGTCTCACTTTTCATTATGTGTAGATATATTTTTTTAATGGCCGGAAGAAAAGATGTATTTAACCATTGTTAATAACCCGGTGGTGCACAAGCATCGTTGACGTGACAGCTTGCAGTTCGTCGCTGCTAGGTAAGGTCGAGGAGTGGCAGGTAGAAAGAAGTCTAACAACTTCAGACCACAACGCTATAACTTTCTCGGTGCGTCTAGAAAAGGCCCTGGAACCCTTACGGCCGATTTCGACGCGCATCTACAACACCAAGAAGGCCAAGTGGTCCGACTTCAACACCCACTTCAACACCAGCCTAGCAGACAGTGACATCACCCAAATCAGAATCTCGAACGCATCGAACCCAGAAGATCTGGAGACAATCATTTCAAACTATACTCAGAACATTCACCACTAATGCTAGGAAGCGATTCCAAAACTGGGGTCGCCCAAACACAACGCCAAACCCCCATGGTGGATTCCTTCTCTAAACCGTCTCGAAAAAGACGCCATGACGAAGAAGAGAAGGATCCGGAACGCAGTCGCAAGCCGGAGACACTTCACCATCCAAGAGTACGTCCTGGCCAAACAAACTTACACGACAGCAGCAACGGAAGCAACCACAGCCAACTGGAAGGAGTTCTGCACGAAGCAGGACCGAGAGAGCATGTGGGACGGTATCAACAGTGTAATAAGGAAGACAGCCAGAACAAAGGAGGACGCGCTCCTGAGAAACAACGCAGGCGAGACGCTCAGTCCAGAGCTATCTGCGGATATTCTGGCAAAAACCTTCTACCCCGATGACTCAACGGATGCCGAACAACCCTACCACATTGCGTTAAGGAGGCTAGCGGAGGAGAAAAACCCTCATGGTCTGTCTGCGGACGATCCGCCCTTCACGGCCGCGAAACTTGAAATGGTTATCCAGAACCAAAATCCGAAAAAAGCCCCCGATGCCGACGGATTAACAGCAGACATCTGCATAGCGGCAATAAACTGCGATAGGGAGGTGTTCTTAGCGAAAGCAAACAAGTGTCTGTCGCTGTCACACTTCCCGAAGCAGTGGAATGTCGCCCACGTGTGCATTCTCCGCAAGCCAGGAAAGGACGACTACACCAGCCCTAAGTCGTACAGGCTTATAGGTCTGCTCTCGGTCCAAGGAAAAATCGTCGAGAAACTTCTAGTGGGCCGACTACAGTGGCACTTCCTCCCAACACTACACACAAACCAATACGGCTTCATGCCACAGCGCGAAACTGAGGACGCCCTAGTGGGCCACTTACAAGCCGAAATCAAAGCCAAAAAGATCGTGCTTTTGGTATCACTGGACATAGAGGAAGCCTTTGACAACGCGTGGTGGCCCGCACTCAAGAAGCAGATGGTAGCTAAGAGTTGTCCAGCAAATATCTACACTCTCGTCGCCTCATACCTGGAAGACCGGAACATCAGGGCCAACTACGCCAGAGCGACTAGCGAGAAGGGAACCACGAAAGGCTGCGTCCAGGGTTCAATTCCTGGACCGACGTTTTGGAACCTTATCCTAGATACACAAAATGGCTAGTATGGGGGTATCTGCCAAGCCTTCGCGGATGACGTTGACCTGGTTTTCTTTGACTTCACAGCCGGTCCCCTGCAGCAATCAGCCAACAGCACGTTAGCCAAAGTATCGGAATGGGGCGTCCACAATAAACTACGTTTTGCCGCGCACAAAACCAATGCGATGGTGTTAACGAGGAAGCGAAAGTACGACGTTCCGGTAGTTCATATGTCGGGCACACGGCTAAACCTGGTTGAGGATGTGAAACTGTTAGGTCTCATGATAGACTCCAAACTCACCTTCAATGCGCACGTGTCTGCGACCTGTAGAAATTCCGCTGACGTCTATAAGCAGTTAGCATGTGCGGCGAGGGTGACTTGGGGTCTGAACAGATAAATAATCAGGACGATATACATACGTGTCGGTGATAGAGCCCATCGTGATGTATGCACAGATTGCGTGGGCCCCCGCAGCTAAGAAACTGATGACAAGGAAAAAGTTTGACGCACTGCAGAGGGGCTTCGCGCAGAAAATCTGCAAAGCATACCGCACGGTGTCTCTGACATCGGCACTTATCCTGTCAGGCCAACTCCCATTAGACCTCCGGGTAATCGAGGCGGCAACCCTTTTCAAGATCAAAAAGGGACATTCCCAAGAGTTTATACCGCTGGGCCGCGTACTGGAGTGCAATGTGCACCACTCCAAAAACCCCCACCCGGCGCAACTCACAACAACCGAGTATGAGTGCCTAGAGAATTTGACTCCCGAAACCCTGGCAACCCACCAAGTAATCGGCCCCCAAATATACACCAATGGCAGCAAGATAGAGGGGAAAGTCGGAGCTGCCCTAACTTGGTGGAAAAACGGGGCGGAGTCAAGGTTCAGCACCTTTGGCTTGGAGCCTCACAACACAGTCTTCCAATCGGAAATGTGCGCTCTCTTCAGAGCTGTCAAGATGGCAAGAGAATCCAAGGCGCCTCTGTAAGCATCTTAAGTGACTCGAAATCGTCACATGACCTGCTGAGGAGACCGTCTGTCACTCACCACCTGGCACTCCAAATCAAGAGAAGCGTCCGTGAAATCAGAGAGGAGGGCAGAGAAATGGCTCTTTTCGCTCAAGGCCGTTGTGGGAACTTCCGGGAATGACATAGCGGATGAGCTGGCCAAGGAGGCAGCCCTAACAAAACTCACATAAGAATACAGCAAGGTCCCCGTTTCGTTCGTGAGGAGGAAGATTCGGGAGGGGACTATAAGGAAGTGGCAAGCGCGGTACGAGTCTTCGAGTACAGGATCGGTCACGAAAGCGTTCTTTCCAGACGTCCTAGCGGCGAAAAGGGCACTCAAAGACGCAGTGCTCACACCGGTCCACGTACAAGTCCTTACAGGAAACGGCGGATTCTCAGCGTATCTCCACCGCTTCCATCTCAAAGATAGGCCCTCGTGCGTCTGTGACCCGAAGTGCGAAGAGACAGTCTGGCATCTGCTCTTCGAATGCCCAAGGTTTAGCCAAGACAGAATAGAGCTCTAAGTAAAATTCGAAACCCAGTTTAGCCAGTCCACACTCCACACCATCATGGGGAGACCGGCTACTAGGATTCCATTCTTGGCATTCGCGAGCAAAGTCGCCACAATCGCAGCAAAGGCAAACAAAACGGACGTTACCTTGCGAAGTCGACCACACAATCGAACACAAACAACCACAACAACAACCACAACCACACAAACAACAACCACAACTACACAAACAACAACAAGTACACCATTGACTGATACACAAATTACACACACACAATCTAACCAACGGCCATTACCAACGGTAGCAACAGCCAGCCTACAACCAGCCCCTAGCATGACTACCACACAATTCCTGGCAAGCGGAGAAGACGGAGTCCCTGGCATCAGACTGCGAGGCGTCGCTCTGTTCATGAACAGGGAACAGGAGAAGTTAGGCATAGGCTTCTGCATAGGCTCAAGTCAAGCTGCGGCCCAAATAGATCTTTCACCGGGCCTTGCCGCCCTGATTAACGAAAGCACCACCAAACGAGCAAGCAAGCCGCGGCCCGAACCATAAGTGTGGACGCAATGGTGGTGGGAGGAGAGAGAGGAGACGTCGCAGACCGGTTTGGCTGTCTAAAGACCTCAGAACATCATGAGGTTGTTGTCTACGAGGATAGAGGGGAAACCCTGAGTTTCCTCAAAGCACCCAGACAACCAACAGCCAGCGCAATGAGCCCCACAACAAGCCCCACCACTCAAAGCGGATCGGAAAGGGTCCAGCAAAAGGCAGCAGCCGAAATAGCAGCAAAGGAGCAGTGCAACACCATAAACCTGGAGGACCGGGCCCGGTCGAGGAGTCGCTTGAAAGCGTTTAACACTTTCCTCAGTGAACTGCTCCCAAGCACCAGCTACGCATCACCATCTCACAAGCAGGAGACAGCACTGGAGAGGATCTTCAGAAAAACACCAAAGGAACCAACCCAGCAAAAGCCTTTTTTTTTTTTTTTTTTTTTTTCGGGTTGGAAAATCCTCATTGGATGTCCTCCGCCCCCCCCAGGGCGGAGGACATCCAATGAGGATTTTCAGAGTGGGTCTGTCAGACTCGTACTGACTAAAAACCACCCCGGTGTTCCATCTCACACCTACACCGGGGGTCGCGGGAACTACGATACTTCCGCAACCCCCGGCTAGTGCCGGCCCGCCTCCGCGGGCCACGATCTCGGGTTGGGGGAGGAGTGAGGTGTTGGACTCCCCCGCGACGTCTAAGAGGGGCGCGCGTGGAACACTACGCGCCGTCACCTCGGGTCCTGATGTGTTGGGGGCGACGGACGTCCCCAAGTCCGTCACCTCTGGACCCATTTAGGGGGGCTGGAAGAGGGCGTTGTGCGCCCTCTGCCGACGCCCGGCGCGTCTGCTGCGGATTGGGTTAGCGGATGAAATCTCCCTCTCCCTCTCCGCAGCCTCCTTCTGCGAGACGACTGTTTCGCAGAAGGATACCACCGCGTCCCAGGACTCCCCGCTGCCGACCATAGACTCGACTACGGCCGGCAGCGACAGGTCACTGCCTACTTCAGAGATGAGGGCACGGCGTGGCTCCTCCCAAGCGGCACACTCTGCCAGCGTATGCCGCGCCGTGTCCTCCCGGCAGTCGACGCAGTGGTGACACCGGGCGTCCGGCTCCCTGTTTATGCGACACAGGTACTTCCCGAAGCAACCATGCCCTGAGAGCACCTGCGTCACCCGAAACGACAGGGAGCCGTGCCTTCTCCCGAGCCAGCGCTCGAGCACTGGCCGGACGGCCTCGATGGTAATGAGGCCGGCGGTAGGGCGTGAAAGCATGTCCCGCCATTCCGCCACCAGGACCTCACGAAGCTGAGACCGACGCAGCTCCATATGTCGCTGCATCGGCCCTTCGCCCCGCGCCCGCGCTTCCTCGCGCCACCGGTACAGTGACGCGAGTACCTTCGCCTCCAGGTCCCAGGGTGGGGATCCGGCCAGTACACAAGCCGCCTCGTAGGAGATCGTGCGATACCCCCTGATGACTCTGACGGCCATAGCTCTCTGCGGCTTTCGCAGAACAGCGATGCTGCCGGCCGTCAGGTCAGTCGCCCAGATCGGGGCCCCATACAGGGCCATCGATCGCACGATCCCCACGTAGAGCCGCCTACAGGTGGCGCTCGGTCCCCCCAGATTGGGAAGCAGCGTTGACAGCGCCCCAGCCGCGCCCAACAACTTGGGCGCCAGCCGCCGAAAGTGGGGGCCGAAATCCCACCGGCTGTCGAGCACCAATCCTAGGTACTTCATGGTAGACTTGACAGCGATTCGAGCCCCCCCGACCACGATGTGGGCATCGGGTGGTGGCGCCCGCCGGGGGCCATGAAAGACCATGGCCTCCGACTTGTTGAGGGCCACCTCCAGGCCAAGGCGCCGTATGCGGCTCACCACCTGTGAGACCGCAGCCGTCGCTAACAACGCTGCTTCCCTGTACGAACTCCCCCGGGCAGTGACCAGCGTATCGTCCGCGTAACACGTCAGGTCCACGCCCGGTTGGAGTTCGCCTCTCAGCACCCAGTCGTACCCGATGTTCCACAGAGGCGGGCCCAAGACCGAGCCCTGTGGAACACCGCACGACATGCGGTGCTGGTTTGCGACGCCATCACGTCCCACGTAGGTGACACACCTCTCCGCCAAATAAGCCCCGACGATGCGGCGGAGGTAGGGAGGCACTCGGTGATATCGCAGTGCCTCGCGAACACAACTCCAGGGAAGGGTGTTGAAGGCGTTGGAAATGTCCAAGGACACCGCCAACATCACCCCACCCCGGGACACCGCTTCCTCCGCCAGGACTCTCACCTGCGATATTGCGTGGATGGTGGAGCGCCCATGCCGAAAGCCGAACTGGCTTTCGTCCAGGTCCGGCCCCTCTCTGCACAAGTGGCTGACGAGGCGGACAGCGAGTATCCGTTCGAACAGCTTACCCACCTCGTCTAGCAGCACTATGGGCCGGTACGCGGACGGCGAGTCCGCAGGGCGCCCCGCCTTCCTGAGCAGGACCAGACGACCAGATTTCCACAAAGTGGGAAACTGGCCCCGCTCAAGGCACGCTGTGAAGAGTCCTCTCAGCCAGGGCTCTAGCTCCTTCAGAGCGAGGGCTAATACGTAGCCGTGGATCCCGTCGGGCCCCGGTGCCACGTTCTTGGCCCGGAGCCGCATCACGGCCGCCCTCATCTCTGCCTGTGTCACCTCTGGGACGCTGATGGCGTCCTCCTCTGTAGACTCTGCGGCCGTGGGCAAAGCCATCGGCGGCGGGATGTGCTCCGCTCTCGCCGGGAAGAGAGCTGCGACTACCTCCTCTAGCAGCTCGGGTTGGAGACTCTCCGTAAGCGGAGGCGCGGCGGCTCGAAGTTTCCCTCGAACCGCTCGATAAGGGCGCCCCCACGGATCCCCGTCTAGAGTCTCCAATATCTCCTCCCTGGCTCGCTTCTTCGCGTCGCCGATGGCCAGCCGCAGAGTCTCCGTCGTCGCGCGGTACACCTCATACCGCGCGGCTTCTTCTTCAGGGACCCGACGACGTCTTCTCCGATATCGGGTGTACTGGCGTCTGGCCGCTACGCACGCAACACGCAACTGTGCAATCTCGGCGGACCACCAGTACACCTGGCGCCTCGCTGACTGTGCGTGGACCCGGGGCATGGACGCGTCGCTGATTTGCGTCATCGCCCCGCGGAACCGCAGCGCCTCCTGTTCGACGTCGACGGGTCCGGTCGTTGCCGACTCCCGGATCCAGGCCTGGACAATGGTGGCCTCCTCGAGAAGTTCCCTGTCGATGCGCTTACGCGCCCAGCGCGGACCGTCCGTTCGCGGGGCCGGCGTACCGCGGCCGCCGGTGGTCTGGGTGGAGACGTCGAAACGGATATATCTGTGATCCGATAACGTCTCCACCTCCACGGCGACACGCCAGTTACGGACACGGCTCGCGACAGCAGGGCTAGCAAACGATACGTCCACTATCGAACCGCCCCGCTGTCGTACGCACGTTTGGACCGAGCCCCGGTTTAGTACGACCAGGCCGGTAGTAACTGCCCACTCTTCCAGCACCTCACCCCTAGCATCGGTTACCGGAGATCCCCACGCCGAAGACTTGGCGTTGAGATCCCCTAGCAACAGCACAGGATGAGGGTGGAGTCGGCCTACGACAGCGCCCAACTCGACAAGGAAACTCTCGAAGTCGGCGAGACTCTTGTTGGGCGAAAAATACGCACCAACTGTGCCAACGCCGTCCGCGAGCGCGGCCACCCAGCCATGCGGTCGTGGAGTTGTGGACACCAGCCCGTCAAAACTAAACTAAATTAAAACTACTTAACTGATTTATAAAAATATTTCTTTACTATACGAATTTCTGAAGACACAAAGTTCAAGACGTATAACGGTTTGACATTTCCAAAACGTCGTGAAAGAATTGACGTTCTTGTTTCGCATTTGTTTTGCGCTATCAGTTAGTACAAGATGTCAACCTTCGATATTAAGATTATTTGGAGAACAAGATAGTCGACAACATTTTCAATTAGTAGCAATGTCGCCTCATAGAATATCTACTATTACGGCAAACAACAACGCTATTATAGCGGTTAATTGGTATCGGGTCATTGCAGCTAAATTATTATTACTACATTGGAGTATTTACAGTTAGCAAAATAGAGCGATATATATATTTGGAATTGCTCAATAAAATACGAGGATTTTGCGTTGTTGGTGACAGAGGTAATAGGTTGATAATAATAATCTAATTATGCTAATGATGTGCATACATTTTAATAGCTATTTTGCACAAATGTTTCCGTAACATGATGTCACATTAAAATAATATGGAACAGACTAATAATGTTATCTCTAACTGGTATTTCAGGAACGTTGTTAGCATAATTAGAACTGAAATTATTCGGTAATTAGCTTCTGTCCACGGAATCGCCCGTGTGGATGAAAATACTGTAGGAGAGTTGTGGAAGGAGAGTTAAACTAGATTTTAGTTGGAAATACACGGTATATTGTAGCTATTTCTTAGTATCAACCAGAAGTGTCACAGTGTACAAAAAGTCAAAAATAAAAACCTATTCCAAACAAACTATCTTTTTAAATTGAAATTTACTTAATACAAAACAAGTTTGTATATCCAACACGCCCCTATAAATTTAAATTTAAAGGTATCCAAAAGAAAACTCAGCTGACCTTAACACCTAAGCCATTTAAACACTTATAATGTTTAACACTTGATAACGGCTTAGTAAGCACATCAGCTAACATGGATTCAGTGGGTACATGCCTCAACTCAATATCGTTCTTGTCCCTCAAAATCTCCCTCACGTAATCAAAATCAAAATCAATTTATTTTTATTTTACATAGGCCTACATGGGCACTTATAAAACGTCGACAAAAGGTGCACGGTTCGGGTTGGTAGTTTCCTATGGAGAAGAACCGGCAGGAAACTCCATGGTTACTCTCTTAAAAATGGTTTGGTTTTACCATATTTCCATGTTACAGCATTAGTACTATGGGGAGACAACGTAGGCCCGACAATAAGTCGTAAGGAAAAAAAAAAAAAAAGAAGTTTATTTAATATACAGGGTGTCCCAGAAATCGACGTCAAGCCGTAAATGGGTGATAGACCAAGTTATAACAGTTCTCAGAAAAATACGAAAAAAAATCTATCTCATGTTTTAAAAAAATTATGTTCACTTTAAAATTTACTAAAAAATACAATCCCTGTAATGGTTCTTTAACTCCAATTGCTACAAATCCCATAATTTATCTATTTTTTTTATTATTATGTAATCTTGAATAATGCTTGTGTAGATTTTTGCCTAAAATTTAAAGCCAACTCCTCCTACTTAGAAGAAAATTAAACTTTTTCAAAACCAAATTATTCAAATTTACTGTTTCGCCCAACTTTAACTGACTGTACTGAAAAAAAAATGTACTACGCTAGTTTGGCAAGTAACATGAAAAATTGGCGCATTTAATAAGGATTCAAAAATGGTGTAACACTTGCTAGATTACGTTTTCAATAATGGGTCAAATTTTTTTTTGTAAATAGTATCGGTTTTTACCCAAAATGTCCATACTTCCTTAAAATGACTTTAGCTTACCTAAAGCTTTGCTAAACTCCGTTTCTAATTCGATAGAGACGGAGAGAGTCATTTTACGAAGTGTGAGCGAGATAAGAAATCGAAATTTTACGTAATTTAAGAGCAAAGTTATGATAGTGATTCAACCTTTTTACTTTAAGTCAGGACCAGTTTTCTCATCTTAGAAAAAAAAAACAAATTATCAGATTTAACGACGATTCGACGAGGCGACGATTTTTTACAATTTTTTTAGTTTTTTTTTTTTTTTTTTTTTCTCACTGATAAAGGTGGCGTCACTCTCTGTCTCGCTCACACTTCGTAAAATGACTCTCTCCGTCTCTATCGAACTAGAAACGGAGTTTAGCAAAGCTTTAGGTAAGCTAAAGTCATTTTAAGGAAGTATGGACATTTTGTGTAAAAACTGAGACTATTTACAAAAAAAAACTTGACCAATTATTGAAAACGTAATCTAGCAAGTGTTACACCATTTTTGAATCCTTATTAAATGCGCCAATTTTTCATGTTACTTGCCAAACTAGCGTAGTACATTTTTTTTTCAGTACAGTCAGTTAAAATTGGGCGAAATAGTAAATTTGAATAATTTGGTTTTGAAAAAGTTTAATTTTCTTCCAAGTAGGAGGAGTTGGCTTTGAATTTTAGGCAAAAATCTACACAAGCATTATTCAAGATTACATAATAATAAAAAAATTAGATAAATTATGGGATTTGTAGCAATTGGAGTTAAAGAACCATTACAGGGATTGATTTTTTTAGTAAATTTTTAAAGTGACCATAATTTTTTTAAAACATGAGATAGATTTTTTTTCGTATTTTTCTGAGAACTGTTATAACTTGGTCTATCACCCATTTACGGCTTGACGTCGATTTCTGGGACACCCTGTATAACAAAGTTAACAAATGTTAACTAACATCTAGAAGGCCTACAATGTTCACACATTCACAAAATAATCGGTAAAAGAATCTATATAAAGTTAAAAAAATATATATATATAACTAACAAGACTAAATTTAACATGTGGCACAAATGTTGTTGTCAGTGCTGTAACTATTCTTTGCAAAGGGCTATAAAGGTGATTGCGAACTATTGTAAAAAGTCAAATTAAAAGAAGAAAAACAAAAAAAAATGAGATTGATAATAGTTAGAGACATCCACATATTTGTGCCGTTTATGAGTTACCAGGGAATCGCATGCGCAGAAGGAGCTAAAGCCAAAATGTTTATCTTCAACGTAGTCCTTGATTTTATAATATACTTTTTAAATAAGGACACGTTTGATGTGATTTTTGAACTTTCCATCGGTCAGTTCTATAACTGACTTTGGCAACTTGTTATAAAAGCGTATACTGTTTATAAGAAAAGACTTGCTAGTTTTAGTTAATCTGAATTTGGGTATTACAAGTTCGTGCTTACTGCGTGTATTTAAATTATGTAAGTCGCTTCTAGTTTTGAAAAGCCCTCGATTTTTGCGGACATACAAAATACATTCCAAAATATAAAGTGAAGGTAGAGTTAGTATATCGATCTCTTTAAATTTATCTCTGAGGGACTCGCGAGGACCCATTTTATAGATCGCGCGGATTGCCTTCTTTTGTAATAGGAAAACTGAGTCAACATCTGCTGCTGATCCCCACAGCAGAATGCCATAAGACATAATACTGTGGAAATAAGCATAGCATACTAACCTAGCTGTGGCTACATCGGTTAAGTGCCTTATTTTCCTTACTGCATATGCAGCTGAACTTAACCTTCCCGAAAGAGTTCTAATGTGCGCGCCCCACTGCAATTTTGAATCGATAGTAATCTCTAAGAATACAGTTTCCGTTATAATTTCAAGATTTTTGCCGTCAAGATTTAAGTTTAGGTCACGTTGTGGTACATTTGGTAAAGAGAACTTAAGACATTTTGTTTTTTTCGCATTCAGTAAGAGATTGTTAGCTGCGAACCATTTTGAGAGAATAATTAGACTTTCGTTGACATGTAAAACATCCGTATCTTTCCTATCTATTTTAAAAATTTGCGAAGTATCATCAGCAAATAGAATTATATCCGATAATTTGGCCAACTTAAAGGGGAGATCATTAATGTAAACAAGAAAGAGGAAAGGGCCGAGAATTGAACCTTGGGGCACGCCCATCTTGACTAGAGACCCGGAGGACGTCGCCCCATTAACATTTACCTTTTGCTGTCTGTTTGATAAATAGGAAAGCACGAGATCAGCAGCTTGTCCTCGAATTCCGTAGTGGTGTAATTTACAGATCAGTGTGTTGTGGTCGACGCAGTCGAACGCTTTTGAGAGATCACAGAAAACGCCAATGGCATCCTGGGACTTCTCCCATGATTCCAAGATGTGGCCGATGAGTTTTACTCCTGCGTCCGTTGACCTTTCGTGAAACCAAACTGCTGACTATGCAGGATCCCATTAGAATTGAAGTGAGACAACATCTGGTCCAGCATGATTTTTGCATAGATTTTACTCAATGCTGGAAGCACGGATATAGGTCTATAATTAGAGGGATCACTCTTACAGCCTGATTTGAAAATTGGTACTACTTTACTGTGCTTCATTAAGTCAGGAAACGTGCCGCTGTCCAAACATTGATTAAATATGCCTGTAAGGACAGGTGCAATCGAATCAATAATATCTACAAGAACCCTAACGGATATCCCCCATAAGTCTTCAGTATTTTTTATATTGAGACTTTTGAACGCGTTTTTAATTGTATCAAGACATATTGGTTTAAATTTAAAGGTTGGTATGTCTTTAGTAAAGTTTTCTTTAAGAAGAGCTTCAGCTAATTTCGATGAGGAGGGAAGAGACTTCGTAACCTCTAATGGAATGTTGGTAAAGAAAATTTCTAATGTCTCAGCGACTTCTTGCTTATCAGAAATGGTTTGATTAGTTATTTTCAAAGACAACTCATTCTGATCGCGTTATTGTGTCTTTCCAGTTTCTCTATTAATTACTTGCCACACAGTTTTTATTTTATTGATAGAAATACCAATCTTGTCAATTATTATTTGAGATTTTGCTTGAGCGCAGACTCTTTTAAATATTTTGGAATAGTTTCTAACATAAGTGTGAAAAACTTGATCGGAAGTCAAAGATTTTTCGTAATATAAATTATATAAGATATCTCGGCTTTTTCTTATGCCCACAGTGGCCCATTCACTAAATTTCGATTTGGAATTGTTGTCTTTAACTGTTTTTACAGGACACGTTTTATTGAATTCTTGGCAAACTGTAGAAAACAACGTGCCGTTATTTATATTGGGGTCTTTTGAATCAAAACTGGCGCTACAAAGGTTGCTAAAAACATTATTATTAAAAGAATTTAATTTATTTTTAGTAAGAGGTCTTAATCGAATTGATTTAGCTTGGTTTAATTTTTTATCTGACTCAAAAGATACTAGTTGACCAGTATGGTCTGACCTAACGCCACTAGTTAAAAACGATTCTTTAACTTTACAATTAGTGAATACATTATCTATGCACGAAACTGAAGTTGCTGTTATTCTTGTCTGTTCATTAAATAAATATTTTATGTTAAATGATTTGAACAATGAAATGAGCTTTCATTTTTCAGGTGAATTGATTAACAGATCTATATTTAAGTCACCACAAACAAAAACTAATTTATTATCTCTGAAAAGTTTACATAATAATTCTTCCATTGTAATTAAAAACGATGACAAGTTTGATGCTGGTGGTCTGTAAACACACAAGATAGTATGCCCCTCGACCTCTGCACATGCTACCTCACATAAGCGATCAACAGAGTAAGCAGTGATATCCTTCCTTTCCTTATATTTGAGATGACTATTACAAAGTATCAAGGTACCACCACCCACTGTGGATCTGTTGTACGTGCTGGCAACTGAGAAATTATTTACATTAAACAACATCCTATCTGGTTTTAACCAAGTTTCACAAAAACATAAGATATCCATGTGGTATTTATCTACTAACAATACCACGTCTAAAATTTTGCCGGAGAAGCGATTTATATTTTGATGATATAGTAAAATATTACTATTCGTCTTCTCTTTTGTCGGCTCTAATCGTTTAAAGAATCAGTAGTACTATAGGAAAAACTGGATAATACTGTTAAATCACTAAACCTAGTCTCAGATAAATCATCAATAACTGCGTGTATATTAAAAGCTAACAATGTAGCTAATAAATGTCGACTATTTTTGGGAAGAAACATATGGTTCCCAATCAAAACAAATTCACTAACAAAATTGTTGGTGTCAAAAAACAACAAACGGTCACTATGACGACAAGATAAAATATGCATCAATTTATTTAAATTAGAAATGTATTCATTTTCATGAACAAGTAACTTGCCAGAATAGGGCAATGCACATAATATTAATTTGCCTAATCTTAACTTAAGTAGGGTGTCAATACCATTAACTTTTCCCTTTACCGGAAGACGTTGCGTTGGAAGGCCTGCCACCAGGTGGACCGACGACCTGGTGAAGGTTGCAGGGATACCTTGGTTGCAAGACGCACAGGACCGGTCAAAGTGGCGACGCTTGGGGGAGGCCTATGTCCAGCAGTGGACGTCTTTCGGCTGATATGATGATGATGATGTCCCTTTTTGTTACACTAAGGCTATTTCCAATAAGAAGTACTACAGTAGTTTGCTCATTCAATTGTGTCTGTTGAATTTTATGAATAAGCTCATTAAATTGCAGTTTATGATAACAATGACTCACTATTGTATGTTTAGAACGGTTATTTAACAGAGATCCAAAACCTGTTCCCAATCTATCAGAATATACTAAGACATTACTTTTGGTGGGGTTCAAAGTTGTTGCAGTATGATGGATGGGTAAAGTTGTAGAAGCAACATGTTGTGACATGAGAGTTGGTGGAGCGGCAGCACAACTACAGGTGAGGTTGTTAGTCAATGATTCATACCTCTCTGCATTATAATTCACCAGGTCCACCAACTCACAGGCCTCCTGCTTGCGTTCACTTAGCATCTGTTGACTACATTCATATTTACAAAATATTTCCGTAAGTGTATTTTCCCTAATCAATCATTCCCTTTGAAGGTTTTGAATTTCAACATCATACATTTGTGTACTAGTTTCTAACTTACTATTACATATATTTAATTGTTTTTTCAAGTTTCTTAAATCTTTCCTAAGGTTAACATTATATTTGTAAACACTTTGAGTTTTTAAAAGTTTCTTATATTTCTTAATACTATTATTGATTTTAATATATTTCTTAATTTTATTATGACTACTTAGAATTGGACATTTAGCAAAGGTATCATCCCCTGTAAGATCTATGGTAATGGTGGGCCGCTCATACTCCAGTTTGGATACATTATCCATCAGCTCATTGTACAGGTTACTGGTGTTAGAAACCTCTTCGCTGACCTTCAGTGAGTCGATGGAGGTAATGGTGTTTTGAGCCTTGCACAATTCTGCTTCTAGTACAGATATACGCTTCAGTGCCTGGTCATGAGTGTCATGGCACTGCTGATAATTTGACACCAGTTGACGGACATGGTGATGCTGGTCCAGTATATCCATATGCTGGGAGTGTAGTTGTGCAAGCTGGTTCTTGAGTTGAGTGTTTTTGTTTACTATTCACTCAATTTCAACTTCACTTTCTTCTCGTTCCCGCAGTAGCTTGTTGCACTCATTTCTAGATGAATCCAGCACTCTCAGCACTGCACACAGTTTGTCACTCATGTCACGAACGGTAGCTGCCCGGGTCATCATATTGACTGTTTTCCTTAAGCGACACCTGTAACGTGACAGGAAACAGCTGAGCATGTGAACAGAATACTATGTTAATTGAAAACTTGAGAAAGTAGGTGGGGTTTTAAAGTTAAAAAGAAGTAAAATGTTTGAAAACAATAGAAAAGTTTCAAAAAAGAAGACAAAGAAAAAAGATTATAAAAATATATGGAGGTATATGAGAAAAAGAAAAAAATATTTAAGAACGTAGAAAAGTTATTTGAATTAATATTCTCAGACTTAATTATTAAACATTGGTGTTTATTGCTCGATTAGATTTTTGTATAATCCTTATAGGAACATTAGTTTTAGTGGGAACAAAGTCTATTTACAATGCTTATGAACTATGGGGTTTACCTATAATGTTTACACTATATTAAAGATATATTATGTGTGAAGTACGGTTTGCAGTTAATGTTTTGTCTGGGGCAAGTGTTTTCGTCCTCGATTTTGCTTCCACAATTTGTCAAACAAAATGAGACATAAACGTAGCCGGTGTGTACTGGACGTCACTCAGAGCCCTGAGCATTGTATGAGTGGTGTATAGTATGTAAATAATACAGCAAATCAAAACAAAATACTCCCCCGGTTCGAAGAATTCAAATCTACAGTTCAAACGTTGACAGCCGGTACATGATTTAGTGAAATATCACTTGTTATTAAGTTATCACAAAAAAACTGGTCACAAACACTACGTGTGTCACTTTATACGTTGATTCTAATATAAATAAAGAATTTTTAACAAACTAAACACAATAAAACAATAATTTTAAAATAAATTAGTTACGAGGCCGTTTGAGGCCGTAATGATACCTAATATCAATGTGTTTGCTACGTGCATGAAACACAGGGCCCTGAGCTAAGAATATAGCCCCTTGGTTATCGACATGAACAATCAATCACTCGAGCGTACCTCATGATTCCTAGTTCCTTCAACAAGCTATTGAGATACACAGCCTCCTTCATACTCTCTGACAGGCTGACATACTCTGCCTCGCATGTTGAAGTAGCTACGCTACGCAGCTTTCGAGACTGCCACGATATACAGCAACCACCTAAAATAAATGCATAACCAGAATAAGATCGTCTGTCTAATAAACAATTCCCTCAATCAGCATCTGAATAACCCTGCACACATTCACCAGTTCTCTTGTATGCAAGACTGTATTGGATCGTTCCCTTCAGATAACGCAACAAATGTTTCGCTGATTTCCAATCGGATTTTTCAGGATTCGTCAGCTTCTGGGTAAGTTTACTTACCGCATTTGCAATATCGGCTCTGGTTGTATTCGCTAGGTAATTCAAACAACCTATCAGCTCTCGGTAAGGCCATGCCTCGCTGCTCTCATCGCCGCATTTCTCTTCTTCTTTACGTTTGGAATTTACTTCCATATGAGTTGCACATTTATTGCAATTTTCCATGCAAAAACGTTTCAACAAATTTTCTACATAATTTTCTTGTGACAAAATAATGACATTGTCATTTCTTTGAATATCTATGCCTAACATATATTTCGCTTGGCCATAGTCTTTCAAATCAAACTCTTTAGACAGCTTCTTTTTAAATTCCGTGATCAAACCTCTTTCTTGACTTGCGATCAAAATATCGTCGACGTACACCAATACGAATAAATAAATATTCCCATTTTGTTTAAAATACAGACACGGTTCATTCAGACTCTGCTTCAATCCCAAATCAGTTAACTTCTTGTTGAGTTTGAGATTCCATTGACGACCAGCTTGCTTCAAACCATACAATGATTTTCGCAATAAGCATGAATCGCAACCACTATCCAATTTTATGAGCATGGTCTGCGCGCGCTCCTTGACCATTGGGTCTTCTCCCTCTCGATTCATAAGCTTAACTAAATTTTATAGTAAGTATAAGTATATCTCCTCGTCCAGGGATCCATTTAAGATCCCGATTGAAGATCATCATTTAAGTTAGCAGTATTAATGTCCAGTTGGTGTATCTCCAAGTTCAATTCAACTGCGAGTGCCATCAACAACCTAAAAGTATCAAATCTAGCAACAGGCGCAAAGGTTTTCTCGTAGTCGCCTCCATACCGCTGGCTAAAACCTTGAGCTACAAGCCTCGCCTTCTTTTTCCAAGACTTGTCGACATTTTGCTTTGTCGTCAAAACATAACGGCAGCCATTCATGATGCATGACATTCCTATTCTGCGGTCTTCCGACTATCTGCCATGTACCTTTCTGAACTAGGCTTCTGATTTCAGATAAAATGGCTTCTTCCCATTCAGGTTTATCACTACCTTTTAAAGCATTCTTTAAACTAATTTCAGCTGAACATGCAAAATCCTCAACTTCATTTTGATCAGCAGAAATGATCGGTTCTGTAACTTCAGTCATTCGATAAACTTTCTTCGGACGGCCTAGCCTACCTGTACGCAATATTCGAGGTCTACCAGGAGCTCTCTTCATCAATCTCTGTTGATCATCACGACTTGTTTCTTCGGACGCTTGTTCAACTTCTGCAGGTCTTGACAAACAATTATCTTGATCATCTCCAGGATATTCTTGACATTCACTCCAACATTCTTCAGTAGTCTCTACTTGCTCTGTCTCATTCTCGCCCCTATCTATGTTCGTCAGTTTCTGGAACATCTTTCCTCGAGAACACAATTTCGATAAAATCCTTATCCTTGTCTTCCGTGAAGTTCACCGGTCTCGTGTCTTGCTTTGAGTTTTCACTTTCGTGGAATTTCACATCTCTCGCAATCATGAATTTTCTTTGCTCTGGAAACCATATTTTGTATCCTTTTGCATTACCTGGGTATCCTACAAAAGTACCTGCGATCCCTCTTGCAGCAAACTTATCCTTTTTCAGATCTTTATCCAAAATATGTACCTTGGATCCAAATCTTCGAAGGTATTCAATCTTCACCGGCTTGTTAAGCCACCTCTCATAAGGAATATCACCATGTAGACTGCTTGTAGGACAACGATTCCTAACATAACATGCTGTATGAACCGCCTCCGCCCAAAAACCTGAGGAAAGAACTGAACTTAACAGCATACACCTCGCCATTTCCACTAAGGTTCAGTTCATTCGTTCAGCTATCCCATTCTGCTGTGGTGTTCGAGCAACTGTCAGTCTTCGCGTAATGCCTGCTTCCTTTAAAAAAATATAAAATTCAGTGTTACAATATTCACCTCCATTATCGCTTTGAAGGAATTTAATTTTCAGTCCCATCAGGTTTTCAACGAGACTTTTATACGCCTTAAAAGCATCTAAGGCTTTATCTTTCGACCTTAGAAAATATACGGTACACCAACGAGTATTATCATCAATAAAAGTTATAAAATATTTTGCACCTTCCATTGATTCACATCTCTTAAGCCCTACAATATCAGTATGAACTATGTACAACTTCTCAGCACAAGGCCCATCGGACTTAGAAAAAGGTAACGCGGTCATCTTATCTCTAGCACAAATATCGCAATTACGTAAGTTTCGTACCTCGGCTACGTCAAATTTAGCACCTAATTTACCTAAAAGCTTAGCAACATCTTTACCGTTCAAATGTCCTAATCTCTCGTGCCAACAACGTACATCAGCATTTGAATCACTTAAATTACAATACTCAGACCTATTTACACTATATAAATTACCCCTACGATATGCCATTAATTTGATTTCACCTTTCTTACCAGTTACCTGAGCTACATCGTTTTTAAATGTAACATAATAACCATCATTGATTAACTTAGCTACTGAAATCAAATTCGTCCTTAAATCCGGGACATATAGCGTATCTCGTAATTCAAATAAGGTCTCCGAGTGATCGTTACATGCCGATAACCTTACAGTACCCTTACCTTTTATAACAGTACTTACATGCGTAGCTAAATTTAGTTCTCCGCTAGTCATTGCCAAAGTGCCCCCGAACTTACTTGCATCATTACAAAGGTGAGACGAGCACCCACTGTACAAAATCCAATCATGCTTTTGAACATTAACAGCGTTAGAAACTTCTAAATCTGAAACATTAAAAATAGTTAGAGTTTCATCTATACATTGTGTTTCTTCAGCCTTCAGGGTATCTTTACCTGCTTTCTTTTTGCAGTCAGATGCTTTGTGACCTGGTTCGTGACATTTAAAGCATTTATACCAAAAACCTTCGTTCCTATCCGTTCCTTTCGTACTATCAGTTTTGTTCCCAGCCTTAGTACTCTTATTAGCGCCTTTCCTTCCTTTCTTGAAGTTTTCTTTACATTTGTATGCATAACGCCTTCATTCTGAATTTTGTTAGCCTCTCTCGACTCGTACTCTTCCAATATTTTGATTTTCAATGCCTCTGGTTTCGGCAAGTTGTCTATCGACTGAATCGCACATCTAAAGCTTTCGAAATTGCCGGGTAAACTGTACAGCAACATTATAGACAGTAAATCATCGTTGATCCGTATACCCATATCTCCTAGCTTATCAACAGCATCGAAAAAGATATTCAAATGTTCGCGAACATTTCCAGTTTCTGCCATTTTGTGCAAAATTATCCGTTTCAAAAGTGTCGCCTTCTTGGCAGGCCCCTTAGAAGCATAAATAGACTCCAGCTTCAGCCACACTTCTCTAGATGTGATACAGCTCCTAATATGTCTTAGCTCGCTCCCACTCATAGATAGAATTATGTCTGCTTTCGCCTTTTCGTCTTCTACTTCCCATTTCTCAGCCTGTAGTGGCTCGGTTGGTTTCAGTACCTTTCCATTAACGTAATTCCATCCATCACTTTTTATTTATATAGCCTGTACCTGGATTCTCCAACTGTCGTAGTTGTCTTTGCCCAAGGGCTCGATTCGCATCATGTTGCTCGTCATCGCACCTCTTTTTTCGATCAGCTACTCGCGTCTCTTATCGACTTTACAATCTAGATTTTTTATTATCCTCTCTACATACGATTACTCTGGGCCCATAACCAATGTAGGAGAGTTGTGGAAGGAGAGTTAAACTAGATTTTAGTTGGAAATACACGGTATATTGTAGCTATTTCTTAGTATCAACCAGAAGTGTCACAGTGTACAAAAAGTCAAAAATAAAAACCTATTCCAAACAAACTACCTTTATAAATTCAAATTTACTTAATACAAAACAAGTTTGTATATCCAACAAATACTACTAGGAAAAACGAATATTATCTCACCAATTCATATTCCAGGAACGTTTGTTGCATACTTTGATCTAAAATGATTGGCTATACTACTTCAGCCCACAATTTCACCCGCGAGAGTAACGGAAACAAGACTGAGGGCCCTCATATGACTTGCATATCAACATTTGGGCACATAACAGAGCAGAAAATCTGAACTCGCGATCACAATGAGGAGTCAAGGAATGCAGTCGCTGGTGCTGAAACATCACCACTACCTATATAAAGTATGGGACGTAAAAATGATGTACCAATCTAAATCATGTCACTTGTGTATTCATCCAAATCCTTTTAACACATGAGGTGTGATTCATTAAAAACATCCAAACATAAGGCATATTAATATCAGTACTATAGGACCAACATTCAACAATGTAATAATCCTACATATTTACATTGGCGTACCAGTCAATAAATCCGTTTATTCAGCGTATATTATGTAACACAGACTCTGGTTTTTGCAGTGCTGGTGTAGTGCAGGATAAGCCTAAAACACGTTGGATCCAAACTCAATCGTTAGGTTTACATTTGCAAAAATCCTATCCATCGCAGTCAGCTCCAAAGGATATTCTATTTTGAAAAGTTAAGAGTGTTAGTTCAATAAAATACCAAATGGATGCACAAAGACATAAATACATAAACTCGCGTCTTTTTCCCATGGCAGGCAGAAGTTACAAAACGCTATTATTACAGAGAGCGCCCGGATAGTGATGTTTCCTGGGTGGAAAAATTATAATTCTATTTAATCCGTCAGTGAGATTATCAAATACCTAATATTAGACATACAGGTCTAATATTAGGTATACTTTATCAAATAAATAAAAACTCACAAAGATAAAGCGCATCAAAGTTCAGGAGTGGGTGCTTGTGACGTCACTTTGTCAGTATAAAGTGTAGCTCACAGTGACGTCTGTTGTATGTATAACTGGCTAATCAAAATTCTGATTTTTTATTTCTTTAACCTTTCAATGTATTTTGAATGTTGTTCTCTTGTAACAACAATAAACTAAGTCAAAACACAACTACGTCACACGATATTTCAACGCACTGTATCATCGTATTTTTTTTTACTGGGCACACACTTAAGTCGGTAAACCAATACTAAAGAAATTTAAATCAAATTAAAGTAGGTAGCGTAGGACCAGAACATTGGATTTTATTTATCAACATGTAACACGAGTAAAGCTGCGGAAAAAAGCTAACCAGACATGACTCTGATAATAACGAGAAAAACATAAAAACCGCAACTATACTCGATTCAATCTCCAAAAAAGAATCGAAATTTAAAACTTAGTTTTGTCTTTGTGTTAAATAGTGGTCTTCTGGTTCCAAGCCAGAAGCTAACGCTGGGACTATAGCAGCGTTGGGACTCCTGGACCCTGTCTGAACCTGTACCCCACGAAACCGCGGTTCGCGACAGTGGAAAGCTAGGGATTTGCTCCTTATTGGGAGATATCCTGGTACCTATCTCACAGGTGAAAGTGGGACAAACATAAGATGTGTCAATCGGACTTACCCTAGATTCCTGCGGTAGACTCCTGGGGGTCGATCAATATCGTGCCGTGAGGTTAGGGGTAGGAGAATAAATTTATAATAAAGGACAATGATTGGATGGGACCACCAACGCGTTCGGGGCCGCGTTCCGGCTTCCGTCAGACACACACGCGTTTCCCACAAAAGCGCTTCGCTGCGCGTGAAAATATATTCAACACCACTCTCGCGAGCGTCCCACAACGCCGGTTGCGACCGGTGGGCGCAATTAACATTTACAATGGGCAAAACATATCTCGATTAGATATGTTTCGACAAAAACCCGACTTCAGCGTGTTCACGTTACAAATTTTCTCTCTCGGCTGTGTAGTGTCACCTGTCAAAATCGTTGACAGCCCACCGACACGGTGTTGCAAGTAAATACCACAATTCGGGACGAAACAATTCAGATATACGATTTTTTTTCAAAAAAAAAAGGTAAAATGTATTTTTGAACACCTTTCAAGATTTATTAAATTTAACGAAGTTCGTCTTCACTGAGCAACTCATTCAAACTCTGACCTTTAAGAAAATAAATACTTAGATATGTTTTTGTTTGCAGAAAATCAAATTCGTTTAATTCAGGAGACTTGTTTTAAAATAACCCTGATAGAGCACCTTAAATGAAAACTTAGTTTCTGATGTCAATTCTCTCGCTCAATCAAAATTCAAATGAAGTTTACACAAAATGAATGACTTAATTTCCTTCGCAATATCATTTCAAGTGAAATATGATGAGCTTAAAACCGATGAAATGAAAGGCTTCATGTAAATTCAGTAATACTCGTAAGTAATGAAAAATGAACATTTATTTTTAATCACCAATTATTATTTAATGGTATTGAATGCCTGAAGGAGCAAATAAAAATACTTCGAGAGCTACAAAATAAAATAAAAAAGATTATAAAATCGTACTAAAGTTGTTGGCACACCGGGTGATCATTAGGCCGAGATATACCATAACAAACCTACCCACGAACCTACCGATCTGCAGACTCCGTAAAAAAATCGCATCTATAACCCACTGGGTTACCTAGCTTCTAACGACATTTTAGTGCGATATTTCGTATCCGCATAAAATATAGGTGAGACGACTTTTTTTGTAAATACTTTCGAGTTTGCCATCGATACAGATATTTGTATAATCACTCGTCAAAATGGCAAATTACACATTCGGAATAATATCGAAAAGAATAGTACATTGTGTATTAAGGGCGGTAAATAAGGAATTACGATCGAGACTCTAGTAGAAGCCCGAAGTCGAAGACTGAGGGCTTTCTGAGTCGAGGTTCGTAATTCCCGTACCGCCCGTGAAACATACAATGTTTTTCATCGCATTTGCGAGTAATAATTATGAATTATAGCTTTAATCAACAAGTCAGCACAGCTATTAATACGAAATACGTCACAGATAACTATATACTAAGAAATACGTGTTTTTTTTTTTTAAGCGTATGGCGATTTTTTGCCACACCACAGATTATACAAATGTTTCGTTCAGAAACGTAAAGGTCAAATACTAACGTAGGTAGTCAGCCATGACGGAGAGTTAAAAAAAAAATAACTTTTTGATACAAATAACTATTAAAATCGATTATTAAGAACATTAGTTGAAAATTTAAGTAACATGTAGCGAGATTGCAAAGAAATTCCTGTTTAGATAACATTTTAAGTCAATTTCTCAATTGCATGTAAACTCCTTGCTTGAACTTGCATGACCTGTGTGCTGTGCTATAAATTGAAAAAATATTACTTACCGCCCTTGGGTTTCATGACAAACAAAAAAGCTCAAGGGTTTTATAAGGGGCATTACGGCCAAGTTAACCTGTATGTTTTGATACTGTTTACGTGCAAGTGTGATGAAAAATAATTTAATAGAGGTATTATACAAAATTTTGCTTATTGGAATCATCATTTCATCATCATTTCAGCCGAAAGAAGTCCACTGCTGGACATAGGCCTCCCCCAGGCGTCGCCACATTGACCGATCCCGTGCATCTCGCATCCAGCGCCTTTTTGCAACCTTAACCAGGTCATCAGTCCACCTAGTGGGAGGCCTTCCAACGTATCGTCTTCCGGTTCGCGGTCGCCATTCCAGAACTTTTCGGCCCCATCAGCCATCCGTTCTGCGAGCAATGTGCCCTGCCCACTGCCACTTAAGTTTGGCAATTCTTCGGGCTATGTCAGTAACTTTGGTTCTCCTAAGGATATAATCATTTCTGACGTGATCACGCAAGAAAATGCCGAGTATAGCCCTCTCCATTGCCCTTTGGGTGACTTTGAGCTTTCTGATAAGGCCCATTGTGAGCGACCACGTCTCGGTCCCATAGGTGATCAATGGCAACACACACTGGTCTAGACTTTTGTCTTGAGACACTGCGGTAAATTGGACGAGAAGATACCACGCAACTTCCCGAACGCCGCCCAGCCGAGTCGGACTCGACAGTTGACCTCTTTCTCGAAATTGGACCTACCGAACTGGACCGTACGTCCCAGGTAGACATAATCGTCTACAATTTCGAGTGTAGAGTCTCCGAACTTGATCGGAGTGGGTGCAACATGGGCATTCACCATGACCTTGGTTTTGTCCATGTTAATTTTAAGACCCACTCTTTCGGAAGCTATACTGAGGCTCTCCATGGCCTCAGCCATGACAACTATGTCGTCGGCAAACCGAAGGTTAGTGATGTACTCGCCATTAACGTTGATGTCAAGCCCCTTCCAGTCCAGAACCTTGAAGACATCCTCCAGCGCAGCAGTGAACAGTTTCGGAGAAATGACGTCCCTGTCTCACGCCGCGCTGGAGAAAGATTGGTTTTGAGATCTGATCCTGAAGACGGACTGACATGGTGGCGTTTTTGTACAAACACTTCAACACCTCAATGTACCGGTAATCGATCTGGCAACGTTGGAGAGACTGCAGAACAGCCCAAGTCTCAATCGAATCGAAGACTTTCTCGTAGTCCACAAACGCTAAACAGAGAGGCAGGTTATACTCTTCGGTCTTCTGTATAACCTGCCGCAGCGTATATATGTGGTCTACAGTGCTAAAGCCTTTTCGGAATCCGGCTTGTTCGGGGGGCTGGAAATCGTCAAACCTGCGCGCGAGGCGATTCACGATGACTCTTGAAAACAACTTGTAGACATGGCTAAGAAGTGATATGGGCCTATAGTTCTTCAGCCAGGCATTGTAGCCCTTCTTGAAGAAGAGTACCACCACACCCCTACACCATGCCTGTGGCGTTTTGCCCTCGAGTATGACGGAATCAAACAGCTTCTGAAGGGCCCTAAGGACCGGTTTTCCACCCGCCTTCAGGAGTTCGGCCGTAATTCCGTCATCACCCGGCCTTGTTGTTTTTGAGCTGTTTCAGAGCCATCCTAATCTCGTACAGGCTGACGTCCGGGATATCTTCTGTATAGTGTCGGGTCAATCTAGTTATTGGGTCGTTTGCTAGACTCGCAACGGGTTTGCTGATTGATTGTTGAGAGAGTTGTACACAACTGCCCATAGAATGTGTCTATCTCCCTCAGTAGCTCCGGTTTGGCGGAAACGATCCTGCCATCGTCGGTCTTCAGTTTCGTGAGTTGGCTCTGCCCCATAGCCAGATCCCTTGAAAACACCTTGGAGCCTTTATTTTGCTCGATCGCGTCTTTAATACGCTCGATATTAAAGCGGCGGAGGTCTCTTTTCAAGGATTTAAAGATCTGTCTTTTGAGCTGCCGGTATTTGCACGCCTTAACTGAAGACTGCAGGATCATCTCACGCCTCTCTTTCATAAGCTTGAGGGTAGGATCAGAGGGCTTTTGGTTTCTATCTTTACGACGGGTCTTGAAAAACTTAGACCCGACCGTATGGACAGCTTCCACGAACCCGTCGCTGTATTGCTAGGCACTCGAAACGATTCTGCAGTTCGAGCTGAACGCTCTCGGGGTTTAGGACCTGGATCTGTGCTGGACGAAGCGTGGACTTCATCAGTCGATACCTTTCAAGCTTAATATTAATGTTCAATGTGCCTCTTACCATGCGGTGATCGCACCCGGTTTTTACCGAATTGATCACAGAGACATCATTAAACATTTGCTTCTTGGTTGACATGGTGAAGTCGATTTCATTTTTTGTTGCACCATCGGGGGCTCTGCCAGGTCCACTGCCTGTGTTCACACTTTTTGAAGAAGGAGTTCATCATATAGAGGCCCTCCTTGTCCACAAAACTGGCCAGTAGGTGACCCCGGTGGTTCCGTCATCCAATTCCAAATAGTTTTTTTTTCCTTCTTTTTTTTCTGCATGAAATGAGCAAGCAATAGGTTGATACATTAATTTATTTGTACTATTGATCTTATTTGTATCGAATTTTTTTTAAGAACATAGCAACTCAACCAATAGCTTAAAAAGAAACTCTTTATCTCACTTGTGAATAATAGAAATGAAAAAGTCACAGTTTGATAACAGGTATCATTATGTGACTAATTGCGGTGAAATTAGAGCCACTTTATGAGCAAGTGTGATGAAATAGTAGATTATTAACCAAGGGGATAAAGCAGTGTCTTCTGTTGCGGGTGACGATTTAAATCGCGAGCGTAACGAAGGACTCGAGTTTTACTCCCGAGCGTAGCGAGGGTGTTAAAAAGAGAGTCCTGAGTGTAGCGAGGGATTTAAGTTTACCCAAGACTAAGACAGCTTTATCACCGAGGAAAATACTCTACTTTTCGTAAAATTTGCGAAAAAAATAACACAATAATAATATGCGATAAGCATTTATTTAGAGCATTAACTTATTTATAAAAATAAATTAAAATAAACAACGTTTATGTATTTGAAGAAAACAAAAACGCGGCAAATTCCTAGACTAATATTTTTTTGTCGGAAAAGCAAAGGCTTGATGACTTACTCTTACGGCCTCGTCGGTTTTCGTAATTTTATGTAATAATCATAACTGCATAATAAATGCGTATTCATTTTTCAAAAAGATGTATAATGCTTTATATACAAACTCAATGGTGTAAACATAGATGTAGTTCAGTATAAATTTCGGTAAGTATTCCAAATTTAAATCACATTCTCTCCCTATAGGATGAATGAAATTCAGTACAATTTTCTTTCCCTGTTTTTAACAGATTAAAAATGACTATTGATATGTTCGCTTTTTGTGGCATAGAATGTCACTTTTTTGAGCAAGTGGTACGAAAAGCTTATTTTATTCACAAAAAACAGTGAAAAAAAAGCATTTTAACCACTGTTTTGGTTTTTGCATTTAGAACACACCAATATATATTCAAACTCCATATACAAACCTCCTTGCTCATAAAATACTCGACACAAACTTCTTGTGTAAAGAATATTCGACTTTCAAACTCCTTCGACGATTTAATTTTGAGTTTGTTTATATTCAGGACGAGAGAATGCCACTTGTCTAGGGTCTCAGGTAATTCGAGAAAATAGCCTGATTGGACATTATTGTACAAGAATATTGTATAACACTATTATCTTTATTTATAAAAACATTTCTGCCTCGTTGGTGTTGTGGTCGCAAACGAGAGGCCACTGGTTTCGATTCCCGGGTCGGGCAAAGTGTTATTGGATTTTTCCATCTGGAATTTCTCAGTATAGCAGCTCGGAGTCTGGCTTTGTGCCCGGTTTATAATAGGCACCTCTTACAAGGGACTTAAACATTACTGGTAAAATAGGTTTACTATAATTGAACCTCTGCCCAACCCTTTGGGGAATACAGAAGTGAAGCTATGTTATGTTTTTAGTTTTTATACCTGCCCTGCAGTCATGCGACAAGCAGGTTTGACGATTTCCAGCTTCCCGAACAAGCCGGATTCCGAACTTTTCACTGCTGCGCTGGAGGATGTCTTCAACGTTTTCTCGTTCGGCTCGGCATCAACGTTAATTGCTAGTACATCACTCACCTTCCGTTTGTCGACGATATAGTGGTCATGGTTGAGACCATGGGAGCCACAGTACAATGCTCGATGACCTCAGTAGAGCTTCTGAAAGAGTAGGTCTGAAAATGAACATGGACAAAACCAAGTTCATGGTGAATGCCCATGTTACACCCACTCCTATCAAGGTCGGAGACTCTACACCCGAAGTTGTAGACGATTATGTCTACCTGGGACAAACGGTCCAGTTGGGTGGGTCTAACTTCGAGAAAGAGGTCAACCGTCGAATCCGACTCGGCTGGGCAGCGTTCGGGAAGTTGCGTGGTATCTTCTCGTCCAATTTACCGCAGTATCTCAAGACAAAAGTCTATAACCAGTGTGTGTTGCCAGTGATCACCTATGGGACCGAGACGTGGTCGCTCACAATGGGCCTTATCAGAAAGCTTGAAGTCACCCAAAGGGCAATGGAGAGGGATAGCCCGGCGTTTCCTTGCGTGATCATGTCAGCAATGACGATATCCGGAAGATAACAAAAGTTACCGACATAGCCCTAAGAATAGCCAAACTTAAGTGGCAGTAGGCAGGGAACATTGCTCGCAGAATGGATGGCCGATGGGGCCGAAAAGTTCTGGAATGGCGACCGCGAAACTGAAGACGATACGTTGGAAGGCCTCCCACTAGGTGGACCGATGACTTGGTAAAGGTTGCGGGAAGGCGCTGGATGCGAGACCCACGGGATCGGTCAAAGTGGTGAATCCTGGGGTAGGCCTATGTGTGCAGTGGACGTCTTTCAGCTGAAATGATGATGATGATGAATCTCCAAAAGGTTATCAACAGATTGCCGGTTAGACCCAATTTAGAAAAGGCCAAAGGACATTGGGCATTTGGTTCGGCCATTTGACCCACGGCGTACACAAACAAAATAGGGCAGAATGTGCAGACAAATATCTCTGCAATACAGTGGTAAAGGTTGCCTTGTGGTTGTCTTGTAGCCAGCGGGAAAGTCTAAGAAAAATGATGAAAACTTGTAGGAGGATTGCGTCAGGTAGATAAGCACGTTAGCGGTGATTGCTAGATCTGAGGCCTAAGCCAAGGTATATAGAAACCTCTGGATGGTTTTAAAAGGCGTAAAACGGCTATTTAATATAGTTAAAGCTAGAAAAATGAATGCTAGATATATCTCAAAAAACATAATAAATAAAAGATGAAGAGACTGCGTGGGATGTTTTTTTTTGGAATTAAACGTCAATGATATCTATATTTTTATATATATTAGTGACGTTGTTCAACTTTGGTAACTCTGAAGTCTAACTGAACGATTGAAAAGGAGATAAAAATAAAAACCAACTGGTTCGGCTTCCTAATTTATAGTTCATATTTTATTACATCACCATAGGGCGATTGAAAGGTTATTGGCTAAAGGCATTGGTATACTAGTTCCAATTTATTAAATAAGTGTCACTTATCGTTGTTTTGGTGGTATTCCACGCGGTGGCGTGACAGTCGTTACGCCGCAGCCACCGATGGCCGCCGGCGATGGTGGCCAGTCTCTTAGCAACCATGGGTTGAGTGCGTTCATCACGCATTCTCTCGCCCAAAACTCTTAATTGAACCTACATGGAAAGTGTTATCTGTATTACCTAGACCTACTGTGTTGTGTACTGCTGGCCAGCATAGTGTACCTAGTCTGTGAGCTGAACTTCTCGAACGTGGCATCTGCATCTGCATGGGAATCGCTGTTTCAAAGGTATGTGGCATAATTAGTAAATTGAACTTTATCCATTGCCTTTCGTCTCATCTGCGTACTTTTCTCCTTCAATTTAGCACTGCTGAATCGGCAATTATAGCCTAGATTACTCTAATAATTTAGGTTCAATCGCGTGTGATTTTACTAGTAATCTTCTAGAGGTTATACGCACCATTTTGGTCCTTCGAACTGGATAAATTAAATTTGGGCCTATTTACAGCCTAATTTTAAGTCCTAAAAGTCTAAATTTAAGCAAAAAGTTTGGGAAATTTCCATATTAATTGCAGATCATCACACAATTCTCACCTCTATTGCGTTGGGAATAAGGCTGGCTGCCTTGCGTGTAGTACTTTCTACCGGCAAATTAATTGTTAACGTAAATCTTTAATTTCACTAATTGAAACTCCGAAAAATACATTTAATTGAATATCAACGTTGATTCATATCGCTAAATAAGTTTATTTAATAAATCAGTTAATTTTCCGCGTAATTACATATTTTTTTTTTCTTTGTAGTATTCTATTTATATGAGATTAACTTACTCAATACATAGAATATGTACAGATTCTTAACCGACAATAAGTTAAGTGTGAAACTTAGAAACAAGTATGGTACTTATTTCCGTAAGCGATGCGATTGTGTTCGTAACGAAATACCTTCGTAAAACGCAATAAAATTCGTGTGAAATAAGTGGCAGTAGGCAGGGAACATTGCTCGCAGAATGGATGGCCGATGGGGCCGAAAAGTTCTGGAATGGCGACCGCGAAACTGAAGACGATACGTTGGAAGGCCTCCCACTAGGTGGACCGATGACTTGGTAAAGGTTGCGGGAAGGCGCTGGATGCGAGACCCACGGGATCGGTCAAAGTGGTGAATCCTGGGGTAGGCCTATGTGTGCAGTGGACGTCTTTCAGCTGAAATGATGATGATGATGAATCTCCAAAAGGTTATCAACAGATTGCCGGTTAGACCCAATTTAGAAAAGGCCAAAGGACATTGGGCATTTGGTTCGGCCATTTGACCCACGGCGTACACAAACAAAATAGGGCAGAATGTGCAGACAAATATCTCTGCAATACAGTGGTAAAGGTTGCCTTGTGGTTGTCTTGTAGCCAGCGGGAAAGTCTAAGAAAAATGATGAAAACTTGTAGGAGGATTGCGTCAGGTAGATAAGCACGTTAGCGGTGATTGCTAGATCTGAGGCCTAAGCCAAGGTATATAGAAACCTCTGGATGGTTTTAAAAGGCGTAAAACGGCTATTTAATATAGTTAAAGCTAGAAAAATGAATGCTAGATATATCTCAAAAAACATAATAAATAAAAGATGAAGAGACTGCGTGGGATGTTTTTTTTTGGAATTAAACGTCAATGATATCTATATTTTTATATATATTAGTGACGTTGTTCAACTTTGGTAACTCTGAAGTCTAACTGAACGATTGAAAAGGAGATAAAAATAAAAACCAACTGGTTCGGCTTCCTAATTTATAGTTCATATTTTATTACATCACCATAGGGCGATTGAAAGGTTATTGGCTAAAGGCATTGGTATACTAGTTCCAATTTATTAAATAAGTGTCACTTATCGTTGTTTTGGTGGTATTCCACGCGGTGGCGTGACAGTCGTTACGCCGCAGCCACCGATGGCCGCCGGCGATGGTGGCCAGTCTCTTAGCAACCATGGGTTGAGTGCGTTCATCACGCATTCTCTCGCCCAAAACTCTTAATTGAACCTACATGGAAAGTGTTATCTGTATTACCTAGACCTACTGTGTTGTGTACTGCTGGCCAGCATAGTGTACCTAGTCTGTGAGCTGAACTTCTCGAACGTGGCATCTGCATCTGCATGGGAATCGCTGTTTCAAAGGTATGTGGCATAATTAGTAAATTGAACTTTATCCATTGCCTTTCGTCTCATCTGCGTACTTTTCTCCTTCAATTTAGCACTGCTGAATCGGCAATTATAGCCTAGATTACTCTAATAATTTAGGTTCAATCGCGTGTGATTTTACTAGTAATCTTCTAGAGGTTATACGCACCATTTTGGTCCTTCGAACTGGATAAATTAAATTTGGGCCTATTTACAGCCTAATTTTAAGTCCTAAAAGTCTAAATTTAAGCAAAAAGTTTGGGAAATTTCCATATTAATTGCAGATCATCACACAATTCTCACCTCTATTGCGTTGGGAATAAGGCTGGCTGCCTTGCGTGTAGTACTTTCTACCGGCAAATTAATTGTTAACGTAAATCTTTAATTTCACTAATTGAAACTCCGAAAAATACATTTAATTGAATATCAACGTTGATTCATATCGCTAAATAAGTTTATTTAATAAATCAGTTAATTTTCCGCGTAATTACATTTTTTTTTTTTCTTTGTAGTATTCTATTTATATGAGATTAACTTACTCAATACATAGAATATGTACAGATTCTTAACCGACAATAAGTTAAGTGTGAAACTTAGAAACAAGTATGGTACTTATTTCCGTAAGCGATGCGATTGTGTTCGTAACGAAATACCTTCGTAAAACGCAATAAAATTCGTGTGAAATAAGTGGCAGTAGGCAGGGAACATTGCTCGCAGAATGGATGGCCGATGGGGCCGAAAAGTTCTGGAATGGCGACCGCGAAACTGAAGACGATACGTTGGAAGGCCTCCCACTAGGTGGACCGATGACTTGGTAAAGGTTGCGGGAAGGCGCTGGATGCGAGACCCACGGGATCGGTCAAAGTGGTGAATCCTGGGGTAGGCCTATGTGTGCAGTGGACGTCTTTCAGCTGAAATGATGATGATGATGAATCTCCAAAAGGTTATCAACAGATTGCCGGTTAGACCCAATTTAGAAAAGGCCAAAGGACATTGGGCATTTGGTTCGGCCATTTGACCCACGGCGTACACAAACAAAATAGGGCAGAATGTGCAGACAAATATCTCTGCAATACAGTGGTAAAGGTTGCCTTGTGGTTGTCTTGTAGCCAGCGGGAAAGTCTAAGAAAAATGATGAAAACTTGTAGGAGGATTGCGTCAGGTAGATAAGCACGTTAGCGGTGATTGCTAGATCTGAGGCCTAAGCCAAGGTATATAGAAACCTCTGGATGGTTTTAAAAGGCGTAAAACGGCTATTTAATATAGTTAAAGCTAGAAAAATGAATGCTAGATATATCTCAAAAAACATAATAAATAAAAGATGAAGAGACTGCGTGGGATGTTTTTTTTTGGAATTAAACGTCAATGATATCTATATTTTTATATATATTAGTGACGTTGTTCAACTTTGGTAACTCTGAAGTCTAACTGAACGATTGAAAAGGAGATAAAAATAAAAACCAACTGGTTCGGCTTCCTAATTTATAGTTCATATTTTATTACATCACCATAGGGCGATTGAAAGGTTATTGGCTAAAGGCATTGGTATACTAGTTCCAATTTATTAAATAAGTGTCACTTATCGTTGTTTTGGTGGTATTCCACGCGGTGGCGTGACAGTCGTTACGCCGCAGCCACCGATGGCCGCCGGCGATGGTGGCCAGTCTCTTAGCAACCATGGGTTGAGTGCGTTCATCACGCATTCTCTCGCCCAAAACTCTTAATTGAACCTACATGGAAAGTGTTATCTGTATTACCTAGACCTACTGTGTTGTGTACTGCTGGCCAGCATAGTGTACCTAGTCTGTGAGCTGAACTTCTCGAACGTGGCATCTGCATCTGCATGGGAATCGCTGTTTCAAAGGTATGTGGCATAATTAGTAAATTGAACTTTATCCATTGCCTTTCGTCTCATCTGCGTACTTTTCTCCTTCAATTTAGCACTGCTGAATCGGCAATTATAGCCTAGATTACTCTAATAATTTAGGTTCAATCGCGTGTGATTTTACTAGTAATCTTCTAGAGGTTATACGCACCATTTTGGTCCTTCGAACTGGATAAATTAAATTTGGGCCTATTTACAGCCTAATTTTAAGTCCTAAAAGTCTAAATTTAAGCAAAAAGTTTGGGAAATTTCCATATTAATTGCAGATCATCACACAATTCTCACCTCTATTGCGTTGGGAATAAGGCTGGCTGCCTTGCGTGTAGTACTTTCTACCGGCAAATTAATTGTTAACGTAAATCTTTAATTTCACTAATTGAAACTCCGAAAAATACATTTAATTGAATATCAACGTTGATTCATATCGCTAAATAAGTTTATTTAATAAATCAGTTAATTTTCCGCGTAATTACATATTTTTTTGTTCGTGTTTGAAAATTGTGGGTAGTCTGTTAAAACATTCGTCAAGTTGGCCTACGTGACTGTGGAATATTCCAGTTCTTGTTATCGTACGGTTAATTTTTATTTACGCATTGGAAACTTTTATATATTTTTCTAATCGAGATTTGCAGAATGAATGACATTGATTATTTTACGATACACTACTACTGTTGGTTCGTTAAGTAAATGCCTACTATACTCGTATTGCACGAGTAGGTATTTTTTATAATTCTAGACTAAACCGCATTTGATTAATTATTGCAATTAACCAGATTATCATTGCGTCGCGTGTTATTCTTTTTTGTAAGGTAACTTGATCTTTTGATAGGAACCTTCAGGTAAAATAACAGATTTGTATAAACTTTACGCGTTTAGTTCTCCTCATAGGATGCAGCCGTATATTTATACATATCACCCCCGCACTTAACTTGTAAGCGTAGTACTTACTAGATAATTTACTTCGAACGGTCATCTGCGTATTTACTTGTTAGGAATTTTATTGCGTTTTACGAAGGTATTTCGTTACGAACACAATCGCATCGCTTACGGAAATAAGTACCATACTTGTTTCTAAGTTTCACACTTAACTTATTGTCGGTTAAGAATCTGTACATATTCTATGTATTGAGTAAGTTAATCTCATATAAATAGAATACTACAAAGAAAAAAAAAATATCGCATCGCATCCGACATAAATGTTAATTATCGGGTTGTAGGTATATCTAAGCTAATCGTATATATAGGTAGATGGGTACGTTCATAAGGTATTTCGCGTGCTTACTAGTTTACTTGTATAAGACTTTGTTACTTGTACGCGGTTCAAACTTTGTACGTTGTTCAAACTTTGTACGCTTTATATTTTTTTTCACCTTACAATTTATTATTGTTAGGGTTCGCGTGTACGGATCGTTCCGTACTATTGTTTACTTAAGTTGTAAAATCTTTCGTTGAGTTATCAGTTTGATTGGACCACTAATTTCATTTACGCGGGTTCCGTAAAAGATAAAAATTTGTTGTTTTTTTTGTTTCCATATTTTAACTTCTGTTCACTATGACGGACAAGGTTAAACTTAGGTTGTTGGAAAGTAAACGCGACTCGTATTTCGCGCGGGTTCAAAGGATTTTGGATTCAACAGAATCTTTAACAACTGAAAGATTACGTAATTCTTTTATTGCGCAGGCTAAACAAATTGACGGCCAACGTAGCGAATTCAATGAGATAATGGACGAGATAAATAAATATGTTAAAATTGACATTGGATCCAAAGTGCGAAGTAAGCTATAGTGCCTTACATTCATTTGATGAGTTGGTCGGCGAGATAAAATTTACTTTAGCTTCATTAACTGAATCAACTGTTTCCAAGGAACCTAGCCCGACAGTGAGCCCTTTCTCATCATATAAAGGTACCCAAGATTGAGCTGCCTGCCTTTGACGGTGATATTCAGAGCTTTCCGTTCTTTTATGAGACTTTCAAACGTATTATACATACAAACGCAGATTTATCAGATTCTAATCGCATTCATTATCTGTTGAGTTGTCTAAAGGGAAAGGCTAGGAATGTGGCAGTAGGTATTGTACCTTCTGGCGATAATTACCGCGTTATCTGGGATGCGCTTATCGCAAAGTACCTGGATACTCGCGCGCTCGTAACTAATTATCTAAATCAACTGTTCTCATTGAAGTCGTTCGGAACGACACCCGCTAATATTGAACAAGGTTCCGATAAATTAACTTCTACGGTTGCTGGACTCAAACAATTAAAAATACATAACTTGGATGATTTTATATTTATTCATTGGGGTCTTAAGTTAATAGATTCAGATACAGCAAAACATTTTGAAATGTCGCGTCGTAATCAACAAGAGTTGGATTATGATTATTTCGTAAAGTTTCGTGAACAAGTAAAAACCTTACATCGTATCTCTTCAGCGGCAACTAAGCCTGCCCCCGCAGGCAGACCCAGCACCTCATCTAAGGTATCGCAGGTGTTTGTGACTACTGAATCTAAATGTTCACTCTGTCAATCCCCGCATAAAAACTTGTATACTTGCAAAGCGTTTCAAAATTTGAGCGCGGAAAATAGATTTAAGTTTGTAAATGACAATCACAGATGCGTTATCTGCCTAAGTTGCCAACATACCGTCTCTAAGTGCCTATCTAAGTCAACATATAGGAAATGCAACGGTAAGCATCATTCCTTATTGCATTTTGAGCAATCGACGCCCCCTGCGCTGGCGCCCGCTAGCGACCCAGCCTCCGTTTCTGCGGCCGACCCAGCTACTTCTGATCGTGTGGCGTTGTGTACGCATTCTTTTGCTCAAATCCAGGCCACACGTAGTACCGAAGTTCTGGCTACTGCCAAGGTGTAAGTGGCGGGTAGGAAGGGTAAGGGCGTGGTGGTTAGATGTTTTTTGGACCCTGGGTCGCAAAAGAATTATATGACATCGCGTTGCTGCCGTATGCTCGGTCTAACTATACAGACGGACTCAATAACTACCGTTCTTGGTATTGGTGGCACATCGCAGCCCGTTCGCGGCTCAGTGAATCTTACGTTCAGCTCACGGTTTTGCTCGCAACCTAGGTATAGAATTGACGCTCTAGTTTTGTATCAGATAACCGGGCAGCTTCCTCTGGGTGCTATAGATACTGCCGAATTGAAGCATATTGATCCTAAACTTCTCGCTGATGACAGCTGGGGTGTGCCAGGTAATATTGACATGTTACTTGGAGTCACGTTGTTCGCTAAGTTATTGCGACCCGGTCCCGTGACCAGCGCACCCGGTTGCCCCGATGCATTGGAGACTATGCTCGGCTACATACTTCTAGGAGAAGCACCTATTATCGAACCTTCAACTGACACTCTGTCTTTCTTTGCGAGTTCTTTCGATAACTTCGATCTTCGTAAGTTTTGGGAGATTGAAGATGTTGCTGCTTCGTCCGTAGGGAGTGTGGATGATAAACACTGTGAAGAGTTTTATTGTAGCACAATTACCCGCGCTCCAAATTGCAAGTATGTTGTAGCTTTACCACTGAAAACAGACGCGTCAGCGTTAGGAAATTATTTTGATATAGCTCGCAAGAGATTCTATAGCCTCGAACGTAAACTTAAATCGCTTCCTAACGTCAAACTTCTTTATGATGACGTCATACGGGATTATCTTTTCCGAACGCATTCAACCCGAATCTCTTCAAAGTTAGAGTAAACAGGCTCCTTCTGGGTAAGCTCACTCCATCGTCGACTCTGTCTCTGTCACCTATGACTTAGACTAGAGTCAAGAGCAAACCCATCTCAAATAAAAAAAAATAAAAAATAAAAAACTACAGAACAATTATATTTCTTTGGTGCAGAATATCGTACCTGAATGTGGGTTACCCAAACGAAATTGTAAGGAGCGAGAAATGGTCTACTATATTCCTCACCATGCTGTAATTCGAGAGGATAAAGTGACCACTAAGCTACGCGTGGTCCTAGATGCCAGTGCAAGTACAGATAACGGTACCTCGCTCAATGATATCCTGTACGCAGGTCCTGTCCTTCAGGCTGACCTTTTTAACACCTTGTTAAATTTTAGGCTTTTTAGTGTCGCTATTTCCGCAGATGTTAAATCTACGAGTATGTACCTACGTATAGGTATACGCCTACAAGATCGTTCGCTTCAACGTATCTTATATCGGTTTAATGAGGATTGTTTCGTACCTAATGTTCGCCCTTGCACGAAACGGAATATTCTTTCTTCCATTGCACGTCTTTTCGACGTTGTAGGCCTCGTGGCACCGATAATTTTATACGCCAAGCTTCTTATCAAAGAGTTTTGGCTTGTCAAACTTGGATGGGATGACGTCCCACCACCTCGCATTGTTCGTCTGTGGGAACAATTTCAAGCTGAATTGCCAATTATCTCTGAACTGAGATTTTTGCGACATGTCGGCGGCGTAGAACGCTGTAGGCTATCCCTCGTCGGTTTTGCCGACGCTAGTGAGAAAGCTAACGGTGGTTCGGTTTTCGCCCACGTTGTCAGACCCGACGGTAGTATCGTCGTTTCGCTGGTGTGTGCGAAATCTAAAGTCGCGCCACTGAAATTAGTTTCGCTAGCTCGTCTCGAGTTATGCGCCGCATTCCTTTTATCAACTGTGATAAAGCGAGTATATAATCTTTTTGTTTAGTACCGAACACTCAGACTAGCACTCAGTACTTAAAGGGTTGACCTAATGAACTAGTGGGTATACTTGTTGAGATGTGTAAATAAAACAACAATACTGTATACTGATCTATAGCTGGTAGTCTATATTTGTTAAAATTCTCAAGACCCTATACCAAATTACAAAACAATCTCACTTGCGACTTCTATTTCGAAGACAACGCCATCTATCGAGCTTAAAGTTGAACTTTGCAAATTTCTTGGTTTGCTTGATTTGACACAGGTTCTAATGCTATGACAGTCTCAAACATACCGCCCACCAAGGACATTTAGTGGCAAAATGTCCTTCCACAATTACAACTCGCTTGAATGATTTATAAAACAAGAATACAAACTCTACTTATAACTACTATCTACATTTGAATACACACATAGTCAACCTACTAAAAACAAAGTATGACAAGTGAACCCCAGTTTCATGACTCTTATATCGATATTTGATATATACAAAACTAAATCATACAAATGCATCAGTGCGGCAGAATACATTGTAGTTGTATCATTTACAACATGTAACTAAGTACTTATAAAGAATGTTAACTTAAAATATAAAGATTAAAAAAATGTAAAATACTAAAAACAAACAACAACAACAAACAACTAATTACAATAGCAGCAAAAAAACAATGTATAAAAAATAAAAACAATGTAAAATTAAAAGATGTAAACATTCGTTTTACGAATCCGCAATTGGTAAAATACATATTTTATTGGTTGGCCTCTTTATGGTACTAGATTTGGTGCGCAATGTGACAACTCGAGTGACCTTATCATCTCCCGGATGTTTTTCAAGAACTCGTCCTAACATCCAACGACTAGGAGGAAGATCGTCTTCTTTGATAAGAACGACGTCTCCAATGTTTGGCTCAGGAACTCTAGAAGTCCATTTATATCTGTTCATTAAATTAGCTAAGTATTCCTGAGACCAACGTCTCCAAAAGGATTGCAGCATCCGTTGAACGAATTGCCACCTGGTTAGAGAATTTACCGATAAACCTTCGTAGTTATAATCTGGTACGGAGATTATAGGTTCACCTACTAAAAAATGACCCGGAGTCAATGGCATTGGTTCACTTGGATCCTCTGAATTAATAATGCTCATAGGGCGTGAGTTCAAGCAAGCCTCTACTTGAGTAAGGAGTGTACTGAGTTCCTCATACGTGAGTGTAGACTCTCCTATTACACGTTTGAGGTGAAACTTCGTAGATTTCACTCCCGCTTCCCATAGTCCGCCAAAATTGGGTGCGTGGGGGGGAATGAAATGCCACTCAGTGTTGTTTGTTTCCAACTGTTCTGCATCTGCGGTGTGTAAATTGTCTACAATCTGTCGCAGTTCTCTTGAGGCTCCTACAAATGTGGTGCCATTATCGCTCCACAACTTAGCGCAATGACCTCGTCTAGATACGAATCTCCTAAACGCAGCTAAAAACGCCTGAGTCGTCATGTCACTGACAACTTCCAGATGGACAGCACGTGTAGACATACACACAAACAAGCATATGTAACCTTTATATGACCGGTGGCCACGACCTTTTGTTGTCCTGATATTTATAGGGCCAGCGTAGTCAACCCCGCTATGCAAGAATGGTCTCGCAGGTGAGCATCGAATAGCTGGTAGAGATCCCATAAACTGATTCTTAATAGTTGCCTTCTGTTTAGCGCACGTTACACATCTACGGACACATTGCTTCACAAGATTTCTTACCCCAATTATCCAATAAGCTGATCTCAAGTAATTCGTCATCAATTGTAGTCCACCGTGGAGAGTCTTATGATGCGCGTCTGCTATCAATAGACGTGTAAAATGTGAATCATTTGGCAAGACGATTGGGTTTTTCATCAGTTCGTCTAATGATGACTTTTCTAGTCTACCTTGCACTCTCATAATATCCCTATTATCAAGATAAGGGCATAAGGATTTGAGTTTGCTACCTTTTAAGTGTAACTGCCCGTCATTTTTCAATTGTGTGTATTCTATTGTGAAACTTTCCTTTTGTGTTTTCTTAAGACAGTATTCTAAAGCTTCTTCTATCTCCCTTTTTTGTAAATAAGTTTTCCTATCTCCTTTGCTCTTCAGTATTCTACGACAATATGCTACTATTCTTAGTAATTTTTGTAAAGAAGAAAATCTATCAAATATACTATCGTAATTACTATTGGGACTAATTGCTACGTGAGTCTTGATAGACTGTTCTAGATCTATTACTAAATCCTTTGGTTTTTTATATATAATATCTTTTTCTTTCAAGAACTGTGGCCCCGAAAACCAAGGTGTCATCTGAATGAACATACTTGGCATTAATCCACGAGACGCGCAATCTGCTGGGTTCTCACCTGTTGCTACATGATTCCATTGTGATGAACTCATAAAGTTTAATATTTCAGAAGTGCGGTTGGCGACGAACGTTTTCCATCTACTTGGGTGGCTATTTAACCACGCAAGCACTACGGTGGAATCCGTCCATGCCCTTATCCTTTCTTTTGAAACATTTAAAATCTCCGCAGCTTCTGACAACAACTTCGCCAGCAGTACTGCCCCACACAACTCTAACCGTGGTATGCTGACTTGTTTTATAGGTGCCACTCTAGTCTTTGCAACTAGCAGCGAAACCTTCACCTCATTTGCCGAATCAATGAACCGTAAGTATACAACCGCGGAGTATGCTACCTTCGAGGCATCGCAGAAGCCATGGAGCTCTACATCGCTCTCTGTCTTTGTACCAAGCCAACGAGGTATGTGTATTTTGGCAAGTACTGACAACTCCTCTCGGTAAGTATACCATTCCTTTATTAGATCACTTGTTAGTTGTTCGTCCCACCCAAGACCAGCTAGCCACAACTTTTGTATAAAGATTTTGGCTAACACAATGGTAGGTGCCAACCACCCCAATGGGTCGAACAATCTAGCAATGTCTGATACTACAGCTCTTTTTGTTACAGGTTGACTGTTTGATGGCTGCAGACACACCGTGTACCGGAAGGAATCCTCTTGGCGGTCCCATGTAAGTCCTAAAATCTTCATAATATCATCTACCTTAATTGTTACTTATTTATGGTCGTTATTATTTGTTGATCTATTGTTCTCGTTGTCCTCCTCATTAACTTCTATTGTACTTATTTTATTTATGCGCTGATTACTTTCTAATGTTCTTATTTTCTCTAATATTTCTTTACTATTGCTGTTCCACTTTTGTAATTGAAATCCACCTTTGCCTAACAACTCATTCATTTGTTTATATATTTCTATGCCCTCTGTAACGTCCTTGCATCCACTCATGAAATCGTCCATGTAAAATGAGTTTAAGACCCTTTCAGCTACCAGTGGATACTTGTCGCCTTCATCATACACAATTTGATGTAGAGTCCTTACAGCTTGATATGGCGCTGAGGCTGTACCAAAGGTAACGGTAACTAATTCATAGTCCTTGATCTCCTCTTCAGGGTCATCTCGCCAAAGAATCCTCTGATACCTGGTATGTTCATCAGTGACTCTGATTTGACGGTACATTTTAATGATGTCTGCTACTAGGCCAATTGAATGTCTTCTCCATCTCAAAACTGTGTGCCTCAAATCAGCTTGCAGAGTTGGCCCAACCATCAGAGTGTCGTTTAGAGAGACTCCTCTGTTGTTCTTTTCCGATGCGTTGAATACGACCCGCACCTTAGTAGTTGTTTTGTCTTCTCTTAGTTTCAATTTTCATAGCAAAGTTCGACCTTAATGAATCGTCTAATAACATAGGTCTACGTAAAATCAAAAGCTCTTATTACTAATTAGAAGTTCAACAAATTACTCGAAGAAATCAAGCCGTTTGTTCTAGTCTAGGCACTGTACTAACGAACTCTTTTTGTGATAGTATATAGCCTAAGATCTCACTGCAAAAATCAAAAGTTACTGTTTTATTTTGATATATCAAACTTAACTTTCAGGAAGCCCAGTGGTAAAGGCCACGACTTACAAGTTGTAGGTCTGCTTTACTTAGTGTAAATTATTTCACCACTACTCTCTCTTCACTATACTCAAAACGATGGAAAACATCGTGAAGAAACCGGCATATTCTAGAATCAAAACTTCGAACACGTGTGACATCCACCAACTCGCACTGGGCCCGCGTGGTGGATTACGGACTACGGCCCGTTCACTCTCAAAGAGAGGAGGCCTGTGTCCCAGCAGTGGGAAAATTAAAAGGCTGATAATGGTGATGAACTTAATTTTCGTGAATGACATTTGATAATAGAATATATTTCTGTAAGATTCCCTATCACAATCTAGCCGCAAATATAATAAATCCCAGATATATAAGTTTTAAGTGAGCATTGGAAAGAGAGTCATTCATAATATAGGAAAAAAAGTTTGCCAACTCTCAGTTATCCCCAGCCTTTGGGTTGAGATTGCCTAATTATACCGTTTTTCTATATTTTTTTGGTATTTTATTTTGCCTCTTTATACCTGGCTATCTTTAAATTGATGTCCTAAACAAGCGCAAGGAACTACAAGCTCAACTGCAGAAAGAAAAAGAGGCAGGCAACACTGCTTTCATTAAGTACGACAAACTTATAGTGTTAAGCGTCAACAAGCGCAGCCCTCGCAACCAGTCACATAAGAGGATCCTGTCTGAATCCCCGGAAACATCACACCCTGGCGCACCAAAAGCTCAACATGAAAATAGACAGCCGCAGAAGAAAAATAAAGTCACTAACATGAAAGACTACATAATACAGAAACCAAAAGTTAACTTCAATAAGATAGATACCTCTCAAAGCCAAGCGAAGAAACCACAGCACAATCTATCTTAACAACCACAGTCGGACCCTCTTCTCCCTCCCCATCTCCCAGTACGTCTGGTCAGCGCGGGAGAGATCGACCATAACCCTTCAAGGGAAAACAAGGATAAGAAAAGCATTTTCAGTATTTGTACCTTAAATGTAAGATCACTATCTTCAGAACCTAAACTTATCGAGCTTAAGGCAACGCTACAAAATATTAATCATGATATATTAGGATTGTGTGAAGTCCACCGATTAGGAGAGAAGATCATCGAAGATGACGATTATATTATGTACTACCTAGGCCAAACCAAAGGCTTATACGGTGTGGGTTTCCTAGTCAAGAAGAAACTTAAAGATAATATTGTAACGTTCACAGGAATATCAGAGAGAGTTTGTGTACTAGAAATAGAACTAGAAAATATACCATTTGCAATAATTCAGGCGTATGCACCCACTGAAAGCTCACCTGAAGAGGAAATTGACAAGTTCTACGAAGATTTAGTGAGAGCTCACAACTCAACCTCCACGAATTATATCATTTCTTCGGATCGGATCACAGATTGCTGAGAGCTACAATAAACGTGAAAACAAATAGAAAAAGGAGGCGCAATTTTTCAAATACACCAGGAAAGTTGAAAACGTTAAAAAAACAAGAGATTGACCTTGAAAACCTTAGTAAATAATTAAATTCCTGAACTTATAACGACAAATAACACGTATAAAGCCGAAGAATATTGCCAAAAAATCGCTTACTCTATATTAGAAAGTTTAAAATCCATTAAAAGGCCAATAAAGCGCAATATCTTATCAGATGAGGCGATAGAACTCGTGAAAGAAAGGAACAAACTTCAAAATAAGTCTAAATTGGGCAAAATTGACAAAGAAAAACTTAAATCACTCTACAAAACTACCAACAAAGAAATTAGAAGATGCTACGATACCTACCTGCCTATACAAAGGCACCTCGAAAAATCTAGATCCGCCAAAAAAGCTTACAAAGAACTGAATAGGACTAAAACATGGATTCCATCTCTACAGCCCGGCTCTGCCATTAGTAAGTCCCGAATTGAGGTTATAAATGCAGCAACGGAGTATTACAAAAAACTGTATAGCCAGCCAGACTCAATAAAGCAAATAAATGTCGATAACCAATGCATGGAAATCTCACCTACTACAGAGTTCACAGAGCCTGAAATCCTAAAACAAATGATGAAGCTTAAGTCAGAGAAAAGTCCGGGACCAGACGGAATCACAAATGAGCACATCAAGTTCGCAAGGACTCTACTACTGGCGCCAATTACTCTTTTATTTAACAAGATATTAGAAGAAGAAGCTGTGCCGTCCATATGGACCGAATCTGAAATTATCTTGCTATACAAAAAAGGCGACCCGGCTGACATAGGGAATTTCCGCCCAATAAGCTTCATACCTTGCCTTTACAGATTATTTGCCTCATGCTTGTTGGAAAGAATATCCCTAGACATAGACGCAAACCAGCCGATAGAACAAGCCGGTTTCAGAAGCGGTTTCAGTACAACGGATCATATTCAAGTTGTCGACCAAGTGATTGAAAATATCTGGAATTTCGCAGACCCTTGTATGTAGCATTTATTTATTATAAAAAGGCCTTTGACTCTATATCACATGACAGCATCTGGGAAGCATTAAGATCACAGAACATAAAAGAAAAATATATAACTATACTTAAAAACATCTATGCCAACAGTACAAGTAGAGTCAAGCTAGATAGAATAGGGGAGAAAATCAACATAAATAGGGGCGTGAGACAAGGTGACCCGATCTCTCCAAAAATCTTTATAGGTGTCTTACAAAATATAATGGCAAACTTGCCGTGGTCAACGCAGGGCATCAGCATAAACGGCAATTTTCTAAGCCATCTCAGATTCGCCGACGACATTATTCTATTCTCGGAATCGGCAGAAAAACTAGAAAAAATGATAAACGACCTATACCATGCTAGTGCAATAATTGGATTAGAGATGAACCCAGATAAGACGAAAGCCACCACAAGACACCCATCTCGATAAATAATGTCCCTCTCGAATTCGTAGATAAATACGTCTACCTAGGCAAACAGATATTTGGGCTCATAAAGAAATATTTAAATCGCAGCTTCCACTGCCTACCAAGAAGATAGTTATGGACTCTGCAATTCTACCATGCAATATGCATACCTACGGATGCCAAACCTGGACATTTGATCTAAAAATTAAAAACAAAATCCAAACTACTCAGAGAAGAATGGAGAGAAGTTGTCTAGGCTTAAAAATAAAAGACAGGGTGAGAAATGCAGACATCCGCATGAAAACAAAAATAACCGATGATCTTACTTTCTGCCTTCAAAGAAAGTGGAAATGGGCAGGGCATGTGGCCAGGTTCAGGCTTTCTATTCGCCTTCACCGGAATGCCCACATACTTTCTTTGCTATATAACGTGCTCTTTAATCCATCAAGTCCTTTTTATCTTAAAGAACGTTTTCACTTCCTTTGTGACACACATTCTAGGTCCTTGAGATCATCGGAGAATCTAAAATTAAGTATACGCATGCATTCTACATCCTTCTTCGACAAATCTTTTACAGTTCAAGCAGCTCGTTTGTGGAATGCATTACCTATTGAAGTGAGGCGTGCTCAATCCTTACCAACATTAAAAAAAATGGTGAAAGAGCATTTCCTTTCACTGTAATTAGTCTTCTCCTTTCTCTATGATATTTTTGTTATTTATTAGTATATTATGTATTATTGTATGCATGTATTTTATGTTATTATGTCCAAGTATTATTATTTAAGATATGTTGTTCACTGACAACCCTAAATTCCTCTCCTCTCGTTCAGTCCATCCAAAGGTTGTCTGTAAGAGATTGCCCTGTGCGATAAGACCGCCCATTGTACACTTGCTTTTATGATTTATTGTCCTGTATATATATTTGTGTGGTGTACAATAAAGAATATAATAAATAAATAAATATAAACTAAATTGTGTTTTATGAGAAAATCAGAGGCAGAAGACTGTCTAATCTGTCTATACTACATAAACATTCTGAAAGCGATTTTAATCAACATTGCGGATCGGTTTATTTCCAAAGACATTATTTTTATTTGTAGCACTGTCCTAATGACAACACAAGTACATTCAAGGTAGCAGTAAATGTATTTTTCTGAAACGAGGACTGCATTTGCGGTGAACCTGACCAGAAAGCTGGACCAGCATCGTGCAGGCGGCGCAACAAATTCACGGCTGAAACTGCTGGTACAAGAATAATAAAATGGACTTCTTATTTGTATTGTATCATTGCAGTTACTGTGATGTTATGTTTTCTATACATCAGTTTTGTTGCATCACTGTTTTAGGCCTGCTACTGGGTTTATGAACCGTGTTTCTCAGTGTGTTTAGATTTACTTCAGCCTAACATCTAAGTCAACTTTTTGGACACCCAAGCTACCAAGTCCAAGGAGCATTTTTAGCTGGAACACAAGCCTCCTCTCTGTGAGAGGGAATAGTCCATAATGTACCACGCGGGCCCAGTGCAGGTTTGTAGAAGACACATGTGTTCGAAGTTTTAGTTCATACATAATTTCCTCACAATGTTTTCCTTGCCCTGCTTTTAGAGGTAGTGGCCCAGTGGTTATGGATCCGACGTACGTTGTGGAATCAAACCAAGGCAGGAGCATAGAGTTTTTAAATTTATTTTATTTCCACACCATTTACAACACTGTTAGAAAAAACTTTCAGTAGGTATTTAATACCAAAGTTGTAGGTACTGTATATTTAGCTCGTATTTTTACTACAAAACTCAAACAAAACAAAAAAAACGCACACAACACAAAAAACAACAAACAATACAACAAAGACAAACAACAACAACAAACATAAAACAACAACAAAATAACAACTACAAGCTACAAATAAAATCAACAACAACATAAAATTATCGTTGATTGTTGTTTGATCTGATCTTCTCTACCCAATAATTTTTAACTATCATCGGTGTACCTGCTCAATGTATCACAAATAATATATGTCTACGTCTTATAGGTATGAACAATGGTTATCTATCTACTGAACACCCGCGGCAGATGCAGCCTTACTCTTTAGATCGTTCAATCAAAGCTGCCGTTGTAAAGCCACAGGCCCTTCAGTACATGGATGCCCTACCTAAATCAACACATGGTTCCATGTAACTCTAAAATACGTGCATAATCTTGCTTCACCGTCCACGTGAGGACTGCACTCTCTAGTTGCCCTAATTACGCTACACCGGCCATTTTTGTTTAGTCAGCGAACTAAAAGTTTTCGCTACTTTACATCACTTCACAATATAAACCCACAGAGCACGGCATTTTTGCGCTGGCAGCATCAAGAGACGCCATACATACTTAGTATTATAAATGCGAAGGTGTCTGTCTGTTATCTTTAGTCAATAGCTGAACGGATTCTAATTAAATTGGCACACGGATCGACTATGACTTGGATTATGCCATAGAGTGCTTTTTATCGCGGTTGTATGTTCCTTCGGGATAATAGAATAAATACTCTTCATGCGCGTAAAGTCGCGGGCAGAAGCTAGTTACTAACAATATTTTGTGTGCTGAGCATATATTTTGGCTTTCATAGCTATAATTAGCATTGTCATGGGCTGTCATTACAACCTTGCCTTGTCAGTTAATTAGTTCGAATGGGTCGTACACTGCAACTGAATTTTAAAACAGTGTGTAAGCTGCAAGACCGCGTGTTTGGATGGCAATGCACTGTTATTAAGCTAAATCATTCTAAATCCATCCAGACAGTCATTCTTTGGTAAACTCCCCAAGATGGCGGACCAATTATTTTTATGCACCCCCATAGTGCAGTTTTTAGAACAAGCCACCGAGGCATTTTGTTGTTCTTTATTTAAACCCAATAGCGCTGCGGAGCCAATCAATTCAGCTACCTAAACGCAGGAACGAATTCGTGAGTAACCGTTGACTGCAAACATCTTGAATTCTCGCACTTTTTTTTTTCGTACAATTGTTTGTTTAGCCCGCAATAGCAGGGCTCTGTCAAAGAAATGGATCGATTTCATAATATTATACATGATTTACAAAGCAATCGTGTGTGGAAACGCCAAGAGAGGAGACACTAGTGGGAGTTATACGGATCTTGTAGACTCTTCAGAAAGGCTAGATGCGCAGTACTCATAACCAGCGTGGGTGTATGACTAGACGTATGAACGTGAAGCAAAATGAGTGTGTGATCGTAGCAGGTGGCGTTCTGTAGTTTCTGCCTAAAAGAGCGGGAGTTTATGTATGTATGGTACCTAATTACTCTGTGTGGCTCTAGATAGGTATTTACTTATATCTTTAAAAATAGGATTAAAGATATGACAGGAAAATGTATTTTTTTCAATGAAAGTATTTGATATGTTTATGGTTGATGGGATTTACTTGAGCATTAAATATTTAGAACTAATATGTGATTTCTTTTTTATTCTTGTTTCTACAAGAAAGTTGAGGTACAGAAGTAAAAGGGGGTTTGCTCCTTATTTTCATCTTTAAGCAGGCTTGCCTAGAATTTCACTCTAGACGAGTGAAATTCTAGGCAAGCCTGCTTCATCTTCGACCACAATTCGGTTACCATCACGTGAGATAGTCGTCAAACGAGAGCCTATGAATAACAAAACTAAATAAAAAATACTATGGGTGCCATTTTCATTTATGTTTGACTAGTTGTTGCCCGCGACTTCCTCCGCGTCAAACTAATAAAATATTTATTTATTTTTTTAACTTCCCTACAGGAACTGTGAATTTTGTCGGGATAATAAGTAGCCTAGTAGTAGCTCCGTATAACATCAGCTATTTACCAGTAAAAGTACCGTTAAAATCGGTACAGCTGTTTCCCCATTAGGTGGAACGATGACCTGGTAAAGGTTGCGGGAATGCGCTGGATCGGTCAATCTGGCGATGCCTGGGGGAGGCCTATGTCCAGCAGTGGACGTCTTTCGGCTGAAATGATGATGATGATACTTTCACATGCATGCCATAAAATGTTGTTTTTTTGGTTTCACATGCACACACTTCTTTTTTATCTTTTTCTTTTTATTTAGATTTAGAAAACAAAAATACCAGTTCAACCACTCTCTATACAGCATTAAAACATCGTATCGTCCATATTTCACCAATACGTTCAAAGATACCTATTTGAGCTCAAAGGAACGTTAAGCGAAACATTTTTCATAATAATATTTCGTACTAAATCTTCCAGCTTCGCCAGACATATTGAGAATTTGATAACTATTTCTCCGACAGTTTTAATATCCGTTTAAAGTTGGTTTACACGAAATCACACTTCTTTGTGTATATTTTATACATGTTATTCTGTGATGGACACAATACGGGCTAGCACTTCGGGTATCCAAGTCTTTACAAATAAATCTACGCTTTATGAAACCTCATTTGTGGACAATAAATGCTATTTGTCTGCATGATAGTTTTTTCCTGCTGTCAAGACAATAGTTTATCAGTTTTGATATTGTTGAATTTTCTTTTACGTTTGAGTAATTAGGGTATTATTGATCATCATTTCAGCCGAAAGACATCCACTGTTGGACATAGGCCTCCCCCAAGCGTCGCAACACTGATCGGTCCGTGCGTTTCGCATCCATCAGATGCCCACGGTCTTGACCAGCAGCCTAATTGCGCAAGTGAATTTGGCAAGGCAAAGGGTTTGACCGCTATCAAATCGACCAATCACATGCGAGATGAATGACGCGATGTGATTTTCCGTGATTGGTCGATTGATATTGGTCAAACACTTTTGCTGCAGCCGTATTCACTTACATATAATCCCCAAACTAACGGGTTCCTACAAATGAAAGCTTGTGTTTCTCTTTTGAAGCGATTTGAAATATAACTAGGTAAAATAAAAATACCTAATTATTATTTAATATAAATACTTATTGTACATAACATAATAAGTGGACAATCGTTTATAAAACAAGTGTACAATGAGTGGTCTTATTGCATAGGGAAATTTCATACAGGCAACCTTTGGATGGACTGAACGAGAGGAGACGAACCGATGGATAGAGGGCTGTCAGAGAAGAAAATATCATAAATAATTTATTACTTAAACACAAAAAGAAATACACATTAATAATATACCATATTATAGTAATAGAGAATACATAAAGAGAAATGAAAATAATAATTTAAGTAAACAAGCTACCGCCCACAGCTCCGCCCACGTGGTTTTAGTACTTCGCCCAATATCTTTATAAATTATAGTCTAAATGTTATTCTAATGAATCCGTTCAGTAATTTTTGCGTGCAAGAGCGACCCATCCATCCACACAAACTTTAATGTTTATAACAGTAGGTAGTAAGATAATGTAACAATCGCCATTGTAACAACTACGGTTATAATCCGAAATGAAAATTCCCAAAACACAGTCATGTCCTTTTTTGAAGACAATGAACCAATCTACCACTAGGTACTTAGTATATAAACAGCAGACTCCCCCATCGAGAATCACCGTTTCAACTGAACGTTTAACTGAAGAAGGTAATAGCAGATCTCTCTAACTAGCCGTTAATGTCAAACGCCAGGTACAATATGTACCCGAGATAGTTTAATTAAATCGCATTGTACTAAGCTCCGGCTGTGCTTGGGTCTTAGTTAGAGAATTTCTAATAGCACTATTAAAATAATATCTTGTTTTAGTACTCGAGTTTGAATATTAAGTGATTTGGAAATGGCATTTCTGTATTCAACTTTAGATATTATTTAAGAGAATATATGATGATGGTGAAGCCCGTCTATGGTTAGGAGTCTATTTTTGAAATTATCCTTCGTTTGATATACTTATTTGCATGTTTTTAAAGTCTTGGTATTGCTTTAACTTATTTTCAAAGAAATACAAACACCTTAACCTAATACCATTGAAAAACCACCGAAAGTATTAAAAAAAAGAACTGAAAAGTATTGTCGCGCTTTTTAAAACTTTTCGATGTATCTAACGACTTGATATGGTTCATGAGAGACATTGGACATCTAAAAATTAAATTCGCTAGCAGTAGATAGTGACAGTGCAAGTTGAATAAAAAGCAACTCACTGTTATTGCTCAGGGTTTAAGATATCATTTGGAAAAAAGACATACTTGTAAGTATAGGAGTATAAATATCCATAAAATTATTCTGGTGTCAAAGACCGCAAGTTTTACGACTTAATTCAAGTACCAATGTTAGTCATTTAATTCGTCACTGGTGTGAGCCAAGACCAGCATAGTTTCCTAACTTCATATTTTCACTCCTGACTCGAACGGGCGCTTAACACGCGGTGCATCCACGTAAAAAAGATACATCATTATATTCCTCCAGGAAAAATTCAAAATCAAATTTAATAAAAAAAAATCGGTAGGATTGTAAAAAATACACACCGAGCAATATGTCATGATCACAGTTACACAATGACGAAAGAGTGCTAGTGATGGCATCCAGGAATAGATCAACGTCCAACCTATTGAAAATGTGTAAATCAGCAATGAAAACTGTACCAGTGTTATTACCGTTGATTATTATATGAAAATGTCACTCTGACGTTTAAAGACAGCTGTCAATGTCTTAAATAAGTTTTCCCTCCCTTTTTCACTTTCGATGGCGTCTTCTGCTCGTTTATAATGGTCTATATAATAAAACTAATATTATCAAGATTTCGTTGAAGTTTTTCTGTTCAGATCCCCATAAACCTTAACAGGTTATGGGCCCAGACATGAGATAGTCGACAGCGGACAGAAATACAGCGGATTTCATCGATAGAAGAAAATTATATAGGCACGCGTTGTCAGCCCCGTGCTACAGAAGTTTTTATACAGAAGATTATAGAAGGTAGAACCGGTGACAAGATGGATAGAAAAGATGGGGCTTTAGTTCTGAACAACAACAACTGGTCGCTATGGCGTTTCCAGACCACGATAGTATTGAAATCCAAAGGATGGTACGACGTACTGTTAAAGGAGCCGGCATCTGCAGAAGAAAAAACAGCGGACAGGAAAGCACAGGAAGTAATAGTAACCAGAGTAGAAGAAAATATCTTGACATATCTAGTGACATGTTCATCTGCCTATGAAATGTGGGAAAAACTAACCACTATCTTCGAAGCCAAGTCAAAAGTCGGAGTACATTTGGTCCAACAAAAGTTTTACAACCTTCAATATGAGGCGCCAATGGCAACATTTATAGCCAAAACAGAAGAGCTGGTCAACCAATTAAAAACTACAGGCGAGTCACTTTCTGAAAAAATGGTTGTAATAAAAATAGTGATGAGTCTGCCTGATAAATACAAGCATTTCATTTCGGCCTGGGAATCTGTAGCAGATGAAGATCGTCTGGGGAAGGAGGAAGGTTCTCCGTCATCAGCGCTTATGGTGAAGAAAAATAATGAAAGCAGTAACAGTGAGAAAAGCAAATTAAAGTGTTTCTTATGTGGTAAAATAGGGCACTTCAAAAGAGACTGTAGGTCACGGAAATGTAATAACTGTGGAAAGATAGGCCATGTTTACAAGGACTGCAAAGTAAGGAAAACACAGAACAAAGGTAACCACAATGCATTTATTATTAACTCTCATGTAAGTAAAAATAAAAGTTGGATTTTAGATACAGGGGCAAGTGAACACATGTGTTTTGACAGAGGGCTATTTTCAGACTATAAAGAGTTAAAAGAAGAACGATTTGTTATAATTGGAGATGGGAAGAAGCTTAGAGTTGAGGGGATAGGTACAATAATGTTGAACGGATTTAATGGAAAAGAGTACACACCTTGTGAGCTTCACTCTGTATTACATGTGCCAGACTTGACTGTAAATCTATTTTCTGTTATTTGTGCAATTGATAAAGGTTACACTATGACTTCAACTAAACAGGGTTGTAAATTTACTAAAAATAGTGAGGTTATATGTACTGCAAACAGGGTAGGGAATCTAAACTACATGAAATTTAAAATTGAATGTGAAACAGTAGCATTGATCACTTTAACTGAATGGCATGAACGATTTGCACACCAGAATATTGCTTATGTAAAGGAGATTTTAAATAAAAATAATGTTAAACATGAAGGGCTGACGGATCAATGTACAGCATGCATTGAGGGTAAACAGAGTAGATTGCCATTTCAAAATAGTGACTATAGGGCTAGAGTGCCAGGTGAAATGATTCATATGGACCTGTGTGGTCCTATGGAAACTATATCAATGGGGGGCTCTTAATACTTTTTACTTTTTAAAGATGATTATAGTGGGTTTAGGTTTGTTTATTTTCTTAAAAATAAATGGGAGACAAAAGGGTGTATTCAAAATTTTATAGCAACTTTCAAAAATGTAAGCGGGTATAAAATTCTCACAATGAGATCAGACAACGGAGGAGAATTTATTAATAGTGATGTAAGCAATCTATTAAAACAGAAAGGGATAACTCACCAAACAACGGTTGCCTACACACTTCAACAGAATGGCCGTGTAGAACGTGAAATGAGGACAATAGTACAAGCAGCCAGGACCATGCTACAGGCTAAGAAATTACAGAAGGACCTATGGGCAGAGGCGGTGAGTACAGCAGTTTTCACTATAAATAGAACAGGAAAATCAAAAGTTCAAGGAAAAACACCATATGAGTTGCTATACAATAAAAGTTTCAACATTCAGAGCCTGCGAACATTTGGTGAAGAAGTTTACATACACATCCCAAAAGAGAGAAGACATAAGTGGGATGCGAAGAGTAAGAAAGGAATTTTCGTTGGATATGGCATAGACACTAAAGGATACAGAATTTGGATTGAGAAAACCAAGAATGTAAATACTTACAGAGATGTAATATTCATCCAAGGAAAAACAGAAAAGAGTAAAGTGGTCTACTTTGATTATGAAGATAACAAAGACGACATGAACATACACAGAACATCAGAAGAAGGAGAAATACCAGATATGACCATACATAATAGAGGAGACACAGAAAGGAAATTTCAGAGGGAAGAAGAACAGACCAGGACAGAGACTTATTTACAAGAAAATAAAGAAACGGAGACTGAATCACTGGAACGCAAACAGTTAGGAAGGGAATCTCCTACTCCTCATGGAAAGAAATCAAAAGAACAACAAACAGAAGAGGATTATGAGTCATGTGAGGAATTGGACGAAGAAAATAGAGATTTACCACAGAGGACACGAACTAGAATGGTGAAAATGCCCAAAAAGTTTGAAGATTACTATACTGGATTTAATGCATGTGCTGAAGAACAGCTTACATATGAAAAGGCTATGAAAGCAGATGACTCATATAAGTGGATAGAAGCCATAGAAAGAGAATTGACAGCACTAGAAGTTAATAACACATGGATAGAAGTAGAACCACCAAACAACAAGAAAATATTAGACACAAAATGGGTGTTCAAGGTAAAGAAAGGGGAGAAGAATGACGACATTTACAAAGCTAGACTAGTTGCTCGAGGGTTCCAGCAAGAAGATGATTTTGATCACTCTGAAATATACACACCAGTTGCAATATTACCTACACTACGGATTCTTCTGGCAATAGCTAGCAGACATAACTTAAACTTATCACAGATGGATGTAAAGAGCGCCTTTCTATATGGCGATATAGAAGAATATGTATATTTGAGATTACCAAAAGGAGTTGAAAAATATGAAGGAAAAGTACTGAAACTGCAGAAGTCACTCTATGGATTGAAGAAATCACCAAGGAATTGGAATTATAAATTTAATAATTTCATGAAAGAGGAAGGGTTCATCAGAAGCAAGGCGGACTACTGCATGTACTATAAACAGAAGAAAAGATTCTATTTACTTCTATATGTTGATGACCTAATAATAATATCTGAAAAGCAAGAAGATATTGATAAATTGAAAGAAGCCTTACAGAGAAACTTCCAAATGACAGACCAGGGCAGCAACAAGATGAGATACTTGGGGATCAACATCACAGTTAAAGACGAACAATTAGAACTTGACCAGAGGCAGTACTTAGAGGGATTACTAAATAGATATGGAATGAACGACTGTAACCCATCAGCAACACCAGTAGAAACTGGTTTGTTGCTGTCTTCAGAACCAGCTACAGACAGTAATATGGTGAAGAGATGCAGACAATTAATTGGAAGCCTTATGTATGCCATGCTAGGCACAAGGCCAGATATATGCTTTGCAATTAGTTACCTTAGCCGATATCAAGTGTACGCTGATGAAAACTTATAAAAGGCACTGAAGAGAGTTCTCAGATACATAAAAGGTACTCTGGATTACAAGCTGATTTATAAAAATGGAGAAGGAGAGACACTGATAGGATACACAGATGCAGATTGGGGTGGAGATAAACTGGACAGAAAATCTACTTCAGGCTTCATTATGAAAGTATATGGATGTACAGTGTCCTGGTGCAGCTCAAATCAACAGTGCACTTCACTGTCATCAACAGAATCAGAGTATATTGCTTTAGGAAAAGGAGTAGCTGAGAGATGTTGGATTAAAAACTTATTGATGGAAATTGGTATAGAGTGCAATTCATTTACTATTTACATTGATAACCAGTCAGCCATTCATGTTGCCAAAAACCCTGAAAAGCATCAAAGATTGAAACACATTGATTTGAAATATCATTTTGTAAGAGATAAGGTAGAGTCAAAAATTGTAGAGCTAAAATATGTACCAACATGTAAACAGATAGCAGATATATTCACTAAAGGTTTAGGTAAAGAAGTATTCACCAAGTTGTGTCAAATGATAAATTAATAGACATATATTTAAGTTACTATTATGCTTATAAATAAGAGATGTATTTTATTTATCTGTTTTCTCATATAGGTAAATGGTTAAAGATATAGGTATTTAAATATTTTTGTAAAAGATTTAGTTATAGATGATTATTGATATAAAAGTAAGTCATACTCATAGCCTAGTTTTAATCAAGTACTTAGGTAGGTACTGTTTTCATTGAAGAAGGGTATTGAAAATGTGTAAATCAGCAATGAAAACTGTACCAGTGTTATTACCGTTGATTATTATATGAAAATGTCACTCTGACGTTTAAAGACAGCTATCAATGTCTTAAATAAGTTTTCGCTCCCTTTTTCACTTTCGATGGCGTCTTCTGCTCGTTTATAATGGTCTATATAATAAAACTAATATTATCAAGATTTCCTTGAAGTTTCTCTGTTCATATCCCCATAAACCTTAACACAACCACGGTGGCCGATACGCGGTACCAATGGCAATTTTTTCCCCGCTTAGTGATGTAGTAAGCCATATTTGTTCGACAGAATCGAACCTGGGATCAACCGCGCCAGTAAAGATACGCGCGCTCAGGCCACGGCGTAGAGAAAACTGGCTAAGTGCGAGTCGGACTCGCGCACGAAGGGTTCCGTACCACTATCGCAAAAAACGGCAAAAAAATCACGTTTCTTGTATGGGAGCCCCACTTAAATATTTATTTTATTCTGTTTTTAGTATTTGTTGTTATAGCAGCAACAGAAATATATAATCTGTGAAAATTTCAACTGTCTAGCTATCACGGTTCATGAGTTACAGCCTGGTGACAGACAGACAGACAGACAGACGGACCGCGGAGTCTTAGTAATAGGGTCCCGTTTTTACCCTTTGGGTACGGAACCCTAAAAAACCAACGCCCTCACCACGGCCCGCGCGATCTGCTGTCGACCGCGGCATGTGACGTAGCCGATAGCCCGTTATGACTGGCGCGCGCTCCTCTTCGCCTGGCTTAAGCCACGTCTCATTTATAGCCATAATATCGAAACTATACTTGACAATTGCACAAATCAAATCATCATGGCCTGTACGCAGAGAGCCTGCGTTGAGGAAGCTAACCTTAAGATATTTCCCACTTTTAGGCATCATGACTGTATTTTAAAATTAGTTCCAATCCTAGTCTGATTGTTAATAGTATTGTGTGAATAGTATTAACAGTAATATGAATAGTAGTTTTACAATAAACAGGTACAGTGACCCCGCATGTTAGAAACAAACTTCAATAATTTCAAGTTGGACATCTTGTGTAAATTGTAACATCTGTATATGTGTAAAGTAGAATCATGTTTATAAAAATTATAATATATTACTATTAAATTATGTAAATATGTTTTGTATATATGTTTTCGTTCTAGTAATAAATAAAATAATTGTGATATAGTAAAATTGTTATTGTTGTTGCATAATATATATATCCAGAGTTTTTAAATAAAGTAATATTCGATAAGTAATACATGATTATAAATATATATAAAACTATGTTGCTCTTGTTACTATAGTACCCACTTTCATTCATTCCTCTCCCCATACATCGACACATACGACTCACAGACTTGTTGAACAAAAAACCAGTAGAATAAAACACCATCGCGATATAATGAGTCACACCAAACAAAGGTTTAATTAATAGTGTCCGTGTATGGTCCAATAAGCCGGTGAATGTCTTCCTCAGATGTAATTCTGTGCGTGGCGTCTCCAGGCTTATTTCGGACCAAGACCTGGCCGCGCTTCGTCCAAACTAACAGTTTGGACGAAACAGTCAAACAACAAACAGAAAATAAAAGTACATAAATAATAAAATTGTTAACACATTAAAGATAGGTACGTTTTATGCCACATAAATAGACGGTAGTTGAAAGGTTGTGAAACACTCATAATTTTATAATTTTGTGGCGGATAAAAATCATCAACGCCACAAGAAGTTCTGGGGAAGAATAAGTCAGAAGGGATGGGAAATTTATTGGGAGAGGGATCTTAAGTTTAGAGAGACGGCGATATAAATCCAGTGAAGGGACATTATTTGGTCATTCAAAAAATATGTGATCTAAGGTGCCCTCGCCTAATCCGCATTCGCAGAGAGAGGAGTCGACGTACACGGATTTTATAAAGAAAAACAGGGGTGCAGCAAAAACCTAAACGGATTCTACAAAGGACAGATATAGCGGTTTTGGAGACCTTTCTGAAACCAAAGAACCATGGTTTTGGGTTTATGACTGGTTGGATAGCATGGAAAAATTTGCCTTTCTTCCTGCCCGACATATTCCAATGTGCCTGCCATGAATCCTGGAGACTCAATTTGGGAAGGGACAGCAAGTCATAACTCAGGTGAGTATTATGTGAGATATCAGCCGTAACAGATGAACAGGCATCTTTAGCCAATACATCAACACGTTCATTACCCTTGATGCCACAATGACTGGGTATCCAAACTAGCTGAACCTCTCTTTGACTACTAGCACAAGCTAGTAAAGATTTTTTGATTTTTAAGATAAGAGGGCTATGTAATTTACTTCTAAAAGGACTTTGTCCTAGGGCCTGCAAACAACTAAGAGAATCTGTAAAGATGACGGCTTTCTTAATGTTAGTGTGTGACTCTATAAAGAGACAAGCTTCCAATATAGCCACACACTCGCCTGTGAATACAGAAGACTCTTTAGGACACTTGAACTGTAATACAATCCTAGAGCATTGGTAATATACCGCAGCTCCAGTGTTGTTAAGGCTATTTAATTTCGAAGCATCAGTGAAGAATAGTTGAAAACCATTCCATCTCTCACTCACCACCGCATTGAAGGTCGAATTAGCTGATGGGGATCTTTTGGATATACCAATATTATAGATAACTTTGGGGGTAAAAATAATATTTCGTAAGCGAAGTCAAAAAGGGGTAATCTAGGATGCTGGAGAATTGGACAATCTAAATTTTGAACACTGCGAAAAGCTTTTAAAATTAATGGGATTTCTTTATTTCTCCAATAGTTGGAGCTTCTGCATAAGGCGTCTAGCTCCTGCAATCTAACTATAAGGGGATGGGACGACCTAGAGATTAACCTAGATACAAAACGGGTGGCAAGATATTGCCGTCTTAAGGCAAGGGGAGGTTCGGCACATTCAACCTGCAATGCGTTAACGGGGGAGGACTTCATGCAACCAGAGATGATCCGAAGGCACTTGGACTGAACCCAATCTAACCCCGCCAAAGCACCTTTGTTACAAGGAATCAAGTGATACGTTCCATAGTCCAAAACGCTACGAACTAAGGCGTTATACACTAACTTCATGGTGTAGGGGTGAGCACCCCACCAGACACCCGCTAAGACTTTTAAAATTGAAACAATTGTTTCACATTTTTAATGAGGTTGTTTATGTGAGGCTTGCCAGTTAATTTAGAGTCTAAGAAAACGCCTAAAAATTTAACTTTATCGACTATTGGGATATTATGACCTAAAATGCTCACTGATATCTGAGGGATCTGCCTTTTCGTGAGAAAATTACTGCCAAGCTCTTCGGTGTGGAGAGGGAAAGACCATGGCTTAAAAGCCACTGGCTCAGAGAGTGCAAAGAGAGGCATAGAGAAGAAGCCGCGTCAATGATGGAGGAATCTGTCACGTATAGAGCAATGTCATCGGCGTATTGTAGGATCTGACAATTGTTGTTTAAGCAAGACCCAATATCGGCTGTGTACAAATTGTACAGCAGAGGACTGAGGACAAAGCCTTGAGGGAGTCCCCTCCACGCCTGCCTCTTATCGAACTCCTCTCCTTGAACCCTCAGAACCAATGACCGGGACAAAAGAAGTTCACATATACACTGTATCATTTTTGCCGGTAGACTCAGCTGTTGCAATTTTTGCCTGAGTACAGGAAGAAGTACGTTGTCGTATGCGGAGGAGATATCAAGGAAAGCGGCAACAACAGATTGGTTTCTGGAGAGGGCTAAACGGATGTCTGTGACTAGAATGCCAACACTATCCATAGTACTAAGCCCTTTCCTAAAACCAAATTGGAAATTCGGCAGTAAATCTCTCGATTCGACTAGCCGCTCGAGACGATTTTTTATAAGGTGTTCCAGTAGCTTGGCTAGGACTGAAGATAAAGCTATTGGCCTAAGGCCATTCGGATCATTTGCATGTTTGCCAGGTTTCAATAATGGAATGATGATCTGTAGCTTACACTGATCTAGTACCCAGCCATGACTATAGCAGAAGTTAATTATGTTCAAAAAGTAAGTTTTCGCCTTGTCGCCAGATTGAGAAATAAAAGAATATGGCACACCGTCAATACCAGGCGCTGAGTCCCGTACATGACGGAGTACCACACTCAATTCTTCCAAGGTAAATGGCGCATCAAAAGGATCCGCTGCTGAATTGGATAAGGGGACATTCATACATTCAGAAAAGAGGGGAAAATAATTATGGTGGTGCTATTTTGTCAAAGAAAAGTTCAGCTGTTTCCCTAGTAACTGGTGAAGTGATAGAAGGAGAACAGCCTCGCCTAAATCTATTGATGCTTTTCCAGACTGCTGAGATTGGAGTGGAGGGGGACAAGGAGGTGCAAAATTGAACCCAGCCAGCACGTTTCTTCTTGCGAAGAAGACATCTGACCCTGGCATTACACTGAAGATATGCCAAGAGATTACAGGTACTCATATCTGCATTGTATCGCCTCTCGGCCTCATTCCTTGTTTTAACTGCTGTGGTGCATTCTGGATCCCACAACGGAGGTGAACGGATTTTATTTCTGGCACTGTTTCTCAGGGGAAAAGAGGAATCTGCACTTGTAACAGCTGTGACGAAACCCTCATAGCAACTTTTGGCATGGTGGTGACCAGAAGGATCTGATAAAAATGAATTAAAATTTGGAAGAGAATCAATTTTATCCTCCAATAATGACACAAACTTAGTCCAATCTGGTTTGGACAGGTTATATTTCAAAAGTGGAGGAGAAGTTTTTTCTCAATGAGTTCTGTTAATTAGGGATATAACAATAGGGTAATGGTCACTACCATGCGACAAGGTTGTACATTCCCAGTGAGCAGATGCAGCCAATTCAACAGAACAAAATGTAAGGTCTACACAACTCTTTTGTTGACCGGGAGGGGAACGACGAGTTGGACAGCCATTATTCAAAATGCAGAGATCTAAATCATCCAACATCTCAACCAGAGCTACACCGAAGGCGTCACAGCGTTTAGATCCCCATCTATAATGGTGGCAATTAAAGTCACCCACGATGTCGATTTGACAGCATTTACGGCATTGGATAGTGGGGTAGATATATTGTTCGACAGGGAGGGATGTATAGCAGCAAAACACTCGTTTAGGTAAGGCCTGTCCGTCGAATGTGAGTACACAAGTCTCTGTAGGTTTCCACTCTACTATACCTTCAGTGTGAACCTTCCGGTTGATTCTGCGCACTTTTAAGATTTGGCCAAAGCCCGAGGGCACAGTCAAATATGTTAGAGCCTCTTCTTCGATTAAATCTGAAGGAACTCTTGTCACTACGCCCATCCTGGTAATATTAAATGTCGTGCTTAGATAGTAAAGCATTGACTATAAAAGCGTTTGCATCCTGAGGGGAAGCAAACTCAACGGATACCCTGTTTCTGCCGACTTTGTTAACTCCGCTACGAATAATGTTGGCTATTTTATTTAAAATTAGAAACTTCCCGAAGTTCACGGGATGCAAAGTGGTGCCAGAATTAATCTGGGCTTCCACTCGAGAGACGTGAACAATAAATGATCCCTTATCCATAGCTGAGTATTTTGCACGACCAATTTGGCTCTTGGGTTGTTTGTTAGATGTCGGCGTAGATATTTCTGTATTACCGGGACGTTTACGCGATGTTTGCGTGACTTCCATCTCGGAAACGCTGCAGACTACATCTACAAACTGCGATAGAGGGTTCGGCGAGGAAGGTAAAAGAGGTAAGGAGGCTGGGATGTCAGGCGGCTCAGGATCGGGCGGTTTATTCCTCTCCATTTTTATGGAAACTAATAAAAAAGGGGACAGTCACAGTACCAACCTGTTGACAAACACAAAGACAACACACTTTTACACAAAACAAGTCCAAAAGTAGCAAACTTAAAAACTTTTTCCACAAGTATTCGGAACTACACGTGCTTTCCCAGAAACCTGTGGCGAGTATCAAACAAAGTCTTATCGATGTCAGATTGGCGCTGTCAAGGTATAATTTGAAATTTCTGACAAGTAGTTTTGGACTATTTAGCGTTATAATCTTTTAGTAAGAATGACAAATAAAATGTGGGTAGATGAAAATTTCTTGGAGATTTGGTATTTGTATACACCTTAATTACGCACCGTAGGAGCAATCACGAGCTATCACCACACTGAATATTAAGTATTATGCAACTATGCACTCTTTTAAACACTTTTTAGATACTGTATCGTCGTATTTTTATTTTTCTTCGCTCAAATATTGGACAACGCTCCGTCACGTACAAACGTCAAAACGTCACTCGACAGGACAGGAGGCTTATATCCCAGCAGTGGGAACTTTAAATGGCTTATGATGATGATTATGGCTATAAAACGACACCATATTATATGTCAAAGATTTCCGAGTTATTTGTCAGGAATCTTCTAGTAGTAAATATTAAAAAACAACCGGCAGATGACCTTTTACATTCAATTGAAAATTTCCTAAAAACGATCGACGCAATAAACGTGTAAACGTAGGAAAAGACCTAGCAGACAAATAATACTTTCTTGTGATAGCTCTCAACCACCCCTAATACGTTTGAAATTCCGCCTAATCTTGACTCTATTGTGTTAATCCCACCTGATGAATCGGAGATAGAAACGCTGATCATGAACTTGAAAAATTATTGTGCTATTGGGTGGGACGCTATCCCCGCACGGTTTTTAAAGCTGGGCATGGCTATTATAGTTCCACCACTTACGAAGCTAGTGGAGATTTGCTTTGCACAAGGAATTTTTCCGCAAGATTTAAAAAAAGTCTCTCCTAACACCAGTGCACAAGGGTGGAAATCCGACGAGTGCGTTACTCCAGCCAGATATTGTCGAAAATAGTCATCTTAGTGCAATAGATTATTAGATATACAGCTTTTGTAAATTGGTAAGCAAATTTTTAAATTTAGTAAGCTGATAGTTTTTGATAGTTTCTGAATTATTTTATAAAAACAGTTCCGGTTGGAGTAACGTTACCGTAGCCAGATGTTTTGTTTTCTAACGGGTATTTTAAAATAAATGTTATCTAAATAATTAGATAACTTAATTTGTATATATATTTGCTATGGTTGCGAAGATATTTAAAATCCTGCGGCGGTAACGTTTGCACAATTGCTGCATCTCAAAATTTACTGAACGGATGATTATAATTTTTGTAAATGACATTTTATTTTTATTTATTTATTTATTTTATTTTATTAAAAATACAGAGTAGACTTATAAGCTACGCACACTCCCGCAAAACTGCACATACAGTTTGACTGCGGGATCAATCATACTCGCTTACTTAGGTAGGTACATAATTACGCAAGTGCTTAAAATTAGAATTGTAGGTAAGTAAGTAGGTTCTTAATGCAAACTATTAAGGTAGTGCTTAAATAATTTACGCTTAAATAATTTCTTTTTTGGTTCTTTGGCAATATCGGCGGGCAAACTGTTGAGTAGGTATGGAATACGTTTTTTTAAAGTTCTGTCCCCGTAATAATTATTGACTCTAGGAACAACAAATTTACCCGCAGTCATTGACCTAGTATTATAGCTGTTAACGACTTTAACTAACGAAGACTTATGATCTCGATTGCAATGGTTATTAACTGCAAGAAGGTATTTATGTTTCAGACTTACCGGGAGAATTTTACAAACTTTAAACAATTTACTGTAGTCATTTTTAAACTTATTCTTAATTTTCTTATCCACAAGTAGTTTTAAAAATCTTAGTTGAATGTTTTCTAATTTATCAATGTATGATTTAAATGTTAGTCCATAGCAATCGAGTGCATAACTCAAAATCGAGTCTACCAAAGTACTATACAAAAGTCTTAACGTACTAATAGGAACTTTGAAACTTAAATGATAAAATTTACCTAAAATTATTCTAAGTTTATTACAGATGAAATTTATATGTTCAGCCCAGGAGAAGTGCTCATCAACTTTTATCCCCAAGTATGTCACACAGTTAACTCTTTCTATTGATTTACAATTACAATTAGCAACATTATTATGAAAGCAATTATAGGAATGGGCAAATAATGAGAAAGACACATCATTCAGAGGCAAATAAGGCGAATGTATAATTAATAGTTTAGTTTTGTCCGAGTTTATTACTATGCCGTTATCGTGAGACCATTTGACGATAGCGTCTACATCTAGCTGCACGAGGCGACACGTCTCAGCCAAGTCAGAGCCAGCGCGCAGTATGCACAGGTCATCCGCGAACATGTGCGCTGAACAGTGTTGTAGCACTCCACACAAACTATTTACGTGCATCAGGTAGCACACAGGTCCGCATCCCGACCCCTGGGGCACCCCGCACCTGACTCCGACCTCGTCGCTGTACGTCTCGCCGACCTTCACTCGGTATGAGCGTGTAGTCAGATAGTCTCTGAACCATTCATTCAAAGGCTCTCTGACTCCACACTCTTCTATTGCATTTAATAATGTGGACGTTTCTAACGTATCGAATGCTTTTTTATTATCAAAGAATATGGTCACAACGAATTTTTTATCTGCCAAATAAGTATTTATTTCATTTGTAAAGTTAGACAAAAGAGTATTTGTGCCTTTCCCTTTTTGAAATCCGTGTTGGGATTTGTTTAATACATCATTAGTCTGCAGGTATTCTCCAAGCTGGTCAATTACACACTTTTCTATTATTTTGTCTAAACTAGCTAATTAGACATCTGGCTAATTAGTTGAAAATTGTTACGCAATAAAAGAATCCACAATAATGCACCGTTTTGAAGTTATTTTAGTAAATAGAAATATGCTTTAATAGGTCCTAGCACTTCCAATAAGTAGTCCAAAGACTAACTTAAAACGTTATTATATAGGTAATTACTGCCTATAAATGTTACTGAAGTTGCATAAGTATCCTTTAAGTAATTAAAAAGCTATGCTGAAATTTCAATTTGTTCCAGCCACGGCGCGCAGCTGAGTTATTTGAAGACCGATTAACCGAGTTTCCTGTAGTTGTGGTAACTGAATCTTATATCAATAATAAGATATATAGCTCAATTATATACTTGTGAAATATTAGACTTGTACACTAATTAATTAAATAGATAATCGAATAACAATACTTATGCGATACTTTTGATACTTGAAGTAATAGTACATGGTATTGCAAATATGTTAAAATTGATGTTTCCGGCAGTCGACGTGGTCTGTATATGTTTTTCAGCATTGTCAACATTTTTGCGGCTATACTGTTATTTATGGTGCAATTTTTGTAAATTTCATCCCTAAGGGGGTAAAAGTGTTGAGTTTGTATGAAATTTCTACAGTTTGTAAATTAGACACGTGAAATTTTACATTAATAAACAGATGTGATGTAGTAAGTATTTGACGTATGTATGCTTGTGTGCGTGCTTATACCAAATATACTCAGTATTCAATCAGCATTACAGATGTTTCATTTTGTCTAAGTCCCGTCCTTATATGGCGACCGTGACATTTGATCTTGGATCGACTTAATCATGGCTGCGATTAGTCCGGATTGTGTCAATCTGTGTAAAATTTTCAAATTCAAATTTCATTTATTTCAATCATATAAGTTGTACATTTGAAATTAAGATAAAATATTTATGACCTATTTTAGCCAGATGTCTTGTACAAAAATAATAATCATCCGTTTAGTCAATTTCGAGATACAGCAATCGTGCAAACGTTACCACAGCAGGATTTTAAATATCTTCGCAACCATAGCAAATATAAATACAAATTAAGTTGTACCATTTATTTCAAATTAATATCTAATTATTTAGATAACATTTATTTCAATATACCCGTTAGAAAACAAAAGTTCTGGCTGCGGTAACGTTACTCCAGCTGGAACTGGTTTTATCAAATAATTCAAAAACTATCAGCTTACCAAATTTTAAAATTTGCTTACCAATTACAGAAGCTGTATATCTAAATATCTATTGCACTTAGATGACGATTTTTGACATTATCTGGTTGGAGTGATGCACTCAAATCCGACCGACTACAAAAATTAAAGGCCAATCTCAGTGTTGTCACCGTTTTCAAAGATTTTAGAAAAGTTTATAAATAATAGATTAAAAATTTTTTAGAACACAATAGAATCTTATCTGAATCGCAATTCGGGTTTAGATCGGGAAAGAACACAGAAGACACTGTAAACTACTTGGCAGATTATGTGACAGCAAAATAAGACGCAAAACAAAAATGTCTGGGATCGTCTTTCTTGATCTGGCCAAAGCGTTCGACACCGTCAGTATTTCAACCCTCGCGGACAAGCTGGAACGCGCGGGAATCCGAGGTAACGCCCTAAAACTCTTTAAGGACTTTCTGAGTAACCGTTTGCAAAGAGTAAAGATAGGTGAAAACATAAGCTCCGAATCACCAATCAGTTTCGGCGTGCCGCAGGGAAGTGTTCTTGCCCCAAGTCTCTTCCTGATTTATATTAATGACCTGTGTCAGCAAGTTCTAATAAACGGAAAAATCTTCTCTTATGCCGATGACACAGCGTTGATTTTTCATGGAGGGACTTGGGAAGAGGCACAACATGCAGAAATGGGCCGCCATAAAATTAAATTTTGGCTAGAAGCAAATCTGCTAACCCTCAATCTTTCAAAAACAACTTTCATGCGGTTTGCCTATTCTAAAACCAAATTACCTGAAGTTATGATTAAGGTCCACTCCTGCAACTATCCAGGCAATACCGAACACTGCCCATGCCTGTCCTTAAAAGAGTCTTCCTCTAACAAATACCTGGGAGTACTCTTGGATAGCAAATTTAACTGGCACCTTCACATAAACTTAATTACAACACGCACAAGAAAGTTAATTTGGGCATTCAAAAAGTTACGACACGTTGCTGATCTAGGGCTGCTTCGGACGGTATACTACGCACTAGCACAGTATTTTATTTATAGTGATTTTAACTTCACTTCATTGAATTGCAATTAGGAATCAATTTGACTCTATTTTATTTTATTGTAATTTTGAATTTATTTTAATTTTATCGAAATTTTGCTTTGACATTATCTTATTGTGATGTTTATTTTATATTTTTGTAATTTTGAATTTATTTTGATTTAAGTTTTATTTAATTTTATTGCAATTTAGATTTTACTCTGACTTTACTTTATTCATATTTAATTTTATTTTATGTAATATTAATCTTAGTTTGAGCATGATTTAAAATATTTATTTTGTCACTACTAATTAAACAAGCGTCAACAATGGGACTGACTTCTGTAACACAGGTTTTTACCTAGCTCAGAAGTCAGGGCTTCAATTATTCTGGTGCAAACAATTTATTTGTCAATAAACTATTTGATTTGATTTGACTATTTGATTAAAATCATAACATTTCCTTTTGGATTAGCCGTTGTCGGGTAAAATAACAATTGTGCCCTAAAATACCCAAATATCTAAAGTAATAATTGTGTCTCATTATTCAAAAACTTGATTTTTCATATTAGCTTTACACCTTTAGTGTAATTTGTCACATCACGACATCAACACACGTACAGCGCAGTTTTCTGCTTCCATATATCGTAAGCCACGCGATGCAACCACTTAGGAGAGATACGAGTACATCAAGTGTGCCCACAGAAAAATATGTTGAGATGGTTCTTTTCGTTATGTATTGCTAATGTTATGACAGTTTTCCAGATATTACTAAACATCATGCCACTTAAGACACAAAAAGACGACGCTTTATTATTTATCAATGATTCTCGAATCGTAAATTCTACAAATAACACCTAGGTTATATCCGAAGTACCTAGTTATATGATGTTATCGGTTACCCCCTGTGAGTCTTGCAACCATCGATAATTAACTGGATGATAAGATCACGTATCCTCTTACTCGGAACATCAACACATAAAGCTTTGAATGAATAGCATACCTACCCTATTTAATTTCCTATCATTTCCACTCGTTTAGCACGTGATGCAACCACGTAGTAGAGATCATGTGTATCGCCAGCAAAAAGATGTCCTGCTTACTGCCACAAAAGTTTGGAAATTCTTCGGGCTATATCGGTAACCCTGGTTCTCTTGCGGATCACTGTTTTTCTGATTCGTTTACGCAAGGAAACTCTGAGCATCTCCCTCTCCATTGCCCTTTCATCATCATCATCATCATTTCAGGCGAAAGACGTCCACTGCTGGACATAGGCCTCCCCCAAGCGTCACCACTTTGACCGGTCCCGTGCGTCTCGTAACCAGCGTATCCCTGCAACCTTCACCAGGTCGTCGGTCCACCTGGTGGGAGGCCTTCCAACGCAACGTCTTCCGGTTCGCGGTCGCCACTCCAGAACCTTTCTGCCCCATCGGCCATCCGTTCTGCGAGCAATGTGCCCTGCCCACTGCCACTTAAGTTTGGCAATTCTTCGGGCTATGTCGGTAACTTTGGTTCTCCTGCGGATATCATCATTTCTGACGTGATCACGCAAGGAAATTCCGAGCATAGCCCTCTCCATTGCCCTTTGGGTGACTTTGAGCTTTCTGATAAGGCCCATTGTGAGCGACCACATCTCGGTCCCATAGGTGATCACTGGCAACACAAACTGGTCATAGACTTTTGTCTTGAGACACTGCGGTAAATTGGACAAGAGGATACCACACAACTTCCCGAACGCCGCCCAGCCGAGTCGGATTCGACGGTTGATCTCTTTCTCGAAGTTGGACCTACCCAACTGGACCGTTTGTCCCAGGTAGACATAATCGTCTACAACTTCGAGTGTAGAGTCTCTGACCTTGATAGGAGTGGGTGTTACATGGGCATTCACCATGATCTTGGTTTTGTCCATGTTCATTTTAACACCCACTCTTTCGGAAACTCTACTGATTGCCCTTTACTTACACTAATATACTAGTCAACTATATTATTATATGACGTATCCTATAAATCGTCACATAAGCTATGAATGGAGAGCATACCTACCTACTTAGTTTCCAATTTCCTCTAGCTCGGCATGCGATGCAATCACGTAGGACAGATACATTATGAGTGCCTGCAAATTGAAGATTCTTCTCGTTATATACCGCTAATGTTACGAACGAACTTGCCTGCACTGTGAAGCACTATATGATGTATTGGCTGGTTTTAGATAGTGGGTTTATTATTTTAGGTAAATATTTAGGTAATGTTGTCTTTTGGGTGGATTGTCATTTATTGATATTTGGTTTGAACAAAATAATAAGCACGCTGCACGTATCGATCTCCGGGATTAAGCAATGCTTGCCAAGGTCGGTCCGTGGATGGCTGGACCTATTTTGACATACCAAGACTCCTCCGTGCCTCGGAAACCATGTTAAGCCGTTGGTACCGGCTGTTATTTGTCGTTTCGGGTTGTTAGAAGCCTGAAATCTAAAACCAGTATTGGCATGGGGTATCATGTTATACCCTGAATTTCGTAAGACTAAAAGTCGACCCCAACAAAATTGGGAAAAGGCTGGACAGATTGATGAACTTATTTTTATTTTATGATAAACTTTAGACGTAATATTTTGTTGGAATTGTACAGGCTACATCTTGAGTTGTTTACTAGGTATACGAACCTTGTAGAAACAAGAAAAAAAATCTGTGCTTTCAAACATTTTTGCCACACCTATTATTGGAATCAAATATAACAAGTTCAAAAAGTTGTACTTGACCCAGCTTGACCCTTTGTACCTATTGGCCTCTTTGATCTGTCTCCTACTTGGTATGAAGAGAAGTGGAAATTTGAATTGCCACTTCTCTCCATACTCCTCCGATATTCTTGTCTGATTAATTTCGTTGCAGGATCCGAGACAATTAAATTCATTCTCCGGGACTCCGTCGAGATTCATTGTGTAACGGCTAGGGGTGCGGCTAGCAAGCCGCTATCTGTTAGGTAGGTAGTTAGGTAGATGAAAAGTGTAACAGCTGGACAAGTTAATACATATATTAAGGTAAATAAAGTTCCACAGCTAGGTCGCGGGTAAATAACTAAGGTCACTGTTCTATTCCGAGCACTATCACACAGTATATAGGGTAGGAAGGGTACCGTCCTTGGAAGCACGTGGCAGAAGTGGGGACCTGTTCAGCACAGGCTCAGCAATAGGCCGGACGACCCTCATATCTCCCACAGGTAGTACCCGGAGACAGCCTGTCAGCACCGGCTCGCGTGAGGTTAGGCCGCAGGTAGGCAGGTCAAGACCGTGCAACCGAGCAGCGTGCGTAGGTAGCGTGCAGGTAGCTAGCAGCGTGCGTAGGTAGCGTGCAGGTAGCTAGCAGCGTGCAGCAGTGGGCAAGGGGTCTATCCGCATACGATGTACCAGCTTCTTCCCCTTTTTAAGCCAAGGAACTATGTGGCAAGCATTGTAGGTAAAAGCTCAGCAAATCGCAGTGGTTTACAGGTAAAGAGTTTGCAGTCATAGCAAGCACATTGAAAGATGCAAAATTAGGTGAAATATTAACACGCGAGCATTTAATAAACATAAAGGAAACGTGATCACTTACAATAACACAGTAAGGCACTACACCACCTCGATGCAGTAGAAATACATACATATTACAATCTCCTATGCGCTGGACAACTCTTAGCCGCGCGTCCAACAATGACAGCGCGGAATCAGATACTAGATAGGTGATAAAATCAATATAGGTTATCCAGCGCAGATAATAATAATAAATAATCTGTGGCTCGACTTGACAGACAGTTGCCAAAAATTTTCTCTTAGAAATTTCTTCCATAATAAATATTTTTAACTATGTAAATTATACAAAACAATATGAAATCAAAGAAAAAAAAACATACAACAGTACAATCACCAAAAGTATGACCGAAATACAAATTTAAGAATAAGAAATGTGAAAATGAAGTCGACGGTGACGTCATGTTAACGAGAGCTGCCGCCGCAAGAAATGCACGCCCACCACCTCCGGCCTCGTCGCCCAGCTCCGCCTCGCCGCCGCCGGAAACCAGCCCCACCGTGAGTGCTGTGACACCGACCGTGGCAGTTGCGTCGAGCTCGAGCGACGAGTACTTCTCTCCGCCGACGACACCACCACCTGCGCGTCGACGGGGAGGACGCCGGCCGCCGAACCGCTTAGGACCTCGAGGCTTACCGGTCTCTGATAGGGTCCCAGCACCCGGCGGAAGTGTGCAGCGCATGAGATGGACACAATCCATAAACGAAAATGTCATGCGCGCATAAATTGGGGCTACAGAGGGAGGACACAACCTGACCGCGTACCGTGTCCGGATGCTCTCTTTGTATCAGGTGCTTGAGCCAGCCGTCAACGTTTCGGCCCAACGACTTTCGGATCAGGTGCGGGTCATCCAGCGTAATGGTATGTTGGATGATACTGTACTTGATCGCCTCCGAACGGAAATGGGTAACCGTGTCACTGCCCCATCGTCGCAGGCTGTGGTGCTACCACAGTCCAACCACGCTGACGAGGAGAGTAGTGACAGGGTTACAAACGTAAGTACCCAGTGCAATGAGGAATTGAGGAGAGCTTTGGAGTGTGCTATTCGGGAGTATCACAACATGCCACCCGAACTTAGGCCACGATTATCTCGTTTGCCCATGCATAACAAGAATAGGGCGCTGGTGGCTGTGCTGGATTCGCAGTTGTCAAACTATTTTGATGACTGCGAAGACCTCACTGATACACATTCGATCATGTACTGCGCGGCTGTAGCGGCATGTCGTGTAGCTCATGTCAAATTTGCAGATGACAGAACTACACGACCGAATCCAGCCGTATCGGCTTGGCAGTCCAGGATCGAACGTCGTATTGGTGGGGCCAGAGCACTCATCGGCAAACTAATTTGTTTCAGGGAGGGCAATAGCCGCCCAAGAGTGATGCGCTTTGTGAGACGGGCGTTTTCGGGGACTGATGTCAGCCCCCGAGACTATATATCCCAAGTCACAGAGCGCATCGACTTCCTGAAACATAAAGTGTATGCATGGGCAAACCGTATTCGTAGGTACAGGCGGAGAGTGGAGCGATACACCCAGAATCGCACATTCCAAAGCAATGAAAGGTGGTTTTATCGGGCTAGGGAGCGACCCAACCAAGGTGTGACTGATACGCACCTGCCGGATGATGACGCTATGTGTTCATTCTGGCGCAGCATCTGGTCGGTGCCTTTTTTTTATTGGGACAATACCACCGCACTATTCCCAAACCACTGCAACTCCTGAAAGCCAGAATCAACAGTGGCGACCACCAGGGGTCAGAGTCCCGGAGAATGAATTTAACTGTCTTGGATCCCGCAACGAAATTAATCAGAAAAGAAAATGGAGGAGTAAGAAAAATACAAATTTCCACTTCCCTCCATATCAAGCAGGAGACAGAACAAACAAGACCAATAGGCACAAAGGGTCGTTTACAACTGGGATAAGCCCAGTTGCCAAGCACCACGGATAAAAATTTGCATTAATATTAATGGGTCCTAACATTGTGAGCTGTTATATTTGATTCCAATAATAGGTATGGCAAAAGCGCTTGAACGCACGGAAATTTGTTCTAGTTTCCACAAGGTCCGTATAGTAAACAGCTCCTGATACAGCCTGTACATTATTCAACATAGTATTGCGTTCATTCTGCCAAAGAATACACTCCCATAAGATATGATGTGCAGATTGTACTTATTCACAGTCAGATGTAGAACACTGACATAATGGCGAGGCAACAAGCTTGAAGGAAAATAATTTACTTTTAAAGTTACCATGCCCTGTGAGAAATTGGGCAACACAGTGATCCACCTCCAGCCACGTTTAGGCCAGCCGCACGCGAACGGATGGAAAGAATTGGTGAAGGTGTCGGCCCTTGATGGAATTATCCCACCTACATTGCCATTCGGATAAAAGTACCTCCCAGACGTCAATATGTGGTTTAAATAATCTAGAGATTTTGGCACGGTCACTCCGCGTTAAAAAGTCCGCGTCCATGGTCTCTTTTGCGGAATAGTACATTGCAGCACGTCGCTGCACTTCAAGGTCGACCGGAAGTACGCCAGCAAGTACCGGTAAGACCTCAGTACTAACCGTCCTGTATGCTTTGCATAAGAATATCAAAGCCAGACGCTGACTCTGAAGTAATTTACGTCGTACCGCCCCTATTGTGGCCCTATCAGCCCAAACAGGCGCCCCATAGCAGATACAACCCAAGTAAGTAGCCCCATAAATAGTCTTTAAAGTCAAAAAAGACAGACCCCACGTAGATTTAGATATTCTCGTTAAGGCATAGCAGTTCTTTTTTGCTTTTTCACCGACGATTTTAATATGATCTATAAATGCAAAATTCCTTTCTAACACAAGACCAAGATAGCACACGGACTGCTTCCTTTTTACCGGAACGTTATTAAATTTAATAGTAGGACACTATTTAAGATTACCTTTCAAAATGAGCTGATAAGTTTTATGCGGAGCAAAGGTCAGGCGGTTACGATCGCCCCACTGAGATATTAATCGTAGGCAAGTGTCAGCCAAGTTCTCGAGTCCAGCTCGAGTACTTGATTGAATGAGCAGAAGACCGTCGTCCGCGTAACCGGTTAATGAACAGCCGCTTGGAAACGGAATCGCGAGGAAATTATCAAAGCCTAAATTCCATAAAGGTGGACCAATAACCGAACCCTGAGGACATCCCATGGTGAGAGACTTCGACATGGAATGATGACCGAGTTTGAGTTTCGCGGAACCATTTAAAAAGTAAGAGTAAACTAAATTGTAACTACATTTCTATAGCAGCCTCGATTTTTCATTTTAAGTAATAGCATTGGCCACCATGCGTTATCAAAAGCCCCAGAAATATCTAGTAAAATCCCAATTACATACTTATGTTCAGATGGTCGGTGCCTGTCAGTCACACCGAAGGTGAATGTACTCGGGAGGTCGACCGAGCGTGTGATCCAATACAAGAAATGGGGGCTATCACGATCAGCCCCCAAGATGTAGCCCGTGCAGTCCGTCCGTTGCCGAACTGGAAATCTCCAGGACCGGACGGTCTGCACAACTTTTGGATCAAGTGGCTACAAAGGTCACACGCTCGTTTGGCATCTCAGTACCAGGCAGCCTTAGAGTCTGGTTCGCTACCCAAGTTCCTTACAACAGGAATAACCCACCTGCTCCACAAGTCTGGTTGCACCGCGGAACCCAAAAATTATAGACCAATAACATGTTTACCAACGGTCTATAAGGTTCTTACATCCATTTTGAGAGTTAAAATTAATAAACACGTCGACGATAACTCAATCATGTCTGTCTCAATCAATCAATCAATCATTTATTTTGTAAAACATAGTTCCCGTTCCGTTAGTACCCGTTCATACATCCATTCTCGCAGAATGGATGTAGGAACGGGTCCCGCGGTAATATGGAGCTACTCCTTATTGATATGGCCATTAGCCAACAGGTTCGGCGTTCCCGAAAGGATCTGTCGACATGTTGGATAGATTATAAGAAGGCCTATGACTCGGTGCCTCATACATGGCTCATGAGGGTGCTAGAATTGTATAAAATAGATACATATCTACGCACCTTCCTGATGTCGTGTATGAATGGAGCACAGTCCTTCGCTATCCAGGATGTCGAAATATCCAGAGGAATAGCGAACCTGTAAGGATCGAGCGAGGTATATTTCAGGGCGATAGTTTGAGTCTTCTTTGGTTTTGTCTTTTTTTGTTGGAGGGAGAAATCACCTTTTAAGATTTCCTTGAGGGCCCAGAATTTCCTCCAACTTAGCTGTACTCTTCGATCAACCTCTTCTTCGGTATTTTTGTTTTTGAAGGATAGCTGTTTTCCCAAGTACACATAACTACTCACATATTCCTAAGCCTTGCCTTTTAGGTTGATTGGGGCAGCTATGCTGTTCGTCATGAGTTTTGTTTTGTCCTTATTCATTTTTAGGCCTACTTTTTCACTTTCGACGCTTAGTGCATATATCACCCCTTCCATCTTGGGGCTAGTCTCAGCGAAAAGAACGATGTCATCCGCAAATCTCAGGTGACTTAAGTGATGTCCAGCTACTTTGATACCTTTATCCTGCCAGTTAAGTTTAGTAAAAATACTCTGCAGCACGGCTATAAAAAGTTTGGGTTACAGTGGGTCTCCTTGTCGTACTCCCCTCCTGATTGGTATCTCCGATCCGCGGTTTTCTTATTTGACTCTACTAGTACTACTTTTATAGATGTCTTTTAAGGTTTCTATATAGTTTTTGTGGACACTACATTCGCCGAGGGCTGCCCAGATCGAGTCATGTGTTATACTGTCGAACGCCTTAGCATAGTCTACAAAGGCAAGGTACAAAGGTCGATTAAACTCTTTGTATTTCTCCACAATTTGTTCCATTACATGGATGTGATCCATTGTGGAGAAACCGGATCGGAAGCCTGCTTGTTCGACTGGTTGAAGATAATCAATTTTTGGGCTTACTCTGTTTTGCACGATCGATGTGAATAGCTTGTATATACTCGAAAGGAGACTGATTGGGCGGTAGTTCCCTATGTCTTTAGGGTACCCCTTTTTGTAAAGCAATATTATGTCTGATCTTTTCCATTGTTCGGGTACTTGACATGAGTTTAGAGCCATGTTAAAGAGGTGGCTTAGTGGGCGAGCTAGTGCAGGTGCTCCAATCTTTAGGGCTTCATTCGGTATACCGTCAGGTCCAGGGCTTTTGTCGGATTTCAGTTTTGATGTTGACGAAAACTTCGACTGCATCGATTTGTTCTAGGTTTTGATTTTCTTCGTAGTCTTCTGTTTCATGGTACTCTTCCTCTTTGTTGTAAGGTTCAGTGTTATAACCGAAGAATTCCGTGGCAGAATCAATGATGTCTTGCCTAGTATTTGTGTCTCTATTTTTTGTATTTACACTAAGAATCCATTTTTTATGTGTGCTTAGTTCTTTAAAAGATCTCTTTGTGCTTCTATAACGTTTGATATTTTCTTACATTATATTATATCTGTAGGTTTTGTAGTCTTTTTCAATAGCTTTGTTTGTTTGTTTGACCAGTTTAGTTAGTTCTATTTTCATTGCTACTGTTTTTTGTTTAGTTTTTATTAGTTCGTTTTTTGTTTAGTGTTCGTCTGGCTATGAGGTCTCTTGTAGTTGTGGAAAAAAAATTGTTTACTCTGTCTTGTTTATCTTTGTTTTCTTTTGTTTCTAAACTCGTTTTGATAATTGATTCCAGTTTGTTGTAGTATGTTTGGATGTTTTTGTTAGAGTGTTCTGTGTCCAATTCTTGTGTGTTGTTGTTTAGATTAACATAATATAATTTTGTGTCTTGTTCCGTTTTTAAGGTATTGGAAGATGGTCTGTAAGAAGGTCTGCTTTTCTTTATTCCCTGCAAACGATAGTAGGCTCTGACCATTTGATGATCCGAAGGAAATTGGATTGTATTTAATACCTCGATATTTTGAACATGTTTCGGGTAGTTTGTTAAAATATAATCGATTTGGTTATTCGTGCTTTGATTAGGAGAGATCCAGGTCCATTTACGCTTATTTCTCTTTTTGAAATAGGTGTTCATAATTGCCATTTTGTATTCATAAGCATATTGTATAAGTCTCTCTCCTCTTTCATTTCTAGTTCCATAACCGTGTATTCCCATTATAAGGTTTCCAAACTTCGTCGGTTGCATTAAAGTCGCCGATAACAAGGATATATTTACCAGCAAGGTTGTGGGCTTTTTCTAGAGTGTCGTAGAAACTTTGAATTTCCTCTTCTTTGGCGCTGTCGGTTGGGGCATAGACCTGTATTATAGAAAGCACACTGTTATTATATTTCATTTGGAGCATGGCCACTCGTTCGGATAACGCCATAAACTCCATGATATTGTTTTTGTGTTTTTTCTTAATCAGAAAGCCAACTCCATGCAGTCCAAGTGTCTCGCCTTTGTAGCAGAATATATAATTTTCGTGTTCTTCAATGTCGCAGCCCATTCTTCTGACTTCCGCTAATCCAATTATATCAAATACTATATTTTGCACTGAGTATATTAATTCCAAAAATCTTTCCTTTGATGCGATTAGAGATCTCACATTAAATGTTGCTATAATTAGGTAATTGTTAGTAGTTTTTCCCTTCGCTGGAGGGTCGTGGTCGTTTTCTCCCACGAGGACCAGTCGGCTTGGGAGAGGGTATTTTGTTTCTGTTGTTCCGTGTTTAGTTTTTTCATTTAAATGTTGTTTCCGTTCGCAGGTGTCTAACTGCTATTTTTTCTTATCTGTTGAGGTAGTTGATTGAGAGTTAGACCGAACCCTCATCTTATCAAACGCATTTGTTAAAGTCTGATGTTTTCTCGGCTGAAAGTAATTTTGCGGGGAGGTAGACAATTCCCTCTTTCGTTTGTCCTTGGTGTAGGTGTTTTCTTTGACTATAAGTTTATCGAATTTGATAAAGGCAATGTTCCTTTATTTCTTTCTTCTATTAGCTGTGGTAAGAGTGCCTTCCTTTTTTCTAAAGTTTCCTTTGGTAAGTCTTCCGCGACATATAACTTCTTCAATTTATTTTTGTTTTTCATAACTTCGCTTTTTTTCCAGCCACTCACGAATGAAAGCAGCGTGGGCCTCGGTTTCTCGCCATTGTTTGTTTTACCATTTCGATAAATTTTATTAATTTCATAGTCTTCTATATTTATTTTTAATTCATCCGCAAAACTTTTCTTCACATTTTTAATTAGTTCAGTTGTAGACTTTTCCTCTTCTTTTAACCCGTATATTATTATGTTATTGCTTTTTCTGTCTCTCTTCATAAATTCTATCTTTTTTTGCATGATTGCCACCTTAATTTTCAAATTTTTATTTTCTTCTAATAAAGGTTTTAATTTTTCATCTATTTTGTCCATGATTGTGTTTGTTATTGAATCTGTTAGTTCTATTGTTTGATTTTGTATCTCAATTTTCATTTTATTAAATAAAAGTTCATATTGATCTTCCATCCTTATTATATTCGTTACGTGTAATGGAGCGCTTTTTACTATAATGGTAATTTAATTTTCTTCGTTGGCAACACTATTGTGACACTGACATTTGTATTGTCAGTTTCAATTTGAGATCGGGTGACACTTGCTTGACAGTTGTGACATTGACAGATATCGATATTGAGCAGTGGCGGGTAGGGTTCTGATTAATATAAATTCTAACCTCAAATGTTCGCCGGTTTTCTGTGTCTCGTACTTTTGTGAATCCCAACAGATGCACGGCAATTATGGCTTCCAGCACTAAGTTTAACTTGGTTCTTTGTTTGGACGCGATTTAATTGGAGAACAGTGGCTTTTTACTATTTTTTTATTTAGGTTTGTTTCGGAGCAGCAATACTGTGATGTTTACGTTTTGACAGCCGGAACAACCTCACATCTCATCCAGCGCGGATAATCAGGTATAATTACTTAACTAATGTGGAAATCACCCTAGATCGGGGCACACAGAGTCCTGAGGGTCAAGGATAGCTTTCATCAGCTAAGCAAGCGGGATCGAATTGAAAGAATGTCAGTGTCCCCCTAAAACCAGTGTTGTACCGCGTTTTTTGTGATGTGGCTAGGTACTTACTAATAGTGATATTTTAGCATCTCTCGACTATTAACAGTTAAGACCCTCACAACGCCACAATTGCCTCGGCTCTTTTCTGGTGGTCGCCACTGTTGGTTCTGGTCTTCAGGAGTTGCAGTCAGTAGTTTGGGAATAGTTCGGTGGGATTGTACCAAAAAAACCTTAGATAATTTTAAATAAAGCACTTAGGTATAAGTTTTAAAATGCCTTAATTGACGTGGTATGTGAGAGAAAGGTGGATTCTTTCAAGATCAGCTCCTGCCTCGCTTCTATGTTCTATGTTATGAGGTTTGGTTTCCGCACTTAGTCCTTCAAGTGGACCATTGTGCGTGGGCCATGGCGGCCGTTGGGTGGATTATTCCAACCAGCCCACCTCCCTCCAGAAGCCAATTAGGGCTCCTGGTTTTCTTAGAACTTCTGTGTAAGATCTGGGCGACCCGAGAGTTAGTGTTCTAATCTGGGTGACCTCTGTGCATTTAAAGAGAACATGCGTAACGGTTTCCTGTCTCCATGCATGCCCTGCATAGAGGACTGTCCGTTATGCCTATTGTGTGGAAGTGTTTGTTAAGTGAGCAGTGTCCCGTGATGGTCCCCGTCACCAGGCGCAGGCCGTTCCTGTCCAGGCGTAGCAAACGTCTGGTAAGCCTACTGTCCGAAGATGGCAGAGCTTCTTTGGACTGCCTACAGCCTGGTGCCGAGGTCCACCAGTTTTCCGCCTGTGCCTGGGTGAATTCCTGTAGCCACCTGCGTATTTGGTTGAAGGGGATGGGTACAACAGGTTCGGGTCCATGGACCGCCGTGCTGGATCCGCGTCTCGCAAGCTCATCGTTGCCCATCGATCCACTGTGTCCCTTTATCCATTGCAGTGTCACCGCATTACGACTAGATACGGTTAATTGTTCTAGTGCGTTGTGAAATTCTAGTACTAATTTCGATGTAATATATTTTTTCCGTAAAGATTGGATGACTGAGGCACTGTTGGAGAGTATAAGTATGTCAGTGTCCGTAACCCTCCTGGCCCGCCTAGCCCGCCCTAGAAGGGCGTGGACCGCCAGTATGATGCCCACACATTCCGCCTGGTAGACGGTGTTGTACCCTCCTAGCGGTCTGGATGGTCTGGAGAAGACTCCGACTCCGGTACCGGAGTCCGTCTTCGATCCGTCAGTGTATACTCTCATCTCTTTCGGACCTGAGTAGTCACATCGTTCTTCAGTAAGTATTATGTTGTAGTGCCTATAAAAGTGATGTATTTTTGGGGCTTTGTAGCATGGTGACGCTAACATAGGTTTTCGCTTGATCGCTTCCTCCTTTATGCGTGTGTGCTTAACTCTGGAGTCTTTATTTAGGGTACCTGATAGATGGAGTCTAAAAGCGGCCAGGGCTGCCTCCTCCCGCACAATAAGATGCAGAGTTGGCAGCCCCAGCATTGCCTGTACAGCCGCCCGTGGGTGTAGTTCTCATGCTGCTAGTTATTGCAATACAAGCATACCGCTGCAGTTTTTCGAGATCTCTTTGGGCTGTACTGAGGTCTGTCCTGGGCCACCAGACCAGCGAGCCGTATGAAATGATTGGTCGGATAATTGTGGTGTATAGTGGGTGACCATGGGGCTGATTCCCCATTCCTGCCCAGCAGTCTCTTGCACTGCCACAGGGATATACTGGCTTTTGTCGTGATATAGTTCATGTGTTTCGCCCAATTCAATTGTTTGTCCAAATAAATTCCTAGGTACTTGGTTTCGGTTGAAAGGCTTAGGGTTGTTCCAAAGAATCTTGGTAGTTGCATTGTCATCGGTTTCCTCTTTTTCGTGAAGCGGATTAGTTCCGTTTTTGTGGGTTTCACTGAGAGTTGGTGTTCGCTGCACCATTCTTCTACTAGTTTTAGGGCTTGACGCATGAGATTGCATAGAGTGTTTTCGTGGGTCCCGTTTATTATTATTGTTATATCATCTGCGTATCCAACAGTGAAATAACCTTTGTCGTTGAGTGTTTTGATGAGGCTGTCTGCTACTAGGTTCCACAGGAGTGGCGAAAGGACGCCCACCTGTGGACAGCCCTTCGCTATGATGGCTCTTGTGGTGTTGTTAACCGTGACTTGAACCGCTCGCAGTTTGAGCATGTTGGTGATCCAGCCTCCTAGGGTCGGGTCTATGCTATGTCTGTCGAGGGCCGTGTTTATGCTGTTGAACGTGGTCTTATCAAAAGCGCCCTCGATATCAATGAAGGCAGCCAGTGCTGAGCATTTATGGTCCACTGCGCATTCAATTTTAGAAACCACGTTGTGCAACGCGGATTCTGTTGATTTCCCTGTGGAGTACGCATGCTGTTGTTTGTCAAGTGGTTTTACCCGGAGAGGCCCATCACGGATGAGCCTATCACAGAGTCTCTCGAGAGTTTTTAGTAAGAAGGATGTGAGGCTTTATAGGTCTATACGCCTTGGGTTGTGAGTAATCAGTTTTGCCAGGTTTGGGTATGAAGATGACTTTCACCTCACGCCATGCAAGAGGTATCTAAACTAAACTAAACTATGTATCTAAGTGCTATGCTGGCCCGATAGATCTCCAACAGCCATGGTGTTAGATAATCTACCCCCCACTGCAGCAGGGCTGGGAAGATGCCATCCAGCCCCGCCGACTTGAAAGGTTGAAAGGTGTTGATAGCCCATTTTATCCGGTCTTCTGTTACTATATTGTGGGCTCTTGACCAATCTTGTTCCGTTGCATTCGGTATCAGTTTCCCACGTCCTGTCCTCCAGGATTTGACAGTCCGGGAAGTGAGTTTCGAGGAGGGCCTTGACGGTCTCGTGATCAGTTTGTGTGTATGAATTGCCGGGTTTTTTCAGCGTGGCGAGGGTTCGGTCCTGATCGGTTGATAGTATCTTCCGTACCCTGGCGGCTTCATTATTTGTCTCAATGCATTCACAAAATTTCTGCGAATGCATTGAGACAAATAATTCTGCTACAATAAAACTGCGCTTCGCTCTGGCTGGCGCCGTCGCGGGTATTGCGCTTTCGGTCGCCTACTTTTCTCTCGCGGGCCTGGATTTTTTCGCGCTTACTCAGCGGGCGTACTCCATCCACTACAGCCAGGAGAGTTGTGGAACTGCCAGTTCCAGCATCTTTCCCCTTGTCTGTCTGTCCGTGCTGGTCTGGGTCATCGTCTGGGTAATTTGTGCTGCTCCGCACGATGCTCTGTTGCCAGGGGTTCGTGGGAGGCATACACCGTGTAGCGGGTGTCAAAGTCGGGGTCGAGTCTGTAGGCTCGTTGGACGCAGCCGAGGTCGGGTTTATGGGCGCTTTTGTCGCAGCCTGTGTTGTGGACGCTAAGTCAGCAGCTGGCCGCGCCGTAAAGCGCAGCATAAGTTGATCAACTATGCAGTTTGATGCTCCCCTCATAATACGATGGGAGCTAACCACCGAAGTGGTGTGGGATTCCCCGGCTTGGCCGGGACCCACCTGGGTATTTGATTCTTCATTCTGCATGTTCATGTTGTAGGGGGTGGGCTTTTTTGGGACAAGGTTCCTTGAGGACCGACGGGATGAAGGGGATAGGAGGGAAGGAATTTGGTGGATAGAGGTGTGGGTCTCTAGGGGGGTCACCCGAGGCCTGGGAGTTGACCTAGGGATTTAAGGATCGACGGGATGTGTGTGGATAAGAAGGGATGGCTTGTTTGGGTGGTGGGCACATAGGAAAGTGGTGTATGGGTTACCCTAGGCCTGGGGTTTGGCTTTCGGGAACTTCTCTTGTCCGGCATCTTTTTATCAGATGACCCGACCACAGGATCACCAACAGCAACTGTAGCCGCCATCAGTCGGTCCCGCAGGCGGGGTTGGGCTATCCGCAACCTGCCCACCCGCTCAAGCTCAGCCGCAGAAGTGTCTGTCAGTCCGGGTCGCCCCACCACGGATGTACGTGTATATTCGCATTGGGTCGATCCAGCCTCTCCCGAGCTTTTTGCCTCGCTTTTTTTCCATACGTTGGGGTCAGTGTAACCGGATTCAACTGAATATCAGTTTTTTTTACAGGATCAGTTCCAATTCAGATAAAATTCCAAAAATAAATCACAATCAGGTCTGGCATTCTGGCAAGCCTTAATCCCCGAATTATTATCCAACTATTGACACCACCATGAGACCTAGTAGCTTGAAATGTAAACAATACTTTCACGCCAGTGACTAAAGTTCCTTTTAAATCACCTACAACTTGTTATATGTATGAGGGTTTAACCACCAATATGATTAGGATCAAAATTCTTAAATAGTACTGACATAATTCAAAAGTTAGTCAACTCCAGAATTAGCAAGCACTCCAACTCCAGCAAAACGATACTTTTAGCTGCTACATCCTAATGTACTTTCCTAGTCAGTCTAACTTCAGTCAGGTAGACTTAACTTTTTAATTGAGTTGCCAACATGAATACCGTTAGACTGTTAGTATGAATTTCGAATGTTACGGAAAAGTTACAAGACGGCCCTTTATTACCCTTTGTTGCTCACTCCCAAGTACATCCCAATAGACCCCCCGATCGAGTTATCTGTAATGGTATTTACCTCCTATAACTATGATTTCTAATAATAGACTCGTTTCATTACGATAGGGACTTAATGGGTTACTGTTACTGAACTGCCTTAAGCAATAACTTTAAAACAAATGAAACGGTGTAGGAAGATGTTTAAGGAAGGTGTTCGTCATAAGTCTTGGATTGTTCTTAATTAAGGTTGGCTTTGGTTTGGCCTGGGGTCGGATGTGACAGGTTATCGGTTTCTGAAAAAAATGTATTGCTTAGGAAGTCACTTAGACCTTATGTAATAAGAACTTTTTCAATATTAGGAGATAGATAGCCAGCTTTTTTAACTGGTACAATGGTCAAATCACTGACAAAAATAAATTATGAGCTATCAAAAAATAAACACTCAGCTGTATTGAGAAACTTCTCATTTTTAACCGACTTCTCAAAAAGGAGGATTCTCAATTCGGATGTTTCTACATTTTTTTATGTGTGTTCGGGCTTAACTCCGTCATATATAGACGGATTTGCAATATTATTTTTTGTTTGAAAGGATATAGGTACCCTCGTGGTAGTCCCATTGTCACCAAGTCAACATCAAATGATGAGATCCCATAGAAACTCCTCAAATATTTCAAGCAGTCATATTATAGCGATATTTGCACTCAGAAAGTATCATTTGGTAAAGTAGAACTGAAGAAAAAAACTACAGATTGCCACTGGAACTCCTTAGTTATTATGTCATTGGTATAAGATATCCCTAATAATTAAGTGACTATGATAAAGCAAATACATATAAATAAATGGTACAGTTGAAAATGGTACCATCGAACTGATCTGATTGGAATTGAAATGAAATGTACTCTGGCTATATATGATTTTCATCGTAATATGAGGTACTAAAACTAAAAATTGTTAAATAAAAAACTTTTTAACAAAAAAGCAAAACACTACAAAGCGAAAAATTTTGTTTTCCGAAATTGGTGTCGAAAAACGAAAAAAAATTAGGTACCAAAGACACCGACTTAGGAAAACAAAATTATTGTTCGCTTTGTGGTGTTTTGCTTCAGAAGTCGGTTTTTTTTTTTATAGTTCTTTACACACACAGTACTTCTTTACAGTTTTTAGTTTTTTTTTGTTTCTGTTCTGACAGCGATAGCGAAACATTTTGAATTTTATAACAGTCATTATCGTTGACAGAATGTTGCTTTTCCGGGCCCTCTTGGGCCTAAAACACACACAAGCGACGTAAGGTGAAGGCACGGGGCAGGCGCAGCGCAGGCGTGCGACAGATACGGAGCAGACGCGATTTGAATTATATCAGAAGAGGCGTGGAACAGGCAAGAAACGTTCAGATGCGGCATTTTATAGGCTGACTTTGGTGCGATAAGATGTCAAGCGACGTGCTCCTTGCGTGACTCACGAGAACCGACTGCTAGCGACGCGGCGCAGGCAACGAAACGGCGTGTCTGCGCCGCGTCGCTTCAGTATAATTCAAAAACGTCGCCTGCATACATTTTGTATGAAATCGTTTTGAAGCGGCGCACGCCTGCGCCACGCCTGTTCCACGCCTGCTGCCTTACGTCGCTTGTGTATGTTTAAGGTTTTAGGTATCACGTATTTTTTATCAATGAGCAGTTTCATTTAAATGTTAATAGACTGTGATCATTTAATTATGTTCCCTCTCTCCTTAAAGGAGAGCGTGCCTGTATTTATTTTATGGGCAGCCAATTTAAAGTCGGCAATGTAACCAATAAAGAAGCGAATGTATAAATTGCTAACAAGAAGAAAATGGTATTTGTATAATGCAAGCATTTCTATCTCTTCCTTAACAACGAAAATTCTGTTTTAAGCAAATTGAAGCCTCAAAATTGAGCGATTTAATGAGATTCGAAGCTTAGAGGGTTTTTATTTTAGAAGTGGTTCTAATTTCAAATAACATATTCGGAGAGGAAAATTTTAAAAATGAAGTGGCCTAACCTGCCTAAGTGATAAGTGAATTAGGTAAAGTGGAATGGAAGAGAGAGCGTTTGCTCGTGCGTGTTATGAAAGGAATGTGGGTAAGCATTTTCATTTTAGGAATGAAATTTCGACAAAGTTTTGTAAGTAATACACTGAACACTTGTGCCTATCCTCAACACAGTTGCAACTGGTTAGATTCTGGCTTAAGCATCCAGATGGGAACAGATTCTAGACGACATAAAGCTAAGTTTTAATCCGTGGAATTTTAAAATATGAAACTACTACGTAATTGCTTGGTTAATTCTAACATAAAAATAAATGTAAATAAAAATTACACGTCAATGCTACCGCGTTATTTCCAAACCACTGCAACTCACGAAAGCCAGAATCACCAGTGGCGACCACCAGAAAAGCGCCGAGGCAAAGAAGCTCGACGAAGTCCCGGAGAATAAATTTAACTTTCATGCATCCTGCAACGAAATTAATCAGAAAAGAATAACGGAGGAGTAGGACAAAAAACAAAATTGCCGCTTCCCTCCAAATCAAGCACGAAACAGAACAAAATAAGGCCAATAGGCACAAAGCATCGTTTACAACTGGAATAAGCCCAGTTGCCTAGCACCACAGATAAAAATTATGATCCGACAGTCATTCGTTGGAGATCCGCGCCGGACGAAAAATATCTGCCTTCAGTTGTACCGCTCCAATGTTGGATTACGGGCTGACACAGCAGTTTGCAGTTTTTCAGTTCTCGTAGCAAAACTCAGGCCGTTAAACAAAATGTACGGACCCGTTGAAAAATGCACGGAATCTTCGGAACAGGCAAGCATACAAGGGCAAAAGCGCCCTGCCCTTACGGTGGAGTCGGCTTCTATTAACTGGTATCTACAGACACGGAAACAGACAATCCAAATTATGAAACAAAAAGGGTCAGACATACCAAAGGAAGCAAAACTCCAAAAAATAATTAATAGTAAACTATGATACATATACCAGTTTTCATAATATAACCCTTAGTTGTCACCAGCCTTTTTAAAACCAGAGTTTGAACTTTGCCCAGAGTCCCAGAGAAACTTATGTTATGTCTAGAACTTGAATTACCATCCTGCTCACCATTTCTTAACATATTCTTTAACAGCTACTCTAAAAATATTATGAACTAGCTGTTCTCAGCGGCTTCGCTCCCGTGGATCACCCCACAGGACCCGTGTACGGGATTAAAAAATGGTATAGATATCAGTAATTTGGTTGAAGATTTCTAAGCCATCAATTTTGTGTGAATTTAGAAAAAAAAATGTCTTATTTTTTCTTATCAAACGAAATTTGAATAATTTAACCGACCAGTTTGACAAAGCAAAAAAAGGCGTGATCGTAATTACGACTTGTAGCGTACATTAAATCATCTTCAAATATTTATAAACGAGAGGACTCTTAAATTTATTAGATCCCTGGGTCGTCAACCATCCAGAAACGGATACCTAATATCTACTTATTGATAGGGAATAAAACTACATTCTCACAAACTATTGTTCGAAGCAAAGGTGTAAATATGTACATACTTAAACACTAAACAAATGTAAACTATACAAAATTATACTAAACCTAACTACTTACACTATATACAAAAGAAAGGTACACTTAGGCGTCGAAGTACTCCTCCACATCGCTGTCACCCGGGAACGTGCCCAGGAGACTGGCAGCATTGCCAAGTTGAATGGCAAAGCTGATTCTTTGCGCAAAGAACGAGCCAACCCTCTGGTCACGCACAGTGTCAATCAGTTGGCGAGAGATCTCCTTAAAAAGGAAACGTGCACTCGGGCCACATGACCCAAGCGTTTCGACCCCAAACGGCTCAAAACTGTAATTACCAATTAGGTTACAGTATTTGCGCTGCTTGAGGGCCTCAGCAGCCGCAGCAGCAGCGCCAGCACAGCCCGCCGAACTGGGAACATGAGATGGCGCAAGGGTGTCAACACAGGTTGCGTCCCACACCAGAGGCCCACCCACTTTCCACAGCACCAATGTAATGCCATCTGGTCTCTTCCCATCGTAACGTACCAAGCCATTAGATTCTAATACAGTTGGTACGCTGGCAAATAACGAATAATATCATTGATACTGGCGTGCCGTACTATGCGACCTGCGTTCTTCCACAAGACAGGCCATGGTGCCGAATGCTGCCGACAGCTTCACCACATTGGCACCGATGTGGAGCAACACAAGGTGCGTCTTGACGAGTTATTTATAAGGTTCTTCTGTTTAATACTGCAGAGCGGCACATCCCATCGTCTCTGGGAGGACAGGTTGTCGGGCAGATCCGTATTATCAACGCATCGGTCAAACACGATACCCCAAAATCAACCAGTGTGGAAGATAAGATGTTCCTGGTTAATTTATCAGTACCGTAGATCGAGGAGAGGAAGGCTGGTAAACCTATACTTGAAATATTGCGTACGCCGAGGCCACCCAAGCGAATGTCAAGCGTGGCTTGTTGCCAGGCTCGGTCGTCAAAGGACACATTTAGGAAAGATGAAAGTGTTTATAATCTGATTGGGATCGCTTCTTGGGCCCTTATTATTTAATATTTTCATAAATGATATTCACGCATGCTTTCAAAATTCATTATTTTTACTTTACGCAGACGACATAAAAATCTTCAAACATATAAACAATGTCGAAGATTGCGACGCGTTGCAACAAGATCTCGAAAGACTAGAAAACTATTGTCAGATGAATAATCTGGAACTCAATGTACCTAAATGTTACTCAATTACGTTCACTCGCAAGACCAGCAGCATATCCCGCACACACACTCTAAAGAATGCCCATCTAAAACGAGTAGATTTCATACGAGATTTATTTTAGTTTTATTTTATTTATTAGGTCTACCAACAATTGTTTACACTAATCTACAAACAAAAATAAAACATGCGTATAAACTCTTATAGGTAAACACCACATGAACAAAAAACAATAATAAGTAATTAAGTTAGCTGTAAGCTACATATTCCACAAGTAAACTTAGTAATATAACAATAATATAATAGTTACATATGCGAAAAATTAAATGCATAATTTTCTTAAAAAGTTACGTACACACAGTCCAAAAACATTTACAATCTGTTAAACAGTTCAGAAATTTAATTTTTTGTTTATTGAGAGAATCAAAGTGAAAATCAACCATATCATTACAACTATTCAAAAACCTAGCACATGGAGAATTAGATTCCTCTCATTGGAGGACTAAGCGGAGTAATAGGTTTATGCGGAATCATCGATGGAGCACGAAAGTTAATGAGTGCGAGCAGCGGCGGTGAGTCGATAATTCCCTTCAAGATTTTGCTAGCAAACATTGCGTCGTTCAAACATCTTCGTTCTTCCTAAGAGTGCATGTTGAAGAATTTCAATCTCTTTTTGTAAGAACGCACTTTTTTATTTATGCCCACAGAAAAGCCAGATGCCAAGCGAAGCTTTTTGAACTCGTTCTAGACGCAAACTATTCATAGCGTAGTGTGGCCGCCACACCACACTACAATACTCTAATATGTTACGTACTAAACTCTGATAAAGTGAGATTTTAGTTTTAATTTGACGAAAACCTTTACAATGTCTTATAACAAAACCCAACATCCTAGATGCTTTTTTAGAAATGTGATCACTTGGATCACATTTCTCACTTTCTTTCTTTCTAACACTGTGGTGCAAAGGTTAGCTTTTGATCAAACAGAACTCCAAGGTCACGTATAGTATCCACTTCATTAACTCTGTCCTCATTTATGTAATACACTGTCTTTATTAGATTATTCTTTCCTGTATATTTACAGATTTAGGTGTAATACACGACTCCAAACTTACCTACGAGAAGCACATAGATCAAATAATTAATAAAGCTAACAAAGCTATGGGGTTTTAAAAAGATCTTACTCCCAGTTCACGGATGTCAAAATAATTGAAATATTGTACTGTTCCTTCGTCCGTAGCTCACTTGAATATTGTTCACAAGTTTGGAATCCCATGTGTGATGTTTGTATCTCAACCTTGGAATCTGTTCAGCGAAACTTTACAAGAAACCTGCAGTACAAGTGTAACACCCGCGATCATAATTACGAGTCCAGATGCAAAGGTACCATTTACTTCCACTTAGGGAGAGATGAAATATATCAGATATCTCCTTCCTCGTTAAGCTAGCGCAATCTTTCATCGACGCCCCGCAACTTCTCTCTAAGGTTAATTTACGCGCCCCGGCCAGATTCGGTAGAACAACCTTTCTTTTTTTCTTAACGTCCCCCGCTACTGCACAAAATACAGACAGAATTCGTTCTTTATAAGATGCGCTAAGTCCTACAATAACTTGGTTGACTTTTCTGAATTTGACTTATTCACTACTAAGCCGCATGTATTCATTCGAATACTTACTAAACATTGGTTCGAATTGATTCAATATCTGTTTTTATTGCACTTCATGACGAGGCATTATTGTGATTGTATGTTATTGTTTTTTGTCTACCATTGTATTTTTTTTCTCTAACAGGCTTGCTCTTCATAGTAAATTAAATGCGAAAACATGTAATTGGTTACTAGTTGGTTAATTTGTTGTTAAATTTGTTATTTGTTAATACTGTTTGTTTTCAGATTACAATAAAATAAAATAAAATAAATTGGTCTACTTTTTCCAAAAGTTATGGGTGTTTCCATAAATGAGAGGAACGAAGGCTATAAGTAAATGTTGGTCCAAAGCAACAATATCGGATAAAACAATGATTGTTCAAAAAAAAATTGTTTGCTTCAACTAATCTCACTTAATTGGTACTAGGTACACCTACACACTTGTACAACAGTTTAAAAAAGCCAAAGAATTGAAAGCGAGTAAACATCGGACCCCCCCAATTAAAGTTTTCGGTATCGAGTAGTTACTTCGAATATCAGGAACTACTTTACTATTAGGTAGACCTGTTGGAGACTACAATTATACAATTCTAACTATTACAACTACAGTTATAATCAATCGGCAAGAGAATAAAATATCACATATTATTTCTTTATTTATCTACGTTCTTATTTAATACATTTTCAAATATATTAAAAAAGAAAACAAAAAAAAACATTTAAAATAGTGCCCCGCCGGTATTGGGCACAGGGTCTAAGCTACCGGTGGTTAGGGCTCTAGAGACTGGATCCTCCTCACAATGCGAGCCGTATCAAGGAGTACTGCCTTCTGTATCAGGCCCTTGATCCAACCGCGCAATGACAGCCTCGACAGAGCTCATCGAGGCTATTTGCCATCAGGCCGTGGGCCGTAACTTTTACCAATCTTTCTTTATTGGAACAATAAGTTGAAGCAGACTGTCGAGCGTTCCACATCAGGACTTACTGTAGATGAGCCTCAAAAGCGGAAGCCCCGTATTGTAATAATTGGGGTCCCCACTGATATGGCAGAGAAAGAGGTATTTAAATGTATTTATGAGCAAAATATCGTCGATAAACTACCAACACTGACCAAAGATACATTTTTGACCTCAATCAAATTAAGCCATAAGTCAGGAAAACGAGATGCCGACAGCTGCAACTACATTGTTGAAGTGCCAGCCAGCGTCCGGAAAGCCCTAGTGAACCAGAACAGGCTTTATATAAACTGGACGTCGTGCCCGGTACGAGATTTCACCCTTGTGACTCGGTGCTTCAAGTGTCAGCAATACGGTCATGCATCCAAGACTTGCAAATCCGCCATCTCAACTTGCGGCCACTGCGGGGTGGAAGGCCACGCGACTCAAGAGTGTTCTTCGAAGGATGAACTACCGAAATGTGCAACCTGCAAGCGCTACAAAAAACCCCACAACCACAAGACAGGAGATTCTGATTGCCCAGCTAGAAAAGCCGCTGAATACAGGTATATCAACTCTGTAGATTATGAAGGCGCCTAAGAGCGCCAAACTCTAGATTATATTTAGATCTAACGTATTTTTACAGAGTACATACTTTTACATTTTTTACTTATGGATAGTTTGATTACTGATATAGATAACGCTTTTTTGTCAGAATCAAAAACTTGTGAGGTAGAAGACTGCAAACAATATCTTTCCGAATACCAAAATCCTTTTACAGTACTAACACAAAATATGCGTAGCATCTGCAGGAACTTTGACAGTTTTAACATTTTTCTTCATAGACTAAACATAGCTTGCGATATCATAATACTAACCGAATGCTGGTTATCAAAACGCCAAGAAAACATCCCTACTATGACGGGATACAACATGTTCCATAGCACTACTAACCAGAATCAAAATGATGGTGTCGTGATTTACGCTAAACAATCGCTTATAGCCACAGTTGAAGAACAGAATCAACAAGACTGTAACTGCCTTATAATTAAAATAGGTACAACTATAGCAATACTAGCTATCTACAGATCCCCATCGTTTAGAAATCTGGACTCATTTCAATATTTCTTAAACCAGGCCTGTCGTAATCTTTCCGCTTTTAAGCACATCATACTAACAGGTGATATTAACATAAACATCACTGCCGAAAACTGCGATGCTGGAATTCAAAATTACCTCAATTTATGTTCATACCATGGGCTTCTCATCGGTCATACGCTACCAACACATCAGAGTGGCTCGTGTCTCGATCACATGATGATAAAAACCAGCCTACCATATATTACCCTAGTTACTAATTCAACAATTACTGATCATAATGCTGTCCTACTAACAATGAACTTAACGCTACCTAAGCAAAATCGTCCACTGACAAAGTCCAAACTAAACATGCACAAACTAGAACATGACCTGCATAACATTGATTTTAGCCCTGTTTACGATTCTCCTGACGCTAATTTGTCTTTATCGTATTTAACTAAAAACGTCCAGCAAGCAATATTACATAATACGACCGTAATAACATTAAATCGGAAGCATTATAATATTAAACCGTGGATTACTCCGGGCCTTGTTCGATGTATAAGGCACAGAGACAAATTACATCAGAAAACCAAACGCTACCCTGATAATATAATGCTTCTTGTAATATACAAGAGGTACAGGAACTTTTGTAATAATCTCTTGAAAAAACTTAAAATTGAATACGATAAAAACGAATTGCAGAAAGCAGGCAAAAATAGTAAACAGATATGGAAACATATTAAAAACTTGACTTACAGATCTAAACAACGGGAACCCGTTTCAAGTTTACTGCTCACTAACTCTTCACCCCTATCATCAGCTAATAATGTAAATAACTATTTCGTGAATGTAGGGAAATCCCTCGCGGAGCCACTCCTGAGGCAATCGTCTTATCGGTCTGCCGCGCACTTTCAGACTTCTCTCAAGAGCTGTGCTAAATCTTTTGCACTTTTGGATACGGACGAAAGTGAAGTAGAACTAATCATCTCAGCTCTGAAAGATGACTGTGCAGTCGGCTGGGATAATATTGATAATAAAATACTTAAGCGTTTTAAACACATTTTACTCCGACCGTTAACATGTATATTTCAGGCGTGCCTCCGAGAAGGAATTTTCCCTAAAAGTCTAAAAAAAGCGGTGGTCATCCCTATCTTTAAATCTGGATATAGAGATGTTGTGAATAATTATAGACCAATATCTATACTGCCTTCTTTATCCAAAATATTAGAAAAAATCATTAACAAAAGACTCGTCAATTACTTGGAAACGAACAACTTATTATCTTCTTCACAATTCGGGTTTAGAAGCAGATTGTCCACAGCAGATGCGGTTCAAAAGCTGACAGACCTCGTTGCACAAGAACTCGGCGATGGAAACCAGGTCCTGACTATCTTCCTAGACTTAGCAAAAGCTTTTGACACCGTATCTGTTCCTTTGCTTTTAAATAAACTGGAAACGTTAGGTATAAGAGGTACACAGCTGAAACTATTCGAAGATTATTTAAACGATAGATCGCAATGTGTTCGAATAGGAAATATAACTAGTAACGATGAAAAATCACTAGGATTTGGAGTTCCACAAGGCAGTATCCTTGGTCCATCATTGTTCCTCATTTACATTAATGATCTTTGTAATTTAAATGTAGGAAATTGCAAAATAATATCGTACGCTGATGACACTGCGCTTATTTTCACCGCAAAAACTAACTCCGAGCTGTATAATGTTGCACAGGCAGGTTTTAACATCGTTCTAAACTGGCTTCGTTGTAATTTACTAACACTAAATGCAGATAAAACAAAATATATTCAGTTCAACATGCGCAATCTTAATAACAAAACTAATCCCCATTTATATGCACACCAATGTAACAATCAGTCAGCCACTTCTTGTACCTGCCCTATGATCCTGGAAACAAAGTGCCTCAAGTATCTTGGAGTTTTTGTTGATGACACGCTCTCGTTTAGGCAACATATTGACAGTTTGGTTACTAGAGTACGTAAACTGATGTTTGCTTTCAAACAACTGCGCTCCATTGCCGACACTAACTTAGTCAAACAAGTTTATTTTGCTCTATGTCAATCAATACTTCAATATTGTATAACCTCATGGGGCGGAGCATCAAAAACTATCATTCTCTCTCTTGAAAGAGCACAAAGAGCTGTTCTAAAAGTAGCAAATTCTCTACCTTTCCTTTTCCCTACCCACCAGTTATTTAAATCCTGCAAAGTCTTGACTGTTCGGCAAATTTATTTACTGCACATAACACTAAAACAGCATGCAATGCTTAAATATAACCTAGATATAACTAACAAAAGGCGAAACGATATAGTATGCAGTTCAACCTCTACCTCTAAATTTGCATTTACATATAGATTCTTTACATTTTTAGGGCCCTTTTTATATAATAGATTAAATAGAATACTAAGTATATATAATTTAAATTATTTTAACTGTAAAAGCATTGTTTTAAACTATTTGCAAGGTTTGTCATATGACCAGACTGAAGACCTGCTTCTAGTATTAAAATAAAATTAGATTAAAACTACGTAAGCATGATTAAAAATAACACTACTATGTATATTTCCGCAGTGTCCTAGTTTTACTTAAAATTGTTAATTTATTGCAATACCTACATTATTAAATATAAATAAGCACTTTTACGCCTGAAGCACAGGTTCTACCTAGTTCAGGCAAATTATACATCAGCACTTTTTAGAACATAAGCAAATTATTGTAAATTTTGTACTTTAAGAAATAAATAAACGATTTTATTATTATTTTTATTATTATTATTTTATTATTATAATAAAAACACATATACAATTATTTAATTGTGTACGGAAATAGCTGCATTAGTGGAACTGTGTCGCAGCCATTAACGCCCACTTCCAGAAGGGAGACGCAACGTTCCAAAATAAATACAAATTAAAATTTAATTAATAAAAATACAAGTAAAAATAAAAATGATATAAAAATGAGAATAACAATTAAAATCAATTAATTAAAATACTATTCAAAAGAACAATGGCAGATTAATAGTTGACAAAAATGTATGCGTCTAGAAAATCTTATAATATAGAAAGAGTTTAATGATTATTCTATGAATTTATCATATAAAATCTTATTTCCATAAAACCACAGAAAAATACATGCATTTATGATAATATTAAATGATTAAAGTAATTTTCAGAACCATTTTACACTTTCAAGTGTTGCCATTTACTAAATTCATACTATTTACGTATATATTTGTCCACATAAAGGTTCAATATGTTTTTCATAGGAAGTTATTATTACTAATAACTGTACTATCAGTAATACTCAAAAATAAAAGTGTTATGGTTGAAAAAGGTTTTATAAGAATTACTTCATGCAATTATCCAATACCTCAAATATAATAATAGTAACAATTTCATTTAATGTTATGGCAACTCGAACTAAAATGAAATATGTCACTGTCACGAAAATAGCGGTCTGGTCTGTCACATGCTCCCGTGCTTTTCGTATCGGTTGTGTTCGTTTTTTGATATTTTTCTTATTTCTATTTGACTTGGCTTGCTTACGGACAGATATTCGTTTCGTTTTGTGTTACTTAACTTGTGCGTACCTAAAGGATTCTGATCTTGCCCTGCGTGACTGTGCTATCGCCCCTTTGGACTCCGTTTTATCCCACCGTTTGGCTTATTGAAGTGCGTTTTAATTGAACCACTATGGGAGATCGTAGCAGATTACCGCGAATCCTATGTGTTAACTGCAAAATTTACGTTAACACGTTGCGCCGCTATCCTGCCCTGACACTCGATCCAAGAGTCACTAGTTAACTCTGTAGCTGTGTATATCCATATTTTCCATATGATGACTCTGGTATTGAGGATGGGCAAGATATCATGTTATTATCACAATGCCAGCAGAATTTTAGATTCTATAATTATAAGAGAGGATAATGAGGAGGAATAAAAATGTAACAAATGTAGAATTGTTTAATTTTTTATTCATTACAAGTACCTGTGATAAATACTGTATACATAATATCGGCAAGACACGCCTTTTCCCCGTAGATGTAGGCAAAGAAATCATCCTTCCTCTTGGTACCTACGATCCTGTCTAACCTTTTTCGCTTTTTCCAAGATCATCAACCTTTAAGGCAACCATTGAATGTTAGAGTAAACATATAAGCGCATTTTTGACCCAACGATGTAAGTACTATCACAGTCTAAAGTGCAGTCCTATCTTCACGAAACTATAGCATAGCCAATCAATCCCACTTACGACCTTTTTCTATAAGCACATCACACTCATACACACATCTGTATGTTGAACTCTTTCATAATGACCCAATGAGAACACGACATGGCCGCAACGTCATACTATTTATTAAAATCACAAAACATGTGGGTGGTGGTGTTTCAAATCCATCCTCATTAGTAGATATTATAATATAAAACAAACGTTTAACTAAACTTTATAACATTGTGGGTAGATTTCAAAAACAATACCCACACGTTTTGTCGCCAACATCGATCGCAGTTACTCTTGTTTATTGCTATTCATCAAGAATCCTAGAGAGCGCGATAAATAATCATTTAACTTTGAGTTACTTGGAATGAGGTATTTAATTTCATAGTCAAACTTAAGTGTCCATCTGGTCTAGCGGTTAACACTGCTTGATTAACCACTACAAGACTGGTTCGGATCCCGAACACATAAAAATAATATTATTTTATGTATCTTCACTTTTTTTTTTCTATACACATTTTATACATTTTAAAATATTATTTTTAACTTAAAAAAGTGTTTAGTTAATAGGATCTTCAGCATTGCATTTGAATGAGGGTAGAACTTTTTATTTTATTCGGTAAAATCACCGAAGATAAGGGTATATTGAAAAATATGATTTGCTTGAAGAAACACTTAAAGTCGTAACGTTGTTGGTTGGTGAACTTTAATCAGAGCGTTCGAGGTATTATAATAGCGGTGTTTATTTGAATATGATAATGCAAGCAAATATAAGTTTAGAAACTAGGGCACACATTGTTGCCTTGCTTATATTATAGGCTAAATACAAACACAAATTTCTGATGAAACCGGATTGTGTGTAAGTTATATTATAAAATATGAAAATATGGTAGATGATATTTTTGTGTCAATTAAGAAAATAAATCACTTTTTTGAAATGTTTAATTAATGGTTTTTATTTTTTAGAGGAGAACTGTGATACTTTGGATAATGAGGTTTGAGGAAGAAGGACGTCTCAAGAGTCGTGCATGAAGTGGGAGACCACCGCTTATAAGTCAGTCTCAATGAAGTGTTATGGTGAATGAATATGAAAACAATGGTTTTATACCAACTAGGCGTTTTGCTAGTGAATTCGATACCTACGTCTGCGCACTGTTCGCCGCGCACTCCATGCCAAAGGAAAGAAGCGACTTCATTTCGTTTTTTTTAAACATATTATTCATCATATAATGTTATGGATTTTTTTTTTGTTTTCTTTGTTTTACAATGACGAGACACTGCATTAAATTTCTTTATTTTATTCTATAGTGCTTACAAACTAAAATCAGTGTTGGAAATCTTTTAACTTTGACCACCGCCTTATCTCGGGAATGTGTTGAATTCGTTTCTTAACTAGACAACGAATCATTTGTTTTTCTTTTACCCTCACTGGGATATTACTGCTAAAATATTAGCATATTGTTGTATTGTAAGTGACAATTTGTCTTAATATGAATAAATATTTAAACCGATCTAAGAAATAATTTATTATGTTTAAAAAGTTTTAATTGTATTGCAATATTATTACTATTAAATTGATTGTTTCTATTATCGGTATTCTATGTAAACATCACTGTATCATATTTTAATTAAATCATTATTTATTTAAATCAATAGTTGGTTAGTTTTGAAACAGAGGATGTCCTGGCAATAGTAAACATTTAGCATTGTATTGTTGAGGTTAAGCTTCAATCCTCTTTTCCTAGTGAAAACGAATAATTAAGCTATGGCAATAATAATAGTAATGATATTTTTTTATTTTTTTTTATCTCCCTTTTTATTTAAACTAGTGTTTATAATATTTATTAAATCAATAAATTACTTTATTTTCAACATGGTTTCTTTTTGTAATGGTTGGGTATGAGCAATATTAACAAAAGATGCATAAAAAACTTTTGTTTTTATTTTATACTTATTCTAAGATGCATACCTTTCGCGTAACTTACTAGTCATTATTTGTTACCATGAGTATAAGTTACCAAAAATACAAAAATAAATTTCGAGCAGCCGAGATTTGAACTCGCGTCTATTACGGTCCCGCTTTGGAGTGACACTCTCTCACGGATCTGCCACGGGTTACGTTAACTGCTATGACGAATTTTAGACTTAGTTTTGAACCGGCTCGATACGGACTTTTGTAGTTATATCTAAGCGAAACGAGTAAGTATATATTTTTATCTTTGTGTGGCGTTGACCACGCCCCTTCACCTCGTAGTTAGACTGTAAGATGTCTTATTGTTTGCGTTTAAATATCACGCAAACATTTATATGCACAGAACCGTGCAGGTGACTATAAACATTGAGATGGGACTGCACTTTTGACCCTTGACTGTACGTATAAATACTTTCCCAGAAGGTACCCACTAAAGGTTGACTGACTGTATGTAATAAAAAAACCTTATTAAGCACAATTATGTGGGTACATTAAGTTCAGAATGTACATAACTAAGAACGCTTTCAGTTCCTCTGTGACACACATTCTCGGTCCTTGAGATCATCGGAAAACCTAAAATTAAGCATTCGTATGCATTCCACATCCTTCTTCGACAAATCTTTTACGGTTCAAGCAGCTCGTTTGTGGAATGCATTACCTATTGAGGTAAGGCGTGCGCAAACATTACCTTCATTTAAAAAAATGGTGAAGGAGCATTTCCTTTCTCTGTAACTATTCTTCTCCTTTCTCTGTTCTATATTTGATATTTATTAGTATATTATTTTATTTGTATGTATGTATTTTATGTTATAACTAAGTAATATTATTTAGTATAGTTTTTGTACACTGACAGCCCTATGTCTATCTTCTCTCGTTCAGTCCATCCAAAGGTTGTCTGTAAGAGATTGCCCTGTGCGATAAGACCGCCCATTGTACACTTATCTTTATAAATGTTTTGTCCTGTAATTATTTCAGTGGTGTACAATAAAGTATATAATAAATAAATAAATAAATAACAAATAACCAGAGCACCAATGATATTCAAATAAACAGATACGTTATACACTCACAAAACAATTGAAAAAGGTGTTCCGCACACACACTTTTCATTCATCTGACATTTCACTACAAGTCGAAAGGGATGGCTTGATAATACCAACAAGAAAAAAAGGGACAGCTAGTGTTTGTCACTTGTGAATGTAAACAAACATTATTCTGACCAACAATGTTGTTATCTTTTTGTAGCCTCCAAATATGAGAATATTAGCGCACATTAAAGTCACATTAAGGACCTCTGGTTACGCTTCCTAATTTATAGTTCATATTTTATTACATCACCATAGGGCGACTGAAAGGCATTGGTATACTAGTTCCAATTTATTAAATTAGTGTCACCTATCGTTGTTTTGGTGGTATTCCGCGCCGTGCCGCTACGGTCGTTACGTCAAAGCCAACGATGGCCGCCGGCGATGGTGGTCAGTCTCTTACCAACCAGGGCGGAGGTGCGCGCACTAAGTCACCCTCTCGCCCAAAACTCTTAATTGAACCTACATGGAGAGTGTTATCTGTATTACCTAGACCTACTGTGTTGTGTACCGCTGGCCAGCATAGTGTACCAAGTCTGTGAGCTGAACTTCTCGAACGTGGCATCTGCATCTGCATGGGAATCGCTGTTTCAAAGGTATGTGGCATGATTAGTAAATTGAACTTTATCCATTGCCTTTCGTCTCATCTGCATACTTTTCTCCTTCAATTTAGCACTGCTGAATCAGCAATTATAGCCTAGATTACTCTAATAATTTAGGTTCAATCGCGTGTGATTTTACTAGTAATCTTCTAGAGGTTATACGGATCATTTTGGTCCTTCGAGCCGGATAAATTAAATTTGGGCCTATTTACAGCCTAATTTTAAGTCCTAAAAGTCTAAATTTAAGCAAAAAGTTTGGGAAATTTCCATATTAACTGCAGATCATCACACAATTCTCGCCTCTATTGCGTTGGGAATAAGGCGGCTGCCTTGCGTGTAGTACTTTCTACCGGCAAATTAATTGTTAACGTAAATCTTTAATTTCACTAATTGAAACTCCGAAAAATACATTTAATTGAATATCAACGTTGATTCATATCGCTAAATAAGTTAAATTTAATAAATCATAATTTAATTTAATAAATAAGTTAATAAATCAGTTAATTTTCGGCGTAATTACATATTTTTTTGTTCGTGTTTGAAAATTGTGGGTAGTCTGTTAAAACATTCGTTCAAGTTGGCCTACGTGACTGTGGAATATTCCAGTTCTTGTTATCGTACGGTTAATTTTTATTCACGCATTGGAAACTTTTACATTTTTTCTAATCGAGATTTGCAGAATGAATGACATTGATTATTTTACGATACACTACTACTGTTGGTTCGTTAGTAAATGCCTACTATACTCGTATTGCACGAGTAGGTATTCTTTATAATTTTAGACTCAACCGCATTTGATTAATTATTGCAATTAACCAGATTATCATTGCGTCGCGTGTTATTTTATTTTGTAAGGTAACTTGATCTTTTGATAGGAACCTTCAGGTAAAATAACAGATTTGTATAAACTTTACGCGTTTAGTTCTCCTCATATGAAACAGCCGTATATTTATACATATCACCCCTGCACCTAACTTGTAAGCGTAGTACTTACTAGATAATTTACTTCGAACGGTCATCTGCGTATTTACTTGTTAGGAATTTTATTGTGTTTTACAAAGGTATAAATAAGTTAAAGAAGAAATAAGTACTATACTTGTTTCTAAGTTTCACACTTAACTTATTGTTGGTTAAGAATCTGTACATATTCTATGTATTGAGTAAGTTAATCTCATATAAATAGAATACTACAAGGAAAAAAAATATATATCGCTTCGCATCCGACATAAATGTTAATTATCGGGTTGTAGGTATCTCTAAGCTAATCATAAATCTAGGTAGATGGGTACGTTCATAAGGTATTTCGCGTGCTTACTATTTTATTTGTATTAGACTTTGTTACTTGTACGTGGTTCAAACTTTGTACGTTGTTCAAACTTTGTACGCTTTATATTTTTTTTCACCTTACAATTTATTATTGTTAGGGTTCGCGTGTACGGATCGTTCCGTACTATTGTTTACGTAAGTTGTAAAATCTTTCGTTGAGTTATCAGTTTGATTGGACCACTATTTCACTTACGCGGGTTCCGTAAAAGATAAAAATTTGTTGTTTTTTTTTGTTTCCATATTTTAACTTCTGTTCACTATGACGGACAAGGTTAAACTTAGATTATTGGAAAGTAAACGCGACTCGTATTTCGCGCGGGTTCAAAGGATTTTGGATTCAACATAATCTTTAACAACAGAAAGATTACGTAATTCTTTTATTGCTCAGGCTACACAAATTGACGGCCAACGTAGCGAATTCAATGAGATAATGGACGAGATAAATATGTTAAAATTGACATTGGATCCAAAGTGCGAAGTAAGCTATAGTGCCTTACATTCATTTGATGACTTGGTCGGCGAGATAAAAAATACTTTAGCTTCATTAACTGAATCAACTGTTTCCAAGGAACCTAGCCCGACAGTGAGCCCTAGTGCTCATCATATAAAGGTACCTAAAATTGAGCTGCCTGCCTTTGACGGTGATATTCAGAGCTTTCCGTTCTTTTATGAGACTTTCAAACGTATTATACATACGAACGCAGATTTATCAGATTCTGATCGCATTCATTATCTGTTGATTTGTCTAAAGGGAAAGGCTAGGAGTGTGGCAGTAGGTATTGTACCTTCTGGCGATAATTACCGCGTGGTCTGGGAAGCGCTTATCGCAAAGTACCTGGATACTCGCGCGCTCGCCACTAATTATCTAAATCAACTGTTCTCATTGAAGTCGTTCGGAACGACACCCGCTAATATTGAACAAGGTTTCGATAAATTAACTTCTACGGTTGCTGGACTCAAACAATTAAAAATACATAACTTGGATGATTTTATATTTATTCATTGGGGTCTTAAGTTAATAGACTCAGATACAGCAAAACATTTTGAAATGTCGCTTCGTAATCAACAAGAGTTGGATTATGATTATTTCGTAAAGTTTGTTCGTGAACAAGTAAAAATCTTATATCGCTCCTCTTCTGTGGCAACTAAGGTCGCCCCCGCAGGTAGACCCAGCGCCTCATCTAAGGTCTCGCAGGTGTTTGTGGCTACCGAATCTAAATGTTCGCTTTGTCGATCCACGCATAAAAACTTGTATACGTGCAAAGCGTTTCAAAAGTTGAGCGCGGATAATAGATTTAAGTTTGTAAAAGACAATAACAGATGTGTAAACTGCTTAAGTAGCCAACACACCGTCTCTAAGTGCCTATCTAAGTCAACATGTAGGAAATGCAACGGTAAGCATAATTCCTTATTGCATTTTGATCAATCGACGCAAGCCCCTGCGCTGGTTTCCGCTAGTGACCCAGCCTCCGTTTCTGCGGCCGACCCAGCTACTTCTGATCGTGTGGCGTTGTGTACGCATTCTTCTGCTCAAGTCCAGGCCACACGTAGTACCGAAGTTCTGGCTACTGCCAAGGTGTTAGTGGCGGGTAGGAAGGGTAAGGGCGTGGTGGTTAGATGTCTTTTGGACCCTGGGTCGCAAAAGAATTATATGACATCGCGTTGCTGCCGTATGCTCGGTCTAACTATACATACGGACTCAATAACTACCGTTCGTGGTATTGGTGGCACATCGCAGGCCGTTCGTGGCTCGGTGAATTTTACGTTCAGCTCACGGTTTTGCTCGCAGCCTAGGTATAGAATTGACGCTCTAGTTTTGGATCAGATAACCGGGCAGCTTCCTCTGGGCGCTATAGATACTGCCGAATTGAAGCATATTGATCCTAAACTACTCGCTGATGACAGCTGGGGTGTGCCAGGTAATATTGACATGTTACTTGGAGTCACGTTGTTCGCTAAGTTATTGCGACCCGGTACCGTGACCAGCGTACCCGGTTGCCCCGATGCATTGGAGACTATGCTCGGCTACATACTTCTAGGAGAAGCACCTATTATCGAACCTTCAACTGACGCTCTGTCTTTCTTTGCGAGTTCTTTCGATAACTTCGATCTTCGTAAGTTTTGGGAGATTGAAGATGTTACTGCTTCGTCCGTTGGGAGTGTGGATGATAAACACTGTGAAGAGTTTTATTGTAGCACAATTACCCGCGCTCCAAATGGCAAGTATGTTGCAGCTTTACCACAGAAAACAGACGCGTCAGCGTTAGGAAATTCTTTAGATATAGCGCGCAAGAGATTCTATAGCCTCGAACGTAAACTTAAATCGCTTCCTAACGTCAAGCTTCTTTATGATGACGTCATACGGGATTATCTACAGAACAATTATATTTCTTTGGTGCAGAATATTTTACCTGAATGTGGGTTGCCCAAACGAAATTGTAAGGAGCGAGAAATGGACTACTATATTCCTCACCATGCTGTTATTCGAGAGGATAAAGTGACCACTAAGCTACGCGTGGTCCTAGATGCTAGTGCAAGTACAGATAACGGTAACTCGCTCAATGATATCCTGTACGCAGGTCCAGTCCTTCAGGCTGACCTTTTTAACATCTTGTTAAATTTTAGGCTTTTTAGTGTCGCTATTTCCGCAGATGTTAAATCTATGTACCTACGTATAGGTATACGCCCACAAGATCGTTCGCTTCAACGTATCTTATATCGGTTTAATGAGGAAGAAGAACTTCAAATTTATCAGTTTTCAGTGCTTCCGTTTGGATTAAAGTGTAGTCCTTTTATAGCGATTCGCACTATCCAACAGTTATGTCAGGATGAAGGAACGCAGTTACCTCTCGCCAGGGACATTTTGCAGGATGACATAGTTAGTTCTATACCTAGCACTGCGCTGGCTATAGACTCGGCTCGTGAACTAATAAAAATATTCTCTCTCGGTGATTTTCAGCTAACGAAGTGGTCTAGCAATAGTGTCGATGTTCTTCGGAATATTCCAGAGTCATTACGACTTTCACAGAGCGTGGACCTAAGTAAAGATCCGACACAGAAAATACTGGGACTTCGTTGGTTCCCTGATGAGGATTGTTTCGTATTCCAGGTTAACCCTAATGTTCGCCCTTGCACGAAACGGAATATTCTTTCTTCCATTGCACGTCTTTTCGACGTTTTAGGCCTCGTGGCACCGATAATTTTATACGCCAAGCTTCTTATTAAAGAGCTTTGGCTTGGCAAACTTGGATGGGATGACGTCCCACCACCTCGCATTGTTCGTCTGTGGGAACAATTTCAAGCTGAATTGCCAATTATCTCTGAACTGAGATTTTTGAGACATGTCGGCGTCGTAGAACGCTGTAGGCTCTCCCTCGTCGGTTTTGCCGACGCTAGTGAGAAAGCTTACGGTGGTTCGGTTTACGCCTACGTTGTCAGACCCGACGGTAGTATCGTCGTTTCGCTGGTGTGTGCGAAATCTAAAGTCGCGCCACTGAAAGTAGTTTCGCTAGCTCGTCTCGAGTTATGCGCCGCACTCCTCTTATCAACTGTGATAAAGCGAGTATATAATCTTTTCGCAGCTCGGCACGCCATTGAGGCAGTCGTAGCTTTCTCGGATTCAACTGTAACCTTGAGTTGGATTCATTCCGCATCGCATCGATGGCACACTTTCGTAGCCAATCGTATCGCTAAGATTCATGAGAATCTTTCGGCAGATCACTTCTTCCATGTCAAAGGGTCTGAAAATCCTAGTGATTGCCTCTCTCGCGGTTTAACGCCTGTTCAATTAGTTCATCATCCGTTGTGGCTAAATGGACCGCCGTGGCTTAAACTTCCGCGCGTTGAATGGCCGATAAAACCATTCGTTTCAGGCGAGTCGCAAGAGCTTCCCGAAATGAAGCCCGTGGCTTTACCTGTACTCTCGCACGAATGCTCGGACAGAAGTCCTCCTTCCGACAACATTTTATACGCTCACTCTACTAGATTCTCGTCATGGTTGAAATATTTAAAAACCATTTGCTTGGTTTATAAGTTTATCAAACGACTCCCTAGAGGGCCCGTTACCGCGTCTGATCTAGAGTTCGCTGAATCTATTGTGTGGCGATCTGTGCAGAGGATCCATTTTGAAGTTGATCTCGATCGCTTAGCCCGCAATGAGTTGTGCTCTAAGTCACTACAACGGCTAAGTCCCTTCCTCCACGAAGGACTTATCCACGTTGGAGGTCGCCTAGCAAACTCTGAGCTAGATTTTGACTCACGTCATCAGATCCTTCTTCCGCGTCAAGATCATATAGTGGAACTATTAGTTTCCCACTATCATGTGAAAAATTTCCACACAGGACCAACCTTGCTCGTATCTATCTTACGACAGAAGTATTGGATCCTGTCCGCGCGACGTATTGCACGTCACATTACCTTTAATTGTAACCTTTGCTTTCGAGCAAAGCCGCGACCTACCTTTCCTATAATGGCGGATTTGCCACGTTTTCGCGTTGAGTCGGCTCCTAAGGCTTTTTCTCAAACAGGTTGCGACTACGCGGGACCTTTCTTGATCACGTCAATACGTGCTAGAGGTCAAAAATCGAGAAAAGCGTATATCTGCCTTTTTACATGCCTGACAACTCGTGCTCTGCATCTTGAGATTGCCTCAGATCTTAGCACTGCGAGCTTTCTGTCCGCTTTTAAACGCTTCCTGGCGCGTAGAGGACCGGTTCAGTGTCTTTACACATATAACGCTACCAATTTTATTGGAGCCAAATCCTATCTACGAGATCTCTACCAATTCTTGGCTAAGGAATATCGTCCTTTGTGGGAAAGAGAACTTGCAGAGCATCGAATAACACTTAAAAACATCCCCTGTAGAGCTCCACATTTTGGTGGTTGTTGGGAAAGTGAAGTAAAGAGTGTCAAAACGCATCTCTGCAAGGTCATAGGTCAGCAAATTTTTAGTTTTGATGAGCTTAACACTATACTAACTCAAATAGAAGCTTTATTAAACTCAAGGCCTCTGTATGCGATCAGCTCGGATCCGTCAGAGCCCACTTCATTATCGCCGGCGCACTTCTTGCATACGAAACCTCTTTTATTTCTCCCCGCCCGCGAAGTCAATGAAACGCGGTTACATCTTATTTCGCGTTATGAATTAACTGACCAAATGGTCCAGTCTTTTTGGAAGCGGTGGCGCCAAGAGTACCTGCACACCCTACAATCCAAACAGAAATGGAACACCCCTGCCAATCCAATACGGGTCGGTATGGTTGTCGTCTCCATGCAGGACAATGTGATGCCGCTGCATTGGCCGTTAGGAGTAATCACAGAAATATTTCCAGATAAAAACGGAGTTTGTAGAGTCGCATCGGTAAAAACTAAAAGCGGGATCCTTCAGAGTCGCCCGGTAGTAAAGTTGTGCCCTTTGCCAACGCAATAAGCTTCGTTACATTAATAATTAATTTTACCGTGCACCAATGTGCAGTATTAGATTAAATTACCGCGTAGAATAGTTAATTGTATATTCTTATTTATAATAGAGAGTCGCAACTTTAGAGTTCTCATAACCTTTGGTAGAGTTGTGATGATCTGCAACTTATTTTACTTCTCCTTTGTGTTTCGAAAGTAGGAACTTTCAAGCCGGGGAAAATGGTTACGCTTCCTAATTTATAGTTCATATTTTATTACATCACCATAGGGCGACTGAAAGGCATTGGTATACTAGTTCCAATTTATTAAATTAGTGTCACCTATCGTTGTTTTGGTGGTATTCCGCGCGGTGCCGCTACGGTCGTTACGTCAAAGCCAACGATGGCCGCCGGCGATGGTGGTCAGTCTCTTACCAACCAGGGCGGAGGTGCGCGCACTAAGTCACCCTCTCGCCCAAAACTCTTAATTGAACCTACATGGAAAGTGTTATCTGTATTACCTAGACCTACTGTGTTGTGTACCGCTGGCCAGCATAGTGTACCAAGTCTGTGAGCTGAACTTCTCGAACGTGGCATCTGCATCTGCATGGGAATCGCTGTTTCAAAGGTATGTGGCATGATTAGTAAATTGAACTTTATCCATTGCCTTTCGTCTCATCTGCATACTTTTCTCCTTCAATTTAGCACTGCTGAATCAGCAATTATAGCCTAGATTACTCTTATAATTTAGGTTCAATCGCGTGTGATTTTACTAGTAATCTTCTAGAGGTTATACGCACCAACCTCCTTAAATTCAGGAAAAAGAAAATGTCCTCCCACCAGAAATCCAACATCAACTACGCTATTTAAAAATTAATGATACACGCAGTACCGAAATAATACATTCCAATTTGCTCGATAATTCCACCCAGCAAAAGAAAACGAAGTAAAAAACATTCCTGGAAGTTTTACCGAACATTTTACGTGTATACGCTAAGTAATTTCGTTTCACCATATTCCGTAAAAGTTGGAGTAATTACTGAGTTGTGTTTTGGAAGCACCTTAATTTTAAAAAAAAACTGCCTTTAAACAAGTGACGTAAATTGACTCGATCGTAAGGAACCCAAGTTATTTATTATGCCGGCCTTATACTGCGGAACTGGGTATATAGGTACTCGTAACAGTAATTTGTGAACGGTTCCGAGATGTTCAAAACAGTTTGTAGTGATGCGGAAAAGCTGTGCTTGTTCTGTTTTCTTCCAATGATGTTTACTTTCACCGTTTTGAGAGCAGCGGTGATGAAAAATAATTTACACAACGAGTAATTAGGGCCTGGCTGGGTTCAACTCGTACCTAGCAAGACGTGGCCGCTATCACTGAATCCACCGCTACTCCATTTCAACAACCTAAACAAAGAAAGCCGCCAAACTTTCTTATTATTTTTATTCATAAGAAGGTCTGACATGGCAAGCTTTAGCGTCGGCATTTCGGCGCGTTTTTGACAGGACATAAAAAGTGACATGGTGACAAATTCCCGGTGACGGTCGCTCAGCAGGCGGCCGCCCTAATAGGATCACTGAGGACTCCATAAATAATGCCCTCTCGAGCTCACAAGAACACGGCTACAAAATTTGAGGAAATGATAATTTCTAACTTGTCCTTACCTACTTGGCTATTTATTTTGTTTACAAGTTGACTTTTAGGTATAACTTTTCTATGGTAGGTAAAAGTAAGTAAATAATATCGATATTTTTTGCAGTTTCGCTACCGTGGCCGCGCATTTTTGCGCGGAAAAACATACGTCAGTATAGCTATTGAATCACTGCATACTATAATTAATTCAAACAAACAATCCAGTCAGTCAATCAGTACAGTTAGATAGGACCAACTTCGAAAAAGAGGTCAACCGTCGAATCCGACTCGACTGGGCAACGTTCGGGAAGTAGCGCGATATCTTCTCGTCCAACTTACCACAATGCCACAAGACGAAAGTCTATGACCAGTGTGTGTTGCCAGTGATTACTTACGGGACAGAGACGTGATAGCTCACAGTGGGCTTCATAAGAAGGCTTAAAGTAAACCAAAGGGTGTGGTATTCTGCTAAACAGAGCCACATATTTTTAAGTCTATTTACAATTCATAACACTATACAAACCATACCTTCATATCTGTTGTTATTTTATTAACTTTTGTAATTCATTTTTATGTTTTCTTTCATACTGTTTGTACCTGAAAAGCATATATTTAATTATCTCTGATTGTTTTAATATCTAAAACTTAAATTATATCGATAATTTGTAATTCTTGCAATATTTTTCTACTGTGACATTTTCATCTGACATGACATCTGTCTGTCTATTTTATTTTCTTAAACCATAGACCATAACATCGGGTGACGACACGGACGTCGGTGACAGCTGACTAGCTTGAGTTACGTTACGTATTTTAAAATATATACAGTGCTTTTTCTTAAATCTCTATTGATAAAGGCATAGACCAAGATACATTTACTCACATATATTGTGGTGCAGTGAAAGTGATTATTAAATCTATACAAAATACCATAAAACAAAATAAAAATAATTCCAGTGCAAACCGCCTACCCTATACTTTACAAAATTAAAAACTTAATGCTAAAAACAATATTTATAGTGCAATACTTTTAGATGAGGTGTTTTGTGGTAACAATTGGGCTGTTGCTCACTGAAGAAACAGGACCTAAATGTTAAAATTTTCCTATTTTTTTACTCGATGAAAACGCCATCTGTGACTCGACGAGTGGTACTGTCTGTACTGTGTTAGTGTTAGTCAAATAACTATTTACTAACTTATTACCAACGTAAACCGTAACAATAAAGCCCACGATTATGGCTAAGTGTGGTAGTTGCGGTCAATTTATCGCCAGGACTGAGTGTATTCGCTGCACTAAGTGTCCTGGGTCGTATCATCCAAGTTGTGTTGGCGTTACGTCGACAAAGGTTTCGCCTGATTGATTGTGCCCGGATTGTAAGTTAAAGATGCCGAGGAAGGTCAACTCAGCCGCAGCAAACATGGGTCCGTCTGATGCAGCCTCGCCAAATACAGCTCAGCTCTCACCAAAAACTCGGCCCGCAGCGGTGAATCGGAGTGCAGTGGTTGAGCAAATAACTTGTGAGCCAGCAATCAGCCATCCTACTGCACCTCTCTCTCCGAATACACGAGACACTCGTGAGCTCAACATAGCTTATGAGATTCGATGCTTTCGCGAGGAACTAAGTGCCATGAGAGTGGAGTTGCGACAGTTCCGGGACGAAATGGCATGTTTAAAGACAGATGTCGGGTTGTGTAGGGAGCGAATGGATGTGGTTGAGTGTAGGGTTTCCCACCTCGAGAACCGTTTTGAAGAGAAGGAACCATCGTCCTTCGAGCACCTTGAGGAGACTATTTCTGAGCTGAGGTTGCAGCTAAACGACCGCGACCAGGACCTTCTGCTCAATGATGTCATCATAACGGGAATACCGGAAGCAAGAGATGAGAGCCCAATACACCTGATAAGGTTGGTTTCGACGAAGCTAGGAGTAACCATCGACGAGCGCGAAATTGTGAACGCGGAGCGCGTTGGCATGGTGCGACGTAACTTTACTGTGACCGGCAGTGCTGACACGGTGGAGTCACCGCGGCCGCGCGCGCTCGCTGTGCGGCTGTCGCGCCGCGCTGCCCGTGACCAGCTATTGCGAGCGGCGCGCGTGCGGCGCGGCCTCACCACGGCGGACCTCGAGCTGCGCGGGCCTTCGGCAAGGTTCTATTTGAACGAGCGAAGAACGCGAAGTTGTTTTTTAACGCGCGCGAGTCTGGGCAGAAGCACAACTTCAAGTATGTGTGGACTAAAGACGGCCGCATCTTTGTAAAGAAAGAGGATGGTGCACCTCCACAACGCATTCGTTCCGACTCTGATTTGGGCAGAATTTTTGGCAATGGTGCGGTTTGATCGGATTATTGTTTGTTCTGAAGGAACTTATTAAAATACATGTTTGTTTACCCATGTATGTGGTTGTTTACTTTGTTTGTTTCCTAACAAATTGTTCTATGTTTCTCTTTGTTTGTTTATTACCTATGTCTGTTGTTGTCTACTTTGTCTGTTTCCTAACTGTTTTTTCTGTGTCTCTCTGGCCGAAGCTTGCCCAGCCGAAAGGGTTTATTGTTTTGGTTGGCATCTACCGCGGTGGCACAGGTTTGTTGGTACACTTCTCCCATCGTAATAAGTTTATAATATACTTCCACATATTATGTTACGTTATTTATTTATCACAAACATACCCCCATCGAAACAAGTTTTTAATATACCTCCACATATTATATTATCTTATTTATTTATCACAAGCTTACCCCCATCGTAACCAGTTTTTATTATACATCCATATATTATGTTATGTTTTTTACTTATCACAAGTTACTACCCTATTTACTATTTCTTACATACGAGTAGCTACAAATGCACTACAACTTGACACAATATTGATCGTACTCAATGACATTCTATTCAGGTGTGTGCCCTTTTTAAATTTACGTTATACCTTTTATAACAATGGATTACATTTAAATAATTATTATTGTTATGAAAAACCATTAACTATCTGCCAACTTCTTGCATATAAATGTTTTAAATATTGCATTGTTAGTGATACTGATACTCTGTAATGAGTGAAAAGTATTTTAAAGTTGGTTTTCTCAACCCTGGCTCTCTGGGTACTCACCATGATGAGTTTATTGCTGCATTAGAGTCGCATGATGTTAGTGTGATGGCTATAAATGAGACTTGGCTCAGGAGGGGTGAGGAAGGCCGCGCGCCCGCTGTGCCCGGCTACCGACTGCGGCACGTTCCGCGGCCGGTGAGCGTGCTCGGCGGCCGCGGCGGCGGCGTTGGGTTTTACATCAAGCGCGGGACAAGGGTGCGTACGCATGAGCACCCGGTCGACCCCCTTCATGGGACAGTGGAACAGATGTGGCTAGTTCTGAGCACAAATGGTGTTAAAATCGCTATCGGCACTGCGTACAGACCGCCATGGATGGATGTTGACTTATTTTTGGACGTGCTAACATGCTCAATAAATTCCATAACGTCTTGCAAACATATCGTTCTTTTAGGGGACTTTAATATAAATTGTCTAAATCAAACAGACCCCAAAACGAGCAAATTAAATATATTTCTTCAAAGTCTCGAACTGAGTCAACTAGTGCCATCTGCTACTCATTTTACTTCTACTAGCGAGACACTTCTGGACCTGGTGTGCACAGATGCAAAGGTGCGTGACATCGAGGTAGACTGGATTGGTGCACTTGGCGCGCATGCTTTTATTAAAGCAGTTTTTTATTTTAAAAGGGAGAAAATTCCACCAATAGTTGTAACTCGCAGAAATCTAAAAAATCTACCGATGGATAGGTTCAAGGAGGACCTGGCCTCGGTGGATTGGCTTGCGTCATCTTTGCCTGGTGACGTTAACTGTATGGTCACTCATCTTAACTGTAATATCGCCGCGCTTTTTGATAAATATGCTCCCCGTAAAACTATGTTTATTAAAGAACGGTCCTATCCATGGATAAGGGATAACACCAAGCTTATGATGTGCTTGCCCAATCAGGCACACGTACGGTGTAATAAATCAGCTTCAGAGAGTAAAACCGTATATTACAAGGAGTTAAAAGGTCTTTTTAACAAGTCATTATACTTCGAAAAAGTAGCTTATTTTAGACATAATATTAATAGTAAGATTCATCAACCTAAGATTCTATGGAAAAATCTTAAGTCAATCTTATTACCCTTTAAAAGTGTGTCTGACTTGCCCCCTCACTTCAATAATCCAGATGAGATAAATTCGCATTTTCTGAACGTTCCAGGTGATGATATAGCACCAGCATCATGTCTGGCTTACTATGAGTCTCATAGATTTGGTGAGGGGGTTTTTTCTATTGATCCTGTAGACCAATCTGACATTATCAAAATTTTATCAAAATTTAAATCGAATGCAGAGGGTTTTGACCACATTACGCTTGACATGTTTCTCTTGACTCTCCCTCAAGCATTAGATATGCTGACTTCTATTGTTAACCATTCCATTTCTACGTTGACCTTTCCTGACCTGTGGAAAATTGCTGTTGTGCGTCCAATTCCTAAAGTTGCGAACCCTAGCACTATTAAGGATCTTAGGCCCATAAGTATTCTACCCTTCTTGTCCAAAGCGCTAGAAAAAGTAGTAAATACCCAGCTAACTGCATACCTTGAGAGCACATATAACATCCTACCGGAGGCACAATCGGGTTTTAGGAGGGGCCGTAGCACAGCAACGGCACTGTTAGATGTTACGGACAACATATTGGCGGCTGAAGATGAGGGATGTTGTACCCTGTTGGTTCTACTGGACTTCTCCCGGGCATTTGATGCTATTAATTTGTCGCTTTTGCTCTCTAAAATGACGTATTACGGTTTTGACGCACCTACGGTTGCATGGTTCAGCAGTTATTTGAGTAATCGTAGACAACTGGTTGAAATTCGAGATGCCAATGGATCTTGTATTCTGTCTAATATGACTCCAGTGGTAAAGGGTGTTCCACAGGGATCTATATTGGGTCCTCCTTTGTTTATTTTGTATAGTGCAGATATTATTAATGTTTTAAAAAATTCTAAATTTCATATTTATGCTGATGATATTCAATTATACATTTCTTTTAAACCGGAAGACTACGTGACCGCAGTAAAATTATTAAACGAAGATCTGGACAGGATTGTGGTCTGGTCGAAACAAAACTCCCTATTACTCAACCCGGTTAAAACCAAATTTATGCTTTTTGGTGCAAGGTGTCAACTCAATACTATAAACAGTGATCTTGCTAACGTGCTCGTAATGGGCCAAAGTATTGATCGTGTTTATGAGGCGAGAAATCTGGGTTTGATCATGGACCAGGAACTACGTTTTGAGGCTCATACTGCAAACTGTGTAAAAAACTGCTTCTACCGTCTAAAAGTATTATATAAGATGCGCCCGTATTTAAGTGAAGATTTGCGTATACAGCTAGTTGAAAGTCTGGTTCTGTCTAAGTTAAATTACGCTGATACCGTTGTGGGACCTCGACTTTTGGCACGTACCGTAAGATTGATTCAAAGGGTTCAGAATGCTTGCGCGCGATTTTGTTTTAACGTACCTCCAAGAAACCACATTACACCTTTCCTTAACAGGAATAATATTTTAAAAATGAAATCGCGTAGGAAATTGCACTTGGCCTGTCTACTTTTCGGTGTCATCAAGAATGAATGTCCACCATATCTGTACTCGAAGCTTGCGTGGTTAAACAGTCACCGGCAGCGCAAGGCCAGGCGTTGTGCTCAACAACTGGCTACCCAGCACCACCGTACTGCAGCCTTCCGAGGAAGTTTTAGGTACGCGGCCTCCAAATGTTGGAATAACATTCCACCGCCGATTAGGGACATAACGAATATAATAACTTTTAAGACTAAACTTAAGACATTCATTCTGACTTCACAAATAAAATTTAATGACATTAATATTGACAAATCATTTATCTAATTTCTATCCTTATTTTAATTTAATTCAATCCAATGTTTATTATTTAATATGAATTATTTCTACGCTAATTTAAAATTTAGTTTAATCCATCAAGTGGTATGCCTATATTTCTATGAGTCGGGAAGAGATTGGCTGGATGTGATAGGCCGGTTGCGTCTATGCCACACTGTCATTTGGGGTTTTGAGACAATATTAAACCATCATATTGTAGCACTTTATATACTATAAATCATATTACATTATATCTATTTTTTATATTACTTTATATTATCTATTTTACATATTTTTCAATTTATAAGTTAAGCACACATTTGCACTTTATGACATTATTTTAAGTATCTATTTTATTTACCCACGTCCGTGTGTCACTAGCGGGGTGCCAACTGAAAATCAGCGCTTGGTGTCTGACGCCCAGCAAATGCTGAGTTGGTAGCCCTTTCGGTATGGGCACGCCCGGCGCAATTATTCTTAAACCTTGTTTGTACTTTTTTTTACTGTTCTTCTCTGTTACTTTGTGATTTTTGCTGTCGTGTTGTGTCTATGTCGAATAAATGTTTTCTATTCTATTCTTTTCTATTTAACATAGGTACTACTACCTATGTTATGGTCCAGACCTGCTTTAAACTAGGTGTACATTATTATAAGGGTGGCATAGACTGACCCCTTTGTGAACCGGTTTTATTCGTTCTGGTCTTTATTTCTTAATTGAAATTTGAATTTAAAATGTAGACTATATGACACAGAACGATGAAAAACGGGCGTCAGCTTTTTTAGTTTGGAATCGGCACTGAACGCCGAAAGTCGGTTGACTACCAAGTGTATTTTCTGATCTAAAAAACTCCTGGAAAACTCTAAACTGTGAATTAACAGCTTATAGAAAACTATTATTATCTGAAGTGCTCCAATTATATATATTTTGTGTGGTTCCCGAGAGCATTATTTCCTGGAAACACCCTCAACGGTCATCTCTGGCTGTGGCTCTCTGGTGGCTCAAGCTGTTTGGCGTATTGAGCCATAGCCAGCCTCCATATCCCTTGGAGCCTACGTATTTACCTGTTTGCCTGTTTATCCGACCTGCTTCCATCCTACTGCCTACTCCACTGCCTACCTGCCCGATTACCCGCTTATCTGGCTACCACCCGTCTGCTTGTCCGCTGCTCACCTGCCTACCTCGGGCATTCCATGACTTCCTGCCCGAGCTGATGCCTGGTTAGCTGCCCACGTCGTGCGAAGCCCTACCGTTTTATTTTCTATATCCTTTTTCTTAGTTTTAATTTATATTACCCTTTTACTTTTACTAACGTGGCTAACGTTAGCTCGACTGAGCTAACGTTACGCTACAAGGGCAATAGAGAGGGCTATGCTCGGAGTTTCTTTGTGTGATTGAATATGAAATGAAGACATCCGTAAGAGAACCAAAGTTACCGACATAACCCGTAGAATTGCCAGTGCTAGTGGGCACATTGCTCGCAGAATGGATGGCCTTTGAAGGTGAAAATTTCTGGAATGGCGACCGCATACCGAAAGACGTTGAATTGGGACGCCTCCCTCTAAATGGAGGGATGACCTAGATAAGGCTGCAGGAGTCCGGTGGATGCGAAACGCACAGGACCGATCAGTATAGCGACGCTTGGGGGAGGCCTATGTCCAGCAGTGAACTTCTTTCGGCTGAAATGATGATGATGCAACAAACAATATTTATTATTAGGCTAAAAACAGTGTAATAATTGTAGATAGGCCACTAAATAAATACCTGACGACCGTTCTAGCTCGTCAACAACCTTAGTTGACCATGAGTCCTCCAATGACCTATGATGACCGGTCACGGAGGGGACATTGACGTAATGACCACGTTAGAGACGTACGAGTAGATTGATGATCGGTATATTATATTTTCACTCCTAATCCAGTGACAGTGATATGGACGATTTTTTTGATGCTCAATGAATTCTCCCCTCTCCTCTTTGTATACGAGCTGGTACATAATGATTTTTATCTTTTTATAAAGTTATACGTTATTTTTATTTGTCCATATTATGTGGTTGCATTATTTTGCAAATAATAAAAATCTATTCATCTATGAAAGTTATATACTCATAAAAAGAAAAACAGGTTCTCAATTGATAGGAGTATAGACTGACAAGCACGGTTACTGCCGGTAGTGTTGTGACGTAATTTGAGAGCGATCACTGGATGGCGATAGGCCGAGTGAATCGATTGAAACATGGATGACAGGTATGTCGTCCTTATTTAGTCCCGATAAAGGCAATCTGTTGAAAAAAATTATATCAGGAAACTTTTAATAGCCTGGAGTTGAGAAGATTAAGGCGCGGTCGCATTGATAGCTTTTAACTGGCATTTTTGTAGTTCAAAAAGAGCTAAATTGAAATTAAATCTACAAGGTTAGGCTAAACAGGCAGGATAATAGTATTTTATGATTAACAGTAGGTTCACAATTGGCCACTTTCTGAGCTGATTGTAAGCAATAATGGGTTCGACGATGAAGTACGCTTACCTAGAACCTATTCACTTAAATACCCTTAGTTCAATAGAATGGAAGTAGAGTAATAGCTCTCGGTGAGACCGCACCCTTACCTACCCACTTCCATAATAGGACCTTCATCTGCCAGCCAAACTTTAGTTTATGCAGGCGTAATTAGGTACCATCCCAAATCGTTATATCAAGACTCCATACGCAAACATAATGCCTCGTAGTCTTCCAAAGGTCATTAGCTATCCGTGCTTAACGTACAAAGGCCCAAAGTTGGGTTAAATTCTCGAATAATTACTAAAACATAACTTGCTCAAAGTGTACCTAACATCAAGCAAAACACTTCCTCTTCAGGTTAAAATCAATCTAACTAGACTTTAACTTAGACTACAATAGTTGTGGAGTAACTCCAGCGGAAAATTGCTGGCATTTAGTTTAATCTTAGATTTAAATTGTGTTGAACAATCAGTGAAGATGTTATGGCAACTATGTAGCTTTGCGTCTTCAATTTTGCTTAGTTTTGATGTTGTAGAATGCTTGAGCCTGTAATTTATCTTCAGGTTCAGCAAATCGTCTACTGAAGTTTGCAGACTGCGTAGCTGCTGAGGTAAAGTTAGATACTTAGGAATTCTCTACTCGGACACTTCGAACGATTGGGATCTATTGACCACAGTAGATCCCAATGGGTCGAAGTGTCCGAGTTATTTCTCGGCCCCTCCACAAGATAAGATAAGATAGGAATTCTCTATCTAGCTACTAGTTATTGGATAATATTGATATACGTATGGAGTAATATTGAGATGGAAATATTGTCTTACTTTCTTATTTAATCGCCATCTTGTACCAGCCCTTTGCTTGATATACCTATTTACCTGTACCTTTCGTCGTCTAGTCAATCGTCGTCAATTTATTTGTTCGTCGACTAAGAAACTATAATTTATCAACTGCAAATACATAAAAAAGATAAGGTCTAAAAAAATCAGTTACACTTCTACAAAAATTCTGCACAGTTGAATCGCCCTAAGTTCGTCCCTCACCTGATAGATTGCGTTGCATGACGCTTTCGACATTCTAAAGATTTTTGAAGGCTGTGCCGTCTACTTACACCGGGACGCTGATCGCGTTCCAAATTTTCACTTAGTAAGTATTTTGGTAGACGCGTACGAAGCTTTATCTTGCTGAGCTTAAGGGAGTCTTTCCACTACACCGTATCATGACCGTAATTGGAACGTGTCAGTCGAAAAAATATTTTTTATTTCGACTCTACCATCAAACCGTTTTATCACTGACCAACACCAAAGCGTTAACAAATTTTTAATTAACCCTCTGAGTGCCCGAAACGTGGATCCACGCGAGACATAATGGTTTTTTAATTGTTTCAGTAATTACGGCATTCAACCGTTTCATACGTGTTAGTAGGCATAGTAGTCCATGTCATGTTTCTTTCAGTGCCTAATACCACACACCACATGCAAGTAGTAAGTAATCCAAGCGTTATCAACAAACAGATTTGTTGGTAAGATTTATTTAACAACACATTACGCCAGAGGTTGAATTGATTAGAAACCAGTATCATATATCTTTACCTAAATATCATAAAACTACCGGACAATTTACTGTCTTCGTTCTAGGTAGTCGTACTTACCGGCACAGTTTCTGTGTTGTAGTGTTCTGTGGACCTCCGATTCTGACTTTCAGGAATTGCATTACTTGGGAATAGTTTGGCAGGCTTGTCAACTCATACTGTAGGTGTAGATCCTCGAGGTAGGCAGACCCCATTCTGTGCTGAGTTTTAACATTACAAAAAGCCCAAGCGGTTAATATAATCAAATTTTTAAAAGCAGAACCTAAAAAACGTAATATATAACAACGTTCCCAACAAGTCACGTTTCCTTCCAATTAGCTATCCCGAAAGTTGTTTTTATTAAAAAAGATATAAACTCAGCTTATGAAAAGAAGACTGATTAGGGATGAGAATATGTCGTGTTCCTATTACTACATTTTCCATTCAAATATAGCGAGCAAGAGTTTCTATAATAAAAAGCAAGAGCAATAATGTCAAGTTCATTATGTACTCGTACAAAAGTAGAAGACATTAATATGGTATAAAGAAAGCAGGTGAGTTTTCCTGCTACTGGAGATTATTTATATTAGAAGTGATATAAATTGTTATTGTCCTCTGCCTAGCATAACTTGTTTAGTTATAAATAATATAAAATAAAAATATCCTTTATTCCACTACTTAAAATTTAACTTAAATAAGTACACAAACAAGTTATAGATTATTACAGATACTTCTAAAATAAATCTTTAGCTCTTCTTTTCAATCCGTCGCTTCTTTATTTTCCTTTCTTTTATAAGTGTTTGCCATCGCTATTCGTAGCGGTCGCCTCTGCGATTTAGGCCTCCCCTAAATCGCTCCACACGCTTCTATCGTGGGCTTATTGCATCCAGTCCAGTCCACGACGTTTGGAAAATATTTCTCTCCATCTCTTTCTTTGTCTCCCTTGCTTTCTTTTGCCTTCTAATGAAAACCACTACCCTCTTTGTCCATCTAGAACGTTTCAATCTACACAAGTGCTCTGCCCAGTTTCAGTTGCGGAGATCCGCTGGATGTGGGACGCATGGGACCGGTCAGTGTGGTGACGCTTTGGCGAGGTCTATATCCAGCAGTGGAGTGTTTTGGCTGACATGATGATGATAATTACTGCTTTCCATTTCCTCTGGCATATGACAATCTTCTCTTTGTCTTCTTTCCTCAACGACCACGTTTGGCATCCGTACGTAAGGCACGGTAGTATATCTGTTTCGTAACCTCTCTTTTTAATATGTAAGCTAATTTCTAATTCCTTTGTCTTATTATACCAAAGTAACAATCAAATTGTCAGTTTTACCTTGGTATATGAATCGATGTAGAGTCGAGTTGGATTACATTTAAGTTGAAATATGGGCCTTAATAGTAACCAACTGTCAAAGGTGTTTTCCAATAATTATCCAATTATTTAGGTAGATACCTACGAAAATCTAGGCTATCTTCAGTACGTGACCTTAACAAACTTAACTTTCAGCTATTCATTGATAAACAGGTCTCTATATTATGTTAGTTTTACTTGCAAATCTGGTTTTAATGTTGTTTGCTTGAGTACATTCAAAGTTTGCTTCTATTGTGGGACAAACTTATAAGTTATGTGTGCGATATGCGGACTGTAACCACTAACTTATTTACTTAATGTTGATATTCCATAATACATGTATGTATGTATATTAGTTTAAAATATACTGGCAAGGGAATCAAGAAATAGGCCACTTATTTAGCTTTTGTAATACAGAGTTTTTTTATGAACATCTTATTTTCCCACAGTTGGATATAAGTGAATTAGAGTTTTGTCCACAATCTTCCACTCTTTCTGGTGTTTTGTCTTCTCTAGCTAGTTTTCTCCGTAAACACCAGCGTTTCTTAGGCGGCCTTCGGCGTTGAAGCCCACCCTTAATGTTCCCACTGCGTGACGACTCTGGCCCATAGTCTTGCTACATTCTAAATACATGGCAACTTTAACATAAATACAACTTGAAGACAGTTCTAGTGTGGAACCCCTTTACAGGATATTTGTCACCTCCTTTCCCGCTCAGCATGCACAACCACCTGCACTTTGCACGACGAAACGAAGCCAACGACAAAGCCTTCCGGCGGCATGCGGCATTATTCATATTACACAGACAATTTGAAAAATGCCCAATATGAGTAGACAATATGATAAAAACTATTGAAATAATTCAATTGACCGGGCTTTCTGAATAATGCCCATCACTTATTGTTGGGCCGGGTGATAAAAATATGTGTTCTTTTTTCATTATTTTAATATTGACATCGATTTTAATATAGAATAGGTAAGTACGCAACTAAGTCGATCACGGGGCTCCTATTTCTTTCTGCAGGGTCTAAAGTAACCTAACCGATTTGACTTGACTTGATTCATAATGCCTGGGCATTATACGTAGTACACTGATACACTCATATACACAAAATTTTAATCATGTCGTGACGGGCCAGAAGAACGCTTTTTCAAATATATTTTTTGTACTAAAACTTAGTTAGTTCACTTTACTATCAGTGTAAGATTGGATATAATAGGAATAAGATTATGTAGATATATCCTCAATGGCTAGGCAGTTTATTTTCTTTCTTATTAAGCCTGCTTCCAAGCAACATTACGTATCCCAATATCTTGAATCTTTTGGCAACTATTTATGTAACATAAATTGCCAGAATAAAATTCGCGGCCTCGTATGGCCTTGAGAGAACTATCCTTGGAGAAAAACAAAGAATATTGCCTTATTCCTTTTTCTTATTTCTAAAATAATTCTGCAGAGATGGCACAAGAAAATTTAGAAAAATCAAGAGCACGATGACGTGGCAAATTGGAGTTGAAATCCATATAGGAATACTACTGTTGGTAAATAAATAAAATAAGCATGAATTTAGAAATGGTCTGAGAAAAATTTTGGTAATGTCAAGATGAACGAAGTTTTGTTTATCTTTAGCATCGGAGTAATCCATCATCTATCTGAAAACCAACTCACATCGAATGACACTTCTCTAGAGCATATATAATCAGTAACTCTACTGTAGTGGTATAGTTTGCGGCGCAAAAAAAAAGTAGATAGTTAGATAAATTATTTATTCTTCTAGGCCACTTCTCCCCACGCCTCGCAAACCCGAAAGCGACACCGCTACGCACAGCTCACATGTCCTCTCCGCTACGCATCTCCTAACCGCTTTGTTGGAAATAACCTGACAGCTTCGCAGCACATCTCTCTCCTCTCCTTTCAAAATAAGACATTGCCCGTCGGGTTAGGCCGCGGCTTAGGTGTGTAGATAGCTTAAGTATTCTGAAAACCTGAATCTACTATTTCACCATAACTTTTACAACTCAACCTTTCTCCAAAGTTTATACCAAAGCACAAAAACCAAACAATCTACAGATTCAATAAAATATTTTATGTCACGTTAAATCTTCTCAGTGATTTCTGCTAAACGAAGCAAAAAGCGATAAAAACTGCACACACAAGACGTTTGGCTACCGTTTCTGGCACGAGATATAATAATAATAATAATCGTTGAGGGAACGCTTCTTTGGCCGCCTGAAGAAGGTATTCAATAGCCTTCTTTCGGGCGGAAACAAGGTGCGCGCCTTCAACGGTTGGGTCATGCCGGTGCTGATGTACTCTTTCGGCATACTCAAATGGACTCAAACGGAACTTGATGCCCTGGATAGGCGGGTCCGTACACTGCTGACTGCATATCGAATGCATCACCCACGATCGTCAGTCATGAGATTGTATACCCGCCATCCTTCACAATAAATCTCCGGTAGTTATTCGTCATGATAACTTCGTCCATAATTGCACAGACAAAACCTTCCTTCATTCCTACAATAGTTTTGGAGTAACTCCAGCGGAAAATTGCTGGCATTTAGTTTAATCTTAGATTAAAATTGTGTTGAACAATCAGTGAAGATGTTATGGCAACTATTTGGCTTTGCGTCTCCAATTCTGCTTAGTTTTGATGTTGTAGAATGCTTGAGCCTGTAATTTATCTTCAGGTTCAGCAAATCTTCTACTGAAGTTTGCAGACTGCGTACCTACTGAGATAAAGTTAGATACTTAGGAATTCTCTATCTGGCTACTAGTTATTGATTTTATTTGGCTGTTCAATACGCATGGAGTAATATTGAGATGGAAATATTGTCTTACTTTCTTATTTAATCGTCATCTTGAACCAGCCCTTAGCTTGATATACCTATTTACCTATACCTTTCGTCGTCTAGTCAATCAATTTATTTGTTCGTCGACTAAGAAACTATAATTTATCAACTGCAAATACATAAAAAAAAAGGTCTAAAAAAATCAGTTACACTTCTACAAAAATTCTGCACAGTTGAATCGCCCTAAGTTCGTCCCTCACCTGATAGATGGCGTTGCATGACGCTTTCGACATTCTAAAGATTTTTGAAGGCTGTGCCGTCTACTTACACCGGGACGCTGATCGCGTTCCAAATTTTCACTTAGTAAGTATTTTGGTAGACGCGTACGAAGCTTTATCTTGCTGAGCTTAAGGGAGTCTGTCCACTACACCGTATCATAACCGTAATTGGAACGTGTCAGTCGAAAAAATATTTTTTATTTCGACTCTCCCATCAAACCGGTTTATCACTGACCAGCACCAAAGCGTTAACAAATTTTTAATTAACCCTCTGAGTGCCCGAAACGTGGATCCACGCGAGACATAATGGTTTTTTAATTGTTTCAGTAATTACGGCATTCAACCGTTTCATACGTGTTAGTAGGCATAGTAGTCCATGTCATGTTTCTATCAGTGCCTAATACGACACACCACATGCAAGTAGTAAGTAATCCCAGCGTTATCAACAAACAGATTTGTTGGTAAGATTTATTTAACAACAGATTACGCCAGAGGTTGAATTGATTAGAAACCAGTATCATATATCTTTACCTAAATATCATAAAACTACCGGACAATTTACTGACTTCGTTCTAGGTAGTCGTACTTACTGGCACAGTTTCTGTGTTGCCATTTGCCACTACTTTTTTTATTGGTTTTAATTTTTTCAGGACCTCCGATTCTGACTTTCAGGAATTGCATTACTTGGGAATAGTTTGGCGGGCTTGTCAACTCGTACTGTAGGTGTAGATCCTCGAGGTAGGCAGATCCCATTCTGTGCTGAGTTTTGACTTTATAAAAAGCCCAAGCGGTTGATATAATCAATTTTTTTAAAGCAGTACCTAATACATAACAACGTTCCCAACAAGTCACGTTTCTTTCCAATTAGCTATCTCGAAAATTGTTCTTATTAAAAAAGATATAAACTCAGCTTATGAAAAAAATCCTGATTAGGGATGAGAATATGTCGTGTTCCTATTGCTACATTTTCTATTCAAATATAGCGAGCAAGAGTTTCTATAATAAAAAGCAAGAGCAATAATGTCAAGTTCATTATGTACTCGTACAAAAGTAGAAGACATTAATATGGTAGAAAGAAAGCAGGTGAGTTTTCCTGCTACTGGAGATTATTTATATTAGAAGTGATATAAATTGTAATTTTCTTTTGCCTAGCATAACCTGTTTAGTTATAAATAATATAAAATAAAAATGCCCTTTATTCCACTACTTAAAATTTAACTTAACTAAGAACACACACAAGTTATACATTATTACAGATACTTCTAAAATAAATCTTTAGCTCTTCTTTTCAATCCGTCGCTTCTTTATTTTCCTTTCTTTTATAAGTGTTTGCCATCACTATTCGTAGCGGTCGCCTCTGCGATTTAGGCCTCCCCTAAATCGCTCCACACGCTTCTATCGTGGGCTTATTGCATCCAGTCCAGTCCAAGACGTTAGGAAAATATTTCTCTCCATCTCTTTCATTGTCTCCCTTGCTTTCTTTTGCCTTCTAATGAAAACCACTACCCTCTTTGTCCATCTAGAACGTTTCAATCTACACAAGTGCTCTGCCCAGTTCTATTTCAACTACCTAATACTTTACGTTACATCTGTTACTCTTGTTTTTCTTCTAAATATTTAGTCAGGGCTCAATTTTAGGTCCTTTCTTATTTTTAGTATACATTAACGATTTACCCCATCTATTGAAAAACAAACTAAACATGGTGTTATTTGCTGATGACACTTCTTTGATTTTTAACATAAATAGACGTACGAGTAACGTTGCCGACGTAAATAATGCATTGCGGCAAGTTCTAAATTGGTTCACTGCTAATAATTTAGTTTTGAATGCTAAAAAAACTAAGTGTGTAAAATTTGCCTTGCCGAATGTCAAAAGTTATGATTGTGACATTATATTAAACAACGAGAAGCTAGAATTCGTCGACAAAACGGTTTTCCTGGGTATCACGCTAGACTCAAGGTTACAATGGGGTCCTCATTTAATATCACTTGCGGGGCGGTTAAGTTCGGCTGCTTATGCTGTTAGAAAAATTCGTCAATTTACTGATGTAGATACCGCGAGGCTGGTCTATTTTAGTTACTTTCATAGTATAATGTCTTACGGCATATTACTATAGGGAAGGGCTGCAGACATTCAGTCAATTTTTGTTCTGCAAAAACGAGCCATCAGAGCGATATACAATCTTCGCCGGCGCGATTCTCTAAGGGAACTGTTTAAGGACATTAACATCATGACGGTACCGTGTCAATATATTTACGAAAACATCATGTACGTTAGAAAGAATTTACATCTTTTTAGTAAAAACAGCGATAGACATAGTTATGTAACTAGAAATAGGGACCAATTAATTCAACCAGGTTTCAGGCTGGCTAAAGTAGCGTCATCTTTTAGGGGGTACTGTATAAAATGTTACAATAAAATACCGCCACACATTCTAGAATTGAATGAGACAAAATTTAAAACTTGTATAAAACGCACACTATGCAGGCAGGCATATTATAGGTTGAGGGATTACTTCGCTGATAAAAATGCTTGGCCCAACGCTATTCCAGCTCCACAGCCACTAGGGCACAAAAACAAGTGATAAGCAGAAAAGTTCTGAAGTATTGTTGGACCTGCTGAAGACTGTACGAATAATTATAATGTATATTTGTGCTGTAAAAACTCAATTTATTTTTTGGATTATATAACTGCACAGCACATATGTGAGTACTATGTACCAACTGTAAATCTACCATTTACTGTACCTATGTGTCGTTCGTTGACTTCAGTGTGCCCTGGCAGTTGAGTGTGTCATGCTCTCTCTAATGTTTCTCTGATGGTGGCACATGTGTTGGATCATTCGGTTCCCTTCATGATAGTTGAGCTGAGTGGTGCCGATCCATGTGTCATGTTTGTGAACGGGCGCCGTCAGTTGAGATTGGTCATATCTTAGCTGCCTCCACCTGTTTTTAATTACCTATTTATTGTATTTTTAATTGTTTTACTCTAGACGCTTTTAAGTGCGTTTTTTTTTTACATCGTTCTCACATATATGTATTTTTCCTACAAGATTATTGTAACCAAATACTTGTAAAACTTTTTTTTTTTTAATTGTAAGTTTGGAGTTTCTTGTCCGTTCTTCTCCATAACAAGCTACGAGTACATTTCCGAATGGACGGTAGAATCAATTATTATTACATTTAATTTTTATTTTTGACGTTCGAAAGTGCCGCTTAATGGCCTAATTGAATAAAGAAATTTTTGATTTTGATTTGATTCAAGTCCGATTTTTTTACGTGTACTCCTTTCGTTCGGGAAGTTGCGCGGTATCTTCTCGTCGAACTTACCACAGTGTCTCAATACGAATGTCTATGACCAGTGTGTGTTGCCAGTGATAACCAATGGACCGATGACCAACCCACCAGGTGACCGATGACCTGGTGAAAGTTGCGGAGATCCGCTGGATGTGGGACGCATGGGACCGGTCAGTGTGGTGACGCTTTGGCGAGGTCTATATCCAGCAGTGGAGTGTTTTGGCTGACATGATGATGATAATTACTGCTTTCCATTTCCTCTGGCATATGACAATCTTCTCTTTGTCTTCTTTCCTCAACGACCACGTTTGGCATCCGTACGTAAGGCGCGGTAGTATATCTGTTTCGTAACCTCTCTTTTTAATGTGTAAGCTAATTTCTAATTCCTTTCTCTTATTATACCAAGGTAAAACTAACAATCAAATTGTCAGTTTTGCCTTGGTATATGAATCGATGTATAGTAGAGTTGGATGACATTTAAGTTGAAATATGGGCCTTAATAGCAACCAATTGTCAAAGGTGTTTCCCAATAACTATCCAATTATTTAGGTAGATACCTACGAAAATCTAGGCTACCTTCAGTACGTGAACTCAACAAACTTAACTTTCAGCTATTCATTGATAAACAGGTCTCTATATTATGTTAGTTTTACTTGCAAATCTGGTTTTAATGTTGTTTGCTTGCGTACATTCAAAGCCTGCTTCTATTGTGGGACAAACTTATAAGTTATGTGTGCGATATGCGGACTGTAACCACCAACATATTTACTTAATGTTGATATTCCATAATACATGTATGTATGTATATTAGTTTAAAATTTACTGGCAAGGGAATCAAGAAATAGGCCACTTATTTAGCTTTTGTAATACACAGTTTTTTTATGAGAATCTTATTTTCCCACAGTTGGATATAAGTGAATTAGAGTTTTGTCCACAATCTTCCACTCTTTCTGGTGTTTTGTCTTCTCTAGCTAGTTTTCTCCGTAAACACCAGCGTTTCTTAGGCGGCCTTCGGCGTTGAAGCCCACCCTTAATGTTCCCACTGCGTGACGACTCTGGCCCATAGTCTTGATACATTCTAAATACATGGCAACTTTAACATAAATACAATTTGAAGACAGTTCTAGTGTGGAACCCCTTCACAGGTATTTGACACCTCCTTTCCCGCTCAGCATGCACAACCACCTGCACGTTGCACGACGAAAAGAAGCCAACGACAAAGCTTTCCAGGCGGCATATATTATTCATATTGCACAGACAATTTCAAAAATGGCCCAATATGAGTAGACAATATGATAAAAACTATTGAAATAATTCAATTTACCGGGCTTTCTGAATAATGCCCATCACTTATTGTCGGATTAATAAAAATATGTGTTTTTTTTTTCATTATTTTAATATTGACATGGATTTTAATATAGAATAGATAAGTACGACTAATATTTAAGCAACAAAGTCGATCACGGGGCTCCTATTTCTGCCTGCAGGGTCTAAAGTAACCTAACCCATTTGATTTGACTTGATTCATAATGCCCGGGCATTATACGTAGTACACTGATACACTCATATACACAAAATTTGAGTCATGCCGGGCCAGAAGAACGCATTTTCAAATATATTTTTTTCTACTAAAACTTAGATAAGGACCGAAAAGCGACTTCACTTTACTATCAGTGTAAGATTGGATATAATAGGAATAAGATTATGTAGATATATTCTCTATGGCTAGGCAGTTTATTTTCTTTCTTATTAAGCCTGCTCCCAAGCAACATTACGCATCCCAATATCTTGAATCTTTTGGCAACTATTTATATAACATAAATTGCCAAAATAAAATTCCCCCCACTTCTCCCCAGGCCTCGCACACACGCATCCTCTCCACCGCTTCGCACATCTCACATATCCTCTCCGCTACGCATCTCTTGCGTTGCTCTCTCGCTTTGTTGGAAATAACCTGCTAGCTTCGCAGCACGTCTCTGGTCTTCTCTCCTCTCAAAATAAGGCATTGCCCGTCAGGTTAGACCGCGGCTTAGGTGTGTAGATAGCTTAAGTATTCTGAAAACCTGAATCTACTATTTCACCATAACTTTTACAACCAAAGTTTATACCAAAGAACTAAAACCAAACAATCTACAGATTCAATAATAGCTATTTATGCAACTGTTACGTTATGGACGGTCTTTTAATACGAGTGCCATTTACCACCAAATAGGTGGGCACGAGTTATTAAAAGACCAATAACGTACAGTTGCATACAAGATTTTATCTACGAAGGATGGAATAAAACACAGATATAGACAAATAAGTATTTCAGGAAGTGTGTTTAAGTATTTCGTTTCTCTTATACATGTTTTGATTTCATTTCTGGTAGTAAATTATTTGTAGCCGCAACTGCTCTATTTGTTATATCTGGTGGAGTATTTTCAATATCGCTTAATATTGAAGACATTTTTAATAAAATTTGGAATAAAATTTCACTGAGAAAATTTTGCCCGCGTCCACTTTTTTATTTTTTTTATTTAGTCTTTATTACGTATAAGGCAAAGATCTTGTAGCCGCAACAGCCAAATAGTATACGATACTTATGTTCTAAACTTGTTCCATTTTTAAAAACATCATTTACATTGTCTTGATTTCGAAGTAATATTATAGGCACCTGGCTGTATGTTCTGAATGTCTTTGTGTTTTAGAATTTATGACGATTCGCATAATGCTACCCGATGTCGTTATGGGTATCATAATGAAACCGCTGTCAATTTTGTAATTCGAAAATAACGAAACCGAAGCAGATAAAATATTTTATGTCACGTTAAATCTTCTCAGTGATTTCTGCTAAACGAAGCAAAAAGCGATAAAAAACTGCACACACAAGATGTTTGGCTACCGTTTCTGGCACGAGATATAATTTATTGGAGCAAGCTTTAATGTGAAGTTTTTATTATAAAATACCGTTGCAAGAGTATAATAACATATCAGATCGGTTATTTTGAAGAGGGAACTGGCAACGAGCCTGGATTCCACTTGATGTAAGAGATTAAGGATTACGTTGGTGATATTTTACTTAGGGACTTAGAATGAATATATCATACATAGCAGGATACAGGCGATAGGATGGTAAGTTTTTCTGATAATGTAAACAGTTCTTATAAGCGATTTTCTTCAGAAAGGACAGTTGTGTAATCCTCACAGCTGGGGCGTTCGTTTATGATCAAATCGCCCGTAAACGAAGCATCAAGAGACGTTATGTTAGGATCGGAGCAGGTGAAGTTCTGTTTCTGCCTATCCCTATGGTAAAAAGGCATGAGTTTCTGTATTTATCTAAATAGCTATATATAATCTCCTTATGAATCTGTTAATCTCCATACAAACCTGTCAGTATCTGATTGGGCCACAAGTCCACTTCAATTCTTGCAAGCCTTGGCAAACAGTTAGACAATCGCAGCGGGTTTCGTCTAATTACCAGATGGAACGACGCTACGGGCTACTCATAGTTATGTTGATATAACTCGACGCACAACTTTAGGGCGTGTTTGAGATTTACGAGTAAGCCATAACTGTTTTTATTCGATAGATGAGTTCATTCAAAAGTGTCCCTGTAAATGTTATATACTAAAGCACAGATATATATAACCTGTAAGTAACATACATTGAAAAAATGTAGTTACCTAGTAATTAATATCTTAAATGTAAAAACATGCATGCTATATATTGGGCAAATGTGTGTTGCTAAATATTTAATATAAGAACTTCATGTACCATGAGGAAGACGCACACACATCCCTCGCTACGCATTCCCGAACAACCTTGGTGGAAACGCGCCCGTAAAGTTTATTATTTTGAAAAACAAAATACAAAACAATCCGTAAAATTTACATGGATTCAGCACACTTCGCAACATATTAGTAAACTGATTGTATATCAATTTTAATTTCCCCTATCGCTCTCTAAATTTTTTTTGTAAAAAGTACAATACCAATGTACACAAAGTCGATGCCTACTATCAGCAACTATATCAGAAGGCTAAGCCAGGATACAGTAACTAAGTGAGTGAACTAGTTGTAAGCTGTAGCAACACACACCGCTTTCTTGATCGGATCAGAAGTTTGCCTGTGTATGCTTTGAAAACAGGTCAGCGTATTAAGATAAGACGAACACACGGGGTGTCAAGGCGTCGCTTCCCGCAGCGGTACGCGGTCTAGCGGATCAAAATCCAGTATCAAGACTGAACGGATTACCGCAGGGGTTCAAGATTTGGACCAATCGACCGCGTTTCGCTCGACCGCTCCGTGTTTTGTTCGCCCAAGTCTAATCCACACAGACTGTAGACTAAGTACCTAGGCATGTATGTATCAATCTACCCTTGTCTATTGGTATAAGCAAGGGTGAACATATATCTATATGGGTTTAGGTTTAGTTGATAGCATATCAGTCTATATACTTAATAGCTATGTGGGGACTTTGGTCTTATAAACCTGTACGATTTAGAGCGTTTTCACGTAGATATTTGTGATAATTACATATTTTTTGGCGATTTTCTCCAGTTTACCTAAGGCATGTTTCGACCACTACAACAATTTTAAGTCATGTCTCTTTTAAAGAAATCGTTTGTTGAGTCCCGACTATTGACGTGTAGGTGTGTCAAATCCTTCAATTGACACAATTACCAGACAGGGCAGCATTTTATTTTCTAAGAATTTTTCGAGCTCTGCGAAGATATAAAAAGATGACGATCAGTTTTGCTGGCATCAACGTAACATTTTTTGTGAGCTTAAACGGGTACAAAATCAATCATCAAAATCACGTTTGTTGTATGGGGCTCACTTAAAAAAATATTTTATTGCAACAGAAATACATCATCTGTGAAAATTTCAACTGCCTAGCTATCACGGTTCATGAGATACAGCCTGGTGAAAGATGGACAGACAGACAGACGGACCGCAGAGTCTTAGTAATAGGGTCCCGTATTTACCCTTTGGGTACGGAACTCTAAAGGAACTTTTTCTCGCAAATTTCTCAATAACCACAAGCTAGGTTTGTGATTATGTTTTTAATAATTCGTAAGGACTCCCTAAGTAAGAATTCCGTATGGTGTCGGACGTAAAGAATCTAACCATCCCATATCTTCCCATGGGTGTCGTAAAAGGCGACTAAGGGATACACCAGAGAATGGGCAGCAGCGTTCTCTGTTCATTTTAACAACAAACTGCGATCGCCAACATGCCTGCCAAGCGTGGCGATTAAGGCAAACCACCCCAAACCAAAATGAAAAGCACAAAGAAAAAACGGCCCCGAGTGCCCGGCAGCCCATCTACCCTCGACTACGGTAGCGGTCGAGGCGATGGCGTGGCAAGGGGTGCGAAGAATCCCCGGAGTGGACCCGGCTACCCTAATAAACACCGACGACTGGACCTGGCAACGTATAACACGCGAACACTCCGGACCGACGAGAAGATAGCCGAACTCGAGGAAGAATTGAGCAGGTTGCGGTGGAGTATTATAGGGTTATCAGAAGTCCGAAGAGAGGGGGAGGACTCGATAATCCTCAAATCCGGTAACCTGCTCTATTTCCGAGAGGGTGACCGGCAGTCCCAGGGTGGTGTCGGGTTTATCGTCCACAAGTCCCTTGTGAACAACGTGGTGAAGATCGAGAGTGTGTCGACCAGGGTGGCGTACCTTATACTCAGAATATCCTCGAGATATTCGCTGAATGTTATACAGGTCTACGCCCCGACCTCGGCACACCCCGACGACGAGGTAGAGACCATGGGATTGAGCTGCTCCAATTAATTTTGTTTTTTTTATTATATTTTGCACCGTGAATTTATAATATTTATAATTTTATTATTATTATAATATATTTTTTTTTTTTGGTTTTCTTTCAATGACAAGAATATTTACTTTTTAAAGTATTATATTATTTTATATTAATTATTGTGAATGTGAAGACTATGTGGATCATTCTTTTTTGTTTTAATTTAAATTTATCTTAGTTTTTAATCATGGTCTGGCAGTTTGAGTAGTTTATGCGGCCTATCCGAATGTCCTTTCTTTGGTATTGTTCGTCGAATCGTTGAGCTCCTTAAATTCTGAGTTGAGCTGCTCGGTTATTGACAAATGCGTGCACTGACTGGACAGGTCCACTCAATCTGGCTGGTTCTTTCCTCAAAAGACCATTTCAGACATCAGTCTACATGGTCTTCACATGATCTAACCAATTTTTTGTCTGGACTTTAAAAGAGACTGTGACCTCTGAGTTTGTTTCGGCCTTTCTTCTCAGAGTAGTCAGATAGGAAACGCCGACCTCATCTAGTTTCAAAAAATATGTTCGTCATGTAAAAGTGTTTGTAGAAACCAACTTACAGAAATAAAATCATTTATCATGTATGAGGATATTTCTAGAGCCATGCATGGTTTCAAAACTCACTTCACCGTTGTCATGGGGGACATCAACGCGAAACTGGGCAAACGAGACGAGGATGAGCTGCAAGTGGGCCAATTTGGAGTTGGACGTCGGAACCACCGGGGTCACCTACTGGCCAGCTTTATGGAGAAGGAGGGCCTCTATATGATGAACTCCTTCTTCAGAAAGCGTGAGCACAGGAAGTGGAACTGGCAAAGCCCCGATGGTGCAACTAAAAACGAGATCGACTTCATCATGTCAAGCAAGAAGCAAATGTTCAATGATGTCTCTGTGATCAATTCGGTGAAAACCGGGAGCGATCACCACATGGTGAGAGGCACATTGAACATTAATATCAAGCTTGAAAGGTCTCGACTGATGAAGTCTACGCTCCGTCCAGCACAGATCCAGATCCAAAACCCCGAGAGCTTTCAGCTCGAACTCCAGAATCGTTTCGAGTGCCTAGGGAGCTCCGTGGACGAATACAGCGATGGGTTCGTGGAAGCTGTCCATACGGTTGGGTCTAAGTTTTTCAAGACCCGCCGTACAGATATAAACAAAAAGCTCTCTGATCCTACTCTCAAGCTCATGAAGGAGAGGCGTGAGATGATCCTGCAGTCTTCAGACGATGCGTTGAAAAACCGGCGGCTCAATAGACGGATCTCAAAGTCCTTGAAAAGCGATCTCCGCCGCTTTAATACCGAGCGTATTAAAGACGCGATTGAGCGGAATAAGGGTTCCAAGGTCTTTGCAAGAGATCTGACTATTGGGCAGAGCCAGCTCTCGAAACTGAAGACCGACGATGGCAGAATCGTATCCGCCAAACCGGAGCTATTGAGAGAGATCGAGAGATTCTATGGGCAGTTGTACACGTCAACCAGTAAACCCGTCGCGAATCCAGCAAAAGACCCTAGAGCTAGATTGACCCGGCACTATACCGAAGACATTCCGGACGTCAGCCTGTATGAGATTAAGATGGCTCTTAAACAGCTTTCAGCAACTCCTGAAGGCGGGTGGAAAACCGGTCCTTAAGGCCTTTCAGAAGCTGTTTGATTCCGTCATACTCGAGGGCAAAACGCCAGAGGCATGGTGCAGGGGTGTGGTGGTACTCTTCTTCAAGAAGGGCGACAATGCCCTACTAAAGAACTATAGGCCCATCTCACTTCTTAGCCATGTCTACAAGCTGTTTTCAAGAGTCATCACGAATCGTCTCGCGCGCAGGTTTGACGATTTCCAGCCTCCTGAACAAGCCGGTTTCCGTAAAGGCTTTAACAGCGTAGACCACATACATACGATGCAGCAGGTTATACAGAAGACCGAAGAGTACAACCTGCCTCTCTGCTTAGCGTTTGTGGACTACGAGAAAGCCTTTGATTCGATCGAGACTTGGGCTGTGCTGCAGTCTCTCCAACGGTGCCAAATTGATTACCGGTACATCGAGGTGTTGAAGTGTTTGTACAAAAACGCCACCATGTCAGTTCGACTTCAGGATCAGACCTCGGAACCTGTCTTTCTGCAGCGAAGTGTGAGGCAGGGAGATGTCGTATCTCCGAAACTGTTCACCGCTGTACTGGAGGATGTCTTCATGGTTCTGGACTGGAGAGGGCTAGTCATCAACGTCAATGGCGAGTACATCACTCACCTTCGGTTTGCCGACGATATAGTGAAATTTGCGCGGTGTCTTCACGTCTAACTTACCACAGTGTCTCAAGACGAAAGTCTATGACCAGTGTATGTTGCCAGTTATGACCTATGGCTCTGAGACGTGGTCGCTCACAATGGGCCTCATCAGAAAGCTTACAGTCACCCAAAGGGCTATGCTCGGAGTTTCCTTACGTGATCGAATCAGAAATGTAGAGATCCGAAGAGAACCAGGGTTACCGACATAGCCCGAAGAATTGCCAAACTTAAGTGGCAGTGGGCAGGGCACATTGCTCGCAGAACGGATGGCCGATGGGACAGAAAGGTTCTGGAGTGGCGACCGCGAACCGGAAGACGTTGCGTTGGAAGGCCTCCCACCAGGTGGACCGATGACCTGTTGAAGGTTGCAGGGATCCGCTGGATGCGGGACGCACGGGACCGGTCAATGTGGCGACGCTTGGGTGAGGCCTATGTCCAGCAGTGGACGTCTTGCGGCTGATATGATGATGATGAAGGGCTCCCTTAACAATAAAGCACTTATAACCTTATTGTTAAACTCCTACCTAAAAATGACTCATCACGCGCTCAAGCAATGAAACTTGATCTTCTTCTTTTCGTGTGAGGATCCACTTCCCTAGTGTCATAGTTAAATAAGCCCCTCTGGGAACCCCACAGACTTACATTGCCTACATACTCGTATTTAATACTAGCGGACGCCTCGCGGTTTACCCGTGTAGTTTCCGTTCTCGTGGGAACAGGGATAAAAATCCTATGTCACCCGGGGATAGTATAGCCTTTAAACGGTGAAAGAATTTTTGAAATCGGTCCAGTAGTTTTTAAGTTCATTCGTTCAATACAAAAATACAAATCTTTCCTCTTTATAATAGATGTATAGAAGTATAGATAAGTCCAGATTTCTTTACGATTTTTTCGTTCACGTAGAAACATGATAATAAACAAGTTTATAATGAAAAATACTTTCAAATCCTGATGAATTTGTAGAGGGTATGAGTGCCATGGAAACCTACGGTGCATTTAGTATATTTGGGCTGTGATCACCGTATTCAAATGCACTCGACCTGGCAGTTTATATCTAATCCCTGTATCGTATATCCTTCCTGATACGACATTGATTTGTTTACCTACTTACCCATGGAAACCTACTAGTTACCTAGATTCTAATTTCAATGCCCATGATGTCAATTTTAACACCCTTTTTAAGCAATGATAGTCATGTTGTGAAAAACGTGTGAGCTTAGGTATGTGTTTTTCTTAGACTCATACTTTTTTACTGAAGCATGTATGTTAAGCTGCTGCTAGACATTGGCATTTATCTTCATTTGAACTGGACCATGGCAAAGTTCAAGGAGAGCAGTGGTGGCCTAGTGGTAACGGTCGCGACTTACAAGTTATAGGTCGTGGGTTCGAACCCAGGCAAGCACTTTAGTTTCTGTAAATTATTTCATCACGACTGCTCTCAAAACGGTGAAGAAAATCATCGTGAGGAAACCGGCAAGTCCTAGAACCGAAAATTCAAGACATGTGATATCCACCAAATCGCACTGGGCCCGCGTGGTGGATTATGGCCTATTCCCTCTCTGTAAAAGGAGGCCTGTGTCCCAGCAGTGGGAACATTAAAAGGCTGATGATAATTATGATAGCAAGAAGCATTTAAGTCAAGAGTGAATAGGTTACTCTAGCTCAAGCGTGCTTCACGGACAACCACATCATCGCTTACCATCAGGCGAGATAATGATTTAACGTGAGACTATATTTTAATAAATGAAAAAGGGCAAAATTATGAGATAAAATTTTGCACATACTGACTGATTGTATTTTGTAGCAATTTGCATATTTGCCGCTATTTCTATTCTGGAGCCACGCATGTTACTAAGATTCACTATAAAGACACTGAAAAAAAGTGATTACCGAACGGTTTTGTAACTTTAGTTAGGTATAAGAAAATAAACTTTATTTAAAATAATTTAAAACAGATTACAAATAGCAACACTTTGTTTTGTTGCTAGTAAGACAACGTTTGAAAATCCCAATAATTTCGTAATCAGCAACCAAAGCTTTGATACTACCAATGAGCTGAATAATATTCCAGTCCATGGTCGATTTGATGAACCTTGGAGTAGGTCCATTTTCAGCAGTGGACGTCTTTCAGCTGAAATGATGAACGACTAGTTAGTTACAGTAACCGTTGTAATGTAGCCCTCCAGCCTCCAGCTATATGAGGAAGCTGTACTCAAAAATCATTCACTTCAAAAGCTATTGTTTCAACAACACTTCAATATTCATTTGTTGTGACCTACATGAAGCCCTATTGTTTCAGTGCCATTAATGTGATTTTATTTGGACACTAGCTGTTGTCCGCGACTTCGTCCGTTGAAGTGATTGTTTTTTTTACAGGGAACCATTCTTTTTCCAAAATAAAAGGATGCCTAAAGCCTAAATTACTCCTTATAACATCATCTATCTACCAGTGAAAGCCTCGTCAACATTGGTGCAGACGTGTTGGTAAAAAAAATAAACATTGTTTTTTTTGTCATTTAAACATTCATATGCATTTACTAAAAACTATAATTTTGATATTACAAACAGACACTTCAATTTTATTTATTTGTAAAAGTAAATAATATTTTGTATGGAACTGTGGAAATGCGGGAACCGAGTCGATTATTTACATTACGCGATATCATTTTTTTTGTTCTATAATGAATACGATTGACAAGCGAGATATTCAATGCTTTGTAGTGGAAATGTGGTTGCCATGAAGTTGGATGAGTTTATTTATTTATATCTATCTACTTTCATCACTCCAATTAAATTGTAGCTACAGTAAATGATAAATTATTTTATTTCTGTAAGTTGCTTTGTACAAACACTTTTACATGTCGAACATATTTTTAAAATTAGATGAGGTCGGCGTTTCCTATCTGACTACTCTGAGAAGAAAGGCCGAAACAAACTCAGAGGTCACAGTCTCTTTTAAAGTCCAGACAAAATCTTGATTAGATCATGTGAAGACCATGTAGACTGATGTCTGAAATGGTCTTTTGAGGAAAGAACCAACCAGATTGAGTGGACCTGTCCAGTTAGTGCACGCATTTGTCAATAACCGAGCAGCTCAACTCAGAATTTAAGGAGCTCAACGATTCGACGAACAATACCAAAGAAAGGACATTCGGGTAGGCCGCATAAACTACTCAAACTGCCAGACCATGATTAAAAACTAACATAAATTTAAATTAAAACAAAAAAAAAAGAATGATCCACATAGTCTTCACATTCACAATAATTAAAATAAAATAATATAATACTTTAAAAAGTAAATATTCTTGTCATTGCAAGAAAACCAAAAAAAAAATATAATAACAAAATGCATGGTGCAAAATATAATAAAAAAACTAAATTAATTGGAGCAGCTCAATCCCAAGCCTGTTTGTCCTCAATGTAATCTTTTGTTGTATAAAACGCTTTCTGGCACAACTTACGTTTAATTAAAGATTTGAATTTATTAAGACTTAGATCTTGTACGTGGCTTGGAAGCTTATTATAAAAGCGTACACATTGACATCTAAACGAGCCACCTATTTTCTTGAGCCTTGTTGTAGGTACTACAAATTTGTGTTTGTTCCTAGTATTTATGTTATGGATATCACTGTATTTTTTAAACAATTTTATATTTTTATGGGCATATAAAAGATTTTCATAAATATACTGAGAAGGCACAGTCATTACATTAATCTCCTTAAATTTCTCTCTGAGAGAGTGTCTCGGGATTAATTTATGAATTGATCGAACAGCTCTTTTCTGCAAAACAAAGATAGTCTGGATGTCGGCGGCATTTCCTCACAACAGAATACCGTACGACATTACACTATGAAAATAGCTAAAGTACACTAAACGGGCTGTCTCTATGTCAGTTAAATTACGAATTTTTCTAACAGCATATGCTGCGGAGCTTAGCTTCTTTGACAATTTATCTATATGTGGGCCCCACTGAAGCTTAGCATCCAAAGTCAAGCCTAAGAATACTGTGCTATTTTCAGGATTCAATTCTTCGCCCTTTATCAACACATCGGTTTTCACCTGCCTAACGTGAGGTAGGGTAAACTTAATGCATTTGGTTTTTTTCATTAAGAAGTAAATTATTAACATTGAACCAGTGAACTACTTTTGAGATCGTGCTATTTACATCGTCAGTAACCAGCTGCTGACGTTTAAGTTTAAACAAAAGTGAAGTATCATCCGCAAACAACACTATATCATGGTTATCCTTTATGAGGTAAGGCAAGTCAGTAATATAAATAAGAAACAAGAAAGGACCAAGAATCGAGCCCTGCGGGACTCCCATTGTTACCATAGATCCAGGAGATCTTTTTCCATTAACGTCAACGGTCTGAATCCTATTACTCAAATATGAAGTAAGAAGATCCAGAGCGCTGTTCCGGATCCCGTAGTGGCGGAGTTTCCTCATTAGCGTTTCATGAAAAACACTATCAAATGCCTTGGACAAATCACAAAAGATTCCCAAGGCATCGCAGTTATCTTCCCATGCATTATAAATATGTCCTAAAAGCTCAACAAATCAGTAGTTGAACGACCCCTTGTAAAACCGAACTGTTTGCTATGTAATAATTTATGTTTATTAAAAAATGTTTGCAATTGCTCTAAAATTAATTTCTCAAATATTTTGCTAAACGTAGGTAGTACTGAAATAGGTCTATAATTTGTAGGGTCTGATGTACTACCTGATTTAAACAAAGGTATTATTTTACTTTTTTCATAAGGTCAGGCAACTCCCCACAGTCGATACAATTATTAAAGATAATAGCTAAAGTAGGTGCGAGTATTTTTGGATTGTAATATAGGTAGGTACCTGCAGTTGTTTTTAACAATTATACATTTTGGCACAATTAAGAACTCCATAGAGCAGGGCAAAAAATACTTCAACTGATGCTCTCTATAATCTTGATGATGGAAAATAAACGTATACACCATGACTAAAAGTAATTAAAGTTGCATACGAAGCTGTCTGACCAGGGTACATCGTACGTTGATAATTATCATCACTCGTTGGTGCTCTTTTAATGCACTCCCATCCTTGAAACACAGCATACCGTAAATGAACTCGTATTATTAATTAAAAAAATATTTTTCAAGTTTAACGAACCGTTCATCTGCAGGTTCGTATAAAAATAATCCTTTTCACCAACAACCATAAAGATATTCCACTACGAATCTCATATGTAAACTACCATCCATTTTGACTTGCAGAGTTCAGTTGTATTTGAAAAGATCTCGATATCAAGAGATTGGGTCGTTCGCTTAGTTTTCCCAGTCGACCAGTCAATAGTCTATAAAAAAACGTAAAAGCCTCTGACCAAAAACGGGCTTTAGATTGGTTCACATGGTTTGTTTTATAACTCAGTAGAGGCGTAACCCAGTGGACAAACACAGTTTACGAGCTGTTAACGTTATCAAAGTGAGCTGTGATGTACCGATACGCCCCGACTCACTTACTATCATTTTATATGAGGAAAAAAGAATTAGGTCATGCGGTTGACACGTTTATAGAACGCGAGGGATCTTTGAAACCAATCCTCACTCGATTATTGGTATTAAATGAGAAAGAAGGGATGTGGAAGGATCGGATCTAATTATACCTTCTCTTTATATTATTTACGACATCGTCGGTATAATGTTCACACGTTTTTCTCACGATATTATTTTTGTTATCAACTTTCTGGGAGATTGTATTGTATCCAATTAGCGGCGATACTTTCTGATACAAAAAATGTTCAGAACTTCTGAAAGGAAAATTAAGGCTCATTAGATCGAAATTAAGTTCGAAGTCGGGCAAAGTTGGAAGTTTCCGAAATTTACAACATTAAGGAGAACTAAAGAAACGAACAGTTCGTGGGGAGTGTTTCTTATTTTTATTTTAATGAAAATGCGATCCATTTAAGCGGCATAATAAATTGGATCGCGCACAATGGACGGTTTTATTTGACTTTAGACGGTGGGGAATCTGTACATAAGTACCATATAAGCGATGTGTGTGGAAAGATATTATTTTTCTCCCCTCTGTGTAATTATTGGTATTTTGGGATGAATCTTGAGTTACCTCGTGACAACGGCATGGGGATAAAACATGTATTTTGTTTGCTAGAAGAAACTTTTTATCACTTGCATTATTGGTGCTTGTGTTACATCAATATTCAATCAGTTGTACGTCTCTTCACAATCAACATGGAGAAATCAATAAAATACTTGTACTTGTTACTTAATTATGAATAGTAAATCCAGAAGTGGATGATATTATTTGATCTACATTTTTAGTTTAAAAATCAGAGCTAGATTTTGCTTCGAAATGCTATGCAGCGTACATAATGCTACGCGGTACTACGCTGTGCTGCGAAGCGCTACGCGATGCTACAGTGTGCTACGCACCGTTTTACCGCGCTACACACCTACACTGTCTAGACATTAAAGAGACTATGACCTCCCAGTTAATTTCAGCCTTTATTCACTACCCAAGATAGGATCTCGTTATCATTTATTTACGCAATACATTTTTCTTTCATTACTATTCATGAATACTCAAGTCTTTTTGAAACACCTATTATATCTTAAGGTATACTGCCTTACGCACTGTTGGACTTATTCTAGAATTTCTCAAAGAAGAATATCAATTACTCAACTTTACTATTCCTTGGCAAAATCTGTCAAATTCTACTTTAACAAAATCTGTCTAGCTTTTATTTATATTATGATTTATCAATTTATTAATCCATACACTCAATTAGCTTCTTCTGCCAGTCGTCATACGTTTTCTGATCCCAAAGGAACATTGTATTGGGATGAAAATTTGTCTATATGCTATTCCAGACAATAATCTATCTCTGTGCCAAATTTCATTCAGACCCGTTCAATCATTCTGGCGTGATTGAGTAACAAACATACATCCATCCAAACTTTCACATTTATAATATTATTATGTATAGTAGGATTCAGAAATCAGTTTTTACCATCTACCTATTGTTCTACTGAGTTTTCCTCTCTTCATAAAATAAATAGATTAGGCATTGTCATTAGTGCTAGCTACATCACCTAAAGGACATATTCATACCCAAATATTTGTATTACCAATTATATCTGACTTCCGTACTATTGCTCTATTTATCAGATACCACCTTATGTTCTACTGAGTTACCTATAAGCCTTATCTTTGTTCCTCTCTTCATAAAATATTAAATTATATTATATTCAAAAAAAAGACTAGGTATTATTGCTAGCGAGTATACTTTAAGGACATATTCTATAGCCCAATATTTTATTAGATAGTCCCCTAAAAGCGTCGTTGTAGCAGTTAGAAGTACCTTCTCAATTTAGGGTACCTTCGTTTTAATTACTCAATACATTACTATTACCAATTCTATCTGATTTACGCTCTATTGTATTCAGATAGTATCGTTTGATCTTCTGAGTTACCTTATAGACTTACCTTTATTCCTCTCTTCATAAAATAAACAAAACATTCTAGGCATTATTGCTAGCCAGTATACTTCAAGGACATATTATATAGCCCAATATTTGTATTAGATAGTCCCCTAAAAGCGTCGTTGTAGCAGTTACAAGTACCGTCTCAATATAGGGTAGTTTCGGTTTGATACCGGCACCTTCGTGAGGGCTTATAGTACCCAATACATTACGTTTATTGATCGTTCGATGGACGCCGTTTATTTTCGAGGGATCTCCGTATTAATGGTCGTGAGGGCTAAGAGAATACATCATCTGGGTTGCGTTGTTTTTTGTTAGTTTTATTATACTTGACCTCACATTTTGTTAAGATGTTTCTTCTCAGAGTAGTCACATAGGAAACAGTGGCCTTACCTATTTTATTTAAATGAAAAAAAGTATTTTTGATCAACTTTTTATTGAACCATGCCGTGGCGTGTATGCATCTAACGTTGCATTGCATTAGCTTGAAATTACTTATTTGAATCCAAGTGTCTCCAATGTTCATAAATAAGCACTCATTGTTGTGTTTGCAATTTTTATTTGTAATAATTGTGCAACGGATTTTTTTGTTTATGAACGAATATCGACTTACGAACGATGTGTTCTTTGGTAAGGTGAACCAATTTTTCGAATATTTTTCTAAGCACTCTTTTATCCAAATAGTTTATATTCATATTTACTTTACCAACTTCACTTTAAGCATAGGCGATCAAACATCCACTCCCAAGCATTTTAATAAAACAGCATATGAAAATAGGAACTCATTTATTTACATACAAATATTTACACTGCACCAAACGGTATGGTACACACAAACAGCATGGCATCTTGAGCAAATACACCTAAGATAATATTATGCGATTATTATGACGTCATATTAAACTAAAATATAAAACAAAAATTTCGAAATTAAAATTAATTTGAGTCTCTTTGAGTGAATCTCAAGCCTTAAAAACTAAATTAGAAAAAGAAAATAAAGAGAAATAAGTAAGATTTTGAGCAAATTAAATTACTTCAATTTACGAAATATCGCCAATTCGACGGGGGGTAAATTGTAGCCCCTTTTAGAAATAATAAAAGCGCCCTCATGGCCCCGATGTCCGAAGGCCATGGGGATCGAAAATAATTATAAGGATCATAAGATTTTATCATTATTTTTGGAATGGAATGTTTCATAATACTCTACTTTACTTCATAGGTACCTACTCTAAATTAATTAAGAAACGAAAGTACTAATACAAAAATACAAATAAGAATAGACACAACCGAAATTCATAAAGAACTGAATGTCAAGAAACCCGAAAAGGGAAAGGAACAGAATTTATAGAAAACGTTCAAGAGTTGTAACAGCTCTTTGGAATAATTTCAAAATAACCTCAATGTTTGTACGAATTAAATCTCATTGGACTAATACTAACACTACAACTAAAAAAAAACTTTGTGACAACCGAATGATTAATATCACAACACGAGCCCTGCATCTGTTTTGGAATCTTCTAATCACTAACTTTCATATTTTCGATGAGTTCATAATACTTAGGTTGGAATGTTAACAATTGCTATAAATTCAAATCGTCATCTGACTCGCTCTCACTAAAATCCTTTAATGCCTTGTGTATTTCTTCCTCGACCTCCATCGCACTCTGTAATTTATCGTCTACAGCCAATTTGTTATAGACTACATTTGGTTTGTAATATCCGCCGCAACAGTACCTTCGTGTGACACATGATAACATGAAGTACAAACAGGCAGAACTAACGACGAACAAGACAATAACAAGAGCAACGTTCAGCCTATAATGCCAATTAGCGTCCTTTATTTGCGACACGACCGTGTTCTGGTAACAGTAGAACTTAGGTTCAGTGTCGGTTAAGTTGAAGAGTTGAGCGTCGTCTAAACACGACAAACATTGACTGTTGTGAGGGCCCACGCACGTGGCGCATGTGTAGTGACACGGCAAGCACGTGAGTGGGGGCTTTGCGTCGCTCTCGTTAGCTGCAGCCTCCATATCTAAAGCTTCTAACGCGGTCTGCTTAAGGGCGTCGCCGTACTGTCTTTTCATTATGGCCCCTTCCGAATAGTAAGTCAAATTACGTCTTCTTGAGCTCCTTTCGCTTGTTATCTCACTGGCAAACGTACCGTCTGGACAACGTTTGTAGCATCGACCGGAGTACAAATGCAAGCCCTTCGCGCACTCTAGTGAAAGAAAGAGAACAAAGATATTTAATTACATGAAATAATAGAGCGAGAGTCCTTCACCACCCAGCACCTTTCCAGCGTCCATGCAGCTTGCGATTTCTTGTCAAATGATGCTGATGCGCGTCCGAGCGAGCCTCGATGCCAGTTCACGGAGAGGGAAGCAAGTTTAGGAAAACTTAGGAAAGGTAATAGAATCTTGTCACTGATCTCAAATAATTTTGGTCATACATACTTTGTCGAATCATACAGTTTACGAAAACAAACGAATGTTAAAATAGAAGTAGACATGCAAAGAGACGTGCACAAAATTAAATGAAATCAGAAAGAAAATAAAGTTTAATTTCATGTGACGAAATGAGAGGTAAGAAGAAATTAAAAAAATGTTTAACGAAATTGTGAGAGTGCAGAACTAAATTGACATGTGAAATTAATTAAGCATGGTTTGCAAGTGCTCACAGATTAAAGCAAGCTTAGTCTAAGCAAAGCGAAACATGCAATAAACAAAAATAATAAAAATAAACAAAATAAATCTAATAAAACACGGTTTGTTTTCTTATACAAAACGTAATGCGACTAACTGCTTAAATCTACTATCAGAGACAAGACACTATTACAATGTTGACGTCAAATGAAAACCTGAGTAAATTTTGTAATAAAAGATTGTTTTTATTATTTCCCGTTCACATTAGATTCAATATATACAAATTATGCTTCAACATTTACATTAATAGATACAGTTCATTGGGCTGCTACTTAACTTCAAAATCGGTGAACAATTTTACATTTTACACAACTATTATAAAAATGAGCCTTTTTATGATTTCTAGTCCATCGAGCGATAGTTAACAGTAGACCAACATTGTTTTTGACTTGGAATCTGTAGAAAATGAGGTGTTGGAAGTGGTGATGGAGAAGTATTCTAGATACTTATCTATTATATTAAAATTACGATAATTTTACTACCAGTCGATGAGAAATCATGAACGTTCAGTCGTTTTCAATTTACAGGTTTGTGAGCAAATTTGTACAAGTCTCCAAATTTATTTATATCGATACATACCTACTTATTATTTACAATTACCGTTATATTGTTCTATGCTATATGGATTGGCAATCTTTGCTATGATCACAACCACAATATGCAATTATGTTAAACCTACAAGTTACGTCCAAATACATGAAAACTACATTCATTTATGTACCAAGTGTTTGTCGTAGCATACTTTCCATCATATAAAAAACTGAGTTCTCGGTAAACCACAAAACAGTACTGAGTACATTTTCCACTATACAAAAGCGAACAAAATTACGAAATTAGACCGAATTCATAGCAATAATCGGCTTTAATGTAATGCACTCTATACGAAAAAATGCAAAAGCCTTGCCAAACACAAAAATGTAATATTTTCGTTTAATCCCCTTACAATAACTGATGATATTTCATATTTCTGACGTGCCTAAACGCTTTAAAAATCACGATTGCTGCCGTGACAACGCCTAATATACTACGACAAACACGCCGATGATAATACGGACAAATTTAAACATGAAACTTATTATAACAGATATGTATTCCTGTTCAAACATACGTAAAGGCGATTTTTTTATAATAACAGATATAGAAATATAGGTATTTTTCATTTACTAGGAAACTATTTCATTATATTTGTAGAATTGTAGATGAATAAACAAAATATAATTAGCTGCAAATAACTCTGGAACATGATAAAGCAACTAACAGGAAAATATCGCCAAAACGCTGCCTAAATTAAATCATAACATGATTTACTTCTAAAATAAATTTATTCCATTACTTTTTACTTTTTAATATCTAAATATATTCATTAATAAATAAATTATGTTATAACACGTGAAGGGCTACGTAAATGCGCTAACATTTGGTATCATTTTCAAAGTTCAACGTAGATCGATACGTTTTAGTGAATAATCAAGCTGCACAATGAACTATCAATAATTTGAAAATAACAAAAAAATGTACTGTGAATAATAAAAGGTCCAAAATGTAACATTAAAATGAGTAACATTTTCGTCATAGTGCAAAATAAGTACGTAAAATGGGCTTAAGTTAACACCACATAGATATTACAGTATCGTATTGATTTTAAGAAAACTTTATACATTGTTCGCTCATCCTCACTTACACTTTGCAATTACTCGTGAAAAATGGACGTTATCGACTTGATATCGTAATTATATATTATTATACGTAATTGCACTTGTTCACTAGCTCTTCATTAATATTTTTGCCAATAAAGTGATGGTTTATACAAATGAACATACTTAATATCGTAATACCTAGAGAATTACATTTATTTTTATGTTAGCTGTCCATTTGCGATTTTGATGTTTATTTTCCCAAAGAAAACTATTCTTTTTAGGGAGGAGTGTTAAAATGCCAAGCCCAGACATCGATTAAATTGTTTAGTATTTAGTTTACGTTACTAAAGCCTTTTTTCAGCAAGTAAGTAACAAGAGACTTGATTGACCCTTGTTGTAGGTATTGTTCAATCAATCACAAAAACTAACATAATATTTCACATCAGATACATATAGTTTTTCAAGAGTAACTGGATACTTTGATCTTTTGATTTTACGATGTAGGAACACAAATGTTTGGGCTTTGCTTTTGGTTATGTTCTTCCGACGATGTTTGTTTGTTTACTTTCTCCAACGTTTGAACTTGACAAAATAACATCAGCAACTGTTAACTAGTACAATACACTTAACGAACAGTACGTAAACCTTAAGTACGAGTCTATGTAGGTACACGACGCGACATTATTCGCTAACTATTGGTAAACATTCTATATTAGTTTAGTCGATCGCACGCCGATATTGTCTGGTTCTCTGAACACATAGAGGCTGTAGACAAGATACATTCTGACAACAAAAGCGATTAGTATAATGTCAGAAATTTATGGGATCGTCAAGCGTTAACAAAATGTCGGGTGATCAACCCTTTACATTTTGGCATTCCGACAATCGCTGATAGAATGACCTAAGCTTAGAATATAGATCGAGACTTTAGTTGGGGAAAAATGATAGGAGATTCTATTTTTTGAAACTGAATATAAAGTAAGGTGTTCGAGTCCAGAGATGTACTACAAATAGGATTAAACCTGATGATCAATGTTAAGCACAGACTTATTGCGTAAGTGAGTTCGGCAAAGCAAAGACAAAACAATCGACCAATCACATGCGTGAAAGACGCGATGTGGATTTCCGTCTATGTGATTGGAAGACAGTTCATTCTCTTTGCCCTTTGCCTTGCCGAATTAACTTAGGCTGCAGGTTTATCCAGCAGGCCCATCTAAATCTAAACAGTGTGTAACGGAAAATTGAGGTTATATTTAAAAAAATGGTCATGTCCATGTAAATGTACAACCTACTCTAAGGCAATTATAGTCAATACCCAAAAATTAAATTGGGCTATCCATACAAAATTATCAATCAGCTGGGATTCAAAAATTCAAAGGATCATAAATAGTATGTGAGGTGTTTTTTTTTTTGGGTATTTACTATGGCTTCCTTGAAGAATTTTTTTTGACTTCCATGGGCAGCAGCATTTTTTTTAATTTTACATACCATTTCTGTTTCACTCTTTATGGGAATGCGATGGGTTTATATCCATACATGGCGTTTGAACCGAGTTCATTATCCTAATGAACTTAGTCGGATAATTAAAAAAAAAGAAAAAGTCGGGAGAAGGACGGAAAATGTCAAGCAGTCGCTCGATGAATTCGAAAATATCCAAAAATCTGAATTGATACTTATTAAAATGAGGTGTCTATCCGTCTTTATAATAGCTGCAAATTGAATAAACAGACCATTAACAAGTAATCAGTCAAACCTGACATATTAAGACTGAGCCAATAGCCAAACAGTATTATGGAATTTTCTATATTTATATCCAGCGTTCAATATTGTCAAAGCTGAATGAGAAATAGCTGCCTGTATAGCTGCATTGCCTACAAATGGCTTTAACTACCGCCAAACTTCCATATCTTTTGAAAGCTGGTCGCCTGGTCCTTTTGGAAGATACTTCCGAGGATCAAAGCAATGTTTCAGATATCAATGTTTGAATGGTTTAACTGTCATGTTATTTTGCTATTCTTTTATCTACAATTTTTATAGCTGTCAAATATTGTTCTTCTGTTCAATGGCACGTGCCACTTTTTATTAGCTGCATTAATATCTAGGAACGAAAAAACTAATGTAATTTTGAATAAGCAGTCACCGTTTTCTTGTCATTTTTAATAAGCAGTCACCGTTGTCATGTTTGGTTTAATTTGTCCCTAGAAAGTCATTGCAATATTTAATATACAATTGCTTGTAAAAAACATTTGGTGAGATGAAGGTAGATCCAGACAAAATCGGTGCATAAACGACAGCGCTACTTCCCAAATTGTGTTCGGACAGCAGCTAACGTAACTTAAAAACAAACATATCAATAATAACAGCTTGTACTTATATATAAACCCGGTAAATTTAACTAAAATCACAATGCTTCAGGCGCAGTACTAGGGCCCCAGCGGGGTGACAGAGGTCGGTGTTAGGCATCGCAAGCAGGGAGCGCGCGGCGGCCGCGCCCCCAGCCAGGCGCGTCTTGACTCTAACCTTATGCTAGCAGTTAGTGCACAATCGCGATTACTTACTCTATGCGGCTGTCTGCGTTGGGAACTGATACTAAAAGAATCTATGTTCAACGCGTCGGCCGCTGACAATAGCATGATGATGAATAGGCACAAACCTAGGCAGTGCAGCGACTGTGGCGCGTGTGTCGCGCAACCCGACGCGTTGCCCGTGTATTGCCCCGCGTTGCCTGAGTCGACCGTCTCGGGAGGACTGTCTTCGTGTATCTAGTAACAAAAAAAAAAGTTAGTTATACAAAGAAAATCAGTCTCTCTAGGAGTTTTTATTCGAAGATGGACACTCAAATAAATACGGTTTCTTTTGATAGGATAAGTACAAATCAGATTATATTAGATACTCGACAAAGTTAAGTCTGGTATTAAAATAGTGGCTATCTTAAAAATAAATCACAAAATTACAAACTTAATAACCTTCTATTATTACTGAAAGATTTAAATTATTGTTTTAGTAATAGGACTATATAAAGTTGCTCAAAATAACAATCTCCAAACGTTACGAATTTAATTACAAAGTACTTACGAATGAAACGATCTTTAAGATTTTACAATTTGTTACAAACACACACTTTTCATACCATTTAACTGAATAGAATTGTTCGTTCAAATCCACCATGATCCAAATATCTAGGTCCAACGGAAATATACTTTTATTGGTGTCATTCTCATTATTACCTAAACAATCATAATTAATATGTTACTCTCGGTTTTAATTTGAGTAAATCACTAGAGTTAATTAGACTATTTGGTCACGTCCTTTAGTTCTAATAACCTTAAAAAAACACATTGAGCAAACAAATCCTTGACGTATTACCAAGAAACTTAATAATATATTTTCTTTGAGATACTATATTAGAAGGTGAGGTCCTTGCTACTATTCGTGCCAGTAAATATATTTGAATGCATACTAAAGAGAGCAACAATCTCCATACAATTTCTGCTTTCATCATCGTATCTCGTTTATAAAATAATGTTAAAACCGTCTATATTGTATATGATGGAATTTCAGTATAAAGACCAGGTTTTATCGCAAAAGTCACGGCTGGAAATGTCTTGACGAGTCAAAAAAGAAATTGGAGTGTAACGGAACTTCGCCTCCGTTCTGCAAATGCGAAGTTACCGCATGAGCTGCCACAATTTTTTTGCAGATATCTAATAAAAGATTTAGAAAAGAAAATAGTTCCAACTAAACGAATACCATTTAAATAAGCGGCGATATAAACTCGGCATTTTAAAGTTAAGTTTTTGGTTTCCATGTCGCCTTGATCAATACAAGGTAAGCAACTATTTAACGTAGGTAGTCAGTTTAATTTTAGGGTCACTAAGAAATCGCCTAGAAGGTGGCAAAGCCGCAAAACATTTTTTTTTATTGTAACATTGTTATATAATTCTGTCTTATAATTTGTTTATCAACAGGAAGATTATCAGAGATCATTGAACATATGCTAATTAATATTTTTCAAGTCTGCCTTCACAAATTCAAAGTCTCTGTAGCAGCCCTAGTCTTGATGAGTTCAAACTGCTGTACCTGTAGTAGTGAGGGTCGTAAATTTCTCAATCGCGTGAGGATATTAGCCTAGATACAAACGCACCAGTTTTCCTACCTAATAAATAATCTAGGGCTATTAATCTTCGAAGCAGAAATAAATCATAACAGCTGTAATTTTAGTGTAGTGTTGTAGCATTTATCATTCCACTCGGAGGACCACGCCATCTCTTCTCAAAGGTGTCTCGTATATTTCAACATAAATTACATTTGACGTTATTTCATGCCAATCGAAATCGAGTGCCTATCTCATCATTATTATACTTCAAGATAAGTTCTATTCAAGCTAGATACACATCTATATTTTTTTTATCTTACTCATAATATTTTCCGATGAGCTCTAGGAAACCTATGTATGGCAAGTAATCTGATATTAAAATAATTACTGAGGCTATGTTTTTATAAAGTTTTCACGTAAAATTTCTGGTTTTATTTGAGTTTTAGCTTGCCAACATTGGCTTAAAATAAATTACTTACGGAATCGATTCTCATGGGGGATGTAAGTCTGTAGGAGACAACGTAGAACATAACCTTAGGTGAATGAGCGGAAAATTGTTTTCGTGTCAATTTGAATAAATTAGTTTATTTCGCACCTTCGTGTTTTCTTGGCAACGTTTAAACCATCTTTATAGCTTTGGTTTGTCCTGTAAACTTCTGCAAGTTATCCAACATTATCTAAAAAATGCTGGTTTTTATGCGATTCATGACATAACAAAAAATGCAACATCCCTATCTATACTTCGGGGAATATGTGATATGATGCGTAAATAAGTCTGATTGCAAACAAATTTTCTACTTATATTTTCACTATTAGTAATTGATCCGTAGAAAAGGGCTTCGAGACAGCATAGTTGTTGCTTTTTGGTGAATAGGTGTCAAGGGAACAACAGCTGTTTGCACTTCCTCTTTGCCGTAACATGACGTGTTTCGGTTAAAGGGAAGCTGTCAGATCCACGCTATATTATATCACGCATGACTGGCGCATTTAAAGCTATGCCTACATTAATAAATGTTTGCTCTCTGTGTGAATGAATAGGTTGAATTGTGTATAAAAAGCAAGCAAGGAGAGGTTGTGGAAGTAGATCAGATGTCAGTAATGTAGATTATGGAATATGAGACTCCATTCCTACTATGTGGTTATTTGCTAGGTCAAAATATGTAGGTTACCTAGATTGTCAAACACTGCAAATTTTACATTAGCAACCAACTTAGTTCATGTTAAATTTACGACACCTATGTGCAAATATTTGCCCACCAAAAGCCTCAAAATTTGGACACATTTAAAAGACTCTTTCGCAACGTTAATTATTTTACTCGCTGCCCAATCAACTTGTCGATATTAAAAATGTGCAAGCAACCGTACTAATTGGCGAATCGAATCGACCGTTAACACAATATGTTGCATTACAAATCTAACGCGCGCAGCAAGGATACATTAGCCAATTAGTCCGATGGACAGTTACGGTACAGCGGATTGACTTGGCCACAACATGTCTGCCTGTTACGGACTGTGGTTCTGTTTTGAGGTCTATGGACTAAATCAATCTGCCTTCCTTATCTCAACTATGGTGGCTGGTCGGTTTCCAGTCAGATCGGATATAGCTGAAAGCATTTTATATGGAGCGACTGCCTTTCTGATCTCCGCGTTCTCCTACTGTGGTTATGCCTTATAGAAAATTATATCGAATATTCTGTGGATTCGCGCGTCAGTTAGTACGAGTTGAACTACGAAGCCGCTGAATTAAACGTCCTGTTAACGCAAAATTGTTATCAACTTGAACATGCGGTTACCTGTATGCGTTTGGGATACTTATTATAACCGAGGTTGCAGCAAATCTGCACCCTGCTTGTACAAACTTGAAGTACGTTGCGACATTAACATTGTATTATTTTTGTTGTCAAGAAGACGCATATCAAGCCAAGAATTTTATTGTAGCATCAAAATGAAGAGGTATTGATTGGGGTAATCAGTTTAGGCATTATGAAAATGCGATACATTACCGCTATATTACCAACATATTGTTTCGTGAAATATCTAATTAAGCAGTTTCTTTGCCAATCGCACCGCACTTAAGACCGAAGACCCTATTCACACCAATTTTTGACTATTGTTATTTTTAGTCAAAAGCAAAGATTTATATTCTGTACAAACGTGTGTAAACAGCTATTTATTGTCTGTAGTTTTGTAAGAAACACATTTTGTTCGCGAATAAAATTTTATATTTATTTTACTGTATTGTAAACGGTATTTGATAACAGTTTGAAGTGTTGTGAAGATACTGTCAACTATTATTAGTTTGAATACTCTTGGGCTAAAGAAAAATGAGGACGTTTTCTTTTATTTTGCGTAATTTACGTTAAGCTTGTCCACGCTGAAATATATTTAGGTTAAGAACAACGTATTTTTTTAAATTTAGAATAGAATTTCTATTTAATGTTTTACTAGCTTCTGTCAGCGGCTTCGTGTGCGTGACTGTCAGAAATGATCCCAAAGGAAGATACACCCGGGATTAAAAGTCCTATGTCTTAATCCAAGACATGCTCGTCCCGTGTACCAAGTTTCATCGAAATTCGTTAATATGTGAAAAGATATTAACACATATTAACGAATTGTCAAACAGACGGACAAGCAGACAGAGTTATTTTCGCTTTTGTATAATATAGTATACATGCTGAAACCGCATTGGAAGTTCTATAGATATTTTAATAACTAAGAAGAATCTTATAAAGAACCAAGGAATCTCTTGAGTTTGTATTTGATCCACTTATTAGGAAACAGTAAACAGTCACCTGAGTTTGTATTTAATCGACTTATTAGGGAACATTACTGCCAATTTCTTCCGCTAGATGGCTTACTATGAAATTAAAAAAAACTACTTCTATCTCGTCTATGGTTAGGTGAGTGAATTTGGATTATCCTGTGTTTGAAATATTCTTGTGCATTTACACGGATGAACCTCTTGCAAAAACGGCCGAAAATACAAAAACAAACTTTTTTTTTGTATTTTTCTTTTTATATTTAGGTGAGGTTATCTGCTGAATCAGCTTTGGGTAATGTTTCCTACTTAATCCAGTGTTTACACAGTGATACACCAGTGTTTAAAACAATAATGCGGTTAATCGACATTGTCCAGTAATTGACATAGGTCCGAATGTTTGAACACGGTAGATATAACAATACTGTGAGGACAATGCAGTGTTCCATATATTATACAGTTATATAGGTCTCGTCGTTACTGGAACAAAGATCTTCATATGTAAACTTTAAAAGCCCGCACTTCGGCAAAACCTAGGATTTACCGGTAAAACCTAAGATTTACCAAGTTCCACTGGAAAAGGTTCGAAATGATCAGTAATAATCGCAAATTTCGGGTTTTACCAGCAGTCGCACGGTATATCTTAGGATTATCCTCAGAGACTTGTAAATGTTGAAAAGATGTCATGTCTTTTTATTACACACCATGATACGAAATGATAAGAATAACTGATGATGACAAATTAAATAAACAGATTGTGATTCGAAAAGTCGATTTCGTCGAAAAATTAATCATAACACCGACTTTGGTGAATCTAATCAATCAATCCGTAATTATTCTCATAATTTTGTGTCTCAGAGAAAACCTAAGATTTACCGTGTGATTGCTGGTAAAACCCGAAATTAGCGATTGTCATATATCATTTCAATCTTAGGATTTACCGGTAAATCATAGGTGTAAACGTAGATCGGGCTTACATACATAAAATCACCCTTGTATTCTCCGAAGGGTTTAGCCTAGGTGCACCGATAGTACACTCACAATTGGCCAGTTATGTTTATTGTTTAAATCTTATGTAACAGGGGGCCAGTATCGGCTCGCATGAAATAGGACCATCAACCTGGCACAAGTCCACACTCCGGGATACCACTGAGGAATGCCAGATGACTTGAACCGATTAACAGACGGGCCAAGAGGCTTATTGGCAACGATGTACTGGCCGCGTCCAAACTCTAGAGTCTCGAACATCGGCGCCGAGTTGCCAGACAGTCGGTTTTATATCGGTTATATTTCGGGGAGTGTGCGACGGAACTGCACAATTTAATTCTGCCTAGCCCTTTCCATCACCGGACTACAAGACTGCCATCGGTATACGGTGGACATCCCACCCATACGCACAAATCGTATTGCGAATACTTTCATTGTGCTCACTGCCAAGGTGTGGAATTCCCTGCCGGTGTCTTTGTTTCCTGATAGTTACCACCTTGGGGTCTTTACAGTCAAGAATTTGTAAATTTATTTACCAGCATCCCGATTAAAACTACTGAAACCTTAAATTCTTCGCCGTCGCTCGCTTCTGGTTTATTACACGCTAACGTTTCAGCCTGCCCGACTGAATTTAACTAGTCTCATATAAACCCAATAACAGTAATAAAAGCTTTTAAGCAAATAAAGATAAAACTGACCGAAGATCTATGGGGAATGTCCATCAAAGTTTGTACCTCCATTATTCAGATTATAGCGCCGTACTAAGCTTTATTTTTTAATGTAGTAATAGTGTGGATCAAGGAGTCTTTCCGGATCTAATGAATCATTGTAAGGTTTTTTTTCCCACTATTTAAATCCGGGGATAGTAAAGACACAAATAAATATAGACCAGTATCCACGTTGCCGGTTTTTAGCAAGGTATTTGAAAACATAATGCTAAACCAAATGCTCATTCATTTTAATACGAATAACAGTATGGTTTCACCAAAGGACGTTGTACAACCGACGCTGGTGTCACCTTATTACAACACATCTTTGATGCATGGGAGGAGGGACTAGATGCCATAGGTATCTTCTGTGACCTGTTGAAGGCGTTTGATTGCGTTGATCATGAAACATTGCTTTTGAAACTTGAGCATTACGGGCTAGGCCAATCAGAATAAAGTTTAGTAAAATCTTATTTGAATGATAGACAGCAATTAGTTAAAATAAACGGTTTCAATTCGTCGGGTCAACCCCGATATGAAAATGGGGGTACCCCAGGGCTCAATTTTAGGTCCTTTCTTATTTTTAGTATACATTAACAAACTAAACATGGTGTTATTTGCTGATGACACTTCTTTGATTTTTAAGATAAATAGACGTACGAGTAACACTTTCGGGGTGGTTAAGTTAGGCAGCTTATGCTGTTAGATAATTAATCAATTTACTGATGTAGATACCGCGAGGCTGGTCTATTTTAGTTACTTTAATAGTATGTTGTCTTACGGGATATTACTTTGGGGAAGGGCTGCAGACATTCAGTAAATTTTTATTCTGCAAAAACTAGCTATCAGAGCGATATACAATCTTCGCCGGCGCGATTTTCTAAGGGAACTGTTTAAGGACATTAACATCAAGACGGTACCTTGTCAATATATTTACGAAAACATCATGTGCGTTAGAAAGAATTTACATATTTTTAGTAAAAACAGCGATAAACGTAATTATGTTACTAGAAATAGGGACCAATTAATTCAACCAGATTTAAGGCTGGCTAAAGTAGCGTCATATTTTATGGGGTACTGTATAAAATGTTACAATAAAGTAACTCCCCACATTCTAGAACTGAATGAGGCATAACTCAAAACTTGTATAAAACGCACACTATGCAGTCAGGCATATTATAAGTTGGAGAATTACATCGCTGATAAAAATGCTTGGCTCAACGCTAGTCCTACTCCACAGCCACTAGGGCACAAAAACCAGTGATAAGCAGAAAAGTTCTGAAGTATTGTTGGACCTGCTGAAGATTGTATGAATATATTTGTGTTGTATAAACTCAATTTATTTTAGTATTATATAACTGCACAGCACAAATGTGAGTACTATGTACCAACAGTAAATCTACCATTTACTGTACCTATGTGTCGTTCGTTGACTTCAGTGTGCCCTGGCAGTTGATGGTGTGTCATGCTCTCTCTAATGTCTCTCTGATGGTGGCACATGTGTTGGATCATTAGGTTCCCTTCATGATGGTTGAGCTGAGTGGTGCCGATCCATGTGTCATGTTCGTGAACGGGCGCCATCAGTTGGGATTGGTCATAACTTAGCTGCCTCGGCCTGTTTTTTATTACCTATTTATTGTATTTTTAATTGTTTGTTTTACTTTAGACGCTTTTACGTGCACGTTTTTTTTTAAAGAGTAAGTGTGGAGTTTCTTATTCTTATTCTTTATTGTACACAAAAACATAAATACACAGATACAATAGGACAGCTTATGTACAAAGGCGAGCTTAACCCATAACATTCTTCTCCATCACAAGCTACATTTGCGAATGGACGGTAGAATCAATTATTATTACTTTTTAATTATTTTCTTTTCGTTGTTCAAAAGTGTCGCTTAATGGCCTAATTGAATAAAGAAATTTTGATTTTGATTTTAAAGTCAAGAGTGAATAGGTTACCTACTTCTAGGCAAGCGTGCGTCACCGACCACATCATCGCTTACCATCAGGCCAAATGCCAGAATATAAATGAAAAAAAGCAAAAACCCAACAACACTGTGCTCGACCAGAAAATTGAATCCAGGAACTTACACTCAGCAGTAGCGCTTACGGACACTAGACCAGGGGTCACCAATTACTTTCATTAGGGATCCGTTTCTTAAAAATAATATGACCGTCGCGGTCCGTAAGGTTCAAAGCCAAATATCCCCTCGCCTTTACATAATCGCGGGTATTTTTACTTTGTTAAAATTTGCCAAGATTTCTTTCAAGAATTAATGTGTTTTTTTGCCTTGAACTATCCTTCCGAAGTTAATACTAAAGTTGATGCAGGCTATTGTCATTGAATCTTGGAGATGTTCATCGGATAAATGATTAAATTACGTACTCAAGTCATCATCACCATTAGCCTTTCAATGTTCACACAGCTGGGACACAGACATCCTCTCTGTGAGAAAGGGAATGGGCCTTAATCCACCACGCGGGTCCAGTAAGTGTTGGTGAATGTCACTTGTCGTCGATTTTTTGGTTCTAGGACATGCTGGTTTCCTCCCGATGTTTTTTTCACCATTTATTACAAAAGTGGAAAGTAAATTAAATTGTACTGTTTACTTAAGGTCCACACAAAACAGGTCGGATCCGGACCGCGGTCCGCCATTTGGTGACCCCTCACTAGACCAATGAGACAGCCTAGACAATGATATAGTACGCTCGTTTTAGCATGGCAATAGAGGTCATTGCCCTTACCGAAATATCTCTTCGTAGGAACCCAAACAATTAATTATGTATCGTTTTTCATTCCTTAGTAAAAATGTTGAAGATACATGTTGATTTGGGCGGATTTCTTTCTCTATTTTCTTTTTGTAAATTTAGAATTTCAACGACCACTGTTGCTATACTAAAACGAAACAATTAAATATAGGTAGAATAGATATTCCGATTAATTTCGTACCATATTTTTAAATAATAAAATTGATCCTAAGATTCGAATTTATACAATTCTACAACTGACATCACCAAAAACGAAATTATAATTTACATTTCAGCAAACTACGCTACTGTACCTACATATAACTGCGAAACTTTGTCTCCATAGTGCATCCAAACAGAAGAAACAAAATTATGAATGAAGGATTTGTTTGCACCGAGTATATAGCAAAAAGAGAGTTCAGACTCACCGTGTGCGAATGCCAGACAAGAGAGAGGTCGTCATCGAGGGCGTTCTGTCTGACTCCCTCGACGGATTCTGGCTCGCTCGCACCGCTCCATGACGTCACACCTCCACCGCTGGATGGAGCTTCTGGCTGTATCAGCATACCGCCCGCGTTAGCGACCGCTCCAGCATTCAATGAGTTCGTCTCGGGAGACGCGTCGTACTCTTGAGGAGGCGTTTCGGTACCATAGAATATCAGCTCCCATTGGGTTAGTGGACCCGCTGCGAATATTATGTCAGTTTAATAGGTGAATTTTGATATACAGATGGCTTAGTGAGAGTTTTTCAGCATTAAAAAACGGATATATAAAAACGCGTATAGAAAATGGGTTTTCCATAGAGCCATCAGACGGTATTTATTCTTTTGAAGTTAATGTCAACGTGAAAGAGTACGTTAAAAAACTCACACTAAATCCACTAGTACTGATTTTGTTCTACAATTAAAGCTCTAAATGTTGTTATTACGCAGTTATACACAAAGCGTGAATACAAAACGAGCAAAAAAAGAAAATTGGGCTTGATCGATAGTAAAACTAAAATAAACTCAAAAAATCACAAAAACGAAATTAACAGTCACTGTCTACTTCACGTACGAAACAGATAATTACTTAATCGAAAAAAAAACCAAATTCAAATACGCAACTCCGCTACAAAATAAAATGTAAAAAATGCAAACACACGACATGCATAGAACGGCGGAGTCTGGAACAAGGATAATTGACGTGCAGGTTGAAACTAGCGGCGAAAATAAAATGACCGGGGCAAAACACGGACACGACATGCAGGGCGGTACCGTGGGCTTGCAGCGGCGCGGGATATATGCGCTGGATCTTGGGATACTGCTCGAAGAGGCTGGACATCTTGCGACCGCGCGCGTCTGCTAACGGATCCCCCAGATCCGCACGCAGGTTCAAACTCAGGTCGGCAGCTGTTGACGTCGTCACCTTCGCCGTCGTACTCTCTATAGGCGACCGTGTCGCTGGCCGACTCTGTTTCGTCTTCTGCGAGTTCCTATTCGGATTCTTGGAATTCTTATTCTTTTTCCGCTTCACCAGCCCCACCGTATACGTCGGCACGATCGGCACCGGTTTCCCTCTATTGTTTTTGCGGCCCGCCTGCACCACTATGGGTCGCGTTGCGTTGCCCTTGTTGCGTATAATTGGATTCCGGAACGGTATAGGATCGTTTTTAGCTGCAGGCGTACTAGTTCCATACAAAGTTAAAGACCAATCTTGCAACGTTGCTCGCCCTATGACGTGGAATTGAACAAACAGATATTGATTCACATTTTATTCTACAGCTACCGAGGATTAGTGAAAACTGAAAATCTTTTCGCTCAATAGATTGATAAGTAGCTGAGCTGAATAAACAATCTCTTGAGCTGTCGTCTTAAGCCTTTCTTGGGCCTTTAAAATTTCCAGACCGCCGACTTTTGTGACAAGCCATTCGTTATAAATGCGCGGTCATAAAAACTTTGTGGATTGAAGTCAATCTTTCTGTTATTCATGATTCATTAAAGTACCTATACAGTATGTAGATATATTTAAATCTAAGTTAGCATGATGATTGAATTAGTACAAAAAAATCCCTTAACCAATAATGTCCCTGTTGAAATCATGCACCCTGTATAATGTCAGTTTACTCACCCATATATCGTCCCTCGTTGGTGACTTCTAGCCGCCAGAAGCCTAGCGGAGACTCGCCCCACATGTGCACGGACATGAAAGGCCACGAGTTGAAGCCGGCGCGGGACGAGTCGTGCGGCCTGCCGGAAAATTAACCGTCTAATTACACCCAGTGCGAGCGCTAGTTAGCGTCTTGTGTCGGCTTTAATAAACTAAACAACTAACAACACACTGTACATAATTAATTGTGCAGCCAGAACAAAGTTGGGAAGAATTGAGCAAATGTATAGTGTTTACTTGTCAAATCTAGTCTTAAAACAGATCCTATATTTTCATGTATAAGTAACCATGGTTTGGTTACTTATACATGTTTAAGACTCGCCCAGTTTTAGCAATTAAAATTATCGTGAAATTACCGGCATTTCTCTCTTTTCATAAATTACAAAAAGTTGGCTGTTGACAACTCATTCTTGGTTGAATTTTTGCACACTTGACAATTTTTTCACATTAATTTTGCGATTATTTTCGGTGCCAACTGATTCCACAGTCAAACTTCTCCAGTATATCCATTCCCTAAGAATATAAAAAAAACCCTTCGAATATTGTTAAGTTTCTGTTCCTACATATTAGGTTTAATAACGTCATACACGATCACTTAAAGTCGTGCACGGGCAACTAAATGATAAATAATGACGGATAGCAAAACACTATCGCGTCTATTTTAAACTGAATTTTGTATTTGCGGTCTCGTTGTTCCATGTCACAGAACCTCATAGCGCCGTGCATTAGCTTTGAGAGTGTAGTCCATGTTATAACAGTAGGTTAACTCTGGACAGCAACGAAAATGTTTTAATATTTTTGTATGTATTGAATAGGAATTCGATAAATTGTTTTATTTGGTAATACGAATGGTGTTGAGGTCTTTTTCAATGTTTGATTTCAAAGAATTATGAGAAGAAATTCACATTTACTTGTACTTAGGACACGTGCCTAATTAGTAGGTAACAACAAAGTGTACTTATTAGGAAATAAAATGTTAATGTTTGTGTCTGAATTAAAAAAAGCTCTGTATTATTTTACAGCATATTACACTTTGAATATGGCGTATGTACCTAGCTACTACTAAACAATATCAAATATCCGTCTACCTAAATGCCACTTCATGCTTTGACAAACGATTCCTGCTGGTAGCCGTTCGATAAACGTTTGGCGTCAGTGCAAACCCTGGCTTTGATAGGCATTACAGAGACAGAATTCAGGGTGAAATTCCAACTAGGTAGAGAGGTATTGAGAAAACTAAATTGTTCGGCAAACCACCTGTATTAACCAGAAATTGAAAGCGACCTTTTCGCAAGAAACACTAAACCGCATTTTTCACCAATTTTCTCGATAAGCCTGAAATTGACATTGTTTTAGGTGCAAAGTCGAAGGAAATGTATAAATTTTGAGAGTTGCCTTGATTTGTTCTTTGTAACTGAGCTTAGGGTTTGCTTTGACCTCTTTTCTGTATTACATACAGTACCAGTTATTGCCTTATGGGAAATTGGCTCGCTGCTGCTAATCACAGCAGTGCTTGGCAGAAAAATCTAACGTCTTATTGACCTCGCGTTACAATCAGTAAAGGGAAGCAATTTGGATGGCCTGAAGGAGGAAATCCCCGTTGAGAGCGACCGCGGCGAAGTAAGTATGACGATCTATCTGATCATGTTTGTGGGACAGTCATATCCAGAAATGGTTTAAAAGGAACAGTGGGACGTCAGGCAGTGGGACTGATACTATCATCATCATCATATATTTCAGCCGAAAGACGTCCACAGCTGGACAAAGACCTCACCCAAACATCGCGACACTGATTGGTCCTGTGCGCCTCGCATAACTAAAGTGGCAGTGGATAGGACACATTGCTCGCAGAACGGATGGTCGATGGGGCCGAAAAGTTCTGAAGTAGCGATCGCGAAGCGCTCGCAGCGATGTGTTGGAAAGCCTCCCTCTAGGTGGGCCGAAGGCCTGGTTAAGGCTGCGGGAATCCGATGTACATACTATAGGCTAACAAAAATAAAATGGTCTCCAAATTACTGACTAACTTCTCTCAATACCGCATAGGTCCAGATTTCACCGTACATCTCAAACAGTCACCTTGTATATCCTACATAGCTATCTTGCGCGTTCAATGGACGCTATAAAGCTGCCAATGTGAGAGCCATTGTGTACTGGAGCCATTATACCTCAATTACTGCCGAGCTCCATCTACATAGCAACGACATTTACGAACGAGCTGGACATTGTTGCTATAATGGTTTAAGAAGAGGTATTTGTACTTTGTTTGACATTTAAAGATGCCTTGGTTATTTTATTATAGTTTAAGACTTTGTCTTTCGAAGGTCTACTAACTCCATAAAGTGAAAGAGTTACGAATTAGTAACACGAAGAACAAAAGGTAGTCGTTTTATGTTTCTTTTTATCTGAGACTAAAACATTAGTTGTTTCCTAAATCCTGTCAAATCACTACTCTCACACAATTAACCTCAAGAATAACCAAAACGTTTATTTCAACTGAATGTGAAGATTAGATAGCAATTTTATTTTCAAAGTGCCTCTTACTGGAAATTAACTTTTTTTCTACAATTTTTGAAACAAAAAGGTCACAGCTGCATGCCAGTAAATACATACTCTTTTTTAACAGGCAATATTGGTTTGCTCCCATCTTAAGTACTTCTCACCTACCATCCATACCGTATACATACCTGGGTGCAAGCAGAGTGACCTTTGTACCGGCAGGTGAGGTCAATACGATGCGCAGGTCACCTCTTCTTGCAGCCGATAACGACACCCGCGCTTGTATATGCTCCAAGTAGTTGACTCCTGGACACGATCCGACATCCAACTGGAGAAGAAAAAATTGGTTGCATATGTGGGTAATAGTAGAAGAAATGAGGTATTGGAGGAATGATGATTAAATATGATTTGAAAGTTTTAAGTAATTGACTCCGGCAGCCTAGGGTAGAAAAGATGGACCTCCTTTTCTGCAATTAGACTCCCATTTGGTCCGTTGTGGGTGCAGGCTTCCTCTCTGTGAGAGGGAATGGGCCGTATTCCACCACGCGGGACCAGTGCGGGTTGGTGGATGTCACATGCTTTCGAAAGGAACTCCTTTTGGTTGTGATAGAAACTGTGATTTAGTGTATTACGCAATAAAGGGGCTCGACAGGCTTCATACCCAGCTAGAGAAGACGAGATCTAACCAATGGTATAGTTCTAAAACCTGCAAGCAGATTTCTGATGATAAGCAGCGATGCTGTGTTCTAGTTTGAAGGGTATTTCAGTTACAGGTAAAGCACTTGTACCTGCGATATGTTTGATAGTTCATACGACCAATAGTTGGGCAAACTGGCTGTTAACCATCCAAGAACAAAGTAAGAAACGAAATTATCAATAGAGAAAAGCAAAAAAATAATTCCTAAAATAAAAATGAAATTTAATTTCTCATAATAACGGATATTAGTCTAAAGGCACAACAGTTTTTAAAGCTTTTACGTTTAATACAAGAACTCTGAATGTTATGAAATCCTGAATTTGCAATATACGCTCTGTATTTTTTACATGCAAAGCAATCTCCATTCGGTTGTAGACATCACTTCATTCGAGAGATGGGCCAAAATGCAATAAGCTGAAAACACATTCCGTGCATCCGTACGCGTATAAACGTTCAATGACATGCAACTGTCGAAGTATATCTAGCACAAGATCCCACTGCGAAATTCTGCTGGTACATATATTTTTTCATGAATGATACTTGACAGTACAAAATATTGCTGCATTGTTGCCTGGAAATATATAACTGGAATTATCTTAATTCAATATATTGAAATTGATTTTTGATAGTTAACCCCCAATATATATATTTTTCAAGTGAATCCAACGCCATTTGAAAGAAATATTGTGTAGAAAATAGGAAAAAATAAGCTTTCTAGCTTTCAGTTAACCGCAATCTGTGGGTTGCCAGTTTACCTGCTAAACCTGGCAACCTATGAATGACGGGTCTAACTGAGAGCCAGGCTAGTTGATACTGCATACGCATCCACGATACAGGAAAAATTCCTAGTGTAGGGCAAACAATAAAAAAACTAAAATCTAGTTGCGGCTAGATGCGACCAAGCAACCCTACAGTAATGTATTCTAATAACAAAAAAACTCTACAATTCTAACAAATTTCCTGCAGTTTTTTGCAGTGGGATCTCATACCAGTACGAGAATTTCGCTCAAGATAAATTTGGGACTAAATTGTCCCAACACTATTCAGAATATTTTAATGACAGCCATACATTCGTTGATTTACTGAATTTAATATGACAGTGGACTTGGTGTAATGAATGTACCGCACACAGATGCGAATGGTTATGTATGGTAATGTGTGTGAACGCTTTTCCGACTCCATTAGCATAAACTGGCGAACTCCGATAGCGATACTAAAAGGCTACGTAGTACATAATATCAATTATTTTGTTCTCGGTGCGGTTAATAATGGGTAAAGGTGCAATGTTCAGCGTTTAAGAAGCAATTAAAAATCATCATTGCTAAAGTTTGGGAGTCTCTAGCGATTATGACCTTATCGAACAATTAAACATCCGAAATGTACCAAGTTTTGAGTTTATATTAAAATTTATGGAGTTCGGTATCTTTATGGAGTGAACAAAGTGGAACACAGGAGTGAATTCGACTTATCCGGTTGTCATTAATTTGCTCGTGTAATATGACACAGGCTTTTCCCCACATTACTCACTGCAGCTTTAGCTTTACTCCGTGTTAATGCCATGATAATTCGGTTGTGTAAAAGGGATAGGGTTATCCGTTCCGTATAACTCCATCATTATCTCACTTTAGAACTATGATGGCTTAAGCTACCATAGGGGCCAATGGGACCTTCCTTGTACACGCTAAGAAATTTCACCGGGCCTACGTAAGAATTCATGTCGTACACGACTAATTCATCATGTACACAAGAATTTTGTCCGTCCTCATCAACATAATCATCATTGATCGGGGATTTTTTTTAGCGTGTACAAGCGGCATAATATTTCACAGTAAGGCCTCTAATGTCATGGGTCAATACAATAGGGTAGGGTAGGTAGGGTAGGTAGGGTAGGTAGGGTAGGTAGGGTAGGGTAGGTAGGGTAGGGTAGGTAGGGTAGGGTAGGTAGGGTAGGGTAGGTAGGGTAGGGTAGATGAATGTTTGGTGTTTTTATGGCAAAACAAAGTTTGCCGGGTCAGCTAGTATAATAATAATTATGTGGTACGACTTCTTTTTATATGGATATGGTAAATTGATCCAGGAATCTGCATAATGCCTTTATTATGAAGCGTTGTAGGTAGTTCGAACTGCTAACTATTTACTTTGCCATCGTGTCAAGGTTTTTTGGAATCGGCCTTCGAGAATAGTTCCACATGCTAGCGATATTATAAAGGCAACTCGGAAATCAGGCACATTTGAACTTAACTCATGCATCAGGCTATAAAGAGCTCGCCTGTAGTATAACAAAAGTTTCGACATATCTTAGCCAGTCGGGCCATGACAGTAGCGATTACTAAACCTTAGCACAATGGAGCATACCACAGTTTAACATACTAACCTGTAAAGTAACAGAAGACCTTGGTGGTACTGGTCGTTGTGGTCTCGGCGCAGCAAGTTCACACCTCTTCTGTGGTGGGACAGTCCTCCACGTCTTGGCCAGTCGCACCATGCCAGTAGCATCAAGAAGTCCGTAGCCGAAGGAATGAGAGACGTTGCGGCCAACGCCATTCACTTTCCAGTCGCCGCCGAGGCTGAGGCGTTCGGGGCGGGCTGTGCGAACCACTGTTGAGAAAGAGGAGAAATAAAATTTGAGTGGTATATATATTCTAACACATTTAAGAAGATACGATTTAAACAATACGATACATCCCAACAATTCCGAAGCCTAATTGGATTTATTCTAGTAACTTGCAAGTCACAGATTCTATTCGCGCTAAGTCACGCGTTAGTTCTCCTATTCCATTGTTAGTTTAATACTGTTTAGACTAAGCCTAAGTACTAGATAAGACTGACATTACGCGTTTAATCAGTTTACCAATCAGCTTAGCGTCTATTGGTAAATAGGTCATCAAGGGTGTACAGCACAAACATTTTCATAATGTCCCTAGGCAAACTTCGTGTTTTCAGTCGTCGGCTTTCTATCAGTTGCCCTTTGCACATTGTGCAGACCGGACGCTTTCAATAACACTTTGAAGAACATAGAGTTGTTAATACTCTTAAAACAAAACGTAATTTATTTTAAAAATGGGAGGAAAGCTGCTATTTATACAGCTCTACATATTTCACACGGAAAAGAAAACAAAACAACAATAAAGTACTTAGTTCTGAATTCAAATTATTATCTATACTAGTAGTATTATAAAGTGGTAAAGTTTGTGAATTTGTATTCCCTTGGGATGATAAAATACTTTTTACGCGGGCGTAGCTGCGGGCAGAAGCTAGTACACGATGGAAAAAACAACAATGAATGATGAATTAATGGACATGGAAATTAGCATTCGCTTGTATTCGGAAATGCGATGATTGGCGAGGGACATTAAGAAAATAGTTGTACTGTACAACTGATTCTGTGCCGAATGATACATTATTGATTGTCACTAAGTGTATTTAGGTTCTGTGACCGCATAAGGTCGCATGGACCTTTACATTACAGCCGTGAAACGTATTGATTTGATATAAATATTGTTGAGTTTCTGCTTGGTTTTAATAAGTAGTTCGCTCTATTATAGTGCATAGCGCATTTAGTGACAATTGTTTGTATACGAAATACTCAGGAAACTGTTTTACCCAGGTAAGTACTAAGGTCACCAAAAGTGGGCGCCGAGAGATACTTACCAAAATAGCATGTCAAACAAAAACAAAAGCAGTTAACAAACTACGTTATGTAAAATACCCACTTTGGTCTAACTTGTCGTGGAACTCGTGGACATTCGAAAACTTTCACATTGAATAGGCCTTACGAAATAAAAGTTCTTCTAACAGACTTATAGAACTGTTTAGGTAGAACCCTCGACACAATTTGGCTCTAAACGGGGATCATCCCGATGATCAGAGCTAGGTACCAAAAACATCAAAGCGACATCAAAAAAACGTTGGAATCAGCTTATAAACAAAGTCTCATACATAAATGATTGTGGAGCATTTGACAAAGCTTTTATAAAGGGAGCACGTAAATCACACGTATTTTCATACAGACTGTGTTAGTTTTGCATTATCGTTAATGGAAAATAATATGGTTCAGTAATTTTAGGAGTAATTAAATCTGAATCAACATTATTAAATTTTTGAATATGCGCAAATAAATGTATTTAAGAAGCAAAATGCAAAATTAATTAAAGCTTCATTCGATACTGAAATATTTTCATGGAACTCTTTAACGGCTCCGTTATTCTCGTGGCAAGCGCGACTGTCGAGCGTGGAGACAACACCCTCCTGGGTTTGATATCCAGTTCAAGCAAAACGTATTATTGATGGATGGCATTGGCATTTTCTGTGATCTCTCCAAAGCGTTCGACTGCGTAGACCAAACCACACTGATCTGTAAATTACACCACTACCGAATACGAGGACAAGCTGCTGATCTTGTGGTTTCCTATTTATCAAACTGACAGCAAAAAGTAAATGTTAATGGGGCGACTTCCCCCGGGTCTCTAGTCAAGATGGGCGTGCCCCAAAGTTCAATTCTCGGCTCTTTCCTTTTTCTTGTTTATATGCCAAATTATCGAATATAATTCTATTTTCGGATGATAGTTAGCTATTTTTTTAAATAGATAGGTAATATACGGATGTCTTGTTATGTCAACGAAATTCTAATTATTCTCTCAAAATGTTTCGCAGCTAACAATATTGTGCTGAATGCGAAAAAAACAAAATGTCTAAAGTTCTCTTTACCAAATGAACCACAACGTGACCTAAATTTAAATCTTGACGGCAAAAATCTTGAAGTTATAACGGAAACTGTATTCTTAGGGATTACTATCGATTCAAAATTGCAGTGGGCCACGCACATTAGAACTCTTTCGGGTAGGTTAAGTTCAGCTGCATATGCAGTAAGGAAAATAAGGCAGTTAACCGATGTAGCCACAGCTAGGTTAGTGTACTATGGTTATTTCCACAGTATTATGTCTTATTGCATTCTGCTGTGTTAACTCAATTTTCATCTTACAAAAGAGGGCAATACGCGCGATCTATAAAATGGGTCCTCGCGAGTCCCTCAGAGAAAAAATTAAAGAGGTCGATATACTGACTCTACCTTAACTTTATATTTTGGAATGTATTTTGTATGTCCGCAAAAATCGAGGGCTTTTCAATACTAGAAGCGACTTCCATAATTTAAATACACGCAGTAAGCACGAAATTGTAATACCCAAATTCAGATTAACGAAAACTAGCAAGTCTTTTCTTATATACAGTATACGCTTTTTTAACAAGTTGCCAGTCAGTTATAGAACTGACCGATGGAAAGTTCAAAAACTTCATCAAACGTGTCCTCATTAAAAAAGCATATTATAAAATCAAGGGCTACATTGAAGATAAAACATTTTGGCTTTAGCTCCTTCTGCGTATGCGGCTTCCCTCTAACTATTCTCAATCTCATTTTTGATTCAGTTTTCTTCTTTTGATTGGACTTTTTACAGTGGTTTCCAATCATTATTATAGCCCTTTGCTAAGAGTAGTTACAGCACTGTTAACAACATTTGTGCCACATGTTGAATTTAGTCTTCTTATACTTTATTTTTATTACCTTTTGTATAGATTCTTTTACCGATTGTTTTGTGAATGTGTGAACATTGATTTTGATTTTTATGATTGGAATTTTTCATTACGAACTTCTCAGTTGCAGGCTAGCCTAGAGTTTGGGGCTCGGTGGTGTATTACCCCCGTCCTCGGAAATCACGTAAAACTCTTGGTTCTACGCCTAAAATCTCTCCGTTAGTGTTGGATTGCCGTCCTATCGGACTATGAGAATAAAGGCGGAAAGTGCACCTGTATTTGCGCACACACTTGTGCGTTATAATATCTCCCTCACCCACTTTAGATAATCTCTGTTGAGATTGACCACCGTTAAAGAAATTCGGTTGGCGGATATATTATTTTCATAGGAATATGTGCAAAGGCTTTGTGATATCACATGTGAATGGAACTCAGCCATCTCTTAACGTAACCTTTTCGCACCTTTCCTTCTATACCTAAAGAATCTAATCCAATAAAATTCGGGATTTCCGAAACAGCAACCCTTTTATAAGATGTAAATAGAGAATAAACTTTATTACAAGAAAGTATTTATTTTGGATTTACACCTCACCTGTATTCACCGGGAGGTTTGAAAAGATGTACTGAACACCCACATGGTCAGATTTCGCATCATGTGTAAGCGATATGTTTAAGCTTCATACACGGGGCGAGGTTATTGGCCTTAATTGGATACAAACATAGATTCCACGTTGCTAGTGAGAAAATTTAGATGGAAAAACCCAGTAACACATTTTCAACATAATTATGAATCAACCCAGAATACTGGTAGTCGTGTTTGCACCCACTAGATCAATGATTCCAAAAAGGTATTATTTTTTTTACAACCAGCGCTCAAAGGGTAATATAGATAGATCTATTATTAAGGATACTGAAATATTTGATCGTTTCTTATTTAACGATGTCGTAGTAACAATAACAAGGATCGGCCATTCGTCGTGCTTCAGCCAAAGTCGAAGGTCGAAAATAGCGCGGCAAGCCGTAAAGAAAACGTGCCAACTAAAGGATTGCGAAAATTATTGCTAGGGCGGGTTAGAAACCCACACAGATCATTGGTTTTACGTCCACATACTTTATATTTTATTATTTGTTGTACACATTATTGGTATTGCGAAATCTGTGATAAACTGAAGAACACGCTTATTGCCCTTTTCGGTTTATCGGCTTTTAGTATTATGTGAAATCGGTTATTAGGTTTTAAAGCTGAAAGCCAATAAGGTTTGAATTCTCGTATACATTTTTATAACTCAATCTGTCACACTTATCGCAGATTAATTCGTCGTAACCTTCGGTTTTATGAACATCAAGTAAATCTACATTGAAAGTGGTATATAACTTTTCTTGTTGCTGTCCTATTGAATTAGAATATCGTATACAACCCATGCTGTGTTATTCGACATCAAGTTATTCTGAATTATGTTTTTCGTTCCATAGTTCATCTCTAACAAGATGGCCTGCGATTAAATCGGCACTGTCCGTTAGTCTAAGTCCTTAGTCGATTCGTGCCACAATGGAATGGCGTTCTATTCATACATAATTAAAACCCGGGTACTATGCCTGGATAGGGCAAGTGGAGCTTTTGATATAAGAGGTCCTGTGGTGAGCTAATGCAGTACCTTGGAAGCTCTAGTGTGTTTCAAAACAATCATGTTGTATACATTTACCAAGATAATATGCAGATGGATGGACGCTTTACAACCTAGTTCGAATAGTGATTGTAACCTGTGTTTGATCACTTATATACATAGATATTCTATTTACAGTACTTCATTTATGTAAAATGAGTTCATAAACCTAATTATTTTTATTCTTTTAACCCATGTTATCAACAAACAGATAAATGTAAGTCTCCTTGTCTCTCATACCCACAGATATAAATCTAACTAGATGACGCGATTGTATTTACTGCGCGTGTCGGAGTAAAATTAATACTTATTATAATTTGAGCTTTTCATTTAGCATTATCGGCACCGGAAAGCCACCGTAATCTAGAAAATGCCTTTTTATGCCATATTGACCTGTAAAGACTGCATAGAAAAAGTTGGCCGAGGCATTGGAAATGTTTTCTTTCATTGGTAAGTAAATTTGTTTTTAAACTGTGTGTGAAAAAGTGGTAGTATTTTCCAGAAAGAAGTAGATGAAGAGGCCTTTGCCAAGCGATGGGACAGTAACTGGCAAGTATTATTCAAGATTCTTTTGAGAACAATGTCGAAAAACTCGAATATTATATTGAAACTTACCAATATGCTGCATATCTCTCCAGGTAAGGTCCCTGTTGGCTTGCAAGGCTAACGCGCAGATGCCAGCAGCAAGCGGCGCAGAAGCTGAAGTTCCCGTGTGTCCCGCCGTGCAAGAGTGGTGCAGGTCTGTTGTTACCACCTGGATAGGAAGAATACGAGTTGAGATAGATTCTGAGGCTACCTAAAAGTGTCATTCGATGGAAACGATGGCGATGGTGAAATAAGGATATCCGTAGGAGAACCAAAGTTACCGACATAGCCCGAAGAATTGTGAAACTTAAATGGCAGTGGGCAGGGCACATCACTCGCAGAACGGATGGCCGATGGGGCCGAAAAGTTCTGGAATGGCGACCGCGAACCGGAAGACGATGCGTTGGAAGGCCTCCCACTAGGTGGACCGATGACCTGGTTAAGGTTGCGGGAAGGCGCTGGATGCGAGACGCACGGGATCGGTCAATGTGACGACGCCTGGGGGAGACCTATGTCCAGCAGTGGACGTCTTTCGGCTGATATGATGGCGACGGTTGAAATGCCAAAATGTAAAGGATTGATCACTCAAAATTTCGATAGCGTTTGATACATTTTTCCAATCGCTATCGCCACGCTTTCGATGATAGAATGTCACTTGTCTGGGGCCTCTGGTTGCTCAGAGGTCTTCCAGAGGGATCGACAAGTGACAATCGCTCTCAAAGGGTTGTGTTTGTCACCAACGAGTTTCAATAGGATAGATACTTGTACCAATGTCAATCCTGTTGATAGGTACGGTACCCATTCGGTCAATGTCAATCCTATACAATTGTCACATTTCAATCATCGTTATTGCTGATAGAATGTTATTTATACTCTAGCCAAAATGAAGGTACAATATTTACTAAACAATGCGCTGACAGCTCAATTAGCTTACAGTTTATTTTTAAGTTTGCTCTGATCTAATCTTCGAGTCCTATTGGAGATATTTTATGTTATCAAACCATCTTTCATTTATACTAACTCAGTTAAATCGATGTACAACAAACACAAAATTTTATATCGAATTCGATTTATTAGTTTAAATCATTTGTTGTTGATTAGAGGGTAGCCCTAAAAAATCAGCGTTTTACTTCGTTAGTAAAAATTTTACTATACGCCAACCATTTTGAATAAACAATTTTTACTAACTGGAACCTTTATAACATGGTACATATATAATGTATTAGAAGACCTCTTCTAGTACATTATAGACTTCGTGTACTGCACACTGTTACTATGTAAATCGTGGCAGGATGAAAAACAGTATCCTCCATTTTATAAAAAAACTGTTATCATTTCATTATAAGGTTTCAGTTTGTTCAATGACGTAGAAAAAAAGCTACTTAAGGACACAAATAAGTCATTTCTCAGAAAAGTACGGTGTTACCTACAAAATCTATTTTCATCAGTGCCGAGAAAATGCCACTTCAAAATAGAAAGATCAATCAAATTCAATCAATTCTATTCTTAGTAAATTAAAATTCCATCGCTGTTATACAAACGTTTTCCATTTAATTGTGTGGAGTTGCTAAGGAAATACGAAACACGCAATCACAGGATGCCTTACAAGTTCTCAAACTGACAACAGTCCATTTGTATCTATTTTTATTGGAATTCTCGTTTACTACAAATCGAATCCCCTTCCTACTTTCGAAAACAATAACGTATACCCCCATAAATAATAGCATAACAATACAAGAAGAATTGAAGGAAAAAGCAATCTCGCTGTATGTGGAGTCGTAGGTTGTTTTAAAAATAACAACAACTTGAATACGAATTTTCTTGCTACCACAAAAACTCTTTACACACTTTGTTGAGTATATCGTTTTTAGCTGCGTAGTCTGTATTCAAAAAAACATATCTTGTTTTTAAAACTACATGCTTTGAGATTGAACTGGCAACAAAAGAGGTTTATTTAGGTAGCTTCTATTCGTAAATTGAATCTAGCTATTCAGTTTTCTTCTAAAACAATGTCACCATGTCTTGAATTGACAACGATTTTCATAGCAACATGGCAACTTGAAAAGGTTGAAATTTGAATATGTATGTATACTGTAAAACTAATTTTTTAAACAATCACTCTTGTGACTGAATACCTAGTTTGTTTCAAGATACGTATATCGGTGACCCAAAGATGGTACCTATATCTAATTATAACTACGTAGTAATTTCTTCTATCTCAATATGACGTCCTAAAGTATCAGTTGAATAAGTATCCAACGGCTTCCATTCGAACCCAATATTTTATATATTCGGAACATTTTCGTATTTCGTTTGACCCAAAAGTTTACACAACTTTGATTGAGTGGGCACGTCCTTTGTATTGTAACTAAAGGACAAACACAACAGTTCACAGGCATCCAACGAGAGCAACCTTATAATCTACATTGAAATGACATAATTTTATTTACATCGCTTCCTGTGCCAAAAGTGCAAAGAGATGTTATATAGGTATTCTGGTAAAGCCATGTAGGCACGGACGTTACTACTCTCAGGGTAAGTGGGATGGAGGGCCCAAATACGTAAAAAGGTAAAACCTTCAATAAAAACATAATAATAGGGCGTTTCTTTTCGAAAGCCGAGGGAGTGAATGAATACATTTCGTGTTGCTAGAAACATTTTTACTTTTAAATAATTGTTAAGCTTTAGGATAACGAATCTAAGAAAATAAAATACTTTCAGCGTGAAATGTAGTCATAATAAAGTGGGATAGTAAAAACATGCTGAAAATAGAAAACGTGTCATTGATCTTGGACATCCCAAGTTAGATGTCAGTTTTAATAGAGATCAAAGGAAACGAGAGAGCTACTTCAACTTTAGAATTTCTTATTTGGTTGAAATTAAATCTCGCAAACGAGAAATGCTATTTCTGATGCTAATTTAATTCTATACTACAGAGTTAGGTATATGTGGGTGCGGGTGCTAACACCCTAGAAGGACAAACACAGATAGTATTTATTGGTGATGTTCTTTAGAAAGGCCAGATGCGAAGACCTTAATCAGAGATTTTATACTTATTCGATCGCATATACGGTAATTTGTATCGAAGTACGATAAGCGCCTTCTGGTGACACTACAGTGAAACAAAACTATTCGATACGATTTGACATTATGCGAACGTTTACGTTAACGCGATCGAGCAGGTAGAGTATATCCAGGATAGTCGCCCCAGGGGTATAGTTGCCTTGATTGTAATTACTCTAGTTTCGCGGATGAAACACATGTTATTTTATTTATCTATCGAGAGATTCTACAACTACTGACTTCTAAACTAAAAAACTACTGACTGAGTTGTGACTGTGTTGCATGTTTCTGTGCGATTGCATGGGACGGCTAGGTGCGATCAAAGTTTTTGCGGAATAAATGTCCTCTTTCTCGACAGGGCATCCATCAACGTAATTTATATGCATTAGGCAACTATATATATGGGATGATGGTTGAGCTGGGTAGTGCCGATTCATGCGACATATTCGTACTTTATACCTGTGCGTAGTACAGTGTTTAGTGCTATTCTGGGTGAATCGTCCTCACATATATGAATTTATTAATGTATGTAAATATGGTAAAACACTTATTTTTTTTAAAGCGTAATTATGGAGTTTCTTGTCCGTTCTTCTCCATTACAAGGTACTTTCCCGAATGGACGGTAGAATCATTTTTTTAACTTGATAATTTTAATTGTTAACGTTCAAAAGTGCCGCTTAATGGCCTAGTTGAAATATAATATATTTGACTTTGACTTAGGATATATATCTCAAAAAGTAAAGGTCCACAAAAATCGCCAATACTTAGGATATCAAAGACAATGTTTACTACTTTCATAAATTTGAAGATTATAAACCAAAGTACCTATCAATTTACAAATAAAGGCTCTTGCTTTTCGTACTAAGAGGTAATTTCAAAAAGTGTGGCGACTATCCGGGTATTACTCTATACTAACTCGCACTAGGCCCTTAGATGAATCAACGTAAAAAAAGCAAAACGACTGTGTACGGATACGCAGGCGGCGTTCTGTAGTTTCTGTCTAACCCCATCAGAAAAAGGCGTAACTTCATTTATGTATGAAGTAATATGAATAATAAGTTTTACTCTCTGGTGTATTTCCAGCCCATTATTGAAAAGGGCTAACTTTGCCAATACCAAACCAAAAAGTTACGCTGTCTTTCTATTTCTGTTCCCGCCAAGACGACAAAACTGATTTTGACAAATTATGCTTCCCATCAATTTGTCTTAGTGAAACGCCTGCCTTTAAGAATTACTTATTCCTTATAATAGCAGAATGAGACTGGATTATTTATTTTACTCATAAACGATTAATGCTATGTCAAATATTTTAAAGAAGCTTTCGAAATCTGGATAAACAAACTGCTCTTCAGATTACATTTGAGTCTAAAGAGGGGGAAACAACTGCAATCTTATTTACATGCGATCATTACAGGACAAGGAAAAAAATCTCAAAATCCATTCTTTGTTTCTTTGCCGTTTCATTAGAAAGCAGGAAAATCCATCCGTAATGAGAATAAACATAGCTTACATTATCATCCTTCTGCCTTTGTCCCTTGTTACTCGGGGTTGCTGCAATACATTTTTTCTTCTATTCTTCGTCCTATCAAATGTCACGCTATCATTGAATCCATTTTCTTTCAAATTATTACTCACGAATTCCATTCATGTGTTCTTTGGCTTCCTCTCCATCCATAAAAAATATAGCAAACCACAGATTTAAATGGTAATGCGGCCAACCGAACGTTTACAAGTTCACTATACAAGGAACACTGCATTTTAATGTCTCGCGCACACGACGGCTCCCAAAGATAGCCGACCGCGTGGTTTGCTTCGGTCTAGTATGAACTGATACTTACATCAGAAAAACGGGCGGTCCGCTCTGTATATTACTATACTGGCTTTTGCCAGCGGCTTCGCCTGTGTAAAAAATGTTTTTTTTTTATTGTCTGTAGGCTCCCGCTTGACCACTATCCCTATCTGTACGACCCAAACAGATGGGGCTCTCGCAGCTGGAACTACGGGTCCGGCTGTTTGGATCAGGGTACGCGGGGTCAGGTAGGCCCTCCACCATTGCAAGCGCAAAGGTGGGACCTGACATTGAGGTTGGACTCGCGGTGGTCTATGTGGTGGTTGCAGAGGAGTGGCATGTTGTCTGCTCAGCTATGTGTGGGTCGAGCGTCATTCCTCGCGCGCAACAAGTGTCTGAAGTTACCGGCCCAAGGCAAAGGGCCACCTGGTGGTCAGACGCGGGGTTCGTGAGTAACCCTCAAGCAAGTGAGCTCCTGTGAGCGAGCTGCATCTCCGGTACTTTCCTGGATAGAAAGAAGAGGACTACCCGTTGGATTAGTTTTCCGGCAACCCAGCTGTAGGCATTGGGTAGATGCGATGATTTGTATTCGAGAGGTGAGCGTGCTTACAGCTCCGGGATCATTCTGGAGAAATGGGAGCCAGCTTCTCTGGCGTCCTTAACGGGGATTGAATCCGCTAGCACCAACTGCGCTGGTGCCGGTGCTTGCACTAGTGCTGGCGTGCTGGGGTGCGTGTGGTGAGCGGCTTTATTGCTCCGGTACCATTCTGGACAAATGGTAGTGAGTAATCACGATGCGACTCACATTTTCTCTTGAGTACCAGGGGCGAGTGCTCTCGGAGGCGTGACCTACCGAAGATGGTACCAGACAACTCGTAAGGGGTTGCCTGGTATAGTGTGCCGCCTTTTATAACGTAATGTTGGTGAAGGAGGCCACTATAGGAAATCTCAGTAGACAAATAGGGGTATGACCACTATCTCACCTGATGGTAAGCGAAGATGTGGTCAACGGTGAAACAAGCTTGCCTAGAAATAACCTATTCACAGACTCCTAGATTGTAGCTATCGGGAAACACAGACTCCGGCAGGGAATGCCACTCCTTAGCAGTACGCATAACAAAAGTGTTCTCAAAAATTATCCCAGGGGCACATATACCGGGATAAAACCTATCAGCTATACGAGACTATAATCTATCTTCACGCCAAATTTCATCCCGATCCGTTTTGGCGTGAATGAGTAACAAACAAACATCCATACATCCAAACTTTCGCATTTATCATATTAGTAAGAAGTAAGATAATTCAATGAACTTACCTGTTTTTCATTTATAGCCCCGCTGCTGTATGTCGCCGCTAAAGTAGAACTGCACATTTCTGAGTACCAAGGCACTTCTCCTCTCTCAGTCGCCGAAGATATTGATAGCGTCCATATTGAGTTGGTATAGCCATCGCAGTTGCAGTTATCATGCTCCCGTCCGCCATTTCCTGAGGCCCATACGAAAATGGAACCTTTGCCGTTACGACCCTGTGACGGAAATAGAGGCATTAGTCTAGTTAGATGAGATACTTTTTCCTTTACCATGGCTATGTACAGTTAGGGAAATGTATTCTTCAGCAGCTATATAGCAGATTAACACGCAAAGCGTTAATGTTACAAATTGTCAAACGCGCGTTACATGCTTTGATTGGATGAATTTTCAGCAACCAATTGGATCAATTAACTTCTATTAAACGCGTGACGACGCGTCGATAATGTATTGCCAAAAAACGGGTTATAGCCGTGATAAAAGCTTATAACCATATTTACAAAAAATGATATTGGCGTTTGAATTTATTCGAAACTTGGAAGACAATTCGCTTAACAATCCATTTCCTTGAGTGTACCTGAATTTCCTTCAGTACACACTAACTTATAGGGTAGTTTGAGAAGTATCAAAGTAGTAATATTTCCAAGTACATTTCAAGCTCATTTCTTCGAGGAAATAGGGCATTTGGGGTAACGTGACTCATATGTGGCACTAGAGGTAGATTTATCATATTTGTGTTAGTTTATGTCCGAGTTGTTAGGTGGCGCTACGTGCCGCTTTTGGCAAAGCATTTCTCTTGGGCTTGAGAGCTGAGACAGTTGTGATAGATTAAGACTAACAAACAGTCGATTTGTTGAATTTTATGTTACATGCTCAGATCAAAAGTCATAATCGAACGTTGCAAACAACAAGGTGATGCTGGTTAAAACTACGCCTTAGCTTGTCAGTCGAGCTCTTTAGTTGATCTGAGAGCTCGACTGACAAGCTAAGGCGTAGTTTCGTTGTACGTGTGTGCGTATAATTGTGTATGGATACGGCAAGGCGTAGTTTTAACCGATGTCACCTTGTTGTTTGCAACGTTCCATGTTGACTTTTTATTTGATCTGAGGTTAGATGGACCTGATATACTCGTACTATAAAAATAAACGTATTTTTTAAACGACCATCGATGGGTGTCATACTAATGTAGGCATTTATAATTATTTTTTAAAAGTGTAAACGGAATTTTGTCGCCATTTTTTGCTGATAATGAGTTCCTATGTTCTCTATGAATAAACATGAACGAATTACCGACGTATTACTAAATACATAAACTAACGAGCTAAACGAATTTATTATGCTTTTCCGATAAATTTCACATCCACAAAGGGTTCTCGTAAAAAAAACTATTCACATTATTTTATATAAAACAAAATGTGACTGTTTGGAACAAAAGGGTATAGTCGGAAAATCTACGGGCATTTTTATACCCATGGGGCGGCATCGGCTGCCAGCCGATGACTATATTTTCGATACAATATTCCGTAAGAAATAAATCATAGAGGAATTTTTGATTCCAATCAATAGGTTTGTATTTATCTGAACACGCTTGAATGATTGGTTTGACGTACTGTGGCACGGCATAAATGAACACCAATTTTTTTTAAATCGTTGCTTTATGAACCGGAAACGTCACGGGCGTGCCAAACGACGTACGAACGATGAACGTATTGCGCCTCCAGCTGATCATGTTCAAATGTCACGTCATTTACCATTGCCATGCCACACGACTGCACGATGGTTTTATTACACACCCGTGCCATACATTTATATAACCCACTGAGTGAAAATTCCACATCTACATAAATTTACATAAAGTCGATCTGTGTAAACGCGCAATTCAACAATCAAAGGGTCAATTAAAAGTTTTTAGAAATAAAACCGTGATGTGGCTGAAGTCTGGTTTCACAGTGTGTTAGAATAAAACCGCAGAAAGGAGTAAAAGACACTTGAAAATCCAAGCGTCTTTTTATACGGTTCACTAAGCCCACATTTTGTTAAGCAAACTTAGAAATCGTTTGTTATTGAAGGGCAGAAGGATCGAATCGAAATATGAGAGAATAAATATACAGGGAAACTTTTAATTCGTTAGCAATCTTTCAAGGGATTGACTAGGTACCCATAATTATGAAGAACTTTCACTTTGAGACATGCTCTGAGATATGAAAAAAAAAAACGAGTAATAGAAACATAAAATGTACTGTAAAGCTGCTTTTTTTCAGCCGATTCGGGCTTGTATTATGTATTTAATTTCGTGGGTTTTCAAACCAAGCAATATGAAATTGTATCTTTTAATTTAATTTGTGTGTAATAGACTATAATACATCTGTATAGTGTAAAATACATCAGTATTGTGTATAATACATCCTCCCAGAAATATCCAAAGAATTAAATATAACCCCAATACACCTTTATTAATACGAGATATCGGATGCCGAGACGTATCTCGTTAGCAAATAATTAGTAGACGTGCCGTGTGATTGACAGCTAAGCAGTCATTAACACCGGTCGCCTCGCCTCGCGGACTGCACAATTGAACGTGATTCGTCCGATCAATACTGTTCAGGTATTAACGGGGATAAATTTAGATTGGTCGAATGATCTGGTGTGGAGTAAATTATTGTGGTTTATTGGTTGATATTTCATGCACAAATTAGAACTAATAGATAGGTGGGAATATGTCAGCCTTTGATAGAAAGTAACTTAGTTTTGTAACTAAATAAAAAGTATAAAGTTGGAGAAAAAAATTGAGCAACATTGTAGATATTTGACAGTCTTTACGGGTGGTCAGAAGCCTAAAACTCAGACAAACAGTCTAACCAGGAGGTATAAACTTCCAAACTTCTTGGGCCGCCCTGAAGTTGGGCACGGTGCTGTTTTTGTAAGAAATTTAGCACTGCACCGCCATGGTGGCCAACTTCAGGGCGGCGTTGGCGTTTGGCGAGAACTATAGTAGTAAGTTTGCAGGTTAAATTGATAGCCACTCCATGTAAATTACTGGTACGAAGTTGGTTAGAGCATGACAATTTTGTTTCAATAACATAAACAATTATTGTTAAATGGGTATCTTGCACGCTTACTAGTGGAATCGATGTCAATATCAAAATGAGTGTGTAACAGAGTTGATAAAGTTGAATTGCAATAAAATCATATTGTGTGCTTTTCCATATTTAGAAAAATTAACTAGTAGACAAAATAATTATATTCATATGCTAAATAAACATGTTCATTTCCTTGTCAGCCATTACAGTAAATATTTTTTTTTTTTTACCTAACATTTTTGTTGATAAATTAAGTCGACAGGCAATACAGTGTATCTGCCTATTAGGGTAAGACGTCAAATGGCGAGGCTATTATCTTTTACTTTAAACTCAGACTTTACTTAGACGTAGTTGATATTAGTAGTAATACAATAAAATAATATAAATAGTACTAAAATAAAATAATTTACAGGTGGTCAATAACTTTAATAACGTTAGCAATTCTGCGATTAATATTTATAATTTAAACTAGTTTGTTGGACAAGGGAGGGTACCAATAATGAAATAGTTAGGAGTACATCCACCAACAAGAAGGTACTTTCTTGCTCTCACATAGTTAATCTAAAAAAGGGGCTAAGCAGAATTTTTTGAAATTATTCTATCAAAATATTCGAGGTTTTTCTGCAAAGCAATTGGAAATAGAACTGTTTTTAGAAAAGGCAATGCTTGATATTATTTATTTTACTGAGCATTGGCTGAAAGATTATTCAATGCTTATTAATTATGAAAATTATACCGTGGACAGCTGTTGTAACAGAAATGTTATGTTGCGTGGAGGTTCACTTATATTAATAAAAAATGGTATTAAATCAAAACCTCGTAAATATATTGTAGATCTATCAGTTGGACATAGTGTTGAACTGTCTTTTGTTGAGCTGGATAAGCATGTTATAGTGTGCGTTTACAGACCCCCCAATTATAAAAACTACTGTATATTTGAGTCAGTGATGGAAGATGTTTTGGCAAAACTTGCAACTGGTAATAAACTAGTCTTAATCTGTGGTGACTTTAATATAAATACATAAGAAAATAATTCAGATAGCAGTAGACTATTAAATCTCTTCAAATCATTTCATTTCTCACATGTGTTTGAGGAACCAACCCGAAAAACTGTGACAACTGCTACATGTATTGATAATGTTTTTTGTTGCTGCGACTACTTAAACAAAGCAATTATGAATTGTCTGCCTTCGGATCATAGTGGGCTTCTGGTAACATTTGAGTCCAACATACCAATACTACAAGTGCAGATTAAATCCAGACCAATAACATCCGGTAAATTAAATAAATTTAACAGCACATTAATCAGTAAGTTAAGTTATCAGGACTTCGCAGTGAACGATGGTAATATTTTATACAAATTAGTTTTCTCATTGGTTCAAACAGAAATCAATAAAACTTTTAAGAAGAAAACTAAAACTTTATGCCCTAAGATTTTATTCAGTGACTAGACGACTAAAGGAATCAGAAAAAGTAGGGAAAGACTTTACGAGCTCTGTGGCCTTAAGGCCTTATATTAACACCGAATCTTTTAATAAGTATGTTGCTACTTACTCAATAATTTTTAAAAAACGTGTAAGCTAGCTAAGGCTTTATACATTAGCAATAAGGTTAAATTCGCAGAAAATAAAATTAAGACGGTTTGGAAAATTACAAACAATGAAACAAACAGGAACAAAAAATATAATACTGATTACACGCTTGAGACTACACATGGACTTAGAGATAACAAAGAAGTTGCCCAAGAATTTGTAAATTTCTTTACCAGCATTCCAATTAAAACTACTGAAACCTTAAATTCTTCGCGGTCGCTCGCTACTGGTTTATTACACGCTAACGTTTCAGCCTGCCGAACCGAATTTAACTTTTCACATGTAAACCCAATAACAGTAATAAAAGCTTTTAAGCAAATAAAGAAAAATTACCGAAGACCAATGGGGAATGTCCATCAAAGTTTGTACCTCCATTATTCAAACTATGGTGCCGTACTTAGCTTTAATTTTTAATCTGTGTGTAGATCAAGGATTCTTGCCGGATCTAATGAAAGATAGTAAGGTTATACCACTTTTTAATGCCGGGGACAGTAATGACACAAATAATTATAGACCAGTATCCGTGTTGCCGATTTTCATTAGTTTTTTGAAAAGATGCTAAATCAAATGCTCATTCATTTTAATACGAATAACATCCTACACGAGAAACAGTATGGTTTCACCAAAGGACGTTGTACAACCGACGCTGGTGTGACCTTATTAAGACACAACTTTGATGCGTGGGAGGAGGGACTAGATGCCATAGGTATCTTCTGCTACCTATTGAAGGCGTTTGATTGCGTTTATCATAAAACAATGCTTTTGAAACTTGAGCATTACGGGCTAGGCCAATCAGCATTAAGTATAGTAAAATCCTATTTGAATGATAGACAGCAATTAGTTGAAATAAACGGTGTCAATTCGTTGGGGTTGAACGAGAAAATAGGGGTACCCCAGGGCTCAATTTTAGGTGCTTTCTTATTTTTAGTATACATTAACAATTTACACTATCTATTGAAAAACAAACTAAACATGGTGTTATTTGCTGATGACACTTCTTTGATTTTAAGATAAATAGACGTACGAATAACGTTGCCGACGTAAATAATGCATAGCGGCAAGTTAAAAATTTGTTCACTGCTAATAATTTAGTTTTAAATACAAAACAAAACTAAGTGTGTAAAATTTGTGTTGCTGAATGTCAAAAGTTATGATTATGACATTATATTAAACAACGAGAAGCTAAAATTCGTCGACAAAACGGTTTTCCTAGGGATCACGCTAGACTCAAAGTTACAATGGGGTCCTCATTTAATATCACTTGCGGGGTGGTTAAGTTCGGCAGCTTAAGCTGTTAGAAAAATTCGTCAATTTACTGATGTAGATACCGCGCGGCTGATCTATTGTTACGAGCTGGGGTTCAAGGATAAATTATTTAAACAGCAGACTTCAATTAATCACTGTTTATTACAAAAACACTTCTTAAACAATTCTATTACTTCGCACTATTTTCCGCTTTGATCGCTCTGTATCGCTTCTCAATCGAAACTGACTCACGACGAACCCGACCGCTCTTTATATAGCACGGAAGAAGTTTCTAGAACGTTCCATACTGTTCTAGATAATTCGAGAAACTTCCAGAACAATCGACTTTCGAACTCATTGTTCCCGAAGCGACTAGAAACTTCCAGAATGTTCGGTTCGAACCTTCTGGAAAATTCCATTCGACACGAGCTTTCGAGAACATTAGTTCCGCTATTCGATACTGGATTGCGCCACTAGTTACTACCTAGTTCTTCCTCTCGTTACTAGATGGCGTTGGCCTATCTTGTAACACTATTTTAGTTACTTTCATGGTATAATGTCTTACGGGATATTACTTTGGGGAAGGGCTCCAGACATTCAGTCAATTTTTATTCCGCAAAAACGAGCCATAAGAGCGATATACAATCTTCGCCGGCGCGATTCTCTAAGGGAACTGTTTAAGGACATTAACATAATAACGGTACCTTGTCAATATATTTACGAAAACATCATGTACGTTAGAAAGAATATACATCTTTTAAGTCAAAACAGCGATAGACATAATTTTGTTACTAGAAATAGGGACCAATTAATTCAACAAGGTTTCAGGCTGGCTAAAGCAGCGTCATCTTTTATAGGGTACTGTATCAAATGTTACAATAAAATACCTACCCACATTCTAGAACTGAATGAGGCGAAATTCAAAACTTGTTTAAAACTTCACACTATGCAGGCAGGCACATTATAGGTTGGGGGATTACATCGTTGATAAAAATGCTTGGCTCAACGCTAGACACTATAGACGGCACTAGCGTGCAGGCGAGAGAACAAGATAAGCACAGACGTTTTAGATTCGTTTCTTTAATGAACCGGGTTGTACTAAGCTGCATCAGAAGAATCCGACCCAAACGTAGCTGGGACATGGCTGGGCAGAAGATGGAAAACTGTAAACCAGGACCTACTTTTATAGTCACCCAAAACTTGACTACTTGAGAAGATTAAGTAAAAGAAAGAAAGAAGGAAAATAATATGTATTTGTAACCCGCACAGGAGACACGAGATAAGCAAAACACAAACAAAAATAAAAATAAATATCCCCGTGCGAGACCAAAAAGGCTCCGATCTCAGCATGTGCAATAATATTAAAAACAAAATATCGCTGCGCTGATATTTTGATAGGGCCCACTATTGATGCCACGGACACATTCACGGAAACGGAACATACAATATTTAAGGAATAAAATACATAATAAGTAAACAAGTGATGCGTATTTTTTATACGCAAAAATGTCTCATTCTCGCTATTCTCGGCCCATTTACTACGCACTCAAAACTTTATATAAAAGTCACATAAAAACTTGCGGCGCAGGTGTATCAGGCGAAAAGGCCATATTTTTTTACCCCGACTACATTACACGTTCTATTTAAATTCGAAACCCGAAAAAACCGCGGCAGGTAATAAAAAAACGTTAGCAAGAAAACTTTTTTTTAATATACTTCATTTTATACAAACAACAACCTTCAAGCTGTTTAAGGTTGGAAAAAGGAAAACGACTTTATGTAAATTTTAGACTCTGTGTACACTTGACCATATTATAGTGTGAGAAATAAAGTGAGAGTGAGAGAAAATAATTGCGTCATTACAGAAATTGCTTTAGCAGTGTCGCTTGCCTGCTCAGGTACCCTTCAGAAGGTAACTTCGTTTAAAATCGACGCGGATTACAAAAGGATTGAAAAGAAACCTTAAAACTGTCTAAATAAGTGCCAATATCACATGTCAGTGTAAAATTGATGAATTAAAATTCAGGATTTTACAGAGCTGGTGTTGTGACTTTTCATTAAGACTGTACACCATTGTACGTAGGTACAGACGTGCAGAAAATGTTGTGTGAATCTGAAATGTAATTTATCCAGTAATTTCGTTTATACTCGTATCTGAGATTCAGTACTACGTGATGACAGGTATATTCACGAAGGAGTTCTTACATTATTATGTAAATCAAGTGTTGCTGAAGATCTGTATGTAGTATCAGTATAGATCAATATGATTTGTGCGAGAAAAATGGAACACTATTCTAGATTCTACATTTCTATGAAGTATTTTTGTTACAGGTAAGTTACGTGAACTCTGCAAAATTAATAATAACATATTTTTTGCAGCTGAAAGGAATACCTACTTTTTTTTTTTTATTTGCTCTTTATTAGTAAGAACAAAATTCTTAATAATTAATTATGATCTAGCCTAAACGACTTATAAGCAATTTAACTCTAACTTAACAGGTTACGTGATAGATTATGTTAAAACTAAGAATAGTGTCCATTTGCAATTTTACACACGTCCGTAGCACTTAGAGTCTGATATACAATAATTTATAAAAACACTATGTTCATGTGTTATATGTATAGCACAGCGTTGTCACTATTATTCATTCACTAGAAGAACTAAACCTTTTGAATTAGTGTAGTGTGCTGATACACTTATTCAAAAGTTTTAGTTATTTTTAGCCTACTCATTATTCGTAATAGATCATTTTATGATGTAGGTATTAAAAGTACACGAGAAAATATATTAAGCATGAAAAGCATTTATATCCTGAAAAACGATCAGTTTTATTGAACTCTCAAGTTATTTTTTTTGTCTTTCAGTTATTATTGAAGCGTTTGTCTTTTTTTCAGAAACTACAATTTGCTTTAAAAAAATAATCAAAGCGTATATTTTTTCCTAACACTGAATAATTAAAAACATTTGATTAAATTTTGTTTGTTTTAATTAGTAACATTGACAGTACAATCTGTTATCCTCTCAAAGGAAATTAAAATAAATATTAAAACATCAAAGCAATTCGATGTTTAATGCCTACTTTTGGTCTCAACTATCAACTACAGTGCCTATTTAAAAATAATTGGAAACAGAAACAGTTTAATATTTAATTTTATTTAAGACTGTCTGAAAATTGTTAAAACGTAATTATTACTTTTAAGTAGGTAGGTAAAGATTGTAAAATAAATGTTTTTTTATTTATTCTATTTTCATTTTCCGTTGTTACAAAGATGAGCATATTTATAAGACACTAGCGAATGCCTCGCGGTTTCACCCGCGTATTTCCTATGTCACCCGGAGATAACATCGCTTCCCAACAGTGAAATATTTCTTGTAATCGGTCCAGTACTTTTTAAGTTTATTTGTTACATACAAAAATACAAATCTTTCCTCTTTATAATATTATTAGTAACTAAACATAGATAACTAGCTAGCACCCACGGCTCCGCCCGCGTATATTTCGAAAATTATCCCAAAGGAATCACCTACTAACTGGAAAAGTAGCCTGTGCTCTTCCAGGTTATAGTCCATTTGTGTGCAAAATTTCATACAAATCCGTTCACGTTTGCGTGATTATATACCCAACTTTACTTATTCAACAGCTTTAAATAATAATAACGCCAAGTGGGTACTACATATATTATATTATGGGTTCTAGGTTATAGATATCAATGGTCAGTCAGTCACTACTCAAGCACGCCTGTGGTCTTTGAGTCGGACACGTTTCCGTGGCTTTGATGTGAGCACGTTTGCCGTTAACGTCAGTTAGGTAATACTACCTACTGAGAAGTGGCGTTAGAGCCTGTTCACCCTTAATGGCAATAAAACACGCTTCAGTAAGTTGAGGTTAATTTAGATTGAAGTCGCAGAAATGACTGGTTGATGGTTTTCTATGTTTATATGGTTCAATTTGGTTGATGGATAGATAGATATTTGGCGTTAAGAACGTGTCAAAGCTCCATAAACTGAATAATAAAGATATGTACGGTGTACGGCCCCTATGTTTTCATTTTTGATGTTACATTATCTTTAGAAGCACTAGAACCCTCAAAATCTGCTCAAATTTGCGCTGTCAACCGAGGCCTAGTGTACAAATTTGACTAATATAAATGAAAAAAGAAAAACATAGGGGCACAGTACAAATATTTTTCTTTAAATTTATGGAATATCTTTTAAATTGGTCCAATTTTGGGGGAGGAAATAGACGAGAGCCAATCCTCGAATTATGACTTTTACTTAGGAAATTCAGTCGGATATCTGCGACCGCATTCCCTCTTAAATCAGAAAGCCTTAATACAAATGACCGTTTCACGCTATATGGATTGAAGAGCCTCCGTCAAAAGCTTCTAAAACGAGTAGCTAGTTCATTTTATTATGTTAGATCTTTCAAATATCATTTCATAATTTTCACATTTCCATACATTTTAATAGGTGGTCCAATCAGTGAAGCGTGTATCATCACTAATTTGATACCTAAAAACTATCTGTAAGTGTAGATATCTTCCTATGTAGAATTTCATAAATTTTCGAGATCATGCATTATCCACCAATAACAACAGTAACATGCTTACAAATTGTTTACTTTCTGGTATTAGTCTAATGTTACGTTGTCGGAGCACCGCTTACTATCGAAATGCCTTTCCAAATGTCTTTTTTATATTGGAGTTCGCCTTTGACCAGTAGGATAATAGACTTTATTTGTAGTCGAGCTCTTTGTGGACGTCCAGACCGAAATCTTACTACCATACTTAAATCTGCTGCTAAGCTGTGTTCTGTGACCCATTTTGAAAGGTATATAGAGGCCTGTTTAATTACAGGCACATGAGTAAGATTTGTCTCTGGGAAATTTGCAGCACCAGAGGTATTGGTGCTAACCAATATCTTTGTTGCTGCAATTTTCCATTTATTGTAGGATGACCTGAAACTGCAGACAATCTAAGTACAGCAAGCGTTTCTTTCCAGTGTAAACATTGAAAGCTTATAATTAAGGTTTATATTTGAATGAATCGCTAACTAAGAAAAGTCAAAGTACGATCTATAAATGCTGTCCTTATCCTTATTTTTAACATGGCCCAAATACAATGTTGAAATTAAAAGTCTTTTTAATTAAATGAGACGGATAATCAGCATTTTTAAAAATCAACATTTGCATAAAGCTTGTCCCCCAAATCCCTCGCGTCCGTCACCCATCCCAGTGTTTTAGCTGAGAAGAAGTGATGCAACCAACTCCCCAACGATTGTATAATAAAACTAAACATGTACAGGTAGTCTAACTTTGCTTCTTACCTTAGTAACACCTTCAATAAACGCCCTAGTAGCAAGTTCTCCTGGTCCATCAACAGTCTTCCCGTCGTCATCGGGTCCCCACGAAGCACTGTAGATGTCTACATGCTGAGGGTTCAGACTTAAGGAGCGGGCTTCCACTGCGTCTGTGACGTCTCCATCCAGCATTCGTACTCCTGGGGAAAGATGATCACAATTAATATGCGAAAAAATATGCGTGGAATTTATTTATGACTAGTGACCCGTCCCGGCTTAGCATAGAGCAAATGTGTTGTCACTTTTTATAAGTAAAACCGTATGAAAAGAGAAACACAGAGCCAGGTGGCTACTTTGTTTTATACTATTTAAAGATAGATTCCAAAGTATTAGCATGACCTATTTCTATGGGAATAGTTTGTTTCATGCTAAGGTGAAATCAGCAAACCAGCAAGGACCACTAGAGCGTACCGTAGATAGGAAGGTGAATAATACTCGTCAGTCGAATAAAGAATTTAAGCCAACACCCGTCAATTCCATACCGAAAATATTATAAAACCATAGGAATACCAAGCCTACCGTATGAAACAAGAACTTTTATTTGGTATTTCAATTTTCCACGCCACATTGGAAAACTACCGACCAGACTCTAATGGGTTATTCAAACTGGAAGCCTACAAATTGCAACGTTAGTTAGACAGGCTCGTGTGTTTTTCAAATTCTAAAGGACGTACGTGGGCACGTGTCCGGACAAAAGCGTAATTAGCATAAAATGCAAAAGTCCCTGACTAAAGATAAATGTTAATCCCAACAAAAACATGTTTTGTTATCCAGTTTGTAACAGTAATTCGTGTTAATTTAGAGTTCCGGGGATGTCAGCTTCGGTAATTTATTTCAGCTCATCCCAAGGGCCTCTGTTTTGAAATTTTAGATGTAAAACTTCTATGTGTATCGTCGTGACATATCTCGAATAATAAATTATGTCAGAAAGAGAATCTTATCATTTTATTTCGCCTCCGTTCGTGTGATGAACATAAACGGTTTTATCACCGTAAAAACGCGCCCTGTGTCGGTAGCAAAACATAGCAAACGCATGTAACTGTGTCTCTGAAATTCCCAGAATTTCGTCTAGCTGCCTTTGATCGCATGTTTGATATAAATTACAATTAGAGAGTCCTTTACAACGGATTTTATGATGTAAATATAAAGTGAGGCTGCCGCTGTGTAAATACAAAATATATGTAGCAGACTATTCCGATAAATATTCAACTACCTATGAACAAACAAGAGTGTTTGCGATGAAATCCCGAATTTATGCAGCGAGACACGTTTGCACTGCAGGTGGTAAAGATAAACGAAATATTAACATAATAAGGAAAGAAAGAAAACTAGTTTAGATAATGCTTGTTTCTAAGTAATGTTAACACAAGGGTGGCCAATGCGATAAACTTTCAAGTTATATTGTGTAGAAAGGTTCAAGTGTACAAGTTAAACAGTGTTTGCAAAGCGAGTTACACAAACGAATATACTTTGTAGCTACGAAGACTCGCTAATAACTTTATATCCCGAAGCGTTTTCATATCGCCACACAGAACATTCTGACGCGGAAAAGTTCATATTTTCTCATTTGTACAAACATTTCACCAAAACACATTTAGGATAACTTTTCATCGTCGCTTTGACAAAAGATATGGCTATATTTGTGATGATGACGACGAACGTGTCAAAGTGAAGTTGAAAAATCCGGTAGGTATACGATATTTATTCATGTATCCAGAAAATGATTTTGTTAATTTGACTATATTTTTATAAAAAAAGGCCATTTTTAATTATTGATCCTGCGTAGGCACGTATCCGGCCGGTTTTTGTATATGATATAATGAAATATTTCAGAAATTATTAAAATTTCACGCCACTCAAGAATGTTGAAAATATTCATTCCTGAATATTCGTTAAGCGCCAAGTACCGTATGATCATTTTTTGTTTCGATAAATATAATAATATGAACTGATTAAATATTTTCCCTTTATCCGTTGTGTATCTCAGATATTATGAACTTAATATTCAGCAAAAAAACCGACAGTATCTACCCATTTTATCGACATTTTACAACCCACATTATATACCAGCTGTTTATATAAAAAAACGTAATAAAAACTTACGACGCAACATAAATATATGCATACGGCGTAACAGTAACCTTAAAAAATATAATTTTTGTTCCTTTGTCTTTTCATAACACAATGAGTATTGGTGGGTAATCTCGTGAAATTCTCTCAGTGATTACTTTTTATTGGTCGTTTACGTGACTTAGGGTGCTTATGTAAAAAGGCCAGAGCTGTGTACTAAATATCACTAATGTCAGCCAAAGTAGTAAAATCCAAGATATTAAAGAAAAAGCTAAGTGTAAAAAAGAGAGCGGGGGAGAGTGGATTTATAATAACCCCAGTTTCATTTATGATGCAACGCACAAAAGGTAGTTCCATCAGCTACGTGCAGCTGTTCGCATGGAGGATGGATCTGGATTGGCAAATAATGCGGTACTAGACCAGGATGCATAAAGAGCTCTCCGTATCCAAACCTAAATTTAGACTAAGATAGAAACATAAGTGTATTTAATATTTTTGTTATTGTTAAATTGTCATGTATAATGTGTTTATTGATGACTTTTGTAATGTATATCTGATTGTAATCTTTAAAATTTGTAATGAATCTAATATTTTTAATTACACATATATGCATAATATGGAGTTGGACTTGTTCCGAAATGAATGAATTTTATTTATAAAGTAGATGTTATTCTTATGCATCATTAAAAAATACTGACGGTGAAGGAAAACATCGTGAGGAAACCAGCATGTCCCTGAACCAAAAATTCGAAGACATGAGACATCGACCAAGCCCGTTCCCTCTCACAGTGAGAAGTCGTGTTTCCCAGAAGTGGAATCATTAATAGGCTGATGATGATGGTGACAAAAATTATTTATACGCAAAGCTACTAGTGGGCGTATAACTCACAATAATATCGACAGCAACCACTCAAGTGATCAGTAATTACAAATAATATTACAGCCAATTGGACATAGTCACAAAAACTCCCTATTAACTAGATTCTAGTCCATCTATCTTACTCAATATTCCTTGCGTATCGAATATATTAAGTCAAGCTGAACTATTTTTTATTACGCATACATAAATTGTCCGTTGTGTTGTTGTAGTCTGTAATCCGTTGGATGTTATTGATGATGTCACGTTTTTTGATTGACACTAAGCCATGAGAATATCAATTGGTAGTAACCTAAGAAACTTTTTACAAACAGAATATTTTAGACAAATGAATACTCGAGAATCCTTTACCTGTCCATCCAAAAAGAACATATGTACCAATTTTTCTGTTCCTCCTTTGTGTCTGTATATTATGTGTGTGTCATGTGTGTGTGCATAAATGTTTAAATAAATAAAGACGATAGCAGGTTGTGATTTCCTTTCATGCAACTAGGTTCATGTTTTGGACTGAACGACCGCTTGACAATAAAAAATTGTAAACGGTTTCATTGAAATGAATAGTTTGATAAATTCAAGAAAACTCTGTAACATGCGTTTTCTTTTTTTTGCAATCTTTATTATTACACAAATAGGCACTTTATGAAGTGAAATATGTGTCGTAAGTTCCAAACAATGCTTTACAATGTACCTACTCCGTACACAGTTAGCACTTATTACTTAAGGACACCTAAGACACATCTTGACAACGCACTCTGATAGCACATCAGTCGTGCAAAGTGTGAGTCTTAGAGCACTTGAGCATTCTTGAGGACAATAGTCTGTGTTTGTCACTCTTTAAGCATCCATTAGATGGTCCATGAAGGGACTAGGAACTGTTGTTATGGATATTACTATAATACATATTAAAAGTCGTTATTTTACATCGAAAATATTTCCAATAAATAGACAGGGTGTTAAAGGATAACCAAGAGAACTAATTTCCAGCATTTCTTGGTATTTTTGTCTATTTGCCTGTTTGACACACATCACGTAAAATGTACGAAACCAATTCACCTTTTTAACATAAAACTTGTGCGTAACTGAAAGTTTTTGTTTCATCGCAATCGGTACCTTCTATCAAAAGTTAGATGAATTTAAAGTGTTCAAGAAGTAAAATATCACAACGCATGAAATTCAGATACTGGGACAGTTGAACTCCATATTTGATAGATGGCGTTGTACATTACACGTCATTTTCTGAAAAAATTAGTAGGTAAGTAGGGTAGAATAGGCAGTTGACGGAAGCGAAGCTGCGGGCACAACTAGTTTCAAATAAGTATACACAATGTGTTTTATTAGGCGTAAAATATGGCTACTAAACACATCACGTTGATATGACCAAAACAACTTCAAAACTGCCCATAACAAAAAAACAAAATAACATAAAAAAGAAAAAATTTAAACAAGTGAAAAACATAGTCAGGCTCGCTGAAAAGACGACAAGGGTCAGTTTTAGTCACTCATTTAGCCCACAAGTCTGCCACAGCTGTTAACCTTTTCAGCACATTCGAGTTGCGGTCTGACGGTCCAAGTCGTGCGAGTTCATATAGAATGGCTTCATGACTTGTTAGTAAGCAATTACATAGATTCTAACCAACTAACTCCAGCGCCACATTACTCCTACAGCACACAGCGAGTTGTTCGCATTTTGTGTCGTGGTCGTTCGAGTTGTTTAACACATTCTACAGCTTCTTAATTGCGGCTTTATGGCTTTGGTTCTTACCTCCAACACTTGCACCATACGCGACCCCCACAGCACACAGCGAATTGTTGGCAGTAGCGGCGACTTCACCCGCGCATCTTGTACCGTGGCGGTTCGAGTCAATCATGTCGTACCGCGGCTGAGGATCCGAGTCGTGTGAGTTCACGTCGTATGACGCCATGGGGTCCTGGTGAAGAAAAACTGGGTATTAGATGTAGGTACAAGAGGCAGAAGAAAGGATACAATTGACCACTGTCTCACTTATGGTAAATGGTGACGTGTAGTGGTGGTGGTGTGGTAGTAGTTTGGTGTGGTTGGATATGGTCGTGTGGTGGATGGTGACGTGTTTGCTTATTGGTAACCTTGTAATTGATAGAGATTGCAATGTAGCATCACTATTTTTAAGAGGACTTAGTCTGTGGTTTAGTCAATGATAGAAATTCTCCGTAGCAATGGCGGTGTGTTTATGAGTGTAACAATTATATTAAATAAAAGGTTTCTCCAAACAATCACTATCTTTCTCTGGTGTCTCAATAAACCACACAACAGGTTATGGGCCCAGACCAGATTCCATTAAAAACCCAAGCAGACACAGGAAAACAGTGAAAAATAAAAAATAAACAAGTGACGGCGTGGCCGTACAACTAAAAACAGGAAAGAAAAGAAAACAAGTAAAAACCAGTATAAAAACGAATGTATAACAAAAATGGAAAGGGAGGAGATAAAAATTGAACAGTTGAAAGATGGAGAAAGTTTTCTTTTGTGGAAATTCGAATTCAACATTCACGTCAAGGCGGCGAAACTATGTGACGCTTTATCACAAGAAACACAGAAGGAAGTAAGAAAAACTGAAGAATTTAGTACGAAAGACGCCAAGGTACAAAAGATCATCATAAATACAATAGATAGAAAGCTGAAAAGTCATATTTTAGGATGCCAGAATGCCCAGGAAATGTATGAGAAACTTTGTAAAATCTTTGAAGGTCAAGAAGAAAGAAATAAGTCATCATTGTTACAGGAGTTCTTTAATTACAAACAGGATAATAAGTGTCTTACTCAAATGATTACTGATATAGAAAATCTACAGTTTCGCTTAAACCAACTGGGAGAAAAAATAAATGAAGAAATGGTGATGTCAAAAATTCTAACCTGCTTACCAAGTAAACTAAACTATTTCATCACTGCATGGGAATCTACACCAGAAGATAAAAAGACATTAATAAACTTAACTAATCGCTTGTTAAGTGAGGAAAATAGGTTTGAAAACAAGAAAGGAAATAAAATTGAAAATCAGCTGGCGTTCCAAGCTGTGAAAAAAGGTAATTTGAGCATGAAGTGCTTCAAATGCAATAAAACAGGACATATTAAAAAGGACTGTAAAATGTGTTCAATATGTAAAAAGTATAACCATCAAGAAAAAGACTGCAAATTTAAGGCAAAACAATGTTCAGTATGCAAGAAAACAAATCACCTAGAAGAAAATTGTTTCTTTAAAAAAATAAAAAGTCAGATATGACATTTTTAATTAAACCAAAAGAAGAAATTAAAAGCATGGAATTTATTGTGGATTCAGGCTGCACAGTTCATATGACAAATGATATACAGATACTGTCAAATTTTGAAAATAAAATATCAACAGTGTTAACGGCTAATGACCAAAATGTTGAAGTACGAGGCCAAGGAAATGTGAAAGGTGATATTTGCTGTTTGAATAACACTTTATTTGTTCCTGAGTTATCACAAAATCTGTTTTCAGTCAATGCAGTTACAAATAACCAAGGATCTGTTGTGTTTACTAAAAATAAAGTTGAAATCTACAAAGAGTCACAGTTAGTATTAACGGGAGAAAAAGAAAATGGTTTGTATAAAATAAATATAAACAATACAGAAGAAAAGACATTATTAATGAAAGAATATGGAACTGCCCAAGAATGGCATGCAAGATTAGGGCACCCAGGAAAAACTACACTGGAAATATTACCAAAAATGGTAGATGGAATAAAAATACAAGGTGGTAAACAATTGGATAAATGTGAAATCTGCACACAAGCAAAACAAACAAGGCTACCAGTTGATACAGTAAGAACAAGAGCCACAAGACCATTACAAATTATACATACCGATGTTTGTGGACCATTTGAAAATAAAACATATGATGATTATAGTTATGTATTAACAGTCATGGATGACTACACCCATTTTACTAAAATCTACTTACTAAAGTACAAAAGTGAAGTTAAGTATAGACTGAGAAACTACATACAAGAAACTGAAAGAGAAAAAATTGAAAAAGTATCAATTATAAGATGTGACAATGGAGGTGAGTACACAATAATGACTTTAGACAATGGTGCATGGAAAAAGGAATAAAACTAGATTTAACAGTACCATACACTCCCCAATTAAATGGCAAGGCAGAAAGATTAAACCGAACGTTACTAAATAAAACCAGAGCATTGCTGTTTGATTCTAAATTTGAAAAAGAAATGTGGGGTGAAGCCATGTACTGTGCTACATACATAATAAATAGAATGCCAAGTGAATCATTAAAAAACAAAACACCATATGAAATGTGGTACGGAAAAAGACCTAACATAGCTAACTTACAGAAATTTGGTTCTGCCGTGTATGCTAAACAACTAAATACAACCATTAAGAAACTAGACCCGAGAAGTAAGAAGTTAGTAATGGTTGGTTATAGTAATAATGGATATAGACTATGGAATGAAAAAGAACGAAAAATAGAAATAGCAAGGGATATTGTCATATTTGATGATATTAAAAATAAAGAAAAAGAAGACAGTAATATACTAAAAAGACAGGTAACTACAGAATTCTTATTAGACGGTGATGAAGAGAAAACTATCAATGAACAAGAAAATAATGAGAGCTATAATGAAAAACAAGAATTAGAAATACAAAATAGTGAAGTAGAAAAAAATGTTCCAGTTACAATAGAAGAGGAAATAGAAATTAATGAAAATACAGAAAATAACATGATGGAAGAGTATTTAGAAGAAGAATTCTTAGATGCAGAAGAAGAGACATCTGAAGAAAATAAAAATTCTAGAAGTAGAAGGCAAGTGAAGAAGCCTGTATGGACAAAAGATTATGAGATGGCTTTGATAACACAAGGAGAAGATCAATTAACTTATGAAGAAGCTGTTAGTGGAAAACATAAAGAAGAATGGCTAAAAGCAATAGAAGCAGAGTTAGAAGCACTAAATAAAAATAAAACATGGATAGAAGTCAGTTTACCAGAAGGGAAGAAATTAATTGACACTAAGTGGGTTTTTAAGATTAAGAAAGGAAAGAAGGAAATAAAGATCTTTATAAAGCCAGATTAGTTGTAAGAGGCTTTAAACAAGAAGATAAGTTTGATCACTCGGAGATTTATGCTCCAGTAGCTAAACTACCTACACTGCGGATTTTATTAGCAATAGCTAGTAAATATAACATGAATATTCAGCAGATGGATGTCAGAAGTGCATTTTTATATGGGAACATAGAGGAGGAGGTGTTTGTAGAGAAGCCAAAAGGTATGAAGAAAGATGGCAAAGTATTGAAATTGCAAAGGTCTTTGTATGGATTAAATAAGTCTCCAAGATATTGGAATGACAAATTTAATCAATTTATGATTCAGGAAGGGTTTTTAAGAAACCAGTGTGATTATTGTTTATATTATAAGAAGGACAAGAAGTTCTATATATTATTATATGTTGATGATTTGATTTTACTTTGTGAAGATAAACAAGAGATAAAAATATTTAAAGAAGCATTACAAGATAAATTTGATATGAAAGACTTAGGGGATAACAATCTAAAATATCTAGGAATAAATATAACTAAGAAGAATGATGTAATTGAGTTAGACCAAGAGCACTATTTAAAATTTTTATTGAAGAAGTATAACATGGAAGGATGTAAATTTATAGCAACACCCATAGAACAAGGTCTAGTCTTGGAAAAAGAAGCAGCTACAAATAAAGAATTGATAGAAAGATGCAGACAGTTAATAGGAAGTCTCATGTATGCTATGTTGGGAACACGTCCAGATTTGTGTTATGCGTTGAGTTATTTAAGTCGCTTTCAAAGTTGTGCTAATGAGAGTTTATGGAAGGCATTAAAAAGAATTTTGAGATATATTAAGGGTACTTTAGGATTAAAATTAATTTATAGAAAAGGAGTAGATGTGCAGTTAGAAGGGTATACAGATGCTGATTGGGCAGGAGACCAAAAGGATAGGAAATCTACATCAGGGTATATAATGAAAGTTTTTGGTAATACAGTGTCATGGTCTTGTAATAAACAGCAGTGCATATCATTATCTAGTACAGAATCAGAATATGTAGCATTAGGAAAGGGAATTGCAGAAGGATGCTGGATAAGGAACTTATTAAGAGAAATAGGAGTTGATTGTAAAAGTTTCATTATAAATATTGATAATCAGTCTGCAATTCATGTTGCCAAAAACCCAGAATATCATAAGCGCCTTAAACATATTGATATTAAGTATCATTTTGTGAGACAAAAAGTTGAGAATAAAATTGTATGTTTGAAATATGTTCCTTCAGGGGAGCAGCTTGCGGATATATGTACTAAGGGATTATGTAAACCTACTTTTGTTAAGTTGAGAAAAATGTTGTAAATATTGTATAAGTTTGTAATACTTATGTAGAGTCTGTAATTTCAGTAGTGTTGTGAAGTATAAGTAACTATAATTATTTTATGTTTTGTGATTGTGAGTGATGTTCACATTGAGGAAGGGTGATAGAGATTGCAATGTAGCATCACTATTTTTAAGAGGACTTAGTCTGTGGTTTAGTCAATGATAGAAATTCTCCGTAGCAATGGCGGTGTGTTTATGAGTGTAACAATTATATTAAATAAAAGGTTTCTCCAAACAATCACTATCTTTCTCTGGTGTCTCAATAAACCACACAACAGTAATGGCGTCTATGCCGCTACTCTACTACGAAAAAGACATGACGTCACACAAAACCCCAGGCAGAGTAGTCTAAATCAATAAACAAAGGAGGTTTATTGATTGAGACGACTCTGCCTGCCTATTATTTAATATATATATTTATAGGTGGTTGTGTATTTATTTTATCTATTAATTTTTTTCGGCCCCATTGGACATCCGTTCTGCGAGCAATGTGCCCTGCCCAAGGCCACTTAAATTTTACAATTCTTCGGGCTATGTCGGTAACTTAGGTTCTCCTGCGGATATGATCATTTCTGAAGTGATCACGCAAGGAAATTCCGAGCATAGACCTCTCCATTGCGCGGCGTTATTTTCTTTTTGGATATCACTGCACATGCTGAGATAGGAACCTTTTTGGTCTCGCATAAGGTTTTAATTAATCATAAATTTTATGCATATTTCTCGTGTCTCCTGTGCGGGTCACAAATATATTTTTTTTCTTTTTTTTTTTCTTTCTTTCTTTCATTACCCTTTGGGTGACTTTAAGCTTTCTGATAAAGCCCTTTGTGAGCGACCACGTCTCGGTCCCTTAGGTCACTAGGATAGGATCACTGGCAACACACACTGGTCATAGACTTTTGTCTTGAGACACTACGGTAAATTGGACTAGAAGATACCACGCAACTTACCAAATGCCGCCCAGCCGAGTCGGATTCGACGGTTGACCTCTTTCTCGAAGTTGGACCTACCCAACTGGACCGTTTGTCCCAGGTAGACATAATCGTCTACAACTTCGAGTGTAGCCTCCGATCTTGATAGGAGTGGGTGTTACATGGGCATTCACCATGACCTTGGTTTTGTCCATGTTCATTTTAAGACCCACTCTTTCGGAAGCTCTACTGAGGTCATCGAGCATTTTACTGAGGCTCTTCATGGTTTCAGCCATGACCACTATATCGTCGGCAAACCGAAGGTGAGTGATGTCCTCGCCATTAACGTTGATGCCAAGCCCCCTCCAGTCCAGACCTTGAAGACATTTCCAGCGCAGCAGTGACCAGTTTCGGAGAAATGACGTCGCCCTGTCTCACGCCGGGCTGGAGAAGGATTGGTTTCGAGGTCTGATCCTGACGGTGGACTGACATGATGGCGTTTTTGTAGAAACACTTCAACACCTCAATGTACCGGTAGTCGAAAAGCTGGCACCGTTGGAGAGACTGCAGTACAGCCCAAGTCTCGATCGAATCGAAGGATTTCTCGTCGTCCACAAACGCTAAACAGAGAGGCAGGTTATACTCTTTGGTCTTCTGTATAACCTGCCGCAGCAGCGTATGTATGTGGTCTACGGTGCTAAAGCCTTTTTGGAATCCGGCTTGTTCGGGAGGCTGGAAATCGTCAATCCTGCGCGCGAGACGTTTCGTGATGTCTCTTGAAAACAACTTGTAGACATAGCTAAGAATTGAGATGGGCTTATAGTTCTTCAGCCGGGCATTGTCGCCCTTCTTGAAGAAGGGTACCACCACACTCCTGCACCATACCTGTGGCGTTTTGCGCTCGAGTATGACGGAATCAAACAGCTTCTGAAAGGCCCTTAAGGACCGGTTTTCCACCCGCCTTCAGGAGTTCAGTCGTGATGCCGTCATCCCCCGCGCCTTGTTGTTTTTAAGCTGTTTCAGAGCCATCGTAATCTGGTACAAGCTGACGTCCAGGATATCTTCGGTATAGTGTCGGGTCAATCTAGCTCTTGGGTCGTTTGCTAGACACGCAACGGGCTTGCTGATTGGTGTGTACAACTGCCCATATAATGCCTTGATCTCTCTCAGAAGCTCCGATTTGGCGGATACCTGGATCTGTGCTGAATGGTGCGTGGACTTCAATCAGTCGAGACCTTTCTAGGTTAATATCAATGTTCAATGTGCCTCTTACCATGCGGTGATCGCGGTTTTTACCGAATTGATCACAGAGACATCATTGAACTTTTGCTTCTTGGTTGACATGATGAAGTCGATCTCATTTTCTGTTGCACCATCGGGGCTCTGCCAGGTTCACTTCCTGTGTTCACGTATTTGAAGAAGGAGTTCATCATATAGAGGCCCTCCGTCTCCGTAAAACTGGCCAGTACATGACCCCAGTGGTTCCGTCGTCCAATTCCACATTGCCCACTTGCAGCTCATCCTGATCTCGTTTGCCCAGTTTCGCGTTGAAGTCCCCCATGACAACGGTGAAATGAGTTTTGAAACCATGCATTGCTATTCTCATACATGGTCTTTACCTCGTCGTCGGGGTGTGCCGAGGTTGGGGCGTAGACCTGTATGTCCTTCAGCGAATATTTTGAGGATATTCTGAGAAAAAGGTACGCCACCCTGGTCGACACACTCTCGATCTTCACCACGTTGTTCACAAGGGACTTGTTGACGATAAACCGGACACCACCCTGGGACTGCCGGGCACCCTCTCGGAAATAGAGCAGGTTACCGGATTTACGGATTATTGAGTCCTCCCCCTCTCTTTGGACTTCAGATAACCCTATAATACTCCATCGCAACCTGCCCAATTCCTCTTCAAGTTCGGTGATCTTCTCGTCGGTCGCGTAGTATGCGCGTGTTGTACATTGCCAGGTCCAGTCGTCAGTGATTGTTGGGGTAGCCGGATCTCGTCCAGAGATTGCCCCTTGCCATGCCGTAGCCTTGGCCGCTACCGTAGTCGAGGTTAGGCAGGCTGCCGGGTACTGGGGGCCATTTATAATTTGTGCTATTCATGGGGGGGTTTATCCGTAATCGCCACGCTTGGCAGGCGGGTTGGCGATCGCACTATGGTTGTTATAGAAGCACAGATAACGCTGCTGTCCATTCCCTGATTTGTCCCTTAGTCGCCTCTTACGACACCCACTGGAAGACATGGGATGGTGAAATTCTTTAGGTCTAGACCATACGGACCATAAATATTTGTGTACACATTTTACTTTAGTATTTATTATATGCCTCTGTCATGTTATCTTTCTCTTGGTTGACTGGTATTGAATGTCAGGCATTGATTCCGCCTATGTACCTGTATGCTGCATTAAGTTTAAATAAATAAAAGCCTAAATCGCGCAATCAGAGTTCTCTGCCCGATTTGAAAGCATACAACAGTCCAACACAAACGACGGTTGTCCACCAGACACAACACTCGACTGATCGAAAGATCCTCCCTTTTCAATTGGGACTGGTTTTTCAAAAGGGGCTTATTACTCTAGGGCTAGGGTTCTTTAAGTCTAGTGTGAATAGGTTTTTTCTGGGCAAGCGTGCTTCACCGTCGACCACATCATCACTTACCATGAGGTGAGATAGTGGTCAAGCGCAAGCCTAGATATATTAAAAATAAAAGAAAATACTCTCGATTGAAAGACACCCCAGTTGTAGCCATCAAAAAACGACCCTGATTCTAAGGTATTTGGGTCAGAGGTACCAAGGTGACTTAAATCAAGGTAACTAACGGGAAAGAAAACCCGACCCGATTATAGGCCATGGTCACCAATTTGGTTGACTGCAAAGGCAACCGATACAGAAAAATCTTAAAGTCTTATTAATCTTATTTTGAACTGCAAGGCCGTCCCTGAACGAAGCCATGTTACATTAATCATGAAGGAAAAATACGAGGATATTAAGTACATCTGCTAAATATGTTAAATTGCCTAAACAAATAAGTTCAAGTCCCACAAATAAATACGCCTTATAATAAATTCGCCAACATTTAGGTAATCACCCAAGTTTTTCATACATTTGTACGCCGTTATTAAGTCTCTGGGCGGCTTAAGTCTTCAGTCTCAGGTTCCAATCGTAATTATGTATGAAAACAATGCATGATGTTTCGAGAGTAATCCCCGCATTTCGTCATAATAAGATAGGTGTAATAAGAATACGAAGGTCCACCTTGACCTTTGTCTCAAAATATATAAACCCTTTCAATGCTACAATAAAGTCAAACAGGCCAAAAAGAACGAGTTTTTTTTTGTATTTTAGCTTATTCCAATATTGTTTTTCCAGTTAGGTAGGTGTTCTATTACCATACCTTCACGAGGCCAAAGTTACAGGCAACACAGGCTAGATTGCCATACAACTCGAAATATGTCAAAACGTCGTCAATAGACCGCGGTCTGGTTTTTCTCTAAGGCGACGCCCTTACGTTCGTCGCACATAAATCGCCTCGGTATACCCGCGACCCAATTACCCATTATTTTTCCGAACGCCAACAGTGGAATTAAAGCCGCACGGGCGAGATGAATCGTGTAATTTGAAACTCCACAGCTTTTGTTCCGAACACAGATGTCACTCTACGCCCTTTTATCGCGAAAGTACGGATACCCCAACGTATTACTCGTTCCCGTTCTGATTTCATCGGTGTATTCAAACATTTCCTTCTGACATACGTGGAAACTGCCGCTCTTATTTCCCAATGAAGATCTGAGTACGAAGTACAAAGGGAGCTACAAAACCGACGTCATAAAACATACAATGAGTCAATTTCAATGAAATTCATTCGAAATGTCGTGAGACGTAATCTGGATCATGTTCTTTTATGACTCAAACCAATCGGCTTCTTACTTGTTTGTGTTTAGATTGGAGGAAGCAAAGGACAATAGAGGATAGCGTGTACTTACGTAATTAGCGACTAAGTCGGGATGGTCGGTTTCCAAGCCATCATCAAGGATGGTTACCACGACGCCACGGCCTGTGATGCCTTCCCGCCATGCTGGTATCACGTTCATGTCTAAACCACCTCCTCGGTTCTAAATAAAACGAAAAAAACAAGATTAATACACCCGAAGAAATTAATATATCCAGTTGGCAATAATAAATATGTACTAACAAACTACTCCTATTATCATTTAGCACATGATTTATGGAATAGCTTGGCAAAATATCTACCAACAAGAAGTAATAAAATAAAAGCAATAACCCACTTAATCTTCAGCGGTAGTAAAATCGTGAAACACCACAAAAATTAAATGTACTAGCAAAACCAATTACTCAACCTCCATCAGAGAAGATTTTTTAATTTACAAAATTGTTACTAAAATGAATTTACAGAAATATATTTGCAACAGTAGCAGAGCCGAATGAAAATGAAATATCAGCGGCAACACAGGTGCAACCACTGGAAATTTGTATTGACGGATTGCTTCACAGATATCTATACGAAATTGGTTTTTATATCAACTATTTCAGATCGCACGAATAATAAAAATGAACAAAGGCTAACACGAATTCTAAATTGAAGTTATATTTGAGTATTGATTGACGAGCATACACCTATCTATCATTGTGTGTGCCAGACACGTGTGCGTATTCTGTTGACAAGTTTATACAAATTGGTTGGAAATTGTACGGTTGATAGATCGTATAAAGTGAGTACACAATCTGTATCTACTATTAATCAAGTAAATATATATAAAGTTAAAACATGTTGTACAAATTAATTCACTTCAGCTTTTCTAATAGGCACGAGCCGTCTAAAGATATGGAATCAAAAACATCTCAATCCTCAGTACGCTGGTTAAAGCGACTTTTATGTAAGAATTAGGGAATTTTCCCGCGATAGCTTAATAAAACTCGATTTTTTGTCTTCCACTTCGTCAATATTTAAGAAGAGCGTTATAAACTTTACCTGAAGAAAATAAAACTTCACTCTCGGTTCAGTTGAATCGCTAAAGAAAAACAAAAATGACGTGAATCAAGTGCTTACACAGTGTAACTTAAGAACTTTCTGGAAAACTCAACGATATTCAGATTCTTAATGACACCTTTGCAATCATAAAGTCAATATCTACCAATTATATTAATTATGGTCGTTACCTCACTAAGCATCATTCTTTTGTTCTTAATTAAACAGTTATTTACCAAAATATTCTTAAATATTTTTTTGTGTTAATACGTTGCTGTTAAACAGTGTTAAAATAAGCAAAAAAATTGCTCAACATAAAGCTAGCTAAACACTTTTTAAATAACTAACTAGCTTCATATTTTAGAATAACTACTCTCGCTTTTATATTTAGTTAAACACAAAGTATTTTTAGGCTACTTTCATGAAAGATTTTTGTTTACTTATTAACTTTGCTGTTGAAAACTAACTAAACCCAAACGTTTTCAACTGTGAAAAGTGATCCTCAAAGCCAAAGGTTTTACCAAAGGGACAAAACTCAGTCCCCATACTAATCGTATTGGCACTCCTCAAAGTCACTCTTTAGTACGGGCACTCTAGAGTAAAGTGCCTGGCTTTTACAACTGCGAATATATTGTAATAGTATAAAGGAAATGTGAGATCTAAAGAGCTCTTGCATCCATTGATCGGCGTTGCAACGATGATGGATTCAAACACAAAGACTTAGTTAAGCAATAGTTGAGACCGCTATGAGTATAAGGCCGCGAATATGTAGATCAAGCCGAACTTAGCGATATAGCTAAAAAGAAAGCTATCCATCCTTGAACACAAGAACACATGGACCTAGGGAGAGTGAAATTCTATCAGCGAAAATGTTCGTAAAAAGTCTAAATTCATATTCATTTATTTCGGATAACTTAATCCATATAGTTCGATTGAATAAAAAATAAAAATATGATAACATAAAATATAAAGACACATTCTAATTATCCACTTAATAAAGGATCTCCATAGTGGAGAGGTGATTATTATTATTATTATTATATACTTTATTGTACACCACAAAAATACAAACATACAGAACAATCATTTTTAAAAACAAAGTGTACAATGGGCGGTCTTATCGCACAGGGTAATCTCTTACAGACAACCTTTGGATGGACTGAAACGAACCGAACGGTGATCCTATCAGATAGTCTTCAGAACTCCGTTGCAGCTGCCACGCATTCTGCAGATCAGGGATACGGTTTTCTTGCGGATGATGGCATGAAAGCCATCATGCGATACACTGCAAACATCCTCGATGCACTACAGAAGCGGGGCATCCCCAACATCATCCTGAATATGTTGTTATACTAGACGCGCAAGACATCCAGCGATCTTTTGGTGTAACTGACACACAGATTGCCCGTATAAAAGCTTTGAAAATATGCCTTTAACAACGTGTATGGGATTGATTGATGATCCCAGACATTTTGGACTTTCATTATTAAATCATTAGCGCTGATAGAAAATCGCTTTGTTTAGAGGAGAAGGCAGTTTTAAGATCAATCAACCCAGCCTATCGCAGTTCATTACTGGAAATAGACCTTTTCCAAGTTACAGCGACCTACGTCCTGTACGTATCGTATCGTACGTCCGTCCTACGTACTTACCTATCTACGTCCATTTTAACCCAGAAACCTTTTTAAGGCCGTCTGACAATCTAGCTGGGAGGTGTAACGTACTCCGTAAGATTATCAAGTTCCATGAACCTTTCAATGCCAAAATTCTTAACAATACTCAACTCAAGGCCAGAACCCAGAAGCAAATTACAAAAATACTTACTAAATACCACATGTGGGGCCACTTCGGGTCGTTAAGTTGAAACTTGGAGTCTGCAGCTCTTGGCCGTCCCTTCACCCGAGACGGTTGGAGCTCTCGCTTGAAATTAGTATCGCGTTTGGACGCGGCTGACGGCGCAGGCGCATCCGATGACGTCGTCTCAGCTAAGAAAAAAATAAAGTCACGATTTTTCGCATGGTTGGTTGGAGTGAGGTACCGAGATCTGGGATAGTGTGTCGGTGCTTGCAAACGTTTTTTGACATTTATTGTGAGTCAAATCTTTGCAGTAACCTTGATTTGGAACATGATAGTGATGAACAGAATATGGTAATGATGTTTACCATACTTAAGTTTGTTTTGGATATGATTTTTATTTTTACAAAATTAATTTACCTTTCTAGAGATCAAATGCTTGCTGTCATAAAAAGAGTCAAACTAATTGTATTATTTACCTATTACAACTATCGAATTCATTAGACCTCCTTTAGTGGCCATTAACTTTTGTGTATTTTGCATATATTTATAGTAGTGTTACCTGGATAACTAGGATCTTAAAAGACCTAGGATTTGTTATCACATATAGAGACTCTTCATTTACCAAGTTTTCCAAATAGCCAAGTATAAAAAGACGAGTGTTTTTTACAAAGTCGTCTGAGCTCCTAATTATAGAGGTAAACCAATATATCATAAGAAAAACTCAGTTATTAAGATAACAGAGGTATGTATTTCAAGGTAAGAGATGGTACCTCTTTGAAATAATTAGCAGTAGTGGAGATTTCTCACATATCCAGGGCCCACTTAACCAGGTTTCATTGTTTATAATTATGATGTCCTAGGTATAATAGATGTTTATACAGAAATACATTTCAAATACTATCCGTACCTGTAGAATGATATGAATCTGGTATGGTCTGGAAGTCTCTCTTCTTCCTCGAAAGTGCCCGCTGCTGCTTCGCCCATCGTACTCTGTGGTCACCTTCTAGCTTGCCGTGATGATCGTGTGCTGGCGTGATGGACCGCTTCACAATCGCATGGTGGTGGAAGTGGTAGTGGTTGTCGAATATCTGGGGAAGAATGAGAAGAATATATTTATTTATTTATTTATATATATATATATAATACTTTTATTGTGCGTACAACTAAGGAGTGGAATTCCCTGCTGAAGTCTGTATTTCCTGATAGCTACAATCTGGGAGTCTTTAAGTCAAGAGTGAATAGGTTACTTCTAGATAAGCGTGCTCAATCCACATCATCATTTACCATCAGGTGAGATAGTAGTCAAACGCGAGCATATTAAATAAAAATGTAATGAAGAAGTCCTCGAAATGAGAAAAGAGACCATTGGTGATCATGGGTCTAATAGAATTGCTACAACATAACGTATCGTCACGCCTGAGTTCCCCAAAAGGGTTTAGCAGATATGGACCGATAGACAGTTGCGCCAGTTATAAGTATTTAAGTCCCATGTTATTTAACAAGGTTCTATTATTGCTGTATAATTCTAACAAAATAAAGAAACACAACAAAGCAAAATCCTGCAGTCAAAAAGTCTCTTAATTAAACCAGTCGGCAAAGATACAAAGCCATTTATTTCGTTTGTAGTCCAGTCTAATGATACCTAAAGATAGCGTATTTCTTTAGAGCAATAAACGTAAATATACTAATTAAGTTAATTTTCAGAGTTAATTATAATAATAACCCAATTTCAATTCAAAGTGCAAAGCGAAATATTTATGAAAGCACCACTACGCCTCTACGTGACCGCTTTCAAATTAACTTTGTTTATCTAATTCTTTGCAAAGCCTACCCTCACTTTATGGACGAAAATCTTCAAATATATTTCGATGGGTTGGTACTTTTGTATTTTTGAGTAAGAATGACTCTGAAAATATCGTCATTTATAACGCTATCGATGCTAACACAGCCATTCATACCTTTTTACATCGAATCGCCGTCCTGTCCATGAATACATTTTCATTTCAATGCGTATGTTTTGTAACAAATTGCTATGATTTTTAATTATAGATTGTATATGCAACATCCACGATATTGAATCGATAACCATTATAAAATTACATCGCAAATATAAAACTCGTTTCGAATAAGTTTTGCACAGAAAGCCACAAATATATTTTTATTATTCTCAATTGAGAGTTGCATTTTGTCTCAACATTGCTGGAAAGTCCTTTAGTTCAAACTAATTACGTTAATTTACAGTTCAATAGAACTGAATTCAGTCAGCTAGGTTTAAAATAACCCGAGCTTGAAGTGACCGGTGACCCGATGCAATGTGTTTGTGCAGTAATAGTTGTGTGGAATGCCAGCTCTACACTCGTGAAACTAAAAATTCTAAACAAAGAGAAATGCATTGAAAATTTATTCAAATTGTTCAGTGCCTAATGTTAAAATTTTACACAACATTGCACGTGCAGGAAAAAAACTTTTTGCAAAATTCAGTGAATGTATATTCTCGCAAAGTCAAATTCCGTTTTGAAGTAATTTAAAGTTGTAATAAATTTTCGGTAACATTAATATAAAATTGTCGCAGTTTCAATACAATTTAGAATTTACATATTTCAGTTTTTCGCCTTGGCATATAAAATTTATGAAAAGACGCTCACAGTCTCCAGAGAGTGTGAGTGGCCTGTTAAACGAAAAAAGATCCCGACGACTGTTCTGTTTGTCTAGTTTTAAGTACTTTTAAGTCCAGTTTTACGGTATAGTCATATTTATTCTTCCCTGCTTTTCGACATGAGTAATGATTGTAAGCCACTTGAAAAATCGAGGTTTGTCGGGCAAATGTTGGCAAAGCCGTCGTTCTATACGAGACGATTGCTGAAATTTTCATGTAACGGCCATCTCCGCATTGCGGTGTCGTACTGATATGTTATTTGAATTTTATTACATAATTTCGAATAATACACGATGATTTTTTATTCCGAATTACGAGTAACGTTAGTCGCTACACGTATCCTACGTGAAGATTTCATTACGATCGTAACATGATATTTATATGCGATATAAAATATAAATATATGATTTCCATGTTATCAATTTATTCCCAACACTTAACGGTTATATTTTCGGATAAAACATGCAGAAAATATTATTTGGCGCGTTTAACCGTCCTATTTCAAACGGAATTGGGGAAAGGCGTTCTTTCTGGCAACATTCAGCTTTATTTGATTATTCAATTAATTTTAAAGTTTATTTTGCCCGGGTGGTGTGCTGGCTTTTTTTCCATCAGTCCCCACGTGACAGATCCTGAGAGGCCATAAATAGTTTTGGCTTGCGAATGGGTTTTTAGCGCAGTAACCTTTTTCGAGGCAAATAAAATATTAGAAAGCAGATAAAAGTGGATTTTGAATCAAGAGGCTCTTTTTGTTCATTATTTTGTTAGATTTCTATTAACAGCTAAGCATTTAAGTTAACGTGTACATGAATGGTAATCCTTTAAAGAGCAATTTACTCAAAGGCTTTTAGAAATCGTTATGAATTTTATTTTTCTCATATCTTTCAACGTACATTTTGAATGAGCACAACGTATCGTTTATAAAAATGAACGAAACATTGTGATCATTCAAATTGATAATCTTCAATAGTTAAAATCTTCTGATTACTTTGAAGATTAAAAGCCTGTTAAAAAATAATACCAATATTAAAAAATCAAAGCACAGACTCTATGAAAACAATTAACTATTGAAAAAGTAATCAGAAAGATGATCTTTTAAACTGCTTTGTTTACCAACTCACTCATGCCCTTTACAAACTTTTACTTGTTTTCCAGTTTCCCTTTTATGTAACTAAACACGATGAATTTTAGAGCAGTATTTATGGTCAACGAGACACGGATGTATGGCAAGGGATCCTGGTTAAGAGTGCCTTCGGGCGTCGCGCTTGCCGTATTTATGAACTCACGTGGAAAAAGGGATTTCATCCAGCCAGGCTGGCAATACAATATGCAGGGAGCTCTCCGGTATCTAAGGTACTTGGAAATTTGACAGCTTACCGGCTTTTAACAAAGGAATTCATGCTTCAAACGCGATGTCGAAGACTGGTGTAAGCGCTAATTAATTTTGTTGTGCACAAAGATTTATGCCGCGTATTGGAAACAAGTTGCGCAACATTGTTAAAGGAACATGTTTTTGAGTTGCCGGCATTACTGTTAAAGATAACGTGCTAATGTTGTCTACGTTCGAAGAATTAAAGAAAATTTCATTATAGTAGATGTTGCTTGTTGAGATGTATTGTTTACAATTATCACGAGGGTTTGTTTGCTGTGAACTAGTGATTTCATACAATGTTTAATACCTGTAATATTAATAATAATATTGTCTCGAAAATAATTTCTTTTACAATTTGAGTTTTATGTACTACAAACATATTCAATTTGTGACAAACTAAAACCACTGCAAATCATTGCCAAAAACGTAAAATAATTACCAAATCCATCGAACAGTTTTCTGTATACTAGAGCTTTGTATGCATGAATTATTAATTTAACGAATGCAAAGCTCTGGGCCTGCCCAGCGACCTGCGCCCTCAATGCATTTTCTTTTAGTTCCTTGGGTTAATAAAAAGACAACACTGGTGATTGGTCTCTAAAAAAAATTAACCAAACTGATACCCCAGCTAAGCTCTTACGGTGTAGCTGTCGTAGGCCAATCGTTGGACTGGGCCAATTGAGATCTGCCTGGGGTCACCACCATACATGCATTTCTTGATTTACCTGTCTAATACCCGCCATATCGGTCGAAGACTAACGTTTGACGATTTGCCCAGCCATACTTAGATAAATAGAGGCTGTAAGGTGACCAAAGCACCAGTACGACAGCAATTAGTTCATATCTATTCTACATATTCCTATATTATTTAAAAAAATATAATATTTAGTTAATACCACAGGCGCCAGATTTCCATGACCATTCATTTTGTGTAATTTGTTTTATACCAATAAATTATTATATATAATATATACCTAATATTATATATACCTAATTTACTACATTTGCTTTTTCCTTCAGTCTGTCTATATATCGTCTCGGTCGTTTTGATTATTTTTGCTTCTATTCTATCAGGTTCACCTATTCCATTATTTTTAAACCTAACGATATCCAATCCTCATCATACTACGAAATAATAGAAGGACGTTCTTCTGCCTACAATTTTCGAGTGAATAAGGGGTAGTTTCGTGTCAGCGCACACGGTCCTTAGAAACCGTTTCACCTTTAGGGGGAATCGTGACCTGTGCCGACTTAACGGGGGAAAGTGTTGACAAATGACACGGACACCTTTGTGTGATATTCAACCATCTTGCTTATCCTTTGAGCGTTAAATTGACGAAAATATGAATTTTCAATGTTCGTTTTAGATAGCTTTAATGTTTGTCAGTTTTTGGACGAGTCGCTACCGATTTTATTTTGATAAAGTACGTCCGTTTAGTGTCAGGTTTAAAGATTTTTTCCTTTAAAAATACTTTATCTTTAGAAAAATATAACGACTTAGCTTGCGAGACAAAGGGCCTTAGTTCTAGAAATCTCATTGGTTTCGATTATAGATTGGCTCGCGCTTGACCACTATCTCACCTGATGGTAAGCGATGATGTGGTCGACGGTGAAGCACGCTTGCCTAGAAGTAACCTATTCACTCTTGACTTAAATGCCCCTAGGTTGGTGTGTAGCAATGTTGTTTTATTACCTACACAAAAGTTGAATTTAGAATCCGTAAGTATCTTTTTTCAAATGCTTTTTTTTTTGTTGTTTTTTATGCTGTCAGCTAGAACACACATAGGTTTTATTTTATTCGTATTAAAATTCCATATACCTAAGTTTAGGCTTAAAAGTAATCTTTATTCGCAATTGCTACAAGCAAGGTTGGTTGACTTTTATTAAAACTGTTGACACTAAGCTGGCTAAAGGCTTACGTAAAGAGTGTGGCGAAAGATTGTGAACATATATTTATTCGCGATGTAATCCCAACACATTCTATAAATGGGGACTCCTGGCGTAAGCCTGATAGTGAAGCGAAAGGGATTACAGCTTATCACCCATTAGAGTAGAGCTTCTGTCATATTTTTAATTTGTAATATTTACCTTAGGCTCCTACACGAACTCAAATTGTAACAGAGGAAACGTGGTAACAGCGATTGTCATTTCCACTTTGACAATCTCTATCGCTAGAAGAATTTCAGCTTGACTAGAGCATCTAGTCACGCTTTGTGTTTGTATAAAATGACCTAACAATTCAAGTTATTTTTTTTATTAACCTGACAGGAATTATTGGAATGTTTCAGTAATAAAGCTTATAAACTTAGTTAAAACCAGTAAAACTACAATAGTTACGTAAAAAAAGTATTCACAGCCACTCACTTCTCTCTTTGAATTCGCGCACCAAAATTAATACCTTTCAGAATTACATTCTACATATTCCATCCGTAATTTTTTTTTCAATCAGACCATTCTGCACTCAATGTTTTCATCCTTTTTTCCTCTTTTTCAATTGCAATCGGGAACGTGCAACCACAGACTGCCAGTCAGTCGTGTTTCACTTTTCGAACGCACCAGATAAATTCGGGATGCGTATTTTCGTTTCTATATTTTTAAATAAGCGAATGAAAATGGCGTGCCTAATGCCTTTGAGTAAGAACTTTATCTGCATTTTATGTAGTGGAAACATTGTAGTGTAAGCGTCCATAGGGGAATATTAGGTTTCTTGTATGAAAGTAGCAACTGTCTTGAAAGTATTTTGTATGTATGAAGAGAGTAGGGTTTCTAGCAATCACATTTCCAACGACGCTGTTGTTTTTATAAGTGTTCTACAACTTTTGTACCGCATTTTCAAGAACTTGGAATAAGATTTTGTTTTTGTTAACCTGAGATTAAACAGAGAGTAAACAAGAGCTATTATTGGAAACCGTCTCCTGTGTCTTACTGATCATTATGATGGCTGGTAGCAATAAAATATCGTTTTACTAGACCAGAAGTAGATTGGAAAAGGTCATGTTTTTTAATAATATAATTAGTCCGTCTAGTTTTAGTGTTACTGAAATAAGTACCTACAATGATTAGTAGGCAATAAACTACCGGGAGCGAAAAGAAAAACCAGCCAAGTGCATGTTGTACTTCGCACATTTAAGGTTCCGAACAGCATAAAAAAGTAGGTTGTTATAGGAAAAAATGAGGAAATTTCAAAGAAAAATCTGATTTATCATTATACTGGTATGTGTTAGTAAAATATACGTAACTAGCACTCCGCCCGCGACTTCGTTCGCGTGATTTCGTTTATGCTATAAATGATTTTCTTATATGCAGTTAGTGATGGCGACCAAAAATTTGCTATTATTAAAACAATAAAAACTGTGTATGGTAGATATACAGGGTTTATTCGATTGGGACGATTCGTTATTTGACTTAAAGAATAATAAATTTTAGGTTACCGCCACAAAGTAAAATCCTCCTCTAAAAACTTATCAACCCCTTTTTGCTCCGTTGAGGGTCGAGTTTTGAAAAACCTAAATATGCTATTCACTCTTTTCTTCTCTTTTTTATTTATCGTTTATGTTAGTCAGATTGCGCAGTGAGATTCCTCAAAAAAAAACTTTCAAACCCCTAACCCTATCTTGGAGAGAGTTTTAAAAATGTTTTATGTAAATTTTGAGTATCAACCTTATCCCCAAGGAATTTGATTTTACAAACAAACAAATTTTTACCCTTTTCAGCTCCTTAAAGGTTGAATGGCCGCAAAATTGCGCCTCAGTGCTCCCCTAGAACCCCACGTCAAAAACGAAACCCTGTCCAGTAATGACAACCTTTATTGTTTCCTTAGGTTGGTTTTTGCACCAAGTTTCAAATTTATTAACCCAAGAAAAAAGATTCTTAAAAAAAACTTTAAACACCCCCTAAATCGTATTTTGGGAGTAGATAAGTAAAACTAATAATGACAACCTTTATTGTTTATTTAGGTTGGTATTTATGTCAAGTTTCTTGTTTATTAACCCAAGATATAAGATTCTTCAAAAAGAATAACATCCCCTAAATCATGCTTTGGGGGTAGTTTCGAAAACTAACAATGATATTCTTTATTGTTGTTTATTTAGGTTGGTATTTATGTCAAGTTTCATGTTCATTTACCCAAAAAATCAGATTCTTCCATACAAACTTCAACACCCCCTAAATCGACTTTGGGGGTTGTTTCAACCTCTATTGTTTATTAAGGTTGGTGTTTATGTCAAGTTTCATACTAATTAACCGAAGACATAAGATTCTGCAAAAAAAATAACATCCCCTTTTGGGGGTAGTTTCAAATAATAACAATAACAACCTTTATTATTCATATAAGTTAGTATTTGTAGCAAACTTCAAGTTTATTGACCCAAGAAATCAGATTTTTCCACACAAACTTCAACACCCCCTAAATCGACTTTGGGGGTTGTTTCAAAAGACTGATGACTGAATGAGAATGATAACCTTTATTGTTTATTGAGGTTAGTATTTATGTCAAGTTTCTTGTTTATTAACCCAAGATATAAGATTCTTCAAAAAGAATAACATCCCCTAAATCATGCTTTGGGGGTAGTTTCGAAAACTAACAATGATATTCTTTATTGTTGTTTATTTAGGTTGGTATTTATGTCAAGTTTCATGTTCATTTACCCAAAAAATCAGATTCTTCCATACAAACTTCAACACCCCCTAAATCGACTTTGGGGGTTGTTTCAACCTCTATTGTTTATTAAGGTTGGTGTTTATGTCAAGTTTCATACTAATTAACCGAAGACATAAGATTCTGCAAAAAAAATAACATCCCCTTTTGGGGGTAGTTTCAAATAATAACAATAACAACCTTTATTATTCATATAAGTTAGTATTTGTAGCAAACTTCAAGTTTATTGACCCAAGAAATCAGATTTTTCCACACAAACTTCAACACCCCCTAAATCGACTTTGGGGGTTGTTTCAAAAGACTGATGACTGAATGAGAATGATAACCTTTATTGTTTATTGAGGTTAGTATTTATGTCAAGTTTCTTGTTTATTAACCCAAGATATAAGATTCTTCAAAAAGAATAACATCCCCTAAATCATGCTTTGGGGGTAGTTTCGAAAACTAACAATGATATTCTTTATTGTTGTTTATTTAGGTTGGTATTTATGTCAAGTTTCATGTTCATTTACCCAAAAAATCAGATTCTTCCATACAAACTTCAACACCCCCTAAATCGACTTTGGGGGTTGTTTCAACCTCTATTGTTTATTAAGGTTGGTGTTTATGTCAAGTTTCATACTAATTAACCGAAGACATAAGATTCTGCAAAAAAAATAACATCCCCTTTTGGGGGTAGTTTCAAATAATAACAATAACAACCTTTATTATTCATATAAGTTAGTATTTGTAGCAAACTTCAAGTTTATTGACCCAAGAAATCAGATTTTTCCACACAAACTTCAACACCCCCTAAATCAACTTTGGGGGTTGTTTCAAAAGACTGATGACTGAATGAGAATGATAACCTTTATTGTTTATTGAGGTTAGTATTTATGTCAAGTTTCTTGTTTATTAACCCAAGATATAAGATTCTTCAAAAAGAATAACATCCCCTAAATCATGCTTTGGGGGTAGTTTCGAAAACTAACAATGATATTCTTTATTGTTGTTTATTTAGTTTGGTATTTATGTCAAGTTTCATGTTTATTGACCCAAGAAATCAGATTATTTCATACAAACTTCAACACCCCCTAAATCATTATTTGGGGGTAGTTTCGAAATACTAATAATGTCAATCTTTATCATTTACAAATAATAATATTTTAACTAAGTTTCAAGAATTTTGGCCGAAGGAATTAGATTTTTCATACAAATTTTCAACCCCCTTTTTACCCCCTTGGAGGTGGAATTTCCAAAAATCCTTTCTTAGTGCACACTTACGTCACTTGAGGAACCTTTCTGCCAAATTTCATGCTTCTAGGCGTAGCAGTTTTGGCTGTGTGTTGATTGATCAGTCAGTCAGTCATTGAGTCAGTCAGTCACCTTTCGCTTTTATATATATAGATAATAAACATTATCACTAAATTTGAAGTTCATAGGTAAATGGGAAGTTAAAAATTATACAGCACAAAAATTTGTAAAAAAAAAAAGCTGTCCGTGTCGGTTTATTCTTTATATGGTTTATTGATTCCTTTTTTTCAAATATTATTTGAAACAAAAAATACAGTGTTTATCTACTCAACAAATTCTAAGACACGATGGGGTGGGTCAATTTTTTTTTCGTGTATTGGAGTCACAATTAAAAAGAAAAAAAATTACAATAGTATACCTATTGTAATTTTAATGGCTTTGGATCAACAAGATGCTTATACTGTAAAAAATTTAAGACAGTAGCTCCAACCGTTTGGCTGTAGAAACTTTGTGACAGACGATGGACAGGCGGACTCGTGAGTAAAAGCAATAGGGCTCTGTTTGGACCCTTCGGGTACGGAACCCTAAAAATTACATCCCACAAGAGATATTGATTGATAACAACTCCGGAATGATTAATAATGTCACTTTGTCTAGACCATAATATGTTTTTTACAACCTTTTATTTACATTCACCTCTCCCAGTGTCTGTAATCAAATCATGTAAGTTAAATTTGAGACATCCTAATGTCTGATTGAGCTGAACATTTGCACACACGTTTGTTTCTTGTGACAACGTTATTTATTAAATATAAAAGCATGTTTTTTTTATATATAGGTATATTAATTTTTTCTCCAATATCGAAATTCTGCAAAGGCTCCAAAATTTAGCTCTAAGAACAATCTCAAACGCACCCTGATTTGTCAGACACAGGGAAATACATGAGCACCTAAAAATACCAACAGTGAAAGAAGAACTATGCAAAAAATGCAAAATGTATAAATAGAGACTGAGCAAGCACAGCAATCTCTTAGCCAAGAAACTTTTAAACAGAGAAGGGGATATAATCCGCTTAAAGAGATGGCAAATCCTGAACTTGGACCACAGACAAGGAAAAATTAAAGTGCTAAACCACACAATGTGATTGTTCAATGGAACACCACAATAATAATCTCTCACGAAGAACCCATCTGATTATGGCTAGAAAGCAGTTCGCAAATAATAAGACAACTAAAAAAAAATACTTTTTTAGAACTAGAATCTTACATGCTTTTAACCAAAGCAATATTTATTATACCATATAAAAACCCATCTTACATCTTTCAAAATTGTAGTTAGCTATCACAAATCTAAGCTGCGTTTTTCGATACGTGCAAATGATATGTCACTGATGTCAATTTCCGCACTTACCCATTTCTTTGACATCTCTTTTGACGTTCGATGGAACTGTTCCTGCAAGTACCTTACATAAACAGGATGTAACGGAAAGATAAAAAAAAATGATTTTCCATACAAACATGGACAGAAGCAGTTTCATAATCGTACCATTACCATACCTAAATAGGATCTCATACCTATTTCATATTTAAACACCTTTGGTAGAGAGAGAGAGTATCCGTTACGAAATGAGATTTGATTACTTCAAGGGTCCAATTCCCAGATCGGATTAAGAGTACTACTTACTAGTAAATTAGATTTTATTAGAAAACCTTTCTTTGAGGTACGTCCGAGGTAGGATTTATTCGTCTAAAAGGCACGAAATGTTTTCATTCTGGTGACTTTTTTGTTCCCAGGTCGAATTGAGAAAAGTCCTTAGAAAATTAATAAATCTAGGTCCCCAACCTCGCGATTATTTAAGTTACACCGAAATTATTTTCATTATTTGGGTAAACCTACAGTTTATCAACCAACCATTATATATAATCCACCTAGCCTTTTCCCAACTATGTTGGGGTCGGCTTCCAGTCTGACCGGATTCAGTAGAGTACCAGTGTTTTACATGGAGCGTCTGCCTATCTGACCTCCACAACCCAGTAACTGGGTAACACGATACCCCTTGGTTAGACTGGTGTCAGATCTCAAGCGTCTGACTACTCGTAACGACTGTCAAAGATCTTCAAATGAAAGCTTGCTGATATTGACGGATGTTTTGCTGATCTATGCAATATGAAATGCTAGCTTGATGATATTGACGGATGTTTTGCTGATCTAAACAATATTGATCGCAAGCATTGAGTACTGCTGAGCATGAAGTTCTTGGTTTTATATGGCAAAGTTTAATAAGGTTTTTCTATCTGGAATCTGTGGTTGCTATAGGATCGCCTATTTAAGCAATTTTCCATTACCCGTGGGTTTATCAGGCGAAATATGAGTGTATATATTTTGGGAAGGTAGAAGTATGTGTGTGTGTGTATGTGTTTGTGTATGCATGCGTGTATTTTCTTCATCTTTTCGTACCGATGAACTCAAATTGTGTCTAAACATTTCTCAAATCATGTATCAACTTTTCTAAATGTTTTGTCTGACCAGTATGTAGCCACCTTGACAGCTCTGTCATTTGGGCATGAGAGGATGAAAAGAAAGAGAACTGGGCGAAAAGTAAAGGGGCATGAAAGGAGCCTCCCCGAGCGGCATTAAACATAACCTTTTGCGATACTAAACGCCCGGCGCACCCTGGACAGCTAGCACCCGGTAAAGCAGGGTCTAGCTGACTAATCCTTCATTACGATGGCTCAAACTCAAAATGTATATTAAATCTCTGGCTAAATCTACGGGACGTACCGTCGTGATGTTCACAAAGTTATCAATCAATATGTATAAAGTACCTACAAACACGACTTGGTCGGTTCTGAAGTTGACCATAAGTCTTGAATTAAACAACAATTTAAATTCCAAATCCTTCATTCATCACAACCAGTCACATAAATGTTTCATTATTCAAAATAAAAAGTATCGCTAAGCTTTTAAACCAAAAGGTCGTTTTTAACTTATTTATTTTCGGTTAAATTCAACGCATTTTCCTAACGTAAAGCTGACTCGAGATTGATAAACAAATGTAATTCGCATCTTGTTGGACGAGAATTTCGTGATGCTTCGGTTTCCTAACAATTTGGATCGCGACAGATTCCTAATCAAATAATAATTTCATCCAGAATTCGCTTTCGGGGCAGAGAAAACTTCGTTTCATTTTTACTTACCTACAACAATTTCGTGAGGCAAGGTGCTCGTGGCTAAATAATAACAGCCGCACGGGTCGATCATCAAGGTTAAGCAACGCTTGACGAGGTCGGTCCGTGGATGGGTGACCATTTCAACATACCGAGTTTCCTCCGTGAGAAAACTCGGTATGTTGAAATAGTCACCCATCACGGAACCATTGAACATTATCTGTAGGTGAACCTACCTTGAAATAAGGAAGTTCCAAGAAACTGACTTCGATAATACCAGCTTTCATTATAAGTTACGACATAAGTTGCAATGTATAAAATGGGATGTGCACAGACTCTACCTAATATTTTCGCGTATTTTTTTCGTGTATATTATCAAATTCTACATCAAAAGATTTTCCTATCCAAATACAACTGACAATGAATTTTATTTAACGATGCTCTGTAGTTTATCAGTTAGGATTCAATTATTTTATTTTTAGTACAGTATCTAACATAGATATACTTCGAATCTAAAAGCCCCGTTAAAAATCTATCCCAAACGCCAACAAACTGGAAAAAGGATTTACAAGCAAACTACCCCAGAAAATGAAAAACGTACTTCAAAGTCAAAAATAAAACTGAAACGTAACCTAATCTTATTTGACGAATCCCGGTACAGGTAGCTCGCGTCCCGTTGCCATGGAAACTGAAAACGGGGTTACCTCCACCAAAAACGGATCTGTGACGCTCCCTCGCCATAACATAAAATATCCAACTTGTTTAGGGTTGGAAATATCGTTTTTTTATCTCTTTTTAAAATCATGGAATTTTCTTCTTAGTGGTGTAGGTGTGTCATTAGCTAAGACACGGCGGCTTATTCGTTTAAAATGAATACTAGCGTTTAATGTAGGCAATGCCGTAATACCCAATCTTTTTCTTTTGCTAAAAACATGTTGGTAAGTACATTATTAAAATAACTTAAAGAAGACATTAACGTAACCAGATACATAAATCTATCTAGATAATGCAAGTCCCTCCATTTGTATTAAAACCAAGCGCGTCACCTTTTCACACATAATTTAAAAACGAATTTAAAAAACATTTTCAATGTCTCGGCCAACTTTTCTCTACAGTCTTTACAGTTCATTATGGCATAAATTATGCATTTTCTAGATTTGAGTGGCTTTCCGGTGTCGATAATGCTAAATGAAAAGTACAAAGTACGATCATGTGTGTGTGAAAATTAGAAAGACGTCCACTGCTGGACATAGGCCTCCCCCAGGCGTCGCCACATTGACCAATCCCGTGCGTCTCGCATCCAGCGCCTTCCCGCAACCTTAACCAGGTCATCAGTCCACCTAGTGTTAGGCCTTCCAGCGTATCGTCTTCCGGTTCGCGGTCGCCATTCCAGAACTTTTCGGCCCCATCGGCCATCCGTTCTGCGAGCAATGTGACCTGCCGACTGACACTTAAATTTGGCAATTCTTCGGGCTATGTCGGTAACTTTGGTTCTCTTACGGATCACGCAAGGAAATTCCGAGCATAGCCCTCTCCATTGCCCTTTGGGTGACTTTGAGCTTTCTGATAAGGCCCATTGTGAGCGATCACGTCTCGGTCCCATAGGTTACACTGGCAACACACACTGGTCATAGACTTTTGTCTTGAGACACTGCGGTAAATTGGACGAGAAGATACCACGCAACTTCCCGAACGCCGCCCAGCCGAGTGGGATTCTACGGTTGACCTCTTTCTCGAAATTGGACCTACCCAACTGGACCGTTTGTCCTAGGTAGACATAATCGTCTACAACTTCGAGTGTAGAGTCTCCGACCTTGATAGGAATTGGTTTTACATGGGCATTCACATGGTGGACACCTTGGTTTTGTCCATGTTCATTTTAAGATCCACTCTTTCGGACTCTACTTGATATGCTAGCCCCTATATGTTCCTACTGTTTGTTTTCTAAAAACTAAAAAAATTGATAATTAAAATCATGTGTTTTTTGGAGATTTTGATTAAAAAAACATGATAAATTAAAAACATTTGATTTTAATCAACCAACCCAAAAACTAGCCCGTAAAATAAAAGGCGATCCGAACCGTTGTTAGTATTAATGTTCGACAAAAGCGCTTAGTGCAAAAACTTTGCTACGTAGCCAACATGTTCTCATTTATTTATTCCAACAGAAACTTTCGACGGGGATGATCGTGTTCGTCAAATAATTTATGGCTGTTAGTGTTAGAATTCGGAACTAAACGCATAGTTAGATATTTATTGTTGTTTTAGATTTATTTGGCCCCAATTTTACGCCACACTTTCGCTAAAAAAATGTGGTGATTATGGTACAAATCTTGTTACTTTAGACTAAATAAGAAGAAAGAAAGAGACAGGAAGCTGATGATAAGTTTCAACAGTTGAAAAAATTAAAGATTTTAGCATATGCAGTGACATAAGAAACGAATATATTTCATACATAGACGAAGAGAGCAATAATTTAAATTAGTTTCAAGACAAATATGAAAAAAAATATGTCACTCAAGGTTTCCTTCAGTTAACTTAATACACATAGGAACTACAAAGTTATTATTATATTTCAACAACTCAACAAAGTAGTTCAGATAAAACTTTATGGCAATAAAAAGTTTGTCTCTGGTAGCATAGTTGCCAGTTGCTTCTGGGTTAACACTTGAAAAATTCTGATTTAAAAAAATAGTCACGTGCGATATGAAGTTGAGTAAAATTGTTGAGTATCATAGTTTTAATGAAGTTAGTAACTAGTTAATATTTTAAGCCCATTTGTATGTGTAGCTGTGTTTCTCTCTACAAGTTATAAGTACTATAAAAGAATAAGTTTTCAGATTGTTCAGTCTGTGTCGCGTTTTATTAGTGTATAGTTGCATTATAAACTAACTAGTTTGTATGTATTTTACGTCTGTTAGCACAATTTGGATATATAGTAATCATGAATTAAGAATATGAATACTAGAGTAGATGAATACATTTGAAAAGAATGTTTGACGAAGACCAGTTAATCAAAAAATAAATAAGGTGTAAGCACATACCAACCTATTATATCTCTCAGTATATGTATTCTGACAAAGCCACAAGCAAATCCTATATTTATATAATTTCGCCTTTTGCGAAAGCTCTCAAGCTTCCAAACCTCAAAGATATTGCGTCTCCCAAATGTTATCATGGCGCTCAGAAGTGCCTGTTTTCCAATAATGTAACTGAACACTAAAAAAGAAAATCGTCCGGAAATAGTCGCGACGGTTGTCAGGACAACGAGCGGAGTTATTACACAAACATTGCAGAAACATTTTTTATATTGTACCTACCTACTCACATTCAAGCCCTTCTGCATTTTTTGTCGCTGTGTGAATATTGTCTGTAACAATGGCGTCAGAATTCCTTCACTTAGGTAAAAATTAACAAGTAAAATATTTAAGAAAAATCTTTTGATTTTCAAACTTTGTCCATTCTACGCAGCCAACTGACCGTTATCATCATAAATTAAACAGAATTAATGACTTTAGGGATAGATTTAGAACCTGGAAAACTTGAACAAAGTTTTTGAATTTCGATTTATTATTGCCATATTTTCACGATTGTTTCAAAGATTTGACTGCTTCTTTCGCGCGTTTTCGTCGTGGCCGACTTTATTGCTCATTTGTTTTTCTTTTGCATTATCAACTGGCACAGGAAACTGCGTTCAGACTACTTTTATTTTGTGGTAGAACAGAGAAATATTTGATCAAAAAATCAAAATCAAAATTTATTTTTTCAATTAGGCCATTTAGCGGCACATTCGAACGACAAAAAAATAATTAAATGTAATAATAGTTGATTCTACCGTCCATTCGGAAATGTAGCTTGTTATGGAGAAGAACGGACAAGAAACTCCACACTTACTCTTTTAAAAAAAAAAAGTGTTTTACATGTATTTGGTTACAATAATCTTGTTGGAAAAATACATATATGTGAGATAGGTAATTAAAAACAGGCGGTGGCAGCTAAGTTATGCCCAATCCCAACTGATGGCGCCCATTCATGAACATGTCACATGGATCGGCACCACTCAGCTCAACCATCATGGAGGGAACCGAATGATCCAACACATGTGCCACCATCAGAGAGACATTAGAGAGAGCATGACACACTCAACTTACAGGGCACACTGAAGTCAACGAACGACACATAGATACAGTAAATGGTAGATTTACAGTTGGTACATAGTACTCACATATGTGCTGTGCAGTTATATAATACTAAAATAACTTGAGTTTATACAACACAAATATATTCATACAGACTTTAGCAGGTGCAACAATACTTCAGAACTTTTCTGCTTATAACTTGTTTTTGTGCCCTAGTGGCTGTGGAACTGAACTAGCGTTGGGCCAAGCATTTTTATTTATCAGCGATGTAATCCCCCAACCTATAATATGGCTGCCTGCATAGTGTGCGTTTTATACAAGTTTTGAATTTCGCCTCATTCAGTTCTAGAATGTGGGGCGGTATTTTATTGTAACATTTTATACAGTACCACATAAAAGATGACGCTACTTTAGCCAGCCTGAAACCTGGTTGAATTAATTGGTCTCTATTTCTAGTAACATACCTATATCTATCGCTGTTTTTACTAAAAAGATGTAAATTCTTTCTAACATACATGATGTTTTCGTAAATATATTGACAAGGTACCGTCATGATTTTAATGTCCTTAAACAGTTCCCTTAAAGAATCGCGCCGGCGAAGATTGTATATCGCTCTGATGGCTCGTTTTTGCAGAACATGAATTTACTGAATGTCTGCAGTAATATACCGTAAGACATTATACTATGAAAGTAACTAAAATAGACCAGCCTCGCGGCATCTACATCAGTAAATTGACGATTTTTTCTAACAGCATAAGCTGCCGAACTTAACCACCCCGCAAGTGATATTAAATGATGACCCCATTGTAACCTTGAATCTAGCATGATCCCCAGGAAAACCGTTTTGTCGACGAATTCTAGCTTCTCGTTGTTTAATATAATGTCACAATCATAACTTTTGACATTCGGCTAGGCTAATTTTACACACTTAGTTTTTTTAGCATTCAAAACTAAATTATTAGCAGTGAACCAATTTAGAACTTGCTGCAATGCATTATTTACGTCGGCAACTTTACTCGTACGACTATTTATATTAAAATCAAAGAAGCGTCATCAGATAATAACACCATGTTTAGTTTGTTTTTTAATAGATGTAAATCGTTAATGTATACTAAAAATAAGGAAGGACCTAAAATTGAGCCCTGGGGTACCCCATTTTCACGTTCAACCCCGACGAATTGACACCGTTTATTTGAACTAATTGCTGTCTATCATTCAAATAGGATTTTACTAAACTTAATGCTGATTGGCCTAGCCCGTAATGCTCAAGTTTCAAAAGCAATGTTTCATGGTCAACGCAATCAAACTCCTTCGACAGATCGCAGAAGATACCTATGGCATCTTGTCCCTCCTCCCACGCATAAAAGTTATGTTTTAATAAGGTGACACCAGCGTCGGTTGTACAACGTCCTTTGGTGAAACCATACTGTTTCTCGTGTAGGATGTTATTCGTATTAAAATCAATGAGCATTTGATTTAGCATTATCTTTTCAAATATCTTGCTGAAAACCGGCAACACGGATACTGGTCTATAATTAATTGTGTCTTTACTGTCCCCTGATTTCAAAAGTGGTATAACCTTACTATGTTTCATTAGATCCGGAAAGACTCCTTGATCTATACACAAACTAAAGCTAAGTACGCCGCTATAGTCTGAGTAATGGAGGTACAAACTTTGATAGACATTCCCCATAGATCTTCGGTCAGTTTTATCTTTATTTGCTTAAAAGCTTTTATTACTGTTATTGGGTTTAAATGTGAAAAGTTAAATTCAGTCGACCAGGCTGAAATGTTAGCGTGTAATAAACCATAAGCGAGCGACGGCGAAGAATTTAAGGGTAGTAGTTTTAATTGGGATGCTGGTAAAGAAATTTACAAATTTTTGAGCAACTTCTTTGTTATCTCTAATAAATTCATGTGTAGTCTCAAGCGTGTAATCAGTATTATTTCTTTTGTTCCTGTTTGTTTCATTGTTTATTTTCCAAACCGTCTTTATTTTATTTTCTGCGAATTTAACCTTATTGCTAATGTATAAAGCCTTAGCCAGTTTACACATGTTTTTAAATATTCTTGAGTAAGTAGCAACATACTTATTAAAAGTTTCAGTGTTAATATAAGGCTTAAGGCCATAAAGTCTTTCCCTACTTTTCCTGATTCCTTTAGTCGCCCAGTCACTGAATAAAAACTTAGAGCATATAGTTTTAGTTTTCTTCTTAAAATTATTACTGAATTCTGTTTGAACAACTGAGAAAACTTTTTGTATAAAATATTACCATCGTTCACTGTTAGGTCCTGATAACTTAACTTACCAATTAAAGTGCTGTTAAATTTATTTAATTTACCGGATGTTACTGGTCTGGATTGAATCTACACTTGTTGTATTGGTATGTTGGACTCAAATGTTACCAGTAGCCCACTATGATCTGAAGGCATACAATTCACAATGGCTTTGTTTAAGCAGTCGCAGCAACAAAAAACATTATCAATACATGTAGCAGTAGTCACAGTTGTTCAGGTTGGTTCCTCAAACACGTGTGACAAATGAAATTATTTGAAGAGATTTAATAGTCTACTGCTATCTGAATTATTTTCTAAAATATTTATATTAAGGTCACCACAGATTATGACTATTGATATATATGATAGTTTTTTACCAGTTGCAAGTTTTGCCAAAACATCTTCCATCACTGACTCAAATATACAGTAGTTTTTATAATTGGGGGGTCTGTAAATGCACACTATAACATGCTTATCCAGCTCAACACAGGACAGTTCAACACTATGTTCAACTGATAGATCTATAATATCTTATCGAGGTTTTGATTTAATACCATTTTAGATTAAATATATATTTCTGTTAAAACAGCTGCCCAAAGTATAATTTTCATATTTAATAAGCATTGTATAATCTTTCAGCCAATGCTCAGTAAAAAAATAATTTGAAACATTGTCTTTTCAAAAAACAGTTCTATTTCCAATTGCTTTGCAGAAAAACCTTGAATGTTTTGATGGAATAATTTTAAAGAATTCTGCTTAGTCCCTTTTTTTTTAAATTAACTATGTGAGTTCAAGAAGGTACCTTCTTGTTGGTGGATGTACTCCTAACTATTTCGCTATTGATACCGTCCCTTGTCCTAAAAACTAGTTTAAATTATAAATATTAATAGCAGAATTGCTAACGTTATTAATGATAATGAAGACCTGTAAATTAGTATTACTACTAATATCAACTACAGTACATGACTTCGACATACTATTTATGTCTGAGTTTAAAGTAAAAGATAATAGCCTCGCTATTTGACATCTTACCCTAATAGGTCGTCCTAATAGTCGACAGGCAATACAGTGTATCTGACACTGTATTGCCTGTCGACTTTAATTTATCAACAAAAATGTTGATGTCAAAGAAAATTAATTGTCACTGTCATGGCTGACAAGGAAATGAACATGTTTATACAGCATGTGTATATAATTATTTTGTCTACTAGACAATTTTTCCAAATATGAAAAAGCACACAATATGATTTTATTACAATTTAATTTTATTAACTTTGTTACACACTCAGTGATGTCATCTTTTTTTACATCCAAACTGTTACCTATAAAGACAGTTAAATTGGTGTCTGATTTATATACATGATATTTCCAACCATCTTTTTTCATCAGATTCAATGCATACGAAAAACATTGTGGTTTTAAAATATTGTTTATACATACCACCGATGTTGATTTCATAATAAATGTCCCCGTAAAATATTAAGGAAAATATTACCACAGAGCACGGACCAACGAATTTTGAATCACGAATCCCATTCAAAGAACCTCAGCAATGGAATTCATAAGCATTATGGCCCCTAATATATTTCGCGTAATATAGCCCGAGCGAGTCAAAGGGCTTATGTGTGTGAAACAGCGCGTTTTAGCTACCGGGTGAGAGAATTATATTAGTATTTGTGCAATATAAATGAAAAGGTTTGCTTTTCCTCTGATTTACATGATTATCATCGGTCTTATAATGTTCCCACTGCTTGGACACAGACATCCTCTCTATCAGAAAGGGAATGGGCCTTAATACACCACGCAGGCCCAGGGCGGGTTGGTGGATGTCACTTGTCTTCGAATTGTTGGTTCTAGGACAAGGCGGTTTCCCCACGATGTTTTCCTTCGCCGTTCTAAGAGCAGTGGTGATGAAATAATTTACACAAAGTAAAGCGCCTGCCTGGGTTCGAACCCACGGCCGGCGACACGGGGCCGTTACCAATGAGCCAGCACTGTTATTTGATTTACTTGAGTATTATTTTGCTGAATTAAAATTATACGTAAACCTAATAAGTCAATGGTGCATGACTGCAGAAATAACTTATGATTGCGACGCCATTTATAAAATTATAATTAACAGGACGATGCCTATCTTTCTCTATTACACGATAGGGTCAACTAAAGTTAAATACCTTATAGGTGTACATAAAGATATGATCTTTGCCTTCACTAACATTAATCCTAGAGGCATTTAACCATAAAATTAACGAATGACGCAAGAAACGTGTTATTGCTAGCATATGCCATAGATCACTACGCCCTAGGCTAGGCGAAAGCACGGAATTAATAAGTACTAACCAATAAAAAAATTCAAATTCCGAACTACACCAATTAATCTTCTACCAGAAACAATGCTACAAATATTAGTCACTTCTTCCTCGCAATGAAGTAAGCGACCATTTTTCTCAGATTTCTTTCATTATTTCAAAGAAACACAATGGAAGTTTCGCAATAAAATAATCCGGAGTTATTTACTCTCTCGGGCATATCTGCTGCATTCGATGCACAATATTGATGCAGGAGTGGTTTCCTACTGAGATTTTCAATTGATACCTGAAGTTTGAATGAAGAAAAGGTGGTTTCAGAAATGTTTTACACTTTGTGGCAGAACAATTAATGCTGGAATTGACTTCAATATATTTATTTAAGGGCATTGTAGCCTTAACCGAGTACGATGAAAGGTAAGTAGCTTGTCAGCTTATTAGAAAGATTATTTTTTGACATTCTTATGGAAACAGTGAAAGAAAACGTTGGGCAAAAATTTGGTCTTGCTATTGTCTGAAAATACCAACACGTTTTCCCCCTGCAGTAGGATTATCATAATCGTAAATAAATACATACTAACAAATAAAATACTAGGTACTGAATAGTACATTACAATAAGTACTTTATCATCGACTACTTTCCATATATCCATAAAACGCCACTGTTTTTCTCAACAAAATAATGCCATCACCATCGGCTAGCATAAAGGATAAAACCAGCTTTTCAATAACCGCAACATATTACATGCACAAAGAGCCGTTAGCTGCAGATCCAATATCGACTTAATAAGCTTCCCTCTTCCGTGGTCCATTATGATTTTTAAAAATAGAATAAAAACGACGACAAATGGCTATTTTTGCTCTAGCCAATCGTATGAAGATTATCTATCGTTGTTAAGGTAAACAATATCATTAAAATGTGGGCAAATTGAGTTAGCCAAACGAAATATGTTTGTAGAAAATATAAGTAATTAAAACTGGAATATCACATGAGTTAAGAATGTGCAAAAACAACACAATCTAAAGCTAGATCAACATTATGATCATAAGCCTTCGGCAGTCCAGTACTGCAAATAGGCTTCTCCAATCGGAGATCATTCGTCTCGATACTAGAAAACTCTCAATTAGTACGGTTCTACGGCTAATATGGCCGGCCTATTGCCACTATACTATACTATTGCCACAGCGTGCTTATTTTGCAATTCACGTAGACAAACAAAAAAGCTATAATGCTTTAGAGTAAATATTCAGAGGAATTTTATCTAAAGAGACGTCAGTTCCTCGCTGCACTACCAAACAGTATCTATCAGTAAAAAACACAATAACCCAAACGCCTATTATGAATGCATAAAAGTAACAGTTCCGATACAGCACAATAATCGCCACATCGGCGAGCACTGACGACACGGTGGCAGGCTGGCAACCAGTCGTGCCGATGGAAGCACTGATTTCAACGGCGACTGAAATTCATTGGAAATAAGATCGGAGCAAATGCAATGTAGTGAAAACGTGCGCTATTGTGGGAGGCGAGGCTTTTACGGCTACACACCCCGCCTTTGCCCTCTCACGTCTCGACTACCCCCTTACCCTAGCTGATCTCCCTCTTTTAGCAGACGGCTCGGCGTTTTACCCTATTGTAACTACACTTACCTACGACTTGCATCGGTTTTCTTAATCATCTTTAATTAACGACACACTATTGTTAACCTCCCCTAACTTAATTTCTATATATTTCTCGTAAATTAAGAAAGGTACTTATGGGACCTATCGATTCATTTGTAGATAAAAATTATGGGTGTAGTAACATTAATATGAATAAGTATTAAAGTGACGACGCTTAAAATAATTTAGTGACCATAAAAGGGACGTAAAGATAGAGCAAATATATTCAGTTTATTACGTCTGAGATGCTGATAAAGTGGCTTCTAAAATATCATGCGAATACATTACAGTTTACGGTAAAGTTCAGTTTATGGACGGACGATTTGACTTTACTGTAGATGTTTCAATAACTGGCATAAATTACTTGTAAATAATAAGAACCGTGCATAAGTACCTGTAGGCTTATTTTCGCAAATTCAAGACGAAATATCATCATAGCGAAATTAAAAACTGGTTAAAATTTCCCCTAGGGTTCTTTAAGGAGTGTTGAAGATAAAAACGTATTAGCTACCCGTGAACAAGAAACTTGATAAAATTATGAATGAGGTAACTAGTTTGCTAATCAACCAACTTTCCTTCCGCAAAGCCAACGACCGCGACCGTGAATACCTACTGGCTTTAGTTACTACAGTTCATGAAGTTCTCCTTAGTTTTGATATAGGGCAAATGCAAAAAAAGGTCATGTTTGCCAAAATATAGGCATGAATGAATCAAAATGTACCGTAAGACACAGGTGACAAGGTTGGTTACTTTTAGGACAAGCGTTAAGTGTGCATCAGTTTTAGCGTCATGCACATCACCAGATGTAAAAGACAAGTGGTGCATACAATATAAACGACCGTTTCCATTTTTTAAAAAGAACACCACTGCAATGCTGTTCCAGAAATACTGGCTGTTATTTTAAATTCAGTTCAAAATAACATAGAGGTGAGCGTAAAGCCGAGAAAACGCTACAACGAAGAAGGTTTTTCTAAAACGTAGGTAAGATAATGTAAAATGAATGAGAAGGATTCAAGCACCGCGCTTGAGGTTGCTAATTGTAATAGATTTCAGCTTCCGGGTTGTGGTATCGGTTAACACAGTGTAAACCAACTGCTTTTATCATAAAACATGGCGACTGGGAGAGCATAACAAAATGTATGAATAATTATCACGTTTCGAGGCAGTAGTAGCATACCACCATTCGCTTTTGGCTTTTAACGTAAGTAAAATTTCCTACAAATAATTTCGTGAAAATATTTTCAGTTTGATAATAGCAGGAAAATAATATATCTACGTTTAACATAATAAAGTTAATATTACAAAGAGGTTTAATTGCTTGTTTGCTTGTAAGAGGTTATCTCTGAAAGTACAGTTCCGGTTACGAAAAACGCTTTTACTGTCAGAAGAAATGCTCATAGCCTGGCTATGAAGTAGCTTACATTATAGCCAGGATTCCGTGCTTTATTAATGACCTGGTCATCATCTTCATCATAACTAGTTCCTAATAACATAAAATACATGTATTGTCATTTGGGCCGGTAATGGTATCACTGAAAGCTATATTTGTGTGCGTTTCAGGAACGTAGATACATTCGGCTCACGCACACAAAGAAAAAGAAGTGGACACACGATATCGCCAGTGTTTTGTTCTAGACGCGGCTTCTATGCATTATTATTTTAAGCATTTTGATATCAAAAATCCAATAGTGACCACAAAATTTCATGAATATGCTAACATTTCATAGTGTATATTTAGGATAATAAACTGCGCATATGACGCCTTCTCATTAGGTGAACGACCGCATTGCACTGTATTTCCAAATAATTGCAACAGTGATAAATCATGCGAGGAATTTTATGTTATCGCTAATCAAGCCAGAAGGTAGATAAGGCATATTCTTACGAAAGATAATTCCCTGTTACATGTAGAATTATTTTAATCCACAAGAGGATCTCAGGTTTTCCCTTGACGAGATTATCTTGTACGTGACGGATATTACATGCCTTTATTAATGACACCATGTATCGCACAGCTAAATAGCACAGTTTAATTGTTGTTCTTAATTGTAATTTAGGTTCAATTTAATGTATTTAAAATGGTTACATAATGTAGGTGGACTTAATGCCACAAAGTATTCGCTTCTAACTAACCTCTAGTTTTAAGGTTAAAAGGTCAGTATTGTAGAGTAGCTGTAGAAAAAAAAAAAAAAGAAGAAAAAATCTTCCAATTACGTTTCTTTGTTTTATTGTGGTATATATTTTCTAAACTTTTTCTAGACGTGACAGTGACATGCGGGTGTAGCCAATGTGGGTAGAACAACAGTTCTGAATGTTGGCATGTACGAGTATATATTTACATTTAACTACGTATTTTACTAAGTAGGTATATATGCAAATATATAAAAAACTGCTCTTTCAAAAAATAACTAAAAACTTAAAGTAAGCATTAATTTTATAAAATCACCATCGACACGTCGAAATTCGAAAATCGCTACTACAGTACGACCGATGAGTCGTGGCCCGTCTGAAGTCAGCGCCAAGTGGTTGCGCAGAACATACTTTACGATCGAAATGGCTGTTTCCTTCACGTCACGAGTGTACATGCGCGAAAGTACGCAAAATTCAGACGGGCCACGACTCATTGGTCGTACTCTACTTCTTCTTACCTGCACACTTTCCGCTGGTCTCTCAACAATAATTGACTGTATAACTAGTTCATTAATGAACTCAACACTGGAAAATCTGTTTGGCGTTCAAAGACAGTCATTTTCCGAGCGGTTGGGTTCCTATAGTTACTTAATAAAGTTATTGTAAGTCTGTGCCGACATTGGTATTGAAGATAAGGTTATATTCAAACTAGTTTATGTAAGAATGTTGTGGCTGATACTTCATTAGCGACTCATGTTTTGCTATGTAAATTTGATGTGAACTTAAAAAAAAACTAAAAAATATACATAAACTGGCGGCTTTTTTCTGTGTCATTCAGAACAAACATAGTGAGAAGACTAAAAAGAACAAAACCGTTCGAGTTTGTGTTTAGTGTTAGTGAATGCGAATAGTGTAACGTACAAAAATGCTACCAAACAAACACAAGAACGAAGTGTATTCGCCTTAATAGAGACAATAAGAAAAGTGCTATTGGACACATTCTTAGTAAAGACAATGTAATAGTTTAGGTTATAATTTAATTACTTATTAGTCTATTTATAAAGCTAGATTGTAATAAAATTGGGGTCCATCATATTGATGAAACCTAGGAGGAAGGAAAAACAAAATTCATAAACTACAAAGATGGCCATCCACTACGATCCGAAACTGATCATAATTATTTCAGCCGAAAGATGTCCACTGCTGAACACAGGAATCCCGTAAGTGCCACCACATCGAGTAGTCCGTCTGATTCTTAAAAAGATATTGAATAAATTTTGAAAGAAAAAAAATAGAAAGCTATTTAATTTGAGACATTTTTGAAACGTGATAATTAAGTTCTAAAGCTCCATAATGAAATAATAATAAATCAAAAGAGACAGAATAAACGAAAATGTTTGGTTTAATAATTCAAATTGTGTACCCCATTTACCACAGAAACAACATTCATTAAAACATTTGAATAATGAAACCATTAATTAAGAACGTAATAATGCAGTTCTCGGGTTTTAACGCAAGAAAATAAACTTGACTGAACTAAAATACGGGTCTACTACTTTTGGGAACTTTCGATTTAATTTGCTGAAGTTTTGTGTTTGGCGTAAATTTTGTGGTCGGCGACCTTTCAACTATGTTACCGGTACTTTAGCAGGCTGCACAATGCAAAGAGCAGACAATATGGAAACTACAAAAGGTCAATTTCACTATACACATACAGCCAGCCCGCACTCTCCCAAAATGGGAGGTTCCAAAGAGGTTATAGAGTAAGCAAACTGTTTGATCAGGTACGGTAAGGCTCGCTTTTGCCGTCGTCAAATTGGGTCATTGTTTTGGCCGGCAGTGTAATGTGAGTCCTTTGCATGTGTGGTGAAATTTGACGTTTAGTTTTGGATAACATACACTTTCTGGACGATTTATTTGGTGTTTGCTGATCTTCCACCACAGCTAATGTCTGGAAATAAAGTTCTCAGGAGTGTTACCTTATATGAGAAGATTTTTCACATGGTTTTTCTGTACGTACGTTGTTTTGCAGACCCAGCAACTATATTAACACGGCACATATCCTGGGAGCAACATTTTCCTTCTACAAAACACAGTCCATAGATTCAATGTTTGCTAGAAGTTCTATGCAAACACAACTCTCGCCTCTCGCTTTTTGGCGTAATATTTTCCTGTGTGCAATCTGTGTAAATTGAATGTTTACTCGGCAAATAATACAATATGCTTTTACTGTGTCTATTACGAATTGGCACAAAATGAGTGAAGCCTATGCCGAGCAGAGATGATAATGTCTAGAACGAATATTCGAGTATTATTTTTGGTGAGATATCCCAAAACCCATGAAACTACTACAAGTGTGTGACCCGCACACTGCACAGGAGATACGAGAAATAAGTAAAAAGAAAAAAATTAACATTAATAAAAAAACCCCGTGCGAGACCAAAAAGGCTCCACCTCCAATCTCAGCATGTGCAGCAATTTCCAAAAAGAAAATAATGAAAATACGATAAATAGAAATGGGATACCAAATTCGTCAGTACGCAGTAACATAATAGTTTTAGTCGTCGAATTCCAAATAAAATTGACCTTTCGAAACCTTTTTCCAGCTGAAATAACCTTTCATATCGAATTTCTTTACGAGTATTGTGAAGATATTTGGTATGCAAGGTAAGTTTTATTTAGGTCAACACTGGATGACCCAATAGCAGAGATTTTTAATATCCTGCATTCCAGTGGTTGCGAGCGTGACTCCTGAAGAAACCGAGGATCTTCTGATCCTGGGTTCATGTTCAATTCCCAGGTTGCCTTGTTATTAGTTTTTTATATTAGAAATTTCTTAGAACCAGCCTTAGGAATAGTTTTCCAACCCTCATCAGTTTAAACAAATAATAAGTAAGTATAGTGTTTTTCTTTAATAAAAAATATAATTTCGAGTCCAATGAACTCCTTGACGGTACATTTAAGGTACTAATTATTAGTGTAACATGCTGCAGTTTCTTCTAGTTCCCGTTACAGTGTCGTCGGATTTATATTTTAGCACCTTGGTCACAGCGTGTTCACTTCGTTAGTAGTCAGCCTGTTAGATACTTACCCGGCGGAATATTACGGCAAACTTGCAATATATTGTACTTCGTATATAAACTAAATAAACGTGGCGTATGAACGAAATGATAAACTAAAAGACAGTAAAGAAATTTCGAGTTCACATCATGTCCATTTAAGTAAGAGTCGTTTTATGAGAACTGCTTTCAACAAGATTCATGTCTGAACTGGACCTCATTTCGCAGAACTCATTTGAATGCAAAATGCGATCTCTACATTACGCGTATTACGTACATATGTCCGTAAGGAGGTGCTCCACATATTTCAGTTCCCGCTGGATTTATTCCCCGGACTAGCTGAACGAAATTTGTTCCAAAATAAGTCAGTTTAGAACAAAAATAAACTTTAACAATTACCGTTTTATTATAACCCACGCACTTATCCGTATTAAAAATTACAACCCAAAACGAAACCTTCGTCATATTTATTTTGAACTCCAAATAGACATTAAGAGTCCATTAATTTAATGGTTCCAAAGTTAATAAAATTCGCGTCTTCGTTCGGTTAAATGTGCACATAAAACATCAGAAAAACAAGCGGGTGCGAAATAACGGCCTCAAAATAAAACATGGTACATTTGTTACGTTAATAAGCATCCCGCCAGTATAAAGGATGTACTAAATACCGTGAATTTACACGAAAAGTATTAGCAGACCGACGATAATTGATCTCTAGGGACGCTAATAATAAAGTTGTGGTCGAGACGGCCGGTGAATTGAAACGACAAATATCGATAAATATGGCGAACAAGTCGTGTCGTTGGTGATCTGTCAAGTCGACAGGTGAAGGACCGATCCGTTATGACCACACATAACAATGGGGCATTATGATGACAAGTCAACGCGTTCAGACGGAGCAAAAAAAACAGAAAATAATCAACTTCGACACGTATATAGAACAATATTTAACCACAGCTTAAAACAACGTGTTTCAAATCAGTTCGTGCATCTACGACATTTCACCGAAAACATCAAAGACGAAAATGCTTATTTAGACACAAAGCTTTGATAATGATATTATTATTTAGGAAACAAATACATTTTATTTTAATGACAGGCTTTTTCCTCAAAATCTGAATAGGTACGTATTCATTACCGTACAAATAAGGGCTGGTCGACCTGCGGCCAAGTACGTGACAATTTTATATAAAAACTTAATACTAGTGAAATCTGGTAATTACGCGCTTTTAGTCCCACCGCCACCGCCGACTAGGAAGCGACTATTTTTTCTAAAGTCATCGTTGATAGTTTCTCGTTTGGCCACAATCACACCTGATGGTAAGCTATGGTGTGGCCGATGATGAAGCAAGTTTGCCTAAAAGTTATTTAGCTCTATTTTATTGCACAATAGATTTATGTCCCGTACAAGTTAAAGAGAAAACTGAGATTAATTGTCAAATTGTCGCGAAGAAAAATACTCACTGAGCCGACGCTCGCTTGGCAGGCAGTACTCTAGCTACTCGTTACCCACCTACTTGTACCTAGTTGCTAGCTCTGTTGCGCTAACCATCAGGAGTGAGACAGTTGCCTTGGAGCGATGGAAACTCTATTTAGCAAGCCTAATGAAAATCGGGCATTCGTGAATATGCCAAATATTCCTTTGTAGGGTCTTTTTAATTCCTACGCCCACTGTCACATTGAAAAGGAAATATATTTTGTTCTAGCGATTTGAGCAGGACTTATGTTCTTGACCTGATTTGTTGACTTATGTTTTTAGTACGTGAATATTTATTTAATAACATAAATGCTTTCAACATCGTATAAACTTTTTGATTCGTAAATTGCTTCGCTACCAATTACACATATTGGTGGATAAGCAATATACGAATCAAAAAGTTCTCACATTCGTTTTTTTTCTTATTTGCTGTACTTTATCATCTTTTTTAAAGGAGATATAGTAGTTAATGCAACGGTCATATAATAGAGGTTATTAAAACACGAGTGTGATAATAGTATCACACGAGTGTTTTAGTACCTAATATGCCGTTGCGTATACTATTTTATCTTCACTCATACAGGGACAAAATCGGAAACGGTTTTTTTTTTATACAATATACCAATGAGCCCATACGCGTCAATAAATTAAAAATATAAAGTGTGCTATAAACATTAAAAAGTTATTTTACGATGCAGTTGTTTGAAAATCGAAGGAAAATTAAAAAACTACGTGTTAATACAATATATTTTGAATTCATATTTGGAACATTACGTTGTGAGTGTAGATAAAAGTCATTATGGGTTGTACCGATTGTTTTTTCGTTCGTTTGTGAGGTTTATGATAATCTTACTACATAATGAATCTTATAAGCTATTTGAGACTTGAATTCAGCTGATAGGAAAAGTCTCAAATAATGCTAAAACAGCACCCCTTTCATCTTCGTTTTAACACAACCACATAAACATAAAACACACAAACGTTTTCCTTTTTATTTCTTTCCACTCTCACACCCAGATGGATAGCGATAGACATCTAAATCGATTGTGTGGCTCTCGGAATTAGTTTACACACGCGTGCGGGACTTTATTTATTTTGCTACTGATATACAGCGGCACATTGAAGGCTGACGTGACAGCTCGACTTATTGCACGCTCGACAAGCTCCGTTTTATGGCCGTGAAAAACGAGCTATATACATATATCGGCTGAATGATAGCGTACAGGTGCCAAATAGATGGTATTGAGGTGTTTTTGGATCGCATTGTTTGAGATCGGGGCAATTTTTAGGCTTGTAATTCGTGACACGTCTTGTCTGGCGTCTGATTGAAGGTATAAGGCAATCAATATATGTCCTACAATAGCTCTTTTGTGTCGTGTTACTGGCCTGTTTTCAACATGTTAAGATGGATGTTTTCCGACCCTTATGCATATATTTAAATGACCGCAATTATTTCAAAAACCAATTTCCGATGATTTTTCTCAAACGTGGTTTTTTGATCATACATTACATCTTAGTTTTAGGCATACGTTTTACTTAAGTTAATTAAGAAGCTACTAATGAGTAAACTGTCACTGATAGCCAGCGGCATATTTAAGGCTAACGTGACAGCTCGACTCATTGCTCGCTCGAAATTGTGTTTTATGGCCGTGAAAAAACAGCGGTATACATATAAGTATATCGTCTGAATTATAGCATACAGGTGCCAAATCTATGGTATTGGATGTTTGGAATTGAGGAAATTTTAAAGTGGGTCTTGCAATTCGGGACAAGTCTTGTCTCGTGTCTGATTGATGGTATTAGGTGGGATAAGGCTGTCAATCAGTAGATACTCAATGGCGTAACCGGGTGTTATTGGCCTCTGCGTTATAATAGGTATTTTGTGTCGTGTGTTTTGTGGCTTGTTATGAACTGACTTAAAAAATAAGCTTTTCTAATTGGGCTAGTGTCTGTTTGACTGCAATTTTCACAAAAACTGCTAAACCGATTTTCATTTTTTATGAGTAATGTTATCTTGATCTTGCCTGAATGTAAGCCTAGCTTGCCCAAAGTTTTTACTAAAGTTAAGTATGTCCATACTTATCTAACTCAACTTCAATCCTAGCTTGTAAAATCTACCTGTTCCAAAACATTTACCTATTAATATAAATACAAATTGCTTGATTTAACAGCATAATATCCCCGATCCTACACCGCGTATTAAATTGAAATTCCTTACTTCCTTCCGTGAATATCTTAGTTAATAAACGTGTACGTAATATCAAAGAACTGCTTTGACGTGTCGTATGTTCATATATGACAATATAAAGGATGTTCATATATTATAGAGGTTTGTATTATTAAATTGTAATCTAGGTCAAACTTCGAGGTCGGGCAATGCTAATGTAGTGATATTAATACCACTATAAAATGCTCTACGACAGTTTGGCACGCCTTGTACTTAATAGTCCCTTTGATCTCCTAGATTGATAAATCACGTAATTACATATTAGTTCATCAGTGTCTATATTGTTTAATGTTCGTACATAAGTATTTTGGGGAATACTGGATTTAAGCTACTTAACGTAATTGGGTAGGAATTGTCTAAAGAGATTGACAAAATTTTCATTAAGCTTAATTCAATTAATGAATTTTCATTTACTTAGATTGAAAGATGGATGAAAAGACATTGCATGTAGCAGAGATAAGAATATTGAGATGCATTTGCGGAGTGACGAGAACGGATAAAGTGAGAAAAGAATATATTGGAGGAAGTATGAAAGTGGCGGCAGTGACGAAAACGTTGAAAGGTAACCGTCTGTCCTGGTATGGTCATATGATGAGCAGGGATGAAACGCATGTTGCTAAAAGGGTTATGAATATAAATGTGGATGGATGGAGAGGGAGGGGACGGACAAATAAACTGTGTTAGGAGAGAGATGGAGAGGGAGGGGACAGCCAAAGAAAAGATGGATGGACTGTGTGAGAAGTGATATGAAAGAAAAGAGAGTCAGTGATAGTGTGACGAGGGACAGGACGGTATGGAAGAAGAAAACGTGTTGCACCTACCCCAAGTAACATGGGACATGGCCAGGAAGATGATGATGGGTGACCCAGCTCTTATTGTAAAGGTTAAGGAAGAATAAAAGCTGACCCCAACAAAGTTGTAGAAAGGCTAGGCAGACATAGTAGGCATCAAATTATAACATTTTGCACTATTTCAGAAATATAAACTTGCCGCACGTGTTACCCTTTACGTCTCTCAAAATTATAATTAACAATTTCTCATTTTCGTTAATTAAACACTTGAAACTTTGTACAACGATCTTTTAGGCAGACACCTTCTTGGAAACTTGACAGTACCTAATTAATAACTTAATATAAAATGTTAAGACTTAATTAAAAAAGAGTTATACTGCAGTAGAATCATTAAAGAGAAATATATGCCTAGCAACAACATTGAGCATTTATTGCGTCAATAGCATCATTGTTTCAGCCGAAAGATGATGATGTTCAGTCCACTGCTTAAATTCAGGTTAAATAAACTTCTCAATTAAATAGATACCTATAGTGCGCGGCACGTAAGTTAAACAAAAATCTACTAAAGTTTTATTGAAATTAAACGAGATTTAAACCGACGTTTCTTCTTTTTAGACGACCAAACCTTAGGCAATTTGTATATTGTGAACGGTTAGGTCATTTATACGGGATTCATTTCGGTTTAAATCGTTTAATTTCAATAAAACGTTAGTACATTTTTGTTAAACTTACGTGCCCCGCACAATACTTCATTCGGTAGAGTATGAGACTGTATATTAGATACTTAGGTAAGTAAGACAATACATGTAACCGTAGATAACCAATTTATAAAATAAAACTACGAAATAAATTAGATAGTTCTCTAATCCCCGGAGGAAAATGACGACATAAGAGAAACTTAATAGATACTAACATCTGTTTGAAAACTCTATTATATATTCCTATTAAAACGTTTGCAATACGTGGTTCCTCCCAGCACTCAATATACAAAGAATGTTACTAAGAAGCTTTGGGACACACTAACTGAAAAGATGCATCGAGTTAATGGAATATCTAAACCGATAAGTTTTCCTCACCTTTTCATAAAATAAAATGGTTCAGTCACATAGAACGTTGCACTGTGTGGGGGTTTTTAAGTCGCTTTTAAATGTAAATTGTTCAGGATTTGTTAAGTTAAAAGTTAGATTCATAAAAGTTGAGTTTTAAGAAGTCTCATCTTAAAAGGACTAAAAATATAGCAAATGCAATTAAAAGGACAATGGAGAGGGCAATACTCGGCATTTGCATGAGAACCAGGGTTACCGACATAGCCCGAAGTATTGCCAAACTTAACTAGCAGTGGGCAGGAAACATTGCTCGCAGAACAGATGGTTGATGGGCTGAAAAGTTCTGGTGTGGCGACCGCGTACCGGAAGTCGTAGCGTTGGAAGGCCTCTAGGTGGAGCGATGACCTGGTCAAGGCAACGGGAGTCCGGTGGAAGCGAGAAGGACGGGACCGATCAGTCTATCAGGCCTATTGTCCAGCAGCGGATATTGCCCGCATACAATAAAACAAATATTATACTTGATGAAGCATACTATAATGCCCGTATACTCCGAGAAGTTAGGCAGAAGAGTAGTTAATGTTTAAGCCAAATGTAATTGGGAGCGAGCCCTTTGGCATAGAGCGCAACTCCAGGCCCCGAGCTACAACTGAGAAAATCCAGAGTGAAATAAATTTATTAATTTAAGTTAGTAGGTGGCAACATTGCTTCTATTTCCCTGGTAGTGGAAGCACATCTGTTGTTACATTCTTCATTTCGAATCAGACAAGAAAAGACAGCTATTCGCAGAAATCCTTAGAAAAAGTTTTTTTTTTTTATCTAATATAGGCTCGCGCTTGACCACTATCTCACCTGATAGTAAGCGATGATGTGGTCGATGGTGGAGCACGCTTGCCTAGAAGTAACCTATTCACTCTTGACTTAAAGACCCCTAGATTGTAGCTATAAATGCCTACCTATAAATTAACCACAGCAATACCAAAAATATAATATCTTAATCCTAAACGACGACACTCCAAGAATAACACAAGAAAGCACCCTAGGTCTTAGAATAGCACCATAAAGGGCAGCACAATCTCCCTTAATACCACAACTAACAAAAGTTTGCATGTCATGTCGTACTCGTACTGTAATAAACACGAAAGCTTACTTAAATTAACTTTTAACTTTACCCACAAACCGACCCTATATGGCATGGCGCGTTAAGAAACATTGCAAGCCTAATGCATTCTTAGAAACGGCAAAACACTCATGTTTTGTAGTTTCTCTGTACTCAAAATCGTCGTGTGGTTTTACCAGCATAGTGTAAATGCATACTAATATTACAAATACGAAAGTAATTCTGACTATTTGTTTGTTAACTTTCCAGACCTTGATGGCTGAACGGGTTCGTAATAACACGGTAGGACCATGACCAGGATTATTATCTCGGTTGTATGTTCCCCTGGGATAATACCAAAAAACAGTTATCACTCGGGCGAAGTTGCGGATAGAAGCTTGTCGATACTAATTATAAATGCGAAAATAACTTTTCACGCCTTGACGACTGAACAAATTTGTATTAAACTTGGTACACCGATGGAGGACAAACTAGATTAGGACATAAAATTACAGATTTTTGAGACCGGCAGTGTGTAGGGAACAGGGTCTTCTTCTTTTTAGCGTGTCGATGGCAAATTTTAAAAAACAAAAATTGTGTTTAGCCCAGAATTCAGCCACGGCAACACCATTCGGTGACGCAGTCATAAGGTCCTCGCAAGTACAGGTGACAGGACATGTTGCGAACTCCGAGAGGTGAACCATGGTCTGTGGAGAGATGCTGTACAAGCACTGAAGACTTGTGCCATCAGAGAACCCTCACCTGTGGAGGTTGTCCTTGCTGCGGCCCACCCGAGTGCGTCGTCTATTTAGAGTTTTCCAGGTCGACTACGGTAGAGAGTGCTCAGGGGTAGGCTCTCCGATGGCCCGATGAAATTGTAAAGAGACATGAGTGTCTCTCGCTAAAGGTCGCATCTCGCCGAAGAGGACTTGCCATCATATAGGCCTACGCAGCTTCCAGTTTTTAGGCGCTGGGGCACTGAGCTGTAATTGTATTGTATTATATTGTGTTCCCTTTGGATAATTAAACACTATTAACGCGAGCAAAGACGCAGGCAGAAGCTAGTGAGCCAAAACATCTTCAGACGAAACCCTAGCTATATAATATGGCTTTCGACGCCATTATGGAACTAACTAATTGCAGTTACTCGGTTTTAGCAAGTTCAGTAGTTCGCGATGTTTAACGAAAGTACAAGTGTACGAACTTTCCAACTAATATGCGTCGCATAAAAGTTTATTAAACGTTAATAAAGTGTTAAGTTACTTGTAAGGCATTAAGTTAAATGTGTGGAGAACGTGCTAAAGTATTTTTGGTTTTGTAATTAAACTACAAATTGTGTTAGGATTTATTCGCAAATTGTTGGTAGGCGGGCCTTTAAAATATCCATATATTTCGTGACGATTCGAACGTGATGTAAATCCACATAGGCCAATGTATTCACAATTTAAAAGACATTTTAATTATTCGTATTCCTCTCTTTAGGACAAAATTGTTACATCGGTTTATTTGATGTTTATTTTCGCATCCGACGTTCAGAATAAATAAAGCATTCCCCCAGCTGACGTAAACCTCTTAAATCTACCAATTGTAATTACTGGGCCACAATCCCATTTTATCTAGGTCGTCGAATCTTCTTCGTCGTCTTTCGAATATATCCGACCCTCTTCATTCGCATCAAACATTTCAGGATAATTTTTGCAAGGAAACACACTTTCCCACTTATGTGAATTTTCGGTTGAGAATGTTTCGCCATCTCACTCTAAGTGGTTGTACAGAACTGAACTACACTTCGATATTGGATGAAGAAATAAAATTGTATTGGACACTTGAGGTTGGTAGAGTAAGTTTAAAGTTTAGAAGTAGTTTGATATGAGCGAAGTTTTATATGGGTTTGATTTTTTGCTTGCCAGTGTCATTTACAAGAGGAGCTTGTGGCTAAGTATAAGTGCCGCACGGGTCCATCATTTAGGTTAAGAAACGTTGATCGAGGTCAGTCCGTGGATGGGTGACCATACGGCACTTACCAAGACTTCTCCCGTGCCTCAGAAAGCACGTTAAGCGATTACTGTCATGTGAAGATCTTTGATAATCGTTACGAACCAGAACCCATAGTTTTGGGTTCTGCTTCGTAACGATGGCACCAATCTTGCCGAGAGGTATCTTGATACCCAGTTACTGGGTTGAGGAAGTCAGAAAAGCAGTCGACCCATTTAAAATACTAACATGCAGTCCGTTTCCTCTGGTTTAATTCAAGCTTCAAGCTTTTTGCCTCGCCTTTATGTCAATGTTCTACATCTGACGGTGAATATGTACAATCTGCACATCATATCTTATGGGAGTGTATTCTTTCGCAGAATGAACGCAATATTATGTTGGATAATATACAGGCTGCATCCAGAGTTATTTACTATAGTGACCTTGAAGAAACTAGAACAAATTTCCGTGCATTCAAGCGTTTTTTATTGGAATCAAATAATAGAACAGCTTACAATGTTAGGACCCATTAATATTACTGGTATTTTTTATCCGTGGTGCTAGGAAACTGGGCTTATCCCAGTTGTAAACGACTCTTTGTGCCTATTGGCCTTGTTTGTTCTGTTTCCTGCTTGATATAGAGGGAAGTGGTTTTTTTTTCCTACTACGCCGTTATTCTTTTCTGATTACTTTCGTTTGATGGTTGATTCTGGCTTTCAGGAGTTGCAGTGGTTTGGGAATAGTGCCGTGGGATGTTGGTTTAATTGGAAGCAGACCCCAACATAGTTAGGAAAAGGCTAGGCAGTTTGAGTGTCATTTACAAGTCGGGTTTGCAACAGTGTCCGATATGTTATGCGCGCACCGAGGCGCGGCGCGTCATTAAATATACACGCCACTTGCACCTAGGCACTAGATGATAAATATTGCTCATATGTTGCCACGTCACCGGCTGCTACTAAGTATCACGCAAACATTTTCAATATATGCTGCTGGAAAATTTTTAGCTCTATTTTTGCCCCATTTTTAGTTAAAACTGGCTGTTGCTCGCGACTTCGTCCGCGTCAAACTCGTAATTTTTTATTATAAAATGACGTTTTCTAAAACCTAGCTAGATCAATTTATCGCCCCCGAAACCCCGTGCATACTAAATTTCATGAAAATCGTTGGAGCCGTTTCCGAGATTCAGATTATATATATACGAGTATATACATATTTATACAAGAATTGCTCGTTTAAAGGTATTAGATAACACAACATCACGATTGTATTACCCTAAGGTTAAGCAGAGGTGCACCTTTATAGCACACACACACATTTGTCCGGTCATATTCATCATTATTATTAGCCTTTTAATGTTCCCACTGCTGGCACACAGGCCTCCTCTCTGTGAGAGAGGGAATGGCTCTTAATCCACCACGTGATCTCAGTGTAGGTTGCTTGATGTCAGAAGTCTTCGATTTTTTGGTTCTAGGACATACCGGTTTCCTCACAATGTTTTCATTCACCGTTTTTCCTATTTTCAGTCATATCTATGTCCCAGTCCATAGAATGCGAGAGTCTATTGCCATCGACCAGACACAAATCCAGACTCTGGACTGCTACAAAACTCCTGATAGAAAAACCTGATAATATTTTGCTTGACCCGGTAATCGAAACCACAACTACATGCTTAGCTGTAGCGTTTGTGATTTCTAGACCAACGAGGCAGTATATTATTTTTGCGCAATTTTTTTTTTGATTTCTCGAGTTATGTGAGATTTTCCCGCAAACCAACGCGACGATTTTATTAATTTGACATAACAAACCACTATGAAAACGGAATTCGGTCGGTCTGTCCCAAAAATATCTGCGGTACTTTTTGATATTTGCATGACAGCGGTTTTCACTTAACCGGTCACTTTCGTCCTAAACCCTGACTAGGTAAACCACATTTATCACATCAAAATATGACTGACCTTTGACATGAAGCCTGCAAATGAATGGGACGGTGGTTGTCAAAGGTTTATAGGAAGGGACTCAAAAAATCACACATCAATCCCTTAAAAGGGTTCACCCATCAAAATGCTTTTAGGCACCTAGATATTTTATGTATTATGTAACTATAACCAGTCAAACCCTGTGGTCATACCTACTTTGGCGATCGTAGGGTACATTAATATGTCCGGCTTACGTCTAGTTGTTAAATTTTAATAGATAACATGAGAAAGGTTCCAACAAGTTGAATAGCGAGTTAATCTACTTGTAAAGCTCAGTCTTTTCAACTTATAGGTACTCAAAGAAACAAAGTATTTAGCCTGAGGTTCTTTGAAACAAAAATAAGTTACTTAGTGATACGTATCGTTGACCACTCAACCATTAATACTTCAAAAAAAAATTGCGATAAGAGTTTTTAACTTATAAAACAATTTACAACTCCGAACCATTAAGCCGACGTCACATTTTTATTTTTTCAAATTCAAACAGCAGATATAAAAACTCATTATGATTCCTGAATTAAGAAAAGTCGAGATATAATCATGAAAATTAAATTTTTCGAAATCAAAGTTTTATTGCGTACGAATTTCAAATATCGCTGTCTTACGTTTAAGATTAATTCATAAAGTCGGCCTTACACAAACGGGCACAATTGCTAAACTTTTTGACAAGTAAAGCGCTTGAAATTAACGTTGTGCTAAGTTTCGGCAAAGTTCGTGCGAATTGTTTGTGAATTTGAGATCCGTATGAGATATTGCCTTGGCGACAAAAAAAAACGAACACATTTGAATTTAGAATTGGGTTTTGCCATTACACCCGTGATTGTCGTCTCGTTGCGTTCGGTTACCGCTTTTTTGTTCTTGTATTCCAATGAGAAATGACCTTGTCAGCGGGTACGAAGCCGGTCATCCGTAACAATTTATAAAACCGTGTTTTATATAACCACGACTGCCCAATCTCTCGGAATAAATTTTGAATCAGTATCATAAAATTTGTAAAGTTAAAGGGAGTCGTGTTGTTCTAATGGCGATCGATTTTATTTCTCTGTTTTATGGCATCTAAGTTTTATTGCCAGTACAGTTAAGATAGTTTTATTTGTTTTTGTAAGCTGAATAATAAATAGAATCAAGGTGAACCGAACAAAACTCTGACATTAGGAATACCATTACACTTATAAGATTCGCATACTTAGTAAATGCTTGAGATGCAATTCACATCGCTTAGATACTCGTATAAAAGTAGATATTCAAATTAAATATATTTAAAATGTAGATACCTACCTAAGACATTATTCTTGCAAGAAACTAAATAGACTAACTGCGAACATTGTAAACTTGTGAATCATAATAATTAAACTGTCAACAAAAGCTTCAGATAGGATAAGAAATTTATTCTGGAAGCGATAACATCAATTAATTTTGTCTAACGACAACTACAACTCTTGAATGCCAAGAACCTGATTACCACAAATGCAACTGGTAAGAGAAATACCATAAATGGCAAAATATTTTTATGGCATAGTGTAATATGCCATAAAGATATAACTCGAAAAACGCCGGAACCAGGTAAAGTCACCTATGCAAGTTTAACACACGTATCTTCAACAGCAGATTGGGAACTCAATCAGTATTATAGGCCTCGGATCCATTGTCATCGCGACAGACCAAGGTGATGCCATCGGGACAAACTTGACGCCTACAGGCAGGATTGGCCCACACCAGCTCAAAATAGAAGATTGAAAAGAACAAAGATAGACATGCGCCATTCAATAGGGCAGAAGATAATTCACAGTCTAACTTTCAATCACACTCAGTAAATAAAGTGGAAGTAGATACTCTTAAAGAGAACGGAAAAGGATCAATTAACAACAGTTTCTAAAGTAATTTAACGAAGGGTATCACTCATTTATCAACTTGCCACCAGTAACTTTTGACCCCAACTTTTGGTTTCTACATTATCACGATAATTAGCAATCGTAACAACTAATAATGAATATACATTCACAGGAATGTTTGCCAAAGGAGAGAAACGTCGTTGTGGAAGACTTAGCCGAAAATATAAAGATCAGTTGGACTGGTTCGTAAAAGATTGGTCTATTGACCAGCAAACAGCCATGTGAAATGTAAAAAGGAATTTGTTCAGCCATTGGCCAGCAAAGGTTCTTTACAGTGGCAAAGGCTCATAAAATAGTATATAATAACAACTACACGATATTATATGTCTTTACAAAGATAATAATAAAAAGAAATGTGTATCCTTCAAGATCTTAAAGGCGCATAAAATTATACGCCCGACAGACAGTCAACTTTAAATGTTTTGTTTGTACAAAAACAAAATGTCAGCCGTCTCGAAATAAATTACAGACTAAAGATAATAAGGAAAACATCGTATAGAAACGGATATTGCTCGATTAAATTATTAAGAAAATAAAAGGGACGCTTTAACGTGTTTCTCTGCGTTGACATCTGACATTTAGAAATATCTCTGTCTTTGTTAACAGGGAGAGTTATTATAAACAGTGTCTTGGAAATTGGGACGTCAACAATGTCTCAAGTTAATATCTTGGCAGCATCAACACCTCATTAAATTGTTATAAAACGATATAATTGGAATCACAAAGAAAGATCTGAAAAATCTAAATCCGGCTTTCATTCATGTTATATTGTCATTTTTATCACCGAACTTTTTCGATTGGACGCTTTCGTGTATAATTTCGGATTCACATTAAAAGGAGGCATTTCATGAATTAGTACTTCAATGACCATTTTGATTTAAAATCAAACCTAAAATTTTATCGTTGTCGATAAGGAGCCTCATCCAGATTCCTATATGTCCTTATCTGCGGTCCCCTTTTAAATGACCCACTGGCAATGACCTATAAACGCCGTAAGCTAATGACCAGAGGAGGCGTCCATAAAATATGATCCACATACGAGAAAATGTTCACGTTAAAGCGACCGACTACATAACGCAAGCTGTTATCGGAACCGTGTCCGCATGTAGGATAATGAACGGGCAGTTTTATACGGCACATGCACAATAGCATTTAAATTTAATTCTCTCAATAGAATTAATTCAGAACGTTGCTGCCAAGAAAACTGTACGGGTAACAGAATCAATTGTTATATCTCTCACAGTCGAGTTAGTAGATTGCACTGCAGAGGTTCTTGTTACGTTTAAAGGAAAAATAACGTTCAAATACTGGCTTAAAATATACGAATAATAAACGAGTTAATAAATTAAGGCGTCGACGACGCAGCGCGTCCGCTTGCATACGTTTTTAAAATATAAAGAACCTAATCCCTGTCGCCACATAAGATATGATAAACATATAGCGACGATGCAATTTCTCGCACGCTACCCGTTTAATATTTTTTGTAGAACGACCTTAGGACCCTGGCCTTTTTCCAGCACAAGCGACCAACTGGCACAGAAACTCCTGCATTATAAACGTTTAGTAACGTATGAGATGAAAACGACGTATTTTTACACAAGAAAAATATAGTAACAAAGTTGTTAAAAGTACGGACAAAAATGTAGCCGCGATATAGGAATGGGTTAGGTGGAAATATATAAAGAGTACTTTATTCGATACCGCCAGGTTTCCATCAGTATTATCTGCTTATCGAACTACGGAATAATTATTTTTGCAAGGTGGAATACTTAAAAATAAAAATAAAAAGTGCTTTGTATCTTCTTATAACCAAAATAATCAATCGATCAACCGATTAATTGACGACCCATCATATTTTGTACAAAATTGGGTCAAACCAATCAACAACTACGCCCAAAAAGGACGCCATTTCTTCAAGATCGTCAGGTCATTGACCGGAATAAAATGATAAAGAAAAAGTAAAGAAACTAAGTGCATATATACACCAATCAGTAGGCTATTGAGGACAACGAATACTATTTACTGAGAATAAAAAATACGACAATTAAGCTATCGAAGTAGCTAAACATGAAGACCTTGTGAATGTTTCTTTAACACTTGAATTAACAAGATAAAAATCAACAACAGACGAACTAATCGATAGTGTGTTTCATTTTTATTGTTTCGCCAACGAGATACGTACAAAATTTAAATATGTTCATATAATATATTCAGGTGACACCAAAAACTCTAGAAGCGTGTAATCGCATATATGAAAAGAAACATGAATATGAAACACAAAAAGATAAAGTATCGTAACGCCATGACGTTCTATAGGGGCCTATGGTAAATAATCACGACACGGAAAGTAAAATGTTTTTAGGAAAACCCGAGTTCTATTTAGATATACAGAAAGTGCAGATGCCCGCAGTGATAGATAGCGTTGTCATATTGAATAATTAGCCAGCACCATGTCGAGTAATTAAGACTGATCTAGCGATCGAACTGAACTCTGATTAACCTTCCGACTTGTGGGAAAATACAGAAGGATATGAATGTGAACGTGGATTCAGAGCATGGAGTCATTGTTTACCGTTCCAGTGTGATGTTTTGTGTGTCATAGTTGTCATGATTACGATCCCCGGTCAGTTTAATTACAATTAGCAACAATGCTGTTGGTGAAGCTGTTGTTGCATTGATATTGTGAAATTGCAATCTGATATTCTATTGTTCGATATCATAAATGGCGAATTATATAATCAGGGGACTGCCCATTTAAGATTCTCCATGTGCCCATCCAAAAGCCAATATTAAAGATCCTATAATAAATATAAAGGAGCTGACACAAACAATTTTCTCGAAGTTCCAATTCAGTGAGGAAGTAATTTAGCTCGAAATTGTTAAAAGTAATTTAGGCATATTATAACTTTGTCACGTAAGCGAGAAACTGGCTTGCCTCTTAAGTTTGGCAGAAATGGCGTCGCAATCCTCTGGCGTTAAGCCAAGCACATATCGATCGCCTGTACTATAATTCCGACGCACTGATTTTGACTGAATGCAATCGAAACGACGGACGTGTTTTATTTTGCTTAGAAATATAGTCGTAAGCAAACATGAAACAAACAAACATACAATAGCTTTGTGATTGTGAGTGTAGTTCCTATTTTAGTAATCGTTTTAGGTGTTAATGTGGAAATGGGGGAAAATTGGCGGTCGTAGCAATTAACTAATTGGGAATTCGGGGTCATAGGCTCGCCCAGGTTTGACATCAAAGGAAATGAAAAATAAAGCCATTCATTACTGAACTGGATGTGTTAGTAAGTAGACTTAGGTTTGACGACCTTTTTTATCGAGTATTGATGTTTTTTTACATCTAGTCAAAATGTTTGAAGTTACAGACCTATTACTATCTTATGTCGTCGAGCTCCATAGCATCAAATTTATCTTGAGAATCAAGGCTCATATCATGTCTATCTCAATATTCTTAGTCAACATTTCTCACAAATGAAAATTCAAAAGTTTTTGCACAGTTATTAATATTTTCAACGATTTGAAGATTCACGTCTAGTACAAATAGTTGGGATCATGTTTATTCTGTTAAGGATGACAAGTTTTCTAACAAAACAATACAAGTTAATGTTCAATAATAAATATAACAGTCTGGAATTTCGAGAGTCCTTATTTACATTTTAAGTTTACAATACCTGTATCTACGTTTATAATATTACGTAATATTCCTATTAACATATTTAAGAGCATCGTCAAAAAGTAGGCCAATCGAGGGTGTTATAAAACGCAACTAAGGGATAATATGAAGCGGGTGATCAAAAGTGTTCTCAACGCTGATTATATGGGTTCTAACTGTGATTATATTGCCTTCCTCTGCAGTTACAGAATGTATAAATACGCTTTCGTACTATGAAGCAAGTGTGTCTCTTCGGAATCAAGGTCAGTTGTAGAATAGCGTATTAGCGATAAATATATTTTATAATGAATATTTACTTTTACATTAAGTATATAATAAGAAACTTCCTGCTTGTTAGCGGCTGTCTCCTAATTATTTTCTTTTCTGAATTCGAAGGAGTATTCAAATCCAGCCAGCACTATTTTTCTGCCAGCCTGAATTATATAAGGTTCTCCTCAGCAGGCAACCTTCACAGTATCTATATTTATGCTATAATAATATGTGGAACACGGCTGTGTTTTGAATATTCATTTTCTTGTTGTGTCGATAGCATTCCAAATGATGTCATCCCAGAACTTAGCTAATTTTATTCCATTTTCAGGGGCATTCATGAATACCTTTAAAATCATTATTGCTTCACCTTTCTTTAATATGTAGGGGATAAAATGAATTATTTTATAATGCAGGTATTTAATACATCACGCAGATCATTCATTAAACATTTGACAGTCACTAGTAAAGCTGAAATCGTAGTGCGTAGAAATAGACTATGGCATATAGCCCCTAAAACCGCCCATTCAAGCTCTTTGGAGACCCACGTTTAGCACCTAAGATTTATGAGCTGATAGGATGAATTTCAAACGCAAAATAGCCTCTAACAATGTCTGGAATGTTGCTACTATCGCCAATTTCATTCCAGTAGACGAAACAGCAAACACTGTTGACGTTAAATCTACGTACCCAAGTCCTAATTTTGCGTGCGTTACTACAAAAAGTATAACATAAACTACTTCAATCTTTATTGGAATTAAATGGACCGTGATGACAACAAATGAAACTAGTGTAGATCTATTTTGTTTTGTTCACGGTAAATAAATTCGAAACCTCATAGGCTCAGACTTCGTTTATTATTTAAAGAAAGTCTCTCATTTTTGGAAAGATCAATGTTTATGCTTGTGATATACTGAGTTGAATACCCCAGAGATCCCAGCAAAAGTCTGTATGTGTCATTTATGTATGGATGTTTTATTATTATGCTTCAATTATTTAGATGAAACTTGGCACACAGGTAGGTATACCATGACTAGAATTAGGACACTGGATATTTTTTTTATGCCCGAAGTTCGCAAATGCTAGTTTACAATTTTAGTAAGCTCGCACTAGGTCTTCTAATTCCTGTGACCCTAGTTTTTTTATAAATACTCGATCGCGTTAAAGTAAACGTTCGCTTATACCTAGTTATGTCAAAAATCATAAGGATAAATGGCATACGAAAAGTGTTTTACGTTAAATTTTGGTTATACTGTAGCTACCCAGGGTAGTTAGAGAATAGGTTATTTCTAGGCAACCGTGTTTCACCGTCGATCACATCATCGCTTACCATCAGGTGAGATAGTGGTCAAGCGCGAGCCTAAAGAAAATAAAAAATAAAAGAAAGTTGGCAAAATACCTATTTAGTCCTTCAGTTACATAACCTAAAAATATTGAACACGTATTATTTATTATCACGAAAATAAAAAAATACGATGATACAGTGCGTTGAATTATCGTATGTCGTCATATTGTGCTTTATACTGACAAAGTTACGTCACAAGCCCCTACTCTTGAACTAAAAATAAATTGACAAATACAACAAATACAGGTCCAATATTATTTGATAATCTCACTAACGGACTAAATAGAATTATATTTTTCTACCCAGGCAACAACACGCTAATCCGAGTATCCAAATGATTAGTCAGACACAACATCGATACACTGAGAGCTCACAATCGGCGCCATCATTGACAATCGATTAATTATGTCGCCTTTGTCTGTTTCACTCGATTGCGTCGCTATTACGATATTGGCGAGATGAAACAACGTCACGCTTCAGTTCCTGAAGAGATATAGGCTGAGATGTATCTGCTTTAGTTAACACATAGTTGTTGTTTAAGGCTCCCATAGATAACCGCGATGCTTCATTACAACGACGAACACATTTAGAATAATTTCTATACCTCGCTGTCGCGTCATTGACACATTGTTGCGTCGCACTTGTGTGCAGGAACATTGATAGTTGATACGTTTTGATCCCAAGTTCCAGTCCCGGTTTCCGTTCCAAGTCGGCAAAGGGCTAAAATATATACCTGACTAAGCTCAGTTTCAGTAGGTACTACCAAGATAAGAATTGAGAATTTGGAGTTAAGAACGAAAACAAACCCTACTTAAACTAACTTTTGTTGCTTGTGTCACCGTTTGACAGGTTTTAGGCTAAAAAATAATTATCAAATACACAACTCCAGTTCTGTAATTCAGAAGCCGGGGTTAGTTATTTTGATTCCGACTTACGTAACTATAATAAGAATAACTATCGATAACCAGAATCTTCATTTACGATTAAATCTTATGACCCGTTGATCATACATTTTGGTTTTTCCCACAGATAATGCTATTTCAAACTGAGGCGTGGGAAAGCCCTATTTCTGTAGCGTGTTGTTTGTGATCAATTTAACAACTTGTATTACCTTTGACCCTGATAATGGGCGTTTGAACTTTAAAATGTTAAGTATTTTTTTTTACTTTTTATTCTAGTCAGAAGAGAAGTCTATATAAAGTAGACATCATCACCTTCCTGCCCATATCCCATGCTACTAGGGGTCGGCGCAACACGTTTTCTTCTTCCATACCGTCCTGTTCCCCGTCACGCCATCACTGACTCCCTTTTCATTCATATCACTCCTCACATAGTCCATCCATCTTTTCTTTGGCCGTTCCCTCCTTCTCCATCCATTCACATTTATATTCATAACTCTTTTAGTAACATGCGTTTCATCCCTTCTCATCACATGACCATATCATGACAAACGGTTTCTTTTCATCTTTTCTGTCACTAGCGCCACTTTCAAACTTCCTCTAATATACTACTTTCTCACTTTATCCATTATCTTCACTCCGCAAATCCATCTAAACATTCTCATATCTGCTACATGCAATCTTTTTTCATCCATCTTTTTCACAGTTCAGTTTTTTTTTTTGCGATGAATTTGCCATATCTTGAACTAACAAAATTAGCAAGAAAGGAGACACCGACAGAAATATTGAGGATATTAAGAGAAAACCTTTAAGAAGATCATCATAAGCCTAGCATTATCCCAACAAAACTAGAATCGGCTTACAGTTTAACTAGTTGCAGCTGAGTATCTGAATTTTACCTGGAACTACTGTCTATTTGACTGCCTCAACCTCGAAAAGCTTAAGGATGGTACAATACAAACATTCTTATAGGTGTGAAAAAAACCACAGCTATAGGACAACTTAGTAGAAACCACAGCAGTGGGAATAGAACCAACCAAAGAAGTCTAGACAGCAATTTTTCTTTGTAAGTCCCCGTTAGTAAATAAGACTTTAAACTTGACTGAACTTGTTGTGACTTGTTCCCAAGTCTCCCATTCAATTGCGACTCGGTAGCATTGTATAACATTTCTATCTTATCAAATGTTTTACTCACAAGCGTGAGTTCAGAGTTACATCTCTTATCACGAGTTTTCGAACGAATATCGCTCATCTCTGTCTAATAACATAAATTGAGAATGTAAATAAAGTTTTACACGCGCTTTTAGTCTGGTTTAAGCCCAGATGGGCCACTTAAGTAGTAAGTGTGTCATTGGCAGGCGCAGCTACAGACTGTAAAATTGACAGTTTGGTTATAAGGCTTCTTAGTATGATGTTAAGAAACGGTTTTAATACTGATTTCGAGGATAATGGAGTTTAAATTACTGTCTTTATATTTTATCTTTTACACAGTAGCGGCAATTCCTTCATGTGAAATGTATGTTATAAACCATACACTTAAAAAGTTTACGATAACGCAATGGATGGAATCCTCCCCGCAGCTCCAGTAGGGATTGGTGGATGTAACCTGTCTTCGATTTTTTTGTTATAGTATAATGCCGATAACCTCACAATATTTTTCTACACCGTTTCGGGAACAATGTAGTGCCATCTGAATTCCACGTGAAAACCACGACCCACGCCCACTCGGGCGGGTCGTGACCACTGAACCACCACTGCTCTCAATCATCATTAAGTCTGTTAAAACCAGTACGCATTTCATTTCATTTATTTATTCACAAATAATTAACATTGTGTCGAATATTGGGTACCATAATTACAACAATTTATGGAACATAAACGCAGTGAAATTATCACTTGAAGATTAATTAAATTATTGTAGCAAATTGTATATTGATTCGCACGCACATCGAAATTCAACAAAGGGATCCAAGCAAAAAGTAAGGGATATTGGCCATTGGTAATATTTCCGAGTAATTAATAGCAGATAGCGTTATCAGGGGGTCACCGCCGCAGCTACGTTACAGACGTAACACTAAATGAGACACAACACAATATTGACTTGCCCTATACACCTTTGAACATACAAATATGTACTTACAACTAGTAGCAAATTGTATATTGATTCGCACGTACATCGAAATTCAACAAAGGGATCCAAGCAAAAAGTAAGGGATATTGGCCATTGGTAATATTTCCGAGTAATTAATAGCAGATAGCGTTGTCAGGGGGTCACCGCCGCAGCACTAAATGAGACACAACACAATATTGACTTGCCCTATACACCTTTGAACATACAAATATGTACTTACAACTGCGCTATTTACACCGTTTTTTTATTAGTAACCAATGGGTTCAAATTTCGTTAAAATGCGTTTTTTGATTAATGTTTAGTCTAACAAATCACGCCAGAACGGTTGAACGGATCTGGATGGAATTTGGCACAGAGATAGATTATAGTCTGGAATAGTTCCCTTGGGATTATTAAACACTTTTCACGCGGGCGAAGCAACTGGCAGAAGCTAATGTCAAATAGCTAACTGTCCATCTTATTTTTTACTTAACCATTGGTTCAGTTAACTACAGATAAAAACCTGGCCTTTGGGCCCAGTTTTTTGATCCGCAGTTAATTCAACTAATGGTTAAATTCGCTAACCAATGTTTTAAAATTTCGGTAAAATGCGTTTACTCATCAATTGTTAGCATTACATATGGTGAAATAAGTAATAATTATTTGGCCATTTGTTAGGCTAACAGTTCATGAAAAAAGACATTTCATCGAAATTTTAAACCATTCGCTAGCATATTTAGCCATTGGTAGAGTTAACTACGGATCAAAAAACTGGGCCTTAGTTTATCTTCTTAAGTACTTATTATTGTGAGTCACGAACTCACGACATTGGTCTTGTCAGTTTTCTAGATTAACTTGAACATGTGAAATAAGATAAGTGCACGCAGTCACGTAGGTACTTGTTGGTACTTTAGTATAATCATAATATGTATTTATACCTGGATATCTGAGACACTGGGTAAGTGGAATGCCTCTTTAAGTGAGACAAATTTGCAGGTCCCTCAATTTCCCAGTTATCCAGGTTTTATCATCACCATCTACAGCCCGACTTCGTCCACTGCTGAGCATAGGCCTCTCTCTTCTTGTACCAATCACAACGTTCCTGTGCCAACCTCATCCAGGTTCTACCCGCAATGGCAACAATGTCATCTGCTCATCTCACTGCTGGACAACCAATACTTCTTCTTCCAGTCCTTGGACCTATCATCACCGCGCCTTGCCAGGTGTCCTGCCCAGCTCCATTTCTGTTCCAAAATTAGTTTTCCGACTTCGGAAACCTTCGTACGTCTTCGGATGTCAACGTTACACCAGGTTTCACTGTATTAAGTATACATCGTATGTCTCCCGAAGCTGATTACAGTTTACGAGCAGCAGCACTTTAGTATAGATGCTGTCCAGACACACGTTTTCAAGTAAAAAAAACAAAGGCATTAAATTTCACCGTTCGTTCGTTCGTTTCTCAACGATAGAATTGCCTAAGCTAAGGCAATTGCTGTATATCGACCAACAGAGTCGATAGTGTCGCAAAATAAATAATTATCTAATCTGCCACCATAAAGGTCATTCGTGTCAATAGTACTAGCAAAATACTGGATTACGCAACATTTAAAAAGATAGGTACCTATAAAGTCGCCATGACGGTTCAGGTAAAACTCGCCTAAATTCGTCGCGACACTCTAGTCAAAATGGGTATGCAACACTAAATAAAAATAAGATTATAACATGTACCCGTAAAGTCGCTATGACAGTTCAGGCAAGAGCCAGGGGCGCGCAACACTAAAGCAGATAACAATAAGAACAAACAAAACAAGTTAGAGTCACTTGAGTAACACCTAAACATCTAAAACACGAGAGTACATTATCTACGTGCAAACGGGTCGGGTCGCCAGCCGTTATCATGAACACGGCAAACCCCTGGTCCCTTCTCTGACCCTCACAACTGGCGCGGAATAAACAAGGTATATACATTCTGTTGCTTCTTATTTATTAATCACTGGATAAAGGTAACGGTAGACTCTTCTGTAGGTATATTTTATAGATGAGCTGTTGGCACCTTCTGTTTGTGAATCGATAAATATGCTCTTACCATAAAATTGTTGATGAAATATTATGTACGCAACTTTAACTCATAATTCTGTTAATTCATGAATGCTGTCATAATTGTTGTAGGTGTCGCTAGCTCTGCGCCTTTTTGCCTGACTACGGCGAAACCAAAAGGAAGGGTTATAATTTTAGCAATATATGTTTGTATTTACGTATGTTCCTCCGTAGCGCCTAAACTGTTTATCCGATTTTGACGAATAAGGTATCAATCGATTCGTTAATATGGCCCGGATAACATAGGATAGGAAAAAAGTTAGTTTTTTTTAAACTTTTTTGTACTTCCTGTTTCCGTTCGATCTCTGCTATAATAAATATTCGCGCACCGCTTTGAGATATCTCCTAATAGATTCCTAGGTATACTAACAACAAATATAAAGTTTTCATTAAAGGTAACTCCCGTATTTTCAAGGACCATCACATCTCAGTCAATCTATGAATACGTCTGATTTACCTATCTACATTTTTACATGCTTGTGACACTGATTGGCTAACTTAATGAGATTGCAACTGGATTTGAATCGTTTTAATACAGGAATATGGTTTGCTATTGCATGTCATACCAATATTGCCCTTGACTTTGGCTCTGATACCGACAAGCACTTTTTTCTAGATTGTCGGAAAAATCCACCTATATCGTACTTTTCTGCAAAGACTATTAAACTTCCATATTGCGTACACGCCATTTCTTTCACAAACGACAGCCATAAAACCAACATCTTGAAACTTTAAGTCTCCTGTCCCATTTCAGACATGAAAATGAAGCAGAGTTCTTACTGCAAAAGTTCTCTTGCAAATGTGCTTTACCTTTTAATTATACTGAAGTATGTCGACACTTATGTATCTGCCGGCGCTCGCGTTAAGTGCACTGTGTTCTGAGTAAATTAATAAATAACATTATTTTTAAGTGATTATCTTGGGTGTGCTATTGATATAATGAATTTGATCTTTTCTATGTAGGTACACTTCGGATATACTTGTAACAAAATGGTCTTGAAAAACTTGGAAACTGCTTTAGCAGCGATGAGCAATTTTTGGTTGGAGCAAAACTTATGAGTGCACGTTACCGACATTATCCGACATGCTAAAGCGACATTGAACGCTTAAAACTTTGATACAGGATTAATTCAACGGTAAAAAATTTCAATTAAAGAAGTACCCATTTTTGTGGAAGGCATTTGTATGTATTAATGATTTATTTTTAAGATGTATTTTTAACCGACTTCCCAAAAAGGAGGAGGTTATTTTTTTTTATTTTTTTATGTGTGTTACCTCAGAACTTGTTACTGGATGAACCGATTCTGATGATTTTTTTTTATTTGAAAGCTGGTGCTAGTCATGTGGTCCCGTTTAATTTTCATCAAGATCTGATGAAGAACTTCGGAGATATACATCAGAACTCTTCAATAAATGACGGCAAATCACTCGGGATAGCGGCAATCGCATTTCTGTTTATTGTTGACACCATTTCAAAACATAACATCACACTAGTACGCTCTAAAGGGGTACGCAGGTGTAAACAGTTCACCTTGGTATACTCTTATTCCACCGGTTTTGTATAAAGTTTCATGTTATTGGGTTAATCTATTCTGGCTTCACTTTGGGGATTATTGGTACCTTGCCTATATAACTGGTCCTCTATGTACCACAACTAAAAAGTGATAAATAAAAAAAAAATTACAAAAAAAAACAACCGACTTCCAAATAAAAACAGAAAACAGTCGGTGTTCTTGTTTTCGTTTCTTCGTTTTTTGACACCGACTTCCGAAATTGATGTTATTTTTCACTTTGTAGTGTTTTTTAGTGATGTAATTAATTATTTTTCTATCGTAGTATTTTTCTGTTTCATAGTGGATTAGATGACCATCGTATGTGGGTGAATTGTGTGAAGAATGATATATGAAGAAAAGGAAGTGGATGATAACGTGACGATTAACAGGGGCGAATGGAAGAATAAAACGTGTTGCGCTGACCTTGAATGGGACGAGGGCAGGAAGATGTTAATGATTATGACCCTCGTACGCTATATCTGTAGGTATAAGGAACAGTAATCTTAATTTCCTATCATAAAAACATTAAATTTACGCCTTTGAACGTCCCGATAATTACTTCAAAACTGTGGATATGAGATAACAAAAGTAATAAACTTAATAATTGATGTATGAACAATTATAATATTATTATACCTAAGTATAATCCCGATAAGAATATTTAAATGCGTAATTTGTTCACAGTAGCGTAGATACATGAACGTTTAACGATAACACCTAACAATATTAGCACTTATTGGTGCAAAGTTGCCAGCAATATAAGACGAATTTTCCCACAAAACATTTAAAAAAAAGTAGCTTAACTGAAAACAAATTGTTTGCAGAACAATAATTATAATTATTATTGATCCATTCAACCACGCAAAGGAATAATTCTGATCATTAAAAATACTTTAGTTATATTTAGAATAAGAAAAAAAAATTGACAGAATTTTTTTAAAGACGGAGTCTTTAATTTATGCGAAAATTACTGAATGGTTTTTTATATATTGAATATTGCCAAAATAACTACCTAAACAAATTTGACAAGACTTAAAGGGTGCGAATTCATGTTTTATCGCAAGGGATTAAAGTGCATATTGAAGCAATCAAGTGTAGGACAAAGTATGCTGGATTAAATGACCCGAAAGCTTTTAAATTACGCCCGTTGAATATTTAATTTGGCACAGACTAATGCTTCAATATTCCTGAAGCGAGTAAAATATACGATGTTTTTTTTTCAGGACCATAATTCGAGTGTTTAAATATATACCAACATTTTTATGAATTTCCAAATGAAAGGAAATTGTCTTAGAATAAATTATTAAAGAACTAGCTCCTGCCAGCGGCTTCGCCCGCGTGGAAATCGAAAATTATCCCGAGGGAACATATGCCCGAGATAAAAATCCTATGCGCTATTCCAGACTATAGTCTATCTCTGTGCCAAATTTCATCCAGATCCATCCAGCTGTTTGAGTGTGAAGGAGCAACAAACATACAAACACACACACACTCACAAACTTTCATGTAATATTAGTGTGAAGTATGAAGTAGCAGTTTTAAGAAGTGTTTGGTTACAAATCAAAGCAAAAGAAGAACTTATGTTAGGATCATAGCAGGGTGAGGTTCTGAATGTCTGCCTACCCTTATGGGAAAGATACTTGAATTTATGTATATGCCTATGCAGAAACCAACTCTACTAGACGAGATTTGACTAGGATTCCGTGCCTTCCAAAATAATTTTACTTCTAAAATAAGTTTCCAAATAATAAGTATAGCGTTTTTTACTCAGTTAAATTGAAACATGTTTCAGTTTTAGCTCCACGCCAGTATAAAACAGAATTATGTTAGTCGTTTATAACAAGAATACGAGTAACAAACATTAACATTATAAGCGGGCTATTTACCATGTTTACTGTTTGTAGCGAGTTTCCGATATTTCGGCACTGTTGCCAGCATGATCACGGATAAACAAAAACTTATATTAAGAATAACAAAATAAGTGAGGTTACGGTATGTTAAGGCGTATATATTCCCCAATGTTAACGCGGCACACGGCCAGTAGGCCGTGTGCCCGACTGCTCGCTCGGTGCCAGAATATATATATAGGGCCTCCTTTTGGATAGTTTTGTTTGATTTACATATCATATATAAGTACATTTTTTATGTTGACCTATGGTACTGACACGTGGTCGCTCACAATGGAGGGGGCTATGCTTGGAGAGAAAATATCCGCAGGAGAACCAGGGTTACCGATATAGCCCGAACAATTGCCCAACTAAAGTGGCAGTGGGCAGAGCACATTGCTCGCAGAAAAAATTGATAGAGCCAAAAAGGAGGGGGGGGGGCGCCCTTGAACCAGTAAACGCAGACGTTGAAAGTCCTCCCTCTAGGTGAACCGATGACCAGGTTAAGGCTTCGGAAAATCCCGTGGATGCGAGACGCACAGGACCTATCAATGTGGCGACGCTTGGGGGAGGCCTATGTCCAACAGTGAACGTCTTTCGGCTGAGATGATAATGATGATGATAGTAATTTTAACCTTTTCAACAATCGCTGAGAGTATATCACTAGTCTAGAGAGCCTCTGTTAGCTAGTATAAGAAACTGTTTACTTTACCACAAACGCTACTTCGCAGAACTTTGAAAAACAGCTTTCTCAGCGTATTTACCTGTAAGGAAAAAAAAAGATTAAAGAAAATTATTTTAATAAATATAAGAACAAAGATATAATACGAGTAAGTTGGAATATAATTATTTATTAGAGGTCCTTACGGAACGTGTAAAGGTGAAAACTCGAAACGTTATTTGTTCTATTTTATGCACTTAGTCCTTCAGATGGACCATTGTGCGTGGGCCATGGCGGCCGTTTTGTGGTATTCTAACAAGCCTACCTCCCTCCAAACTTCTGGAGGGAGGTGGGCTTGTTAGAATACTTACTTACTTACTTGTTAATATCAAAACGTCAAAATTCGAAACGTTTATGTAGGGTTCTCAGGAAAATAATGTGCATAATCCAACCACACTAACGAGTTAGTTGCTAACACGAGGTGAAATTTACAGTTTTCTTACAATTATGGTCAATTTAATCTCGCAACTAATTCCGAGTTAAGTTTTCGTGCAAGTGGCCCTATAAGAATAAATACCACATATATCTTAAAATGAATTTATTTATACATTTATGCAATTTAAGATCCTTTGGAGCTTATTAAATTACACAATATAATATTTTCACAACACGCTTCTTCAAGCATTTCAAAAAGTATTCATTCAACTAATTCCGAGTTAAGTTTTCGTGCAAGAATAAATACCACATACTGGATATCTTAAAATGAATTTATTTATACATTTATGCAATTCAAGATCCTTTGGAGCTTATTAAATTACACAACATAATATTTTCACAACACGCTTCTTCAATCATTTCAAAAAGTATTCATTAAAAAACGTTGCGAAACTCCGCACGAACAAAATCAACTCGCACTTGACCGCTTTTCCCCGTGTCTTCGCGTCGCGTCTGTTATTACTGAAGGCGTCCATTAAATAATGAAACGTTTCTTAAAAGCTATTTCGTAGATTATTGGAAACATGAAAAGTACGGTAAGCGAAAAAAATAAGGAAATAAAAATGTTAAGACGGCTTAGCAGAAAATTTCGTAGGCACATTAATGTTCGGGGAAAGACGAAATCAGTAAATTTGGTGAAGGGAAGTTTCGTTTCTATAATGTATAAAACGTTTAGGAACTGTTTAGTCTGAAACATATCGGTTGCCAGCACACGATAGGGAATGAAAAGTAAAGTTTAGTACTAGTTCATGAAACTTTTCATCATAATCTACTACATTATCGTGTTCGAGCGAAGAATTTACTTAAATGTTAAACAAGACTGCTTTAAGATAGTATACCAAATATTAAAAATACAGCTGCTATTGCTCTATGAACTGCAGCAGCAATGAACAATGAACACATATTTTACATAATAGGATAACTAAATGAAATAACACCACTCACAGAACTCCCTGATGATTTTCCTTCCAGTTGTTTACCCGTCAGTTCTAAATGAACTGGCCCCACTTATTAAAACCCCGACGTGCAACGCATAATACATACAATTTATTGCACATCTATTCCAACGGGACAGCAAGTTCCGAGGAAAGATTGAAACTTTCACCTTCACAATGAGATCTAGACCAAACAGTTCCAAGTGAAACCGCGAGAAAAAAGCTTAATAAAACTTTAAGAAAAAAAAATAAGACTCATTCAATTTGCCTTTTAAATAAAGAAGCTATACATGACTCAAAACTTCACTCGGATGCGGTTTATTAACGAAGTCTCCGTGGAGAGAGCATGAAACTTCCGAACAGCTTGCCACAGCTTACTCGACGATCGAAATGACTATCCCGTCGAAATGTCCGTCTATTTCAAAACTTTTGAAACTGACGATCGTGCTAAATCCAAAATTGGAATTTATATTGAAACTTTGGGAGAACGTGTAATTTCAAAGAACGAGGAACTTCATATATTGTAGGAATTTCACATTACTTACTTAAACTTGGAATAGAAAGAAAACACCCAGCTGGGAGTTTTCTTTTAGAAGTCGAATACTGCGAATTGATCTTTATCAACATGGGTAAAACGAGCCTGCGTACAAAGGCAAAACGAAATAATCAGAAAAACTATTTTCAGCGGCTTACAAGCCAAAAAAAAGGCTTTGTCCACCTGATGGAAACTAAATAAATGTAATTATATTCTGCAAGTTTTACATAGTCCGATGGGAGAAATAAGAGCAAACGCATGTAAACTCCGAACTACAGCATCCAACGTCATTGATATGCAACAGGAGTACTTTGAGGACACTAACAGCTATTGTCAATGAATTGTGCGAACGCACTGGGGACCAAACGGTGTAAAGTTGCAAATTCGCAATCTTGAGGCGATTGGCGATGTCCGGAACTAAACCAAATGAAGGAACAACTTGGAACTTGAAAGCAGGATAACTTGTTCCGGAATGCCAGAGTCGTGGGATGAGCTAAGTTAAATAGGAGGGTATTGAGAGCGCGGAGTCAACGCATTTCGGAGCTAGTAATCAGGGCATTTGCTGAGAACAAAGCAGTTTTATTTTTTCACCCCAAATGATTTGCAAACTTTATCGACAACGCTGATGAGTTCGAACTTCGTAACACGGTTTACATATTGATGTCAAATTTTCTGCGATTGGAAAGTTTGATGAATATTTCAGTATCTGCCTCTTCTAATGCCTCCATAAATCAAAAGTTCTAGAGATTTTGTTTGGTGAATACCTAAGTGAAACAAAACTAGTTAATGTGGTTACTAAACTAAGCAATATATTTGCAAGTTTCTTAATTATGCTAACTTCTTAACTCGTTGTCGCTGCTCGCTATTTTAAGAGTGGCTGGGAAGTGCTGATGTTGCTTTTTTACTCCGTTATTAAATCTTTAAATTGGTCATCAGCGCTTATATATTTATCCTATATTATTAACCCATCATATGATGCGACTATAATCTTTGCTTCCATTTCCAAGTTTGAACATTACATCTTTTTCCAGAATAGCACACACTCTCTCAGAATTTCAAATCTCCATGAAAGGCAGTATTCTGTATTGAATGGCGAGTTGACGTAGTGTATGGAAGCAGTAATATCAGTACAGACAAGTTAAGTCGCGAGCGACAAGATCGCAGATGCTCGCAGGAGACGACGGATAAATTGGGTCACAGTCTAGCTGAACTAAACGGTGCATAATTAATAGCACCATCCATTCGCAATCTCTTAAACCTCTCGGATATGGCTTACAATCTCTCACCAGCATAATATAAGTTTCAACGCTGGAACTGAGCCTGGAGATATTTCTTGTGTTCAAGTTACAAGAGATTTACGAATTTATGTAAGAATATACATATATAGAATTGACAAAAATATATAAGAACTCCGATTTATAACAGCTTAAATTGCAGGAAAGGAGGCTTTTGCCCTGCGGTGGGGCACAACAGACTCATAATATATCTACCCAACTAAATATACCGACCCCAAAATAGTAGCAAAAGACTGAGCAAAACGATGATGATCTACAAAAGCCGGCTTAATTAGCTTTACATTATAAACCACTTTTATTACTAGCCCCATTTGGCAAATTGCCAAAGTTAATTTAATTCAAAAGTTTATCAACAATCACTTGGAACTCTGAAACCGCTCAACTGAAAGCCTTACAAATTAGGTCAGCATGGTATATGAGAAAATGAATATACAATTCTTGAGTTTTCCTAATAACGTTAATAAAACTAATTGCCTTGGCTTTTTTTTGGTTTCCACTTATATTATGCATGATAAAACACGCATATTTCTCATTATAAAAGTAAAGGGAGGTATGTGTGTTATGAGGTACAAACATACATGGAAGCAGGTACAATAATGTAGTCAACGAAGAAAATTCCAAGATCCTTTCCAGCATCGATATCGATATTCTTTAGAAGAGGAATAGCTCTTCGAATAACGTCAAATATTTTTCGAAATATATGCCGTGCGTTATGGATTCAGAAACTTTTCGAATAATTTCAATACACATGACATTTTTATGATATTCGGAATTTGTTTCTATTGGAATACAACCTACATGAATATGTATTGGTATACGAGTTATCGTCTCATTGACCTATTCACTCAAGCGTATCTCTGGATCTTCTAAATTCAAACTAAAAGGCTGAATAATAAAAAAGTGTTATTCATTAGATTCAAATAAAGCTCTTTACATATAGTTGAAAACTCGTAACTCCACATTCCGTTCCCCCAGGTCGAGTAAAGTTTAATTGGGTTTTTCTATTATTCGTATATATGTGCAGTCCGAGGTTTGAACTTTGGCTCTGGTGGGTTTTCCCTTTGCTCTTTAATGATATTACAGAACAAGTGTTGCTTTGTGGCTGACAATTTTGTAGTTCATCAGAGAATAATATGCCAATTTGTAAAAAAAAGTTCATAAAAATAAACGTAACATGTTATTACGGGCCGGGGTAGTTACACAGTGGGTGGTCTGAAGACGGGGTATTAATGCAACCTAGGAAATATTGGCGTGACAACTAGGACTATCTATCTTTTTGGACTATTCCTTGGACTCGTTGAACTATGGGAGAGAGCTTTGCTCAACACAGAGACAGAATAAAGTTAAATATAACACGTGCTAAATGATTTAATTAGTGACACAACTTACTTGCAAAGGTCCCCTATCTATCGACTTCGCTTTGTTGTTGTACACTATCTAAATAAGTTAAGTATAAAATTATTGCTATAAGTGCCAATCAAAATAAAATAAACAAAGTATGAGTGCCCGACGAGCTAGCATTTACGTTCAAAAATAAATAATTTTATGGTCCCCGGTCACACTATGTAAACTAGAGTAGTGGCAGAGATTCGGTCGGCGACATCGCTCTCTAAGCGGCTCATTAGCTGCGTATTGACCGAAACAGTCCCAAGTCGGGAGCCATTTAACGGCCAAAGCTTAAAGGCGCCGTTCCACAACAGCTCATGGCTAAACTACGCACAACTAAGCTTCGCTTTGTATGAAAATATACGCGTTATTGTCCAGTGCCATCCACGGTCACGCTGTGCATGCATTCGACCGAAACAATCCAAGTCAGGAGCCATTTACCGACCAAAGCTTAAAGGCGCCGTTCCACAGCAGCCCACGGCTAAGCTACGCACTACATAGCTTCACTTTGAGTAAAAGGCGAGATCGTCCTCTACTACCCACGCCACACTACGCCTGAATGCGTGGCTAATATACATAATTTGACATGTGACGCTGCCGCGCTGGGCTAATATACCAAACCTCCGTGTACATCCTACGCAGTAGAGGACGGTGACGCATTGTGACATTTTTTATTTATTGATAGGCTCGCGTTTGACCACTATCTCGCCTGATGGTAAGCGATGATGTGGTCGACGGCGAAGCACGCTTGCCTAGAAGTAACCTATTCACTCTTGACTTAAAGACCCCAATGTAGTAGCTATCAGGAAACAAGACTCCGGCAGACATGTTATGTGCCCATGAGACCCGTCGCAATTCCACCCAGGTCAGGCCTTATATCCCTGGACTGGCACTTGTCACCGAAATATGTGACGGTAACGCAGTGTTTATGGCTGCGTCGGCGTTGTCATGGTGTTGCATTAGCTGAATATAACATAACATAAAAAAATTGCATTTGCCATCGACACGCTAAGAAGAAGTGGACGGCCGACTTTAACCATCATACAACACTACTTTAGAATCAAGAGATGACGGTATTACACAGGATCGCGATTACACTGTCAAGCCAAAGATTGCAGGGTTAACGGTTATTCATATGCCTCCAATTAAAGTCTACATCTCAATTATATTGACGTGTCGGTTGAAATATGTGTGTTCAGCAATTGCCAGCTCAGGAACTGGGTCACAGACGTCCCAGAGTGCTGCATACTTAATTTCATTACACGCCTCTGAAAGAGAATTAATTTTTTTCCGAAGTTGGGACTTAAATTCTAGATTCCTAGTTTTGTTTGCATGTTAAATATAATGGCCCAATGTTTTTGTTTATTTTAGGGGTCTTTGCTGCCCATGTAATTAATTTGAACTTGCTTTATTTGTTTTTGAAATTGTTTAATTTGTTATTCATAACTTTGAACGTGTTGTTAGAGGTGTTTTGTTTTGATTAGAAATAATATAATCGGTAAAAATCTTAGTATTTTTTTTCTGTAACCGCTTCAAATAAATGTAGTTAAGTGGCCATATAATTAAAACGAGAGAACTTAGACGCCTATTGCAGGGCTGGTTCCAGGTGGCTCAAGAAGAGAAAACTGGTAAACTGGTAAGGATTTGGGTGAGGCTTTTGCCCAGCGGTCGGACATAGTAGACTAATAAATGCTCCCAGGCGCTCAATTTGTTGACCGCCCTAATTGCTCAGGAACTTGACGTCGACATATTTGTGTACACGGATAATTCTATGTTAAATGTTTGTATAATATTTTATTGGCTTGCTGATGTTACAGCAAGCAAATTTTAATAAATACCTTTTGTATTTGTATGTTTTGTGTACAATAAAGAAGAATAAAAAAAATATTCATAATTATATTTTTATACATAGTTACTAATTTTTTAAATACTAAGTTTTTCATATATTTAAAAAAAACTGCTTTCCGATAAATTAAATCCATATTTCACTGTTCATTTTCCTTATAACATAAACGAGTTCTAAAGAAGAAGTTCAAGGTGTGGCTCTCACATATTCCACTCTATTTATAAACACCATGATATTATTCATCTGCAACAAAGAACAGAACTTAAAGTTTGACAGTGGAACTTTAAATTGAGTTTAACACGGTGACGTCATCCACGTCAGGTAGCTAGCCTCCCAGCCAAGTGAAGCAATACAAAGTTTATTCATCAGACTTCGCCAAGTTTACAACGGGAAGAGAAAAAAAAATTTAGATGTTTTTATCTTTTACTGCATATTTAAATTTCATTTCTTGTATATTATAAGTGGTGGACTTGTATTTTTATAAGATTTTATTTATATTATATAAAGAATCAAAAGCACATTCAGTGGTCTGCCAAAGCTGATATTAAAAAAAAACTCATTTTATCTTCTTTGGTAAGAATTCGGAGAGATGAATGAAATGTTAAGGTTTCAAAACTATGCTTATATTTATACATATAGGTCAGGCAGGATGCGATAGTGTAAGATAAAAAAAAAGAATACAGATGAACGTAAAGACATTACAAATCACGAAACAATCAATTACTCAATTTCCATTGAAAGTTAGCTCAATCATAATATAAACAAAAGAAGAAAGAATCGAAACCAATAAACGACCACAAACCTCAGATCTTTTATAAAACGCATTAATTTCTTCATAATCACTGCAAAAATTGAGGTTACGATCATAAACAGCGACACAGAGCGTTCCAGTTCATGTGAAATTGAAAGATTTCGTATTAAGTAGGTCACTATTGACTCTGAAGCATACTACCTCCACATCGTGAGGAAAAAAGATTTGAACGGAACTGCTAGTCGACTTTGAGAAAGAGATGCATAAAACATTTATAGTTGCAATGGAGAGAACAGCTAAATGTTTACTTGAAAGAAAAGTTTTACGACGAAAAGGAGCGATATTGCGGTTCAGTATTTTTTCAAGCTTTTAGTTTAGCTTTACTTTTAACCCGACTGTCCCAGAAGGAAGGTAATTTTTATGGGGTGAAATTTAGAATTTATTGAAATTCTGTTTATACCAAGTTCTCGTTCTCATTTAGATCCCTATCAAAATTTTACTGCCTCTAGATATTGAATTTTCAGGTCTAATGCGTCTTAGTTTTTTAATGTATACGATTTATTCTAAGTACTCTTCAGTGTATTTACCAAAGAACTAGACAAGAGATTTTCAATTCTGGAGATAACGCCTACTTTGAAAAATAAAACGACGTAATCCACTTTCAATTAAGTAATGAATATCTAATATTAACATAGGATCCAAAAATAGATGTAGCTCATCTCAAAAATACTGACTCTTTAAATTAAACACAAAATTCAAACGCCGCTGTTTGGTCGGACATTTAAGCATCAAATATTTATGGCTGTTCATTTAATGAAAAATCTTCATGTTAATACTCTACAGGGCCATAACATTGCTGCGAACATTTCAAGCAGTGTTGTTTATGTATTCACATTTTGAGATAATCGCCTAAGCGTCGTGTGTTTATCTTACAAAGTGGCGCATCTGTTAACTCATATCTAAGAATATAAACTCGTATTGAGTATGTTTGTTGATGTTATCTTATGATTTGTATACTCTGCGATGAGGGGAATCCTTAGAGTAAAGTTACTTGCTTAAAGGCGTTAGAGGGATTCAGTTCCTTTATAATCTCGTTCATCGTCGTCATCATTTTCGCCGAAAGGCATCCACTGCTGAACCTAGGCCTTCTCCAAGTGTCTCCACATTAACCGGTCCTGGGCGTCTCGCATCCAGCGGTTGCCGACAATATTTATGCTCTGTACTTCTCATTAAAAGCCTTCGAATTTGTCCATGTCCAAAAAATTCAGAAAGTTTTATTCGGTAAAAAACATCGCTTTGTTTTACAATTTCATTTTATACAGTTTCTCCATCTGGTTTAGGTACACCGCTAACTTCATTGTCGTCTGCAACCCAATTCTCAACAACAGATTTAAGAACAACAAGATTTCAGTCCATTTGTATAATTAAATGTAAATTAAAGCCAGCTTCTATTTACTAATTAGAGTGGAGCTTGACTCGAGAGCGGAGATTTAATAACTTTATATGTAACGTTACAGTAATGCAACCCGTATGCACTATGAAAGTTGACTGTGGGTGAGATTTTGATGTCATTTGCCTTTAAACTACACAAATATACATAGGTACAAGGATAATTCAACGTACGATTGAGTTCTTGCAGAAATCCCAGAACAGAGTTACAGAGATGGTGAATGATGATGAGATGATGATGATTGATGTTACAGAGTACTGTAAGAGCTGTAGAGCTTAGTAAAGCTGCTAAAGCTTAATGCTAATTGAGAGAAAAATAGAAAACCTCCAACGAAGATGCAAAAATTAATTTGCAAGCGTTCCTTTGTTAGTCTCTTGGCAATGCGTAGACCTCAGCAAAAGATAATCCGCCGTCTTTCATTTAGAGTATCATAAAACACGCCTAAGGGATTATGCCAAGAGGATTGGCAGCCTCCGTCAGAATACTGATCATACTGCTATCTCTAATCTGCCTGCCAAACGTGGTGATTAAGAAATGATCCTCCTAAGATTGCTCAAGCCAAAGACGTTTATAGGCCGTTAGGACTAAATTACTCATTACGATAAAACTACGTGATTTTTCCCAGTAAAATTAGTATTTCAAAACACTGTTTGGCAACCTGTGATCCCTTATTGACATTAGGGGCCAACTTTTGTGCGTTTTACTCTTAATTCGCTTCTAAAAGATTATAGGGGACGACAAACAACTGCCCAAATTCGCATTACTTAGGATTACTTAACGTTCTCTTAAAGTTTTAAGACAATCCTACTGGCGTACATAATAGTTAATCCTCGGCAATAAAAGGTATCGAAGTCTCAAAGGACCCAAGAAATCGGCTTAAAAGAACAAATGCTTTGTCGGTATCGGGCAGAATGGTCACAGTGGCTGCGGTGGTCCTTATTCTTCCTTTAATATTATTCGCTATAATATTGTATAAATATTTATGCAGTTCAGTACCGATTCGTCGATAAAGTTAATAATTGAAAATTTCCTTGACGGTGTTATTGAGAAAGTTCGAGTCGATCCAAAATTTCTTGATAGTGAACTTGAGGCAACAGCCGACACTGCGATAATTGGTTTTTGAAATAATGTTTTTTACGCAAAATACGCGCTTAGACGTGGAGTTGCGGACACCAGCCCGTCTTAATCTAATCATCTAATCTAATGTTTTTATTGAGTTCCCTATACCTAGCAACTTTATACAGCGACTTCGCGTAACGTAATCTCTCGCTAAGCTATTAAGGCCAGGTTTCTCAGAGGATCTTGAAAGGGTTTTGTTTTCCCTTTCAAGGCGCCTTGGAGGGCTCTGCCTTAATATATTCGTGGAATATATTACGTTAGTAAGATAAGGGTTTTCATCACATACTTTTAACTAGACAGAGAATAGTAGAAACTCGAAACGTAAGAAAAGGACTACTTACGGATTCCATCTATAAGCCATTCGTTTATAAGCCATTTCATGGGTCGTTAAAGAAGACATTAACATTAACTATTTCCATTGTCTTTTAGAATAACAATATCGAAGTAAAGGAAACACAACTTAATTAAAAGGCTAGTCTTAGGAGACTTACTTCGTTCGTAGTGAAACACAACTCATTTAAGTGCAAAAATGCAAATTCTTGTAAATGCCAAATTGAAATGAGCTTTTTGTAACGTTGCGGTACCTACAGTTATTCATCATGATTTATTTTACGGGGTTGCCATGTCAATAGGGCTGTTACAGAGGGGTTCCTTATACGCCAGCCCCCGTGCAAAAATTGCACCTTTATGTCATGTAGGTAAGTATGTTTCTCCCAGTGCCGCGTGATAAAGAATTCCTTAAATATTGATGCAACATAAAGCGAACACGGGGAAAATGGGAATGAACGGCGGAATAATAAATTGCTGGACAATGCTTTGTTTACGGAAAACGTTTTGTTTGTGTTCATGTATGTGGTCCTTGCAACGTTTTTCTCGTTATTATGAAAATAATTCGGTGTTGACGCTACGTAAATATGGCAGTATATCAACCAAAATGTAATAAAATATAAATGTTTATTTCAAGCAACACTTGTAATTCAGTGACATTTCCTCCAGTAAAATATATTTATTTACATAGATACAAATGTACATAGTAGAAAATACTTAATTAAAAATAACTACCTATATATACACTTAAATCAAAAACTACGAAATACTTCCATCAATAATACGTACACTAGATGTTCGATAAGCGCTTCAAAAACGGGTCGTTAAATAAGAGCAAATATACGTTTGTGGTCTAATTTCATATTAGTATGGTCCAATCATAGCCAACAAACATTAAGACGTCAAAATGCCGCAGTGTGCGTTCAAAAATCGTGCAAATAACCATCGTAACACCAAGATTTTGCAAAGAATATCTTTATTTCGCTAAGTTTATATAATTAAGTGTTTTTCATAAAGTAAAAAAAACCGGCCAAGTGCGAGTCGGACTCGCGCATGAAGGGTTCCGTACTTGGTAAATTGCGGTTTACGATTTATGATGTATTAAAAAAAAACTACTTACTAGATCTCGTTCAAACTAATTTTCGGTGGAAGTTTACATGGTAATGTACATCATATATTTTTTTTAGTTTTATGTTTCTCTTATTTTAGAAGTTACAGGGGGGTGACACATTTTACCAATTTGGAAGTGTCTCTCGCGCAAACTGAATAGTTTAGAAAAAAATTACATCAGAAATCTCAATATCATTTTTGAAGACCTATCCATAGCACAGATAATATAATACTACAGTATATAGATACCCCAAATGTGTGGGTTTGAGGAAAAAAAAAATTGGGTTTCAGTTCTAAGTAAGGGACCCCAAAAATGTGTTGTTTTTTTTCTAATTTTGTGTTAAAATCTTAATGCAGTTCACAGAATACATCTACTTACCAAGTTTCAACAGCATAGTTCTTATGGTTTCGGAAAAAAAGTGGCTGTAACATACGGACGGACAGACAGACAGAAATGATGAATCCATAAGGGTTCCGTATTTTGCCATTTGGCTACGGAACCCTAAAAACCGAATTAGTAAATATGAATCAATTACCAAATATTATGATTGTTTGATCAACGTTTGCGTCGACAACGTGCCAACTATAGTAGCAAACATCGATTGTAATTTAGATTTAAAACATGGGTGATATTAAATTTGTTTTGATGTATGTTGAGCAGCGAAAAAAGGTTGTAAAATTGTATTGGTTTTTGTACGTAGCTTTGTGCATGCATTGAATTTGCATTAATGTATATTTATTTCAACTAGAATTCGTATTTTTAAAGTTAAGTTTTGTATAGGTTTGTTTATCTAGTGTATTGATCGAAGATGAAATTCTACAAAAAGCAGGGTCATTGAGCATAAAAATTAAAAATTAAATTAAATTAAAGTAAGGTACCCAAAATAGCACAATTATTGTGTGGTTCAACATCTGGTTAGACTGGTAGCTGACCGCAACATGGTGGGGGTAAAAGCTAAGAAAGTCGGGCACCCTATTTTTACCCAACGGTGTCGTAAAAGGAACTAAAGGAGCTACTCGTATCAAGGACATTACATCTAATTACAAACTGCGAAAACATTATTTCTCTGGGGACGGTAGTTAAAACAAGGAAGACCTTGCGAGAATAACTAAAGTTTGCAAAAGAGAGGACACAAAGCGATGAGACACCACGGGAACCCATTCAGATTTACCTTACTATTTCGAATAGCGTGGGTTTAGATTTCTAGCTCAGAAAACACAGGTAAGTTTTAAATAGAAATAAATTACCATTTAGTACAACCAAATAATCAAGAACCCGAACCCGGACCAGACCTCGGAACCCGTACATTTGCAGCGAGGTGTGAGACAGAGAGACATCATGTCTCCGAAGCTGTTCACCGCTGCACTGGAGGACGTCTTCAAGGTTCTGGACTGGAGAGGGCTAGGCATCAACGTCAATGGCGAGTACATCACTCACCTTCGGTTTGCCGACGATATAGTGGTTATGGCTGAGACAATGGAGGACCTCAGTATAATGCTCGATGACCTCGGTAGAGCTTCCGGAAGAGTGGGTCTTAGGATGAACATGGACAAAACCAAGGTGATGCTGAATGCCCATGTTACACCCACTCCTATTAAGGTCGGAGACTATACACTCGAAGTTGTGGGCGACTATGTCTACCTGGGACAAACGATCCAGTTGGGTAGGGCCAACTTCGAGAAAGAGGTCAACCGTCGAATCCGACTCGGCTGGGCAGCGTTCGGGAAGTTGCGCGGTATCTTCTCATCTAACTTACCACAGTATCTCAAGACGAAAGTCTATGTATGTATACCAGTGTGTGTTGCCAGTGATGACTTATGGCTCTAAGACGTGGTCGCTTACAATGGGCCTCATCAGAAAGCTTACAGTCACCACCACATTGCTCGCAGAATGGATGGCCGATGGGGCAGAAAGGTTCTGGAGTGGCGACCGCGAACCGGAAGACGTTGCGTTGGAAGGCCTCCCACCAGGTGGACCGACGACCTGGTGAAGGTTGCAGGGATACGCTGGTTGAGAGACGCACGGGACCGGTCAAAGTGGCGACGCTTGGGGGAGGCCTATGTCCAGCAGTGGACGTCTTTCGGCTGATATGATGATGATGAAATAATCAAGGAATGAGGGAAATATAATACTAGGAAAGTAAAAGTAATTATTCATGTTAAGCAATCTCAAAATAATAACGAAACGGAGGGAAATAAAAACTTTAGATCCGAAGATTTGCAAATAATCATTCCAATATTTATAAACTCAGGATATACAATTGTCCGAACAATAATTCAATTAAAACCAATCCAACATCTGAGTTTAAGCGAACATTTGGATACAATTATTCAGAACGATAAAAAGTATTGACGAGCGAATCGAACCACAAAGAAGTATAAAATAACGTATTAGGTACACGTGGCACAGTAATCTATCTTTGTTTACGTCATTAATAACAAAAAGAACAATAAAATTCTTCACCCTGTGAAAAATATCTACAAAAAGTAATAATGCTTAAATTGCTGGATCCGTCGAAGACGACGGTCGTGGCACGCGGGGTCCATACAAACATTTATTTTGTCGTGGCAACACCTCCCGAGAACAATATGGAGGCAATAAAGAATGGAGTACGAAGAAAGGGAGAAGACGAGGGTGCCTCGACGAATAATGAGAAATATTCTCCCCCACACATAAAACTTGCACCTACCGTTAATTTTAAAAACATTCCGCAATGCAAGCTGTTTTTTTTTCGGAAGATGGGATTAATTCCGACTAATAAATTGTTTTTGTACAAATTGTTTGATTAAAATTCCAGTATCTTGGAATGCTCTGTTAAAAAGTACCTCTCATCTTTATTATTTTTGAGGAAGCATTCGTCTACGAATATTCAAGGGGACCGTCGTTTCAGAGGAAATCTTATAAATTATATTTCCTGTCGCATCTGTAGCTTAACGAGGTATATCAGCATGAGACTAAACAAAAATAAAATCTTGATGCCACAGATTACAGTCAATATTTTGAAACATTTTCAGAAGATTTTCTATAAATTAAATGGCAACCCAGAGTTCGGTCAACGCTCCGCAGCCAGTTATTTATACCATGTGCGACATCTCTGCAGATCATATATCAAACCACTGGACATCCACGATCTCATCACAAACTATAAAGTAACGACCACTCCTAAGCTGTTTACATACTTTTCCTAATGACGAAATTCAAAAACACGCTAAGTAAATAAACGCACGACAGACTTCATAAGCAGCAACTTCACTGAATATCTGCATATTCTATGACCAAATTGTCCTAGATGAAATTCACGCTTGAATAATACATAAACAAGGAAGTGCAAAATTGGCCGAGTTTGACATTTAACGTCAGAAAATTTAATATAAAAGTTATCTAATTTACTGTCCTGGTTCTATTTAACAGGCTAACGGAGCCCAGACTAAATTTAGTTGAGGCAAAAGTAAAAATATCGAAGTTCTTAAATGAACCCGCGTCAGATTTCGTTCTTGAATTACAAAGTTTAGTTGGGTTACCAACTGGAGGAACTTTTGCGTTTAAATTGCACTCTGAATAGTCTGATACACAATCTGTATCAGTGAATAAACTCTGGTAATGGTGTATGTAGCCATTTCGTTTATCATTCGCGTCGTGTACAACACTTAATGCGCTAACATAAAATATTGTGCAGGGTACGCGCTGCAAACCGGCGTGACTTGCATTTCACGCTTGACTGACAGCGTGACATCATATTAATAAATTGCATTAACATTTGCTGTTTTGTCAGCCTCTGCAGACAGCAGGCATATATTTATAGCTGCAGGTTTATTTTACCATTAAACCTTCTCTAAAAGGATCCCTACGGAGAAAACTACAGTCACTATCGTAGAGTATTCGCCATATTGGTCCCAAGGTGACGAGGGGCGAGCTTATCTCCATTTATCAGGCATAGTTCTAATCCCGGGCCGCAGCAACACATCTTGGTGGAAAAACCAATTACATTTCACTCGAAATCGAGCTGATGCTCGGACCAGAGGATTGTGTCCCAAAAGACCGAGCTATTAAGCTAAAGCTTTCATTGTGACCCAAAGTTCTCTGGCGAATGCGTAAAGAATTCCTTGTCCTAATAGACTATTAGAAGCTATCCACAATTAACACGTAGGTAATCATGAAAGCCTGACCAAACACTGTTTACATTCGCTGTGTACCCTGAATCTATTTGGACAAAGTTGTATGAGTCTCAAACTGAACATAGTGCAGTGTATGCAAACAAAACTTAGACCTAGATATCTGAGCACAGAGTTTCATGCTGATTTCTGTTAGCCGTTCTATGAGGACTACGTTCAATGGTTATCATTGTTTTAATTGACTTTTTCTGACCACTTTGTAACAGAATTGGATATGCTTTTAACTCAGAATGTCTTTATTGGGCATCAATATATTGAGAACTTTCCCATTGCCAGCGATGCTGATGAATTTTTTGAAGCCCTATGAGCATGCTCACCCTTTTTTTGCTTGTACATCAATATACATTATCTATATATTTATAAATATGTTTTTCTTATATAGTAAATAAAAAGTTGGTAAGTTGATGACATACAAATTTTGTTCCACCGCTCTTTCTTGATTATATTTTACTTCTGATTTTGCATATTATTGTGATCTTTATTTTCATTATGATAAGATTTATAATGGGAGATGATTTAGGATAGAAGGAGCTCGTGGCTAAATAATAACAGACGCACGGGTCGATCTTCAAGGTTAAGCAACGCTTGTCGAGGTCGGTCCGTGGATGGGTGACCATTTCAACATACTGAATTTCCTCCGTGGCTGGGCAAGCACGATAAGCCGTTGGTCTCGGCTGTCATTTGAAGATCTTTGACAGTCGTTAAGGGTAGTCAGAAGCCTGAGATCTGACACCAGTCGTCTTTTTTCTTTCGTTTTTACTTAAGCTAACGTAGAGTATTTTTTGATTGTCAAGGCTCCATTCATTTAAATGCGATTATTTAAACCCCCTGATAGTAATGATGGTCGACGTGGGTAATACTTAAAAGAAAAAGTCATCCTCATATCAGCCAAAAGACGTCAACTGCTGACCGGTCCTGTGCATTCCGCAACCAATGGATTCCCGCAAGCTACACCAGGTCATCGGTCCACCCAAAAGAAAAAGTGGAACGTTTTAAGAGAAAAAGCTCTTTGTGGCATTTACTAGTAGTAGCATTGAGTTCATCATCATCAGCATTTTAATGTTCCCACTGCTAGGACTCAGGTTTCTTCTTTGTGAGAGAGGGAATGGGCCGTAATCCACCACGCGGGCCCAGTGCGCGGTTGATAGATGTCACATGTCTTCGAATTCTTGGTTCTAAGACAAGCCGGTTTGCTCACGATTTTCTTCTTCACCGTTTTGAGAGCAGTGGTGATGAAATAATTTACACAAAGTAAAGTGCCTGCCTGGGTTCGAACCCACGACCTACAACTTGTAAGGCGCGGCCATTACCACTGGGCCACCACTGCTGTCTTGCACTGCAACCTTGGGTTAGTTTGTAATAAGACCACCAAATCGTCAGTAAGCAGAGCACACGCAACTCAAGAGTAGCGTCTTGCCGTCCCCCTCCTCCTCGACCTCTTGGGTCGTGCGATACTATTCGTTTATAGTACTGTAGTATTCGTTTATACACATAAACGAATACTACACTCCATATAATCAGAAATAATTCTTGTTTTCCTTAAAATTTACAAAGTGAAAAATAACATTAGTAAGTTTTTATTGCGAAATTAAGTAGGTACCAGATTTATATCTAAATTCTTAGATAAGAAACCGGGTACTTTAGGAACAAAGAACAAACAAATACTAACTTACTGGAAATTCCGGTTACAAACAACAAAAGCAGCGAAACATAACAATATAAAGATAATGTCTTGGAAACATATTTTCCGAAGCGCTATCTAGTCTTATTTCAAACACGATTCTTTGTACAAAGTGGCTGTACAATACACGGTAACACCCCTAGGGGGGTTATCAAACGGGGTGTAAGCGACGACACACCTGGGGGACATTCATCTAATCACCGGTTTTAAAACGTGTACGGTTTTGCAGGTACAGTCACGTGTATGAAATTGTATGTGTAAAGCTTATGAACATCGATTTTGTCCCAAATAATTAATTATAATGAAGGGTTCTGGGGTGGCGAACGCGTATCGGAAGTCGCAGCGTTAGTAGGTGCCCCAAAATGTGGACTGTTAACTTGGTGAAGATAACGGGAATATACTGGATGAAAGTAGCACAGGGCCGGTCGATATAGTAACACAAGACTTACTTGACTTCAGTCCAGCAGTAAGCGTATTTCAGCTGAAATTCAAGCATTTGAAACCAGAGTATCCCGTCCACTATTTGACAGCCTCTCCCAAGTAAAGCCAGAAACCCCAGTTTTCCGCCTTCATTCTTAATTCTTAATTGTACACAAAAATGACACATACAACATGAGTGATCATAAAGTTGATGAACAAAGGCGAGCTTAACTCAAAGAAGAGTTTTCTACCAGCAAACCTTAGAGTAATAGAGAGAGTTTACTAAAGGAAGAAGAGAAGTAGTCCAGTGTAAAATTTTAGAATAATATAAAATGAAACACAAATGTACATTAGTAGAAAATTGATATATAAATACGTATACACATATACTAATATTATGTCATTCCGAAAGAAAATGATCCTTGATCCGCCTTCTATAACTTTAGATATTGTACCTTCTTCATATACCTAAGCCTCCATATAAACGTACTAATAATAATTAACTGTACCGTAATTGCAATATTCGATGATTTCGCACTGGTAGTTAGTGGCATATTACCTCTCACAGAGAGGAGACCTGTTTCCTACTAATAGAAAACTTTTAGGTTGATTGTGTAATAAAAATAATCACAAAAGTAGGACAGTAGGAGAAAACGCCATCGAAATTTTTGCATGTAACTGTACCTGAGGTTTTAAAAACACACATTGTAAGAATAAAATGTAATTAGTTTCAACAGGGACTTGTGTGATCATAAATTATTGTCAAGAATGAAATTTCGGGTGACATATGAAACGTGGTTGCAAATGACCGTTTATGCCACTTCTGAAATGAGTAAGATTAGTTGGTTCTGTGCACGTTTTTATGAAAATAATCGTGGCATTTTATAAGGGTAAGCGTAAGCAATATCAACGTAAGGTTTATTTTTATCGACCCCATTTTAAAAGACACCCCTGTGCAAATATTACGTAAATGTGTTTATTTAATACAACAATAGAATTACTTTTTAACCGACTTCAAATCTCAATTCGTCGGAATCTTTTTTCTTTTTTTAACCGACTTCAAAAAAAGGAGGAGGTTCTCAATTCGTCGGAATTCGATTAATCAAAGACGGATGACAGGATCTGATGATGGGATCCTACAGCAATCGAGGGAACTCCTCAAATATTATAGGCATACATATAGTGACTTTGGTATTTTCATCAACAATGCTATCACTTGCACTCAGAAAGTATAATTTGGTGAAGTGGAACTGATGATGAAGACCACAGATGGCCACTGGAACTCCTTTTCCACCCAAAAAAAAAGTTCTGCTATACACGCAATTCTTAGATTCTACGTAAACAATGGAAGGTACAGTTACAAAGATTTATTTTTAAGATTTATAAATTGAGCAGTAAGCTGAAAAATATTGAGATCAAACTAAAAACATTGAAAGTTTTATTTTACGGAAAGACGTTTCGTTTTTCAAAAATCTATCAAATGAATAGACACTTTGTTTTTAAAATGAAAGACGCAACGTGTTGAGTGGTGGCGAGGCTAGTGTGCATTAGAATGATGAAACGGAAAACGGGATAGAATAAAATTCGTCGATAAAACGGGTTTCCGGGGGAACACGCTAGACTCAAGGTTAAAATGGGGTCCTCATTTAATATCACTTGCAGGGCGGTTAGGTTCGGCAGCTTATACTGTTAGAAAAATCGTCACTTTACTGATGTAGATACCGCGAGGCTGGTCTATTTTAGTTACTTTCATAGTATAATGTCTTACGGTATATTACTATGGGGAAAGGCTGCAGACATTCAGTCAATTCTTATTCTGCAAAAACGAGCCATCAGAGAGATATACTTGGTTGATTGGTAGAGAATGCCTGAGGCATTAAGTCCGCCTATGTACTTTTATGTTGCATGAAGTTTTAATAAATAAAAAAATAAATATACAATCTTCGCCGGCGCGATTCTCTAAGGGAACTGTTTAAGAACATTAACATCATGACGGTACCTTTTACCAATATATTTACGAAAACATCATGTACGTTAGAAAGAATTTACATTATTTTAGTAAAAACAGCGATAGATATATGTTACTAGAAATAGGGACCAATTAATTCAACCAGGTTCCAGGCTGGCTAAAGTAGCGTCATCTTTTATCATATTTTATTTTACAATAAAATACCTCCCCACATTCTAAAACTGAATGAGGCAAAATTCAATACTTGTATAAAACTCACACATATTATAGGTTAAGGGCATCGCTGATAAAAATGCTTGGCTCAAAGCTAGTCGTACTCCACAGCCACTGGGGCACAAAAACAAGTGATAAGCAGAAAAGTTCAGAAGTATTGTTGGACCTGCTGAAGTCTGTATGAATATATTTGTGTTGTATAAACTCAATTTATTTTAGTATTATATAACTGCACACTACATATGTGAGTATTATGTACCAACTGTAAATCTACCATTTACTGTACCTATGTGTCGTTCGTTGACTTCAGTGTGCCCTGGCAGTTGAGTGTGTCATGCTCTCTCTAATGTCTCTCTGATTTGGCACGTGTATTGAATCATTCGGTTCCCTTCATTGATGGTTGAGCTGAGTAGTGCAGATCCATGTGTTATGTTCGAGAAAGGGCGCCATCAGTTGGGATTGGTCATAACTTAACTGCCTCGGCCTGTTTTTAATTACCTATTTATTTTATTTGTAATTGTGTTTTTTACTCTAGACGCTTTTACGTGCACGCCCACGGGTTTTTTATTTAAAGGGTAAGTGTGAAGTTTCTTGTAGAGTTAATTATTATTACTTTTATATTATTTTTTTTGGCGTTCAAAAGTGCCGCTTAATGGCTTAATTGAATAAAGAAAATTTAATTTTATTTTCTGGAACGTTTATTAACTTTTTTTCGCGAAATTAACGGCATTTACTTTCTAGGTTTTCTTAATTTATTTTTAAATGGTTAAATCAGTAATATCCAGAGTGAGGGGAAGCAGCAACAGCATTCTGAGGGTGTTTGCAGAGAGACTAGATGGGCCTACGATGGGGAGGTTTATCAGGCTACATGTTGGTAACAAAGCCTGTTAAACCTTCCTGTGATTGTGGTTTTCTTTATTATTTTTGAGTGTTCCTGCATGTTACTAACATAGTTTTTAAGTAAGATGTAATACTAATACCCTATGGGCCTTAAAATATATGCCTGGCAATAAAATATTTTATTTTCTATTTATTTAAATAAAATATAACACTTTTCTTCATCACTGCCCGCAAATGTGATTTCTTGCATAGTGGAACTTTTTAGTAAGTATTTCGAGTCGAGCATAGCGAGACTAGAGCATAGCGGAACTAACCGAACATGTCTGTCTACTAGCTAAACAAATTGCCAAGAGGACCATGATGCAACAGCAAACTTAAAAGATTACTCTTGATTAGTCTTCAATCTCACATGATCACTAATAGCTGCACTTGTGTGTAGCTAATTAATATAACCTAACTTAACTTTATCCATGCCGTGAAACTCAGGAGATAATTTTCATCATCTCGTTGTCACTGTGTAGTGTGTGCGTGTTTACTAATTATTTAGATGCTAGTAACGTTGATACAACTGCACTGAGCTGTTCATTGACAGTGAGGTGAATATCTATTCATGTAAATTAGTAATAAGTTGTTGAGTTTCCAAATAAATAATAAATTACTTACCGTATTGGATAGGTGACCAAATTTTATAAAGATGATAGAGTTGACAGCTTAAATAATTTAGAGGATCTCCTGACCGACACCGCTTTGTGTTGGTATCATACTATGGGCCACTTGCGCCATCCTGGGTTATCTTACTGACTTCGAGTTAGTAGCAAACCCTATGCTATTTATAAGTCAAGTTTTAACGCAAGCGGGCCTAAGAATGGTAAACTTTATAATATAGCGTGTTGATATTAACACAGTCATTCTATTGTCAAAAATATCTATCAATCTCTCTCTATCTATCTATGTCTATTTTTCGAAATTCCTGCAACGTATCCACCACACCTACATGTTTTAAAGATGGCGGGAAATACGAGTATTGCCGAATTTCACGTCACTTGAAATCCGAATCTCTGCTCGAACCAGGAATATGGGCAGTGACGACCAAAGCATAAGTAGGTCAATCGATATACCTCGGGAGGCTAATTGATTATAATAACAATCGCGTAAACACAACTTTTCGCTCCCATCACTAGTTTAGATAAACAGGATGATATAGACGTCTTAATGAATTATGCTTTTGTTTGTTTCGATTTCTTGTAGGGACATAAGTAATTTGTTTGGTAGGGTTGCTCCTATCCAATATAGACCTGGGGGGTGACCATAAGCTCTTAGAGCAAGGTTATTTTGAGTGTGCGTAAGGGATAAGTGTATACCAGTCACATTAATCTGCCCCTTACACATATTTAAAGTAACCTTACTCTATGAGCTTATGGTCAACCCCCTAAAGCCCTATACAAGTAACATTCTATCATCGAAAGCGTCACGATAGCGAAAAAGGCAAAATTGTCTGCCATGGACCAGCGATATCGAAAAATTGCGTGATATTAAATCACTTACATTTTGACATGTGGCCTTCGCTGACATCGAAGGCCACATGTCTAGAGCCCTAGGTATACCTATAGTAATTTTTGAAGCTTCAGCTATTATTATTACAAGCTTTATAGGCAACACCTTGCTTTCTTATGTGTTGGAAATTGTACCCAACACTCCGGGCGGCCGGAGCGTTTCGTTTACGTTGCACAAACGTCTGCGTGACCCACACAGCATCTGTGTTTGTGTACGCCGCGCGGCGGCGACGCGGCGCGGTTCGGCGAGCTAGTCACATCCACGGAGTCCACCGGTACAGCTACAGTCGACACCTCTCTCTTAAAACCATAATATTGTTGGACTGGGATAGTTATTTGTAATTATTACAGCATTAAATCATTTCACCTAAAATATACAGTCCACTCAGTTCATCCACGAGCTAACAGTATGTCTGTCCGGAAACTAGTAATCTATTTTTTTTCAGCACTTTATTCGATTAAGCTGACACTTGGTTTACTTATGCAACTTTGGCAACATTGAAATAATATGGCACTATGGAGCTGGCCTTATGATGAAGCCGGAAGGTAGACATAGCAACTGCTCAACTGGGCAAAATAGCACTATCGTGTTTGGGCTCATTGGATGTGTATTGACGTTAAGTGATATTAGACACATTTAGTACTTTTCAGTTCAAAAAGCTTGTTTAACTTGCCTCGCTTGTTACTTATTTGTTTGTTATTATTAGGTATGGGTCAAATCTTACAAATAGTTTTTAAAATAATATAGTTATTCCCAATCATTTGGTATGAGCTAAAACTTTGCATAAACGTTGGATTGGGATTGACAATGCACGGTTAGCTAAATTAAATCATTCAAAATCCCATATGGTTCCCAAAGGTGACAGACTATGTTTTATATGCATAGAATGGGTACCAATGATAGAATTTACTGAGAGAAACAAAGATGATATCAATTTTTCTTTTATGTCTTATTATGTAATATTTCAATGATATGATACAGATTTATTTTTTCATAATTATGGCAAACTTGTCAGCGTTATAAAAGCCATGATAAATAGGGACATGCAAGTAGTGCTACCCACTTGCATCTGACGTCACACGCGAGTAACGCATAGTGTCTTCACGGCAGCCAGTTCAAACAATGTTTTACGTGACAAGGATAGAAAATTAACTACAAAAGGGTGTCACTTCTCACTTCTCCCATCCATACATGGACATTGTGAATTTTCTCGGTTTTCACCCCATCTGGTAAATTAACTTTCCCCTGTTCTGTCTCGCTTATTTTAGCTAGATATAAAAGAAGAAAAATGCCTCATTTATATAACCCTTCGAATGGGACGTGATGAATACAAAAAGAAAATCTTCCTTAGCGTGTGCACATTACCCTCTTTCGGCAGTCAGGTAAAAAGGTTGCCTTTAAAAAATATAGATTCCTAATTCTATGCGTAATTCTGTCAGTAAGAAAACTTCTTGTGTCTCAGTAAGAGTGCACTTTTTAAAATTGGAATTTTTTTTTTCATGCAAGTGGCAACTCTGAAATTTGATTGAATTTGACCTCTGTTTATTCCGATTATTAAAAATGGAGCGTTTTTCGAAAGAACAACACTTTGTAATTGTGAAAACTCATTACAAAAATATGACATCATAAATTTACAAAAATATGACTCATTACAGGAATATGGTAACGGAGTTCTTGTGGCCTCAACTGGACGGCGTGAATCTGAACAACATGTGGTTTCAGCAGGACGGTGCAACCTACCACACCGCGCATGAAACAATCGACTTATTGCAGCAACGATTTCCAGAACACATTATCTCACGAAATTCTGATGTCAACTGGCCACCAAGATCGTGCGATTTAACGCCGTGCAATTTTTTTCTTCGGGCCTTGTGAAATCTCGGGTTTATGCGAATAAACCCGAAACAATTCCTGAGCTCAAATCGGAAAGCCAACGCGTCATAGATGAGATACAGTCACATCTCTGTGCAAAAGTCATAGAAAATTTCATGAAAAGAGCTATCCTGCGCCTTTACGCCTCCATAGCTTTATTATATTCTGAATTAATTAGTTAATTTTGAGGAACAAACGTTAATGACTGAAGAATATCTACTGCTTTTTTATATTTTTTCTTAGCATTCCGTGTTATGGAGACGAAGCTACCAGTATGAATAGTGTGAAAATACAAAGAACTTCTTGTAAATGTTTACTATTAGTCTCTTCATTACTGGTAAATCAGCACATGGGTAATCTGCACCCTAATTGAAAGAACACTACTTCAAAGAACACTTTACGAACACGCCACACGCGCACGCACTTTGCTTGCATTCATTGCTTCATAATGTATAAAAATCCGTCTACTCTACAGCGTAAAACACTTAAAATTCATTAAACTTTGTCAATTTATCTTTTTTCAGTAAGTACCTCATTTTTACAATAAACTTTTATATGCGCGTCAAAACTGTTTTATTTGTAATCTATACCAATATTATAAAGATGAAAAATTTGTTTGAGTTTTGGATCTTTTAAACCGATTTTAATAAATCTTTCACCGCTAGAAAGCTACATTATGCAAAAGTAGTAGAGTATACTTTTTACTGCAAGAAATAATTTCATTCCTTCGGGAAAACATATAAGTCGCGAGCGAAGCCACGAGCGGAAAGCTAGTATTTTTTTTATTCGATCTAACATTGCGAAGTTTAGTCTATATTTTTTGGCAAAATTCTTTAGGCTACCGCTAAACGCTATTTTTGTATATAATTATAACACACAGGTACAGTTAAAGTCGATACAAGTTGTCCACTATAGTGAAAATTAGATCTCACAAGTAAAAACACGAGATATATTTTAAACTTGTCTTGTTTGCAAAAACCAAGCTAAACAGGATAAAATGCAGGGCCGCGCGGGTCCCCTGACATACAAAAATTAAAGACTTTTCTGTCCGTTGGCCTACAGTTGCAGTTTAAAAACACGTCTGACGCGCGGTCACCATTGGGCGACGCGGCCCGAACAGAAATGTTTGTTGTCGCCCAACAGTGACCGCCACGGCCTGAATGAAAAACACATATTTTGTTAGTGGCAGAGAACGTGTTAATGAATAGGTACTGTCGAATTGTCAAAATAAAAGCGAGCGTACGCGTTTTTTAAGCTATCAAAACAGTTATTTAATTTGGGTGCTGTTTACAGCACGCAGGGTAGCCCTGCGAGCTGTAAAACGCCTAACTTAGTACCTATGTACGAGTATATCAAAATTCTGCAGTTAGTTTTGTTGGCAATCTTTGCCATTATCTATAACATTCTCAGATTAATTAAAAATACGGTAGAAGTTTTTTGTCAAAATTGATGATTTCCTTACATTTGAAGTTGGTCAGATTTTCCAGTGATTTCATAAGCGAAGCTTCCGTACTTAATGAAGTACAGCGTCAAAAGACCAAATAAATTGAAGGATATTGGACGGAAAAGCGCTCTTTGACGTTCTAAAACATCGTTCTAGGATTAAAATAATCACAAAGGAAGGTATAACTTTACCTGTAAAACGGGGAACAGCGCCTTAATTTATCCGTATTTGGGCGTTGTTAAAATACTTTTAAAACGGCATAAAATAATGTTAGATGAACAGATTTCTTTTTAAGAATATCACGTATTCGGAAAATGTTGACTTTGCACCGTGCCAGTTTACGCAGTGTTGTTTAAGTTTAAAATAAGAATTCCGTTTATAATACAAGTTTTAATTTCTAATTTCACTTGCTACCGCTTCGCAGGGGTTCTGCAAAGGGGTAATCTCTATGAAAATTAAATTTTAAATAATAAACGTTGGGCATGAAGTTGCGAAGTCTTCAAGGGTTTATGTTTAAATTTAGAGTAACGATCGTAATGCGCCGTGTAGTTAAATGTCCTGCCGTTTTTCCTTTGGGCTTCCTTGTCAATTAAAAATGATCCCATGGACACAAAAAGGGGGTTCCTTTTTTTTCTGAAATTGTGTTTATGTATGTGAGATTGGTATAAGACCGTGTATAATGCCTTGTGCCCGGGTTGTCCTTGTTGTGTACGTGTTGCCAGAGTCAGGTGGCCATGTTTCTAATAGGGAAAATTACGCAAAGCTGAACCAGCAGGTGGCGCTACGTAAAAAAAAGGTTAAACAAAACTAGTAAAAAAAATGCGTCAAATTTTCTGAAGTTTTTTTAATAGTAATAAACAAACACCTAAACATCGTAGGGATTGAAGTCGTTTTTTTTGCCTTGATGCAGAGTATGCTACATAACGGTAGAAATTGGTAGTAAGGCTATAAAAAATGATCCCATAGACACAAAAGAACGTGTTCTTTTTTCTTGAATCTAAATGTTTGTCTATACGAGGTTGATGTTTATAAGGCCGTGTATAATTCTTCGTGCTCGGGTTCTCCTTTATGTGTTGCCGAAGTCGGAAGGTCATGCCGACCATCTAAATTGGTGAACATTTCGGAAAAGTATGTCAAACGAAAAAAACTCGAATTGAACTAATTCTAAATAAGTGTAAGTAGGTACGTACAGCACCTTAAATTATTTGTTTTGGAGGGAGGGGCACCCTATTCATAAATTAGGGAAGCAGTGTCAAATATCAGGCGCCTCAGAAACAATAAAGGTGCTTTGAGTGCCATTAACTATCAATAAGACATGCTTTAGCGCGTTTGTCCACTTATTCATGATGTTTCATTCTCATAATTTCAGGCGACAGATGTCCAAATTTTTCCATCTGGTAATCAGGAAATCGAGTGACTTTACAAACGCCTTTAGCAGCTTACGACTTACGACTTATACGTGTCATATGTGGAGTCGTACGAAGAGTTACGAAAACGCAAGAACATACTCAATCCCCCAAACAATATGGCAGCTCGCACACGGTACGAATTGGTCGTGCGTTCACAAACGTGTATCTTTTCCCGATGTCGAAGTTCAAAATCAATCCCAAATTGTTGGGATATACCTATACAATATTCTTAATCGTTCGTGGAAAATAAAAAACAAACATGTCAAATCATCATGAAAAATCTTGTTGGGAGACTAATATTATGTTTGCAATGGTTTTACCCAATGCAAACATAATATTATTCTTATACGCAGTATCTACTTACCAACATCGGCAATACCATGTAAATTCTATAAAACTGGCAAGTAATTCGTAGAAAGCCGATGTCGATCGTAAAATGTGATTCTGGGAATGACAAGAGCATTGACAGCGGCAGCAACGAAAAAGAAAAGAACCGTAAATACTGAAAAGAAAAATATTATTAAAGCTTTTTTCAGAGGCTTTACCTGCGCGAAAATTGTCCCAACGTGTTGATTAAAGTACCTATGCGGAATCTTAATTTAAGCCAAGCTGTTGTTGCATGATTGTCAAACATACAAATTCATAAAAACATCAACATCAACAGCCTTTTTTAATGTTGGGAACATTAAAAAAGGGACGTAGAATTAGGTTAGGTTAATTTCGTAATTCCTGTACCGCCCGTGATACATACAATGTTTTTCATCACATTTGCGAGTAATAATTATGAATTATAGCTTTAATACACAAGTCAGCACAGCTTTTATTACGAAATACGTGAACTTTTTTTTAAGCGGTTGGATAATTTTTGCCCACACCACAGATTATACAAGTGTTTCGTTCAGAAACGTTAAGGGCAAATACTTACGTAGCTATACAGCCATGACGGAGTGTAAAAAGAATTAAATAATTTCGACGTTTTGATACAAATAACTATTAAAATTGATTATTAAGAACATTTGTTGAGTATTTAAGTAACATGTAGCGAGATTGCAAAGGAATTCCTGTTTAGATAACATTTTAAGACAGTTTTTCAATTGGGTGTAAACTCCTTGCTTAAACTTGCATGACCTGTGTACTGTGCTATAAATAATGTGATGAAAAACATTTTATGTTTCACGGGCGATACGGGAATTACGAACTTAACCTAACCTAATTCTACTAGAGCCTCGATCGTAATTCCTTACTTACCGCCCTTAATACACAATGTACTATTGTATATTGCCCATTCCTTATGCAGACATGTAAAGTGCGCTCTATACCCTACATTATTAATACTCAAAGGTGTATTATCACAATAGACGGGTTCGTTTTGAAGTCGGATATTCACAAGTCCTTCCGGGAACAAGATTTTTTGTCGCTGAAATTCTACGAAGGTGATATTTATTTTATTTATTTATTTATTTTAGTACATGGAGGACTTACAGCTAATAAATACAGACAAAAAAGAAAACCATAGTCAACAAAAAGCCAATTACAAATCCTCACGTATAGTACGATATTTTGTCGATAAATTGGTTTGATTCAAACTTAACGGCGGCTAGGAACACTCCGCTAGACGCTGAGCAGCAGCAAATTCATGTGACAGCGGCGGTAGGGATGGGACGCAGTGAGAAGCGTCATTAAATTTGAATCGACCTGTACGAGAAAGTTTGTGCAGATATTAAAACGAGGGTGTCTCATTAATACCTTTTTATTCTGCTTTTAAAGCTCTTCATGACGTCTCCCTTTCATGTAATGACGCCACAAGTAATGTGTAAATTATTTTTTATCTTTTTGATGAAATTAATACACTTTCTTTGTATGTCCATGGCAATTAGAGTAAATTTAATACAAAAATATAACACTTAAAATATTGAATTCTTATTAAAAATATCCAATTCAAAGAACGTACCAACTGGTTCTTTTAAAATCTTGTTGAAATTTGAAACAGCATAAGCACTTGACATTTCAATTACAAGCTAATAATTTGCACCATAAATGAGAAATTCAGCTTTCCTTAGTTTTATTTTGCAAGTTTAAAAGGAAGTTGAATTGATTTTAATGGGAATATGAAATGCCGAAATGCTGAAGTATTTTGTGATCCATCCTGCTTTTTAATTATTTTTGGATGTCTTTAGATTATTCTGTGTTAAAACGTCATATCGTTGGGGGATTGAAGATTGATACATTAATACAAAGAGTTAATTGTTTATTATTTTTATATTAGAAATTAGTATTCACTAATTTTAGTAAGCGGATAGAAAATGTACCTACCTATATATTACAATAAAATACATTCAATTAGTTAGCCAGAAAATTCATAAAACTGGAAAAAAAAAAAAAAAAAAAAAAATCCTTTCCTTTTTGCAGAGGTTGAACTGTAATGTTTTTTTTTATCCTCGACAGAAAAGGAGGGTTTTGATAAGTTTGACGTGTGTACCTGTGTGTTTATGTATTTGAGTATATGTGTATTTGTTTTTTTTTTGTGTTCGCCACAGATAGAGACACGAATGAGTATTTGTGTATCTGTCTGTGGCATCATAGCTCCTAGACAGATCAACCGATTTTTTTTTTAAAGATGACTTTATCGAGAGCGTTCTTAGCTATGATTGATGAAAATTGGTTCAGCTGTACAAAAGTTATGGGCATTTTACTGTTTGAATCGGGTTGTTGCCGCATATCTTGTCATTATTACGTGTTCAATATAGATTGTAAATCGAAACGTGTCTACTACTGGATAAAGTATAAAATAAAATATGTCGAGGGTTTTTAACTGTTTAAATTTTACTTGTTTAAATCATGTGAACTCAATCAAAACCAGCAGTATTTGTTAATGCATAAAAAAGCAGATAGATATTTCGTAAATCGAGAGTACATAAATGTAGAGCAATATTAGGGAATCCTTTGATCACTATTCTCTCTTTCCTTGGGTTATGGTTCTGACCCTGAAATCCCTTTTCTAAAGTACGATACCACCGGGAATTCCACACGAATGGAATATAAGGGTCACTATAACTACATTAATGCCTACGAATTTAGAAAGCCATTGCGAGAATATTTATTTGAACCTAAATCAATTAAATGCTTCAATGAATAGTCTGCCGCACAATACCCTTTTTGTAGCAAAATCATTCTGTAATAAAATATACGAAGGTCTCGTTAAAAATATATTCTGGTAAGTATTAAAATCCTTCTATCCGGACCATAAAGATAAAATAATAATCGGCCTAATATTTTCGTTTCGTAATTGTTAAAAAAAAACTGGATTTATGTTAAGTTTTAAAGAGTTCCACTGAATATTTACAAAAAGTAGTAAAAGTATTTTTTTTTTTTAATTTGGGCAGCACCTTGCCTCACGAAATTGTTGTAGGTAAGTAAAAATGAAACGATTTTTTCTCTGCCCCGAAAGCGAATTCTGGAAGAAGTTTTAATTTGATTAGGAATCTGTCGCGATCCAAATTGTTAGGTAAGCATCACAAAATTCTCGTCCAACAAGATTCGAATTACATTTGTTTTCAATCTCGGGTCAGCTTTACGCTCGGAAAATGCATTGAATTTTACCGAAAATACATAAGTTAAAAACGACCTTTTGGTTTAGAAGCTTAGCGATACTTTTTATTTTGAAGAGTGAAACATTTATGTGACTGGTTGTGATGAATGAAGGATTTGGAATTTAAATTGTTGTTTAATTCAAGACTTATGGTCAACTTCAGAACCGACCAAGTCGTGTTTGTAGGTACTTTATCCATATTGATTGATAATTTTGTGAACATCACGACTGTACGTCCCGTAGATTTAGCCAGAGATTTATATACATTTTGAGTTTGAGTCATCGTAATGAAGGATTAGTCAGCTAGACCCTGCTTTACCGGGTGCTAGCTGTCCAGGGTGCGCCTGGCGTTTAGGATCGCAACAGGTTATGTTTAATGCCGCTCGAGGAGGTTCCTTCCATGCCCTTTTAGTCTTCTTCCCTTTATCTTTCCAATCATCCTTTCATGCCCAGCCGCTTGCACCTTTCAGGATCTGAACGAGCAAATGAGAGAGCTGCTCCTTACTGGTCTAACGAAATTTGAGAAAGTTGAGACACAATTTGTGTTCATCGATACGAAAAGAAGAAGAAAATACACACATAAAGCTCACACACGCATACACACACAAATATTTCTACTTCCCTAAAATAGATACTCATATTTCGCCTGATAAATTTAGGTAAATCCCACGGGTAATGGAGAATTTCTCAAGTAGGCGAGCCTATAGCCACCACGGCGGACTGAGAATTTCCTGATGGAAAAACCTTATACAATTTTGACCCACCCGGGAATCAAACCCAGAATTTCATGTTCAGTACTACAATGCTTGCGATCAATATTGTTTCGATCAGCAAAATATCTGTCAGTATCATCAAGGCAGTTTACTTCCGTAATGCTACTCTTGACATAACATTTGAGTTGATCATACAATAATAAACTACCTTAGTCAAGGATCCCTAAACAAACGTAATGCTTCTAAATGATGAACCAGCCTAAACACACCTTAATTATGCATTACGTTAGTATTCCTCGAAGGTATAATATAACTGTTTAGTAAGTGGATAAGTACACTTATTTACTCCATTCCACATTATTTACTTACTTCATAAACTGACGCTAAAGTTCTTCTGTCTACCAAAAATCCTATTTCCAGGCAACCCAGCAGCAATCTATTCTACTATTAAGTATCATTCATTAAAATAAAATTTTACCAAGAAAAAGTAAATGCAGATTTTAGCGGTGGGATTAAGCTAAAAGTAAAATTTTTCATAGTACAGTTGATTATTGATATCCGATCTACTAAGATTGTTATGGGTTAAGCTCGCCTTTGTACATAAGTTGTCCTTTTGTATGTTTGTTAGTTGTACAATATATAATATGAATATATTATTTTATTTATACAGCCCTGAATTTAGGGATTGGTCAGGCCCTTTTCATCGGAGTAGGTATGTGGTAAATGGGGTGCATGTTGAAAGCCTCCACGTGGCGTACCCTGGGCAACGTCGGCTCCAGCTGCTCACTCGCTTTGGGTGGACAGTTGGGGCTGGCGGCTAATTTTCAACACACGAGGAAGGGTCACGGTTCCAATCACAGATCATCGTTGATGGTCTGTGAAGGGAACCGGGCTAATGACAGGACGGCTAGTCCATCGCTTAAGTGGGCCTTCTGACGCCTACTCCCCTCTCTGCTTACAGAGGGTAGGTCGAGTTGGCGTAGAGTTTGCAGAAAGTAAAAAGGATGGAGAAATAGGGACCTCACCCTTAAAAGGAAAAACAAAACTCAATAATGGAAAAGGCCTTTGTAAAAAAACGTCCCCAGGTGGGTCCCGACTGCTCGGCGGTCGGGGAGTCCCACCCCGCTTCGGCGGACTGCCCTCCGTATTCTGGGGTGGGCAACAAATGTCTTCTGTCTGTCTCAGACAACAACGATAACCAAACGCGCGATATACGGACACCGATATTTTTAGACGAACAGGCGAGGAGTGATGCGGGATCGGAGTCCGACGCCACATCTGGCGCAAAGGGCCCACAAAGCTCGGAGCGCGAAGCTGAGGGGGCTGTTGCGAAAAACCTAAGGTTCTTCCGGAAGCGCCTCAAATCGGGGGATGGCCTGGGGTCGTTTGCCGACGACGAGCTGGCCTCGGCCCGGAAGATCCCCATCAGTAGGCGTGGGGGCCGAGACAGAGGAGTGGGGAGAGGACTCACCACCCAGGAGGCTGCCCATCGAGCCGACAGGCTTGTCACGGAGGGGCGCCACCTCGGACCGAACAGCTACAGGGCTGACCTCTCAGGGTCTTCAGGCGATGAGTTGGACGCTGCTAGTGGCTCCAATTCAGAGCGGGCAGTCAGGTTTGTAGAGGTCGTGGGAGCCGCTATCAGAGATGTGGCCTTGAAGAGGAACAAATTTTCAAAAGTCAAGGCCATATCCGCGGCCACGGCCTCCATTATGGCAGCAGCGGAGGCCAATCACGCCGGGCTTTCGTCGGGTGAAACGTCCGAGATGCGGGCGGAGGTCGCCCGCTTGAAAGCCGACATGGAGCTTCTCCAAAAGGAAAATGAGAAGCTCCGAGCAGACCTGGCTGGGCTCCGAGGGGCTGGCCCCCGGGAGATGCCACAGGGGGAGGCACAGCATGGGCATGGCCGGCCCGTGCCTGCAGAGGACTGGGTTCTGAACCTGGTGCGGAAGGAGCTGGCTGCATTTCAAAGTCGGTTTTCTGCACTGGAGGCCATCGTCCTGCGTCCCCCGCTAGCGGCGAGCCAGGCAGCCTTGGGCCAGCGGAAGGCGGCGTCGTTTGCCGCCGCCACGGCTGCCTCGGGCTCATTGGGACAGGCCAACCGCGGGACCATGCTGGAACCTTCGAAGTCGGCCTCGGTGAGACTGGGCAATTCTGCCCCCAAAAAGAGCGGAGCATCTGGACAGGTGGCGAGGGCCCCAGCCCAGGCGGTGAGTCAGCCGCCCCGATTGCTTCCGCCTTCTGAATCTCCTGCGGCCGAAGCCGAATGGCAAGTGGCCGGGCAGAAGAAGAAGGCGGGCAAGGCAGCGAGGGCGGCCAAAAGGAAGGAGAAGCGGAAGCAGCGCAAGGAGCGAAGCATCGCGGCTAGGCTACGTGCCCCGAATTCCACAGCTGTAGTGATTACGCTACAGCTGGATGCGGAAAAGAAGGGCGTGTCCTACCGCGAGGTAATCGTCAAAGCGAGGGCGGCGGTGAACCTACAGGATCTCGGCGTCACCGAGGGCATCCGGATGAGAGTCACCGCGACTGGGGCCCGGATGCTGGAAGTCCCCGGTGCGGCCAGTGGCCCGACCGCTGACGCTCTGGCCGAAAGGCTCAGGGCGACCCTAAATGCGGACGAAGCCCGAGTGTCTAGGCCGACCAAGTGCGCTGATATGCGCGAGCGGGCCGGGGCTGCCCTCAAGCGGCTCTTACCCAATCTAGGGGGTCCAAACGCCTCCTGCCGGAGGCTCTACACGGGGGTCGTGCAGTCCATGGCCCTTTATGGGGTACCGGTGTGGGCGCATTCCCTGAGGCGGCGACCAGTCCGCCGGTTGAACGCGTCCCAAAAGGTCATGGCCATCCGGCTGGTCCGGGGATACCGCACGGTCTCTGGTGAGGCGGCGAGCCTCCTTGCCGGATTGCCGCCATGGGATCTGGAGGCAAAAGTCCTCGCGCATATTTGGGAATGGCGCGAGGAGGCGAAATGGCGGGGCGAAACTCCGTGGCCGCGACAAATCGCGGATCGGCGGACAGAGCTCCGGCAAGATCTCATGGCGACATGGAGAGAGCGACTGTCGCAACCCAGCGCTGGGCACGCCACAATTGCGGCGATAAGGCCCCTCTTTGAGGAGTGGCTTGAGAGGCGCTACGGCGTCCTCACCTTCCGCCTGACGCAGGTCCTCACCGGACATGGCTGTTTCGGGAGGTTCCTGTTCAGTATTAGGCGGGAGGAAACGCCCGGGTGTCACCATTGTGTGGATCGCCCGGAGGACACGGTGGAGCATACGGTGGAGGTCTGCCCCGCTTGGGCTGGGCACCGCCGTGTCCCCGTGGATGCGATCGGCGGTGGCAACCTCTCGCGTCCGGCCCTGGTTCAGGCCATGTTACGGAGCGAGAGGCTATGGGAAGCTGTCTCCTCCTTCTGCGAAGTAGTAATGCTCGCAAAGGAGGAGGCGGAACGCGTGAGGGAGACGCAACGGAGACGCCCTCACGCCCCTAGCCACCGCAGGAGACGCCCTGGGCGTCGGGAGTCGCAAGCAGATTCCCGGCCACCGTAGGCGCGGGCTTGCGGACGGCGAGAAATGGGTAGCTCGTCGTCCGATAAGGACCAGGCCCGAGTCAACGGCGCGTTTTGTTCCACGCGCGCCTCAAAGAGATGTCAGCAGAACTGACGGGGTCCGCTAGGGCCAATGCCTGTCTGGGTCGCGGATAAATTTGAAAAAGTGTTACCGTGGCCCTGGCTCAAGCAACTGAAGGAACACGGGTGGGTTTTAGTCAGTAAAAGTCTGACACGCCCTCCCGCTTCACCCAGAGCGGGAGAACCGCGATACCTCTCAGAATTGTTTCAAACCGTTTCACTTTAGTATTGCTGTTTCCTTATTGCTAATACCATGCCGGAATTTTGTAGAAATAACAGGCGTATAAAAAAAAGAGTCTATTTGAACTGGCAAAAACGTTGCCTCAGTATCAAATTAGCCAAATGACAACATGCCCGAAATTCCCTTTAAGTCTCGCCGTTATACCTTAGTGGCTATATTTTACTAGAACCCTTCGGGGTTCCTCGTAAAGGGAATTAATGAAATCCTGCCCGTTCAATAACTTAGGGGACTAATAATATAGCTTACATTAATTACTTTCGTAAAAGTATTCAATTTAAAGGTAATGCCGTAAAGTTTTCATTAATATTTAGCGGTAGAATAAATCCCGACTTATTATACCTTTTAGAATTTGTAGGCGTAATTTTGATGGTATCTTTAATACTTTGTTTGAATAACGGTTTTTGGAATGCTCTGAAGATTTTCGTTGTAATAAAAGTCAAATAGTGACGGAGGAAGAGTTGTTTAAACCAGTGGTTCGGGGAAAACTTGGTTTTATGATGACGTTGAGCCGCAAAGTTAATGATAAAACAGCGTTTTTGGGGGCTGAGTCACCCACGTCCGTAGGAGTGTACCCCATTCGATTCCCTACACATGGACCCCGGGTAGTGCAAATCAGGTGACAAACTGGTGGTAGGCTTCGGCCGAAGGCTTGCGACCACCCACCGGGCAAAGACGTACCGCCAAGCGGCCTAGTCGTGTTCCGGTATGATGCTCGGTGCAGCCACTAGAGGAGTAGTTAGGTCGAGATAGTTGTTCCACTGCAGGCAAGCCGGCCTGACTCACGCTGTTATGGACGTATCGGGAGACTGGTCGCGGAGGGTAGCGGGATACGAGGCACAAACTTGCTTCACACCCTGCAGGTAGCAAGGTGTTTTGGTCCCTGGCTAAATCGGTTGAATCAAACTTCTGTCGCCCCTCACTACCATCACTGCTGAGGCCCGACGGGTCACTGGCCCACTCCGCTGAGAACAAGGCTAACTTGTTTGCCTCCCTCTTTGCGGAATCTTCGCGTCTGAATACTGATGGTACGCGGCCCCCTCCTTCTGCTGTTCGATGTGAGACGAGTATGTCGGAAATTCGCATCCATCAGAGAGAGGTCTGTAGGGTGCTGCGAAACCTTGACGTGAACAAGGCTAGTGGCCCGGACGGGATACCAGCAATTGTACTTAACTCTTGGGCGCCTGAATTGTCTCCGATCTTGACACGCCTTTATCGCCTTTCGATGGTGACTGGAAAAGTGCCGGAGGCTTGGAAGCAAGCTAACGTTCAGCCCGTGCCCAAGAAGGGTAGTCGATCGGACCCGGCCAACTACAGACCCATATCAGTAACGTCCATCCTCTGTAAGAGTATGGAACGTGTATTGTATAATAAGCTCCTGGCATACCTAGAAGACAACGACCTCCTTAGTGACCGTCAATACGGCTTCCGCCGAAACCGGTCAACTGGGGATCTTCTAGCGTATGCCATTCACATCTGGAGTGAGGCTATCGAGAAGCACGGGGAGGCACTTGCTGTCTCCCTTGACATATCGAAGGCCTTTGACAGGGTCTGGCACGAGAGCCTTATTGGTAAGCTTCCTTCCTTCGGTCTGCCTAGTTGTCTGTGTGACTGGATTGCAGACTTCCTGAGGGATCGGTCCATCCAAGTGGTTATCGATGGCTGCTCGTCCGGTCAGTAAGGTATTAACACCGGAGTCCCTCAGGGGTCAGTGCTCTCGGCAACATTGTTCTTGCTGCACATTAATGACCTGCTAAAACCCGGAACCTTTGGGTATGCAGACGACAGCACTGTTGCTGAGAGATACGTGTCTGGCGCACGGGCTACTGGGCCTCAAATCCGGTCTCTTCGGTAGGCCATGGTTGAGCGCTTGAACCTGTCTTCGGAGGCAGTCTCCGAATGGGGCAATGCCAATTTAGTCAGTTTCAATGCTGCTAAGACCCAGGCGTGTCTTTTTTTCCGCAAAAAAGATCCAATTCTAACCGGCTTCATCCTTCCGTGGTGTAACCGTGTCGATAACGGACCATCTCGACCTTCTTGGTGTTACGTTAACTTCGACCCTCAATTTTGGTCCATTCATTGCGGCTGCTCAACTTGTATAAGGCACAAGTTCGGTAATGCATGGAGTACTGCTCTCACCTCTGGGATGGATCTGTCAAATACCAGCTGGATGCACTTGAATCGATTGACAGACGGGCCAAAAGGCTTATTGGCAACGATGCTCTGGTCGCCTCAAAGCTCCAGAGCCTCGAACATCGTCACCGAGTTGCTAACCTGTCGGTTTTTTATCGGTTACATTTTGGGGAGTGTGCGACGGAACTGCACAATTTGATTCCGCCTAGCCCTTTCTATCATCGGACGGCAATGTGCCATCGGTACATGGTGGATATCCCACCCATAGGCACAAAGCGTTTTGAAAATACTTTCATAGTGCGTACAGCTAAGGAGTGGAATTCCCTGCCGGCGTCCTTGTTTCCTGATAGCTACAACCTAGGGGTCTTCAAGTCAAGAGTGAATTGGTTACTTCTAGGCAAGCGTGCTCCACCTTCGACCATATCATCACTTAACATCAGGCGAGATAGTGGTCAAACGCGAGCCTATAAGGAATAAAAAAATTAAAAAGCGATATCTATGTATTATAGGTGTAAAGACAGGCATAAGTAAAGGGCTATGAAACACGCTTTGAAGATTATAAAAAAAACAAACAAAACTGATTATGATATTCGCCGAAAAACGGTTCTGGACGTGGCTATGCGTTAGGGAGGTATTAAATTATCATATATCTGGGTTCATATATAGGATGCCATTCAAAATATCAAATGCCAAAAATCTTATTTCAAAGACAATATGACTCTTATGTTTATATTACACTATCATATAAATATGGCTCATAGATCTTTGATCCTAGATACATGATGGTGTAATACCCCCCTTAGGTACTTAGCCACAAGCGCGCAGTATCTGTCACAAATGAATAAAAATTCTTGAAGGTCTTCTTCGAGAAACATTTAATTCTAGAGGCTGATGAGGATGGCTATTTATTTTATTTACGTCCTCATTAACTCTCTTAGGGTTGCTAGACAGGATAAAACTAAATGTCTGGTAAAATTACAATGTTTGTGTTGAACAAATTGTAATGGGTAATTTTGTTATATCCATTTTGTTCTTATTTGCTTTTGTGCTTAATAATTGAAAAGGGGTTATTATTCATAACTTTTGTTTGAAAGTACTACCGTCACATTCCTCGTTACTAGTCGAGTTAATACCATTAAGGTCTATCCACACATATCAGGGGTTTGCCCGGGAAGTGACAGGGCCGGGCCCAGGCATTGAAGCTCCGTCACTGGCCCGTGCACGGCCCGTGCACGGACGTGTGTGACCGAGTTCGTATAAAATTCATACACCGATATTTTGTCCGGTGGAGTTTACAGCTCCCACAAACATGGGTTTCTTGACTACTAACCTTCATTTCGAGGTTTTCTTCTCGAAGATGCTTCCATCTCCACTCACCCCTTTACTGGAAAATGGTTTCTAAGTTTTCCCTCTAAGCCTTGGTCTGCCAACATTACCTAAGCCTAAGTGACATGTGGCGTAGCATTGTTCGCTATTAGCTCCCTAATGCTCCAGTTTGTGTACTGTGCGTTAGTTTAATTGGATTATAAGGCCAAACGGTAATCCGGCCGGCCTTTATGATAGTGGTATCTTGAATGGAGTTTGTATAGCCGGAGAATCTGGTCATATCAAACATAAAGTTTGTAACAATTAATTATATTGTTATATAGAATAACGACATCTAGTGTCAAAGGCGAGCATCTCTTACTAGCTTTCTTTCTTAATTGTCATTACTTCTAATGCAATTCTGTCAGATGGCGCTACTGTCGGTTGAAATATACTAAATTGATTAAAAATACGTAAATATGAATTGTGTGTAATAAATATATATTATAATAAAACACACAATTCAATTAATAAATATAAAACGACAAGTCTAGTAACTATGATCATAAATATGGGTCGATAAAACGCTCAATGTCTATGGCTGACAAGAGTGACATTTCCTTTCCATTGCTAATCACGAAAATATCCAATAAAAGGAGTTTTATTAATCAATCAAAATGATTCGGAGGCGACAAGGAAACAGCCCTAAATATAAAGATATAATGTTCCGTCAAGCGCTGTGAGTATTGGTTGAATTAGTCTATATTTTCATGCTTGTGAAACATGTGCTTATATGATGCTCATCCTGCATTTTTCCCATTGACAGGGCTCATTAGGATTATTTTAATTAATCAATGCATAAATAAGAATAATGGTCATCTACAAATAAGAGCGACAGCTACAGTGTTCAAAAACAGGCTCCGAATACCCATGATATTTTGACCGGTGAAAAAATGGATGCCAACTGCACAGAGGAACGGTGCTGATTGAGATATCATACATCTGGTACTATGTTTTAGGGTATATTATAGCCCATACACAAGTAAGTGTCATATGTATACATTATGAAGCTGTAGTGCTGCTGAAGTGAATATTTAACTAGTTGACCAAATAGAAAGACTTTTACTTCAGTCGACCCTCATGCGAAATCATCCCTGCAATTGTCTCATCTTGATCGCCCCCCCCTGAGTTAGCTGGTGAGAAGGGAGGAAATTTTACCTTACAAGTTTTGTGTAATATGGGTTTCTATCCTAATAAGCTTATAACTAGAATAAGAAAGCTAGAAGCTACCTACCAAGAAACCGGCAGTTAGTACAGTGAAATAGATATACTTAAATAATTTAGGACCGTGTCGTGGATATTTTCTTCATATTTTTCTGTTGTTGGGACAAAATAAAGTAGGTAAAAAAGGAAAAAAACTAAATATCAAATCGACTTTTTCTTGCCCTTCTTACCATTTTCATAAGCTTCTTATATCTACTAAGCTTTTTATTTAGGATACACGTTTAGATAGAAGTGGTTGTTTTTACTGAAGATAAGCAGCATCATAAGAATATTATAAAATAGATTTATCGCATTTCAAAAGATTTTTCGTTTTTCGTACCGTCACAAAATATAAATAATTGGTATAAGCTCATGATTCATCGTCTTTAGAAGAAGAAGCGTATACTGTGCTGCGAGGAAGATATAGATATATAAGATAGAGCAAAATATTAGTGGGGCAAAGGGCTGACTGACTACCCTGTGTGCACCGAAGGCAGCACCTTGATCAGGGTAGAGCAAGATTGATTTTCAGCGCTCTTTGGTCGACGCTTTCACTTCACGTAAATTCTACTTTAGGTTTTACATTAAACCAGCTTCTGAAATATTATAGTCGAAAATGGTCCGGAAGCATAAAAAGGTATCTTTTGTGGTATTCCAGAATATAATCTATCTCTGTGCCAAATTTCATCCAGATCCGTTAAGTAGTTTTTGCGTGAAAGAGTAACAAACATATACACTACAAACTTTCGTCTTTATTAAGTGTGATGTTATATAAATAATAATTAACAAACTTTATATCAAATTCAGGTCAAAATTGTATATAGCGCTGGAAATTGTTTTTTGAATTAAGCTTTTTGGCGCCTAGAGCAACCGCACCTCTTGGACTACCCCTGGGCCGGCGCTGACCAGAGTTATACATATACGAGTAATTACATTCAAGTAAAATTTTGTGTCTATCATTCGAGGAAGCTGTTAAGTAGATCTTATTTTGGTACGCTGTCAGAACAATTAAAAAACCCATTTCTATACAGAAAGGAAGCTTGTTACCTGTACGAATTTTCATCCCGGAAAAATTTAAAACAGTCCCAACAAGCGGCTTCACGGTATACAATTATAATTATTTAATCCTCAAAGCCTGAAAAATTAAAAAGGTGACGGGCACGTATTTTTGTCACGTTAGCCAAAGTTAATATAAAACGTGACGTAAGCCGCATTTAAGTAACGAAGTACGTACTCGTCGCTAGGAACAGTCTACACGTCTACACGTTCATGATAACAGTCTTTAGTTCGTAACATTAAAGGCAATTTCCTTAGTTTAATACTTCTGGGAAAAAGCCCCCATACAATGGTATCTGAAGTTGGACGGTGCGAGGTCGGGTCAGGAAAAGGTGGCGAGGATGCGTACCGCAAATACTTGTTCGAGGTATCACGGTATAAAAGTTCCTAGAAGGACTTAGGGAATATCATGGAGCCAATATTATCCTCCTCCTGATTAACAATATTGGGCCATTGATATTAAAAACCCAGGGCTTGTTAAAAATACATTATCACTGTCGTCGATCTAAACAGTTAGCTCGACGACAGTGATAATGTATTTTTTAACACAAAGCTTTTAAAACATATCGAAAAACCTATACTATGTACAGACATACAAAAGCAGACAGAAAAGCTTAATAAACTGAACATTGAAGTTAAATAACAAATTCGCAGATTGGAATGCGAGGTGAGGGGCACGTGTATCAACTGGATGTAATAAGCACAGGACCCGTCGATGTCGATGGCGACGTTTGGAAGAAGTCTATGGCCAGCAGTGGATGTAATTTGGCTGAAATTGATGGGCAAACCAATGTTAAACAAAAACTAACATTAGGTGCCTTGCCCTGTGGTCGTAGGATGCACAACTGCAGTCCTATATCATTCCATGTGTTCAGTACTCTGTGTTCATGATACTAAAGCTGTGCTTATCCTAAAATCCATAGGTATTAAAATGCAGTAAAACTGACATAAACAAACATGGTACCTAAAAAAGACAATTCAAATCTCTGCCTGCCTGTCAATTTTGATTTAAGAAATGTTATTTCTTTATTGGATTTGGAAAAATAAACCCATAAATTATATTATAATGTTTTTGTCACCGCGACCAACATGTTGACCGTTTATAAAAATGTGTACCTAGAGAAAGTTGATTTTTATTTTCACGTTACCACAATACACTTTTCATAGGAACACCGTTCAGTATGACGTGTTAAAATCACTCTGTTAACGATTGCAGGTAAATAAATCAACGGCCTATGAAACAGTCAAAGCAAAATCAACGCAAAACCAGTACCAGGGGAACATGAAAAACTTGTCTGTGTTTTTCTATTTAGAGGCACATATAAAAATATAGCACCCACTATTCATGCAAGCCGGTTCCACAAGCCGTCATATTTACCAGAATGCGTACTAAAATCGATTGGCTAACTCCACTATTAAACGAAGTAAACAACCTTTTATGTTTGGAAAATGCTAAATAATTAGTATTTTATTTACACCGTTTAGTTAGAGTTGTGTTAGTTGCTATAAAACCTACAAAATGATCCCATTTTGTAGGTTTTATAGCAACTAACACGCAATCTACTGCTCAAAGTTCGAAGTTTATATGTATTGTAATCATTGTAAACAGATTGGATTTAAAGCTAATAGTAGGTGCTTATGATCTCTAAAGCGGTCATACACAAGTAAACATTAATTGCTGAGCAATTGTGCGGCACTAGCACCTTATAAAATAGCGTTTTTATTTGTTCAAAAGTCTATACGAGTAATCAATCATAAACTTTTCTTGAAGGCAACCATAGACAAGAGAATGAATGGAAATCAGATTCTTTCGGACTTGGATACTTATACATTTATTATATGGTGTCTCTTGTATGTAATTACGTTGTAACGAACAGAATAAATACCCTGGCTCAAGTGTGTATACCTACCTACGTAGGAAACTGGCGAGCTAATAATCCAGGCTCACATCTTGGGTCTCGTAACCATCCCAAACCTAACCATCGGAAGGTTTCAGTCACGTCCCAAACTTACAGAACATTTAATGATCGGTAAATAAGTACTCCGAGGTTGCGAAACAAAATAAAAGTAAGCAAAATATTTTGTTACGATGTAAAGAGAGTCATCGATTTCGCTCACCCTAAAATATTGGTGAAAAATCGGTTCTAATTAAGGAAAACATGTTTTCTTTTTTGTTCCGTAATAAATTGGGATGTCGCTACATTATGTTCTTTATTTGCCCATTAAACAAGTATGGGAAATACGAACCTACATACAAAACGACATACTGTTTTGTTTTATACTCACAAAATAAACATGCCCAGTTTAAAATAAGTTTATACGTATTAGGTACCTCTAGTTATTGCCTTTTTCTTTTTGAACTTAAGAGCTACCCGCACAGCGCCTACCAGGAATTCTCATTCTTTATCCTTTTCATTTCGAGAATGTTCTCCTTTGCTTCTACAATCCCTCTCTCACATAGAGGAGGCCTGTGTCCGTGGAAAGATTAAAAGGCTGATGAAAATTATCACTACAATATAGTAACGTCTCGAACCAGTACCTTTTTTATCCACAGCCTAAAAACTACACCCATTCTAAAACTAAAACTCCAGTATAACAATATCCACTAACCAGCATACATAAGTAAAGAGGGATCATTAGTTTCAGGTAATATGAACTCTCCGTACACAGAGCTCTGTGATTTACGTACAAATTAAAGTAGAAAATATGTTAATCCGAGGGGCGAGCTTGCTGACCGTGGCCTACATCTGAGCCACACTTGGCTGACCGACCGGGGTCATTCGTTTAAAGTCTCGTTTAGACGGAATTAGATTCTTGATTGCCGAGAGGCGAGAATTGGAAGATGCGAAACAATGCAGTCAATTATCGCACTTATGACTGTGTTTACACTGGAAGGAGCAACTAAATTGGATTATGATTACCAAGCGAATTTCTGACTGCACTCTGATTTATCAGATAAAATATGTCAAATTACAATCGCACTCTCATCTGAGCGGCAATCAATGTCAAAAACTCACCTTTTTCGAGCGTATGTATACATACATACGCTCGAAAAAGGCGAGTTTAATGTGTGTCCATTTCTATATCACGCTTTACAGCTCAAATGTCTGGACGGATTAAGACATATGAGGTGTCGTTGGATTCGTCTCAATTGTAAGAGAGGCTGTATAATTTTAAATATGGCGCCCCCCTAGAAAAAGGAGGATACAATTGTTTTTGGCGAGGACAAACAACGTTCGTGTCACCGCTGGCAGCAACTCATAATAGTATAAATTATAGCTAGCACTTGTTTTTCTCTGTTCAGTTAATAATTTTTTAGCAGCCTGGTTTTTTGTTCTTATATTTTATTTCATTTGGGAAAAAGAACCATATTACATTAAATATAACACTTATCAGTAAGGTATTTATATCAAACAAGTTAATGTAATAACCACAACATTTTCCACATATTAACAAAGAGATATGCTATGATGGACTCATCGGTAGGGTAGTTATTTCACATTCTACGAAACAGGTTTAATCGTTACAAACTAATAAACAACTATCCAATAAACAAATATTACCCACTAGATATATCTAAGTTATTCAGTACGTTGATAACTTCACATCGAAAAGCATTTCTATTTAACATAAATATATCAATATCTATAAAATATATATTGTACATTCGCATAAGGCGCTGAATGGGTGCACATTTACCTGCGTTTGTCCGGGTCGATGCCTGATCAAACAATCGGTAATTGCGCACTCCACGACGAAGAATTGATCTAGGAACTACAATTTTAATATTATAACCAAGGTCTATACAATTTAGCTTATTATGATAGAGGTCATGCAGTAGTAGTAGTAGTAGTGCCTTATTTGCAGAAGCATTCGTCTCTTCTCGAGTGAGGGTAAATTATATAATGCTAAAAGGTCTTCGTAAGGTGAGCTTGGTAGTTGGCATCTGTATTGGTAGAATTTTCGTTGTACTTTTTCAATAGCTATTTTATATTTATTATTAAACGGGTCCCATATCAGACAGGCATATTCAAGCTGAGAACGAATGAGTGAACGATACAGACGTAAAAACGTGCAAGGGCGTCTAAATTCGGTTGCTGTTCTGATAACGAAGCCGTACATTTTAAATGCTCTAGTAATAATGTTTTCTATATGTAGGTCCAAATATAATTTACAGTCAAATAGTATTCCCAGGTCTCTAAGGTTCATTACTTTTTTTAGTATAGTAACAGTTTTGTTTTTAGTGAAGCTGATGATATGGCATTTGGGTCTACTTAAATTTAGCTTGTTAACTTTACAGTATTCCGAGAGTCGGTTAAGATCGCTCTGAAGTTCTGAGCAGTCGTTATCGTTTTTTATGATTTTATATAATTTCAAATCATCAGCGTATAAAAGAAAATTTGTGTATTTAAAGCATGTATTTATGTCGTTTATGAATATAACAAAAAGTAGAGGTCCTAGTATAGAGCCTTGGGGAATACCGGATGACATACCAGCACTGCCCGACTTATACCCATTTCTCACGACTATCAGGCTGCGATTCATAATATATGAGCAAAACCAACGCAAAAAGTTGTTCCTAATTCCGTTGTAGGCTATTTTATTGAGGAGGATTTCATGGTCGACTCTATCAAATGCCTTCTGAAAGTCTGTATAAACAGCGTCCGCCTGGACTCCCTTGTCGATACTATGGAAGAGAAATTAGAGTGAATTGCTAAGTTCGTCATGGTGGATTTTTGTATCACAAAACCGTGTTGTTCGGCTATGATATAGTTACGAATGAAGGGGTAGATGGCATTATGAACAAGCTTCTCGAAAAGTTTAGATGTTGCACTTGTTCCGTCCCGAGTTTATATTTACTTGCAATACCGTGTCGGTGGGCTGTCAAGGATTTTGACAGATGACACTTAACACAGAGTAGAAAAAAAAATTGTAACCGGACACGCGGAAATCGGGTTCTTGTAGAAACATATCTAATCGAGATGTGTTTCACCCATTGTATTTGTTAATCGCGCTCGCCGTTCGCAATCGGCGTTGTGGGGCGCCCGCGAGGGTGGTTTAAAATATATTTTCACGTGCAGCGAAGCGCTTTTGTGGGAAACGCGTGTGTGTCTGCCTGGAAGCCGAAGCCCGGATCAAAACGCGTTGGTGGTCCCAATCCAATCATTGTCCTTTTTATACTATATTACTATATATATATAATATTATAAAGAGAAAAGATTTTTTTGTTTGTATGTTTGTTTGTTTGTACCTAATAGGCTCCGAAACTACTGGGCCGATTTCGAAAATTCTTTCACCTATGGAAAGCTACATTATTCCCAAGTAACATAGGCTATAATTTTGACGGGAGCCAAGCCGCGGGGGTCAGCTAGTATTATATATATATATTCTTCTATCCCTAACCTCACGGCATGATATTGATCGACCCCCAAGAGTCTACCGCAGGAATCTAGGGTAAGTCCTGTTGATACATCTTGTAGTCGTCCCACTTCTCAACTGTCGGATAGGTACCAGGATATCTACCAATAAGGAGCAAATCCCTAGCTTTCCACTGCCGCGAACCGCGGTTTCGTGGGGTACAGGTTCAGAAAGGGTCCAGGAGTCCCAACGCCACTATGGGCCCCGGCGTGAGATCCTGGCTTGAGACCCGAAGACCTGTATTTAACAGCACTAATAATAGATATTGGACGGTAGTTTGTGACGTCATGTTTTGAACCACTTTTATGGATTGGGACAATGTAGGCGCATTTCCAAATGTCAGGGAAGAAACCTTCCGTGATGCACTTGTTAAATACAATGTGTAACGGTTCACATATTGATTCAGCAGTGTATTTAAGAAACACTGCTGGAAGTCCATCTGGACTAGGGCCCTTGGAGGGGTCTAGTTCTTTTAATTATTTTTTAATAACAGTTACGTCGAAATAGATATGGTGTAATAAATCACACTCCGAATAACTCTTTGGTGTAGACCACTGGGGAGTTAAGGTGCTCGGCTGGTAATTGAAATTGGAAAAATTAGGAAAACAAGTTACAAATGGTTTCGGGATCTAGCGAAGTTTGGTTTTTGTATGACATACTCGACGGTATACCTGCTTTTGTTTTTTTGTTAGATGGAATCCTCTACAGAATTGATGTACTTATTATAACATTTTGTAGCTTCTTTTTTAAAGCGAGTTCTGTATAATGAAAAGATATCATAGTCTGCGTCATTTTTATATATTTTCCATTTAGTCCAAGCTTTATGTTTGTTTTTATAAATATGTATAAGAGAAGAACTAAACCATATTGGGTATCGTGCTGGTTTAGGTTTTACAAGTGGTACATTTTTTTTGACAATATCGTAAATAGTTTCATAGAATAAGTTAACCGCATTCTCTGCGGAATGTTGGTCAAGTATCACGTTCCAGGAGACGCCCATCAGCTCTTTATTTAGAATTTCATAAATGGCCTTAAAAAAGTTAGGTTTTCTTACTCGGTTACGATTCATGGTGCTAATGTTGGATGTGAAAAGAATAATAATGTAAAATGGAGGAAGATGAACGTCTATTGGTACAGAAAATGAGTCCTGCGGTTGCGTCACAGAGCAATCAGTTATGTTAGTGATACATAAATCCAAAATTCTGCCGTTCGAATTTTTAATTGCATTAAATTGAGAGGAATCGTGAAGAAACATAAAGCTTTGCAGACCGTCGCAAACTGATGATGTACCCGTACAAACAAGGGCAGAACAGTCCGGTTGATGTTGCCAAGCAGCATAAGGTATATTGTAATCCCCGACTAGTAACAGGTTGGATATGCTATTTTCTCCTATGATATTATTTAAAACTTCAAAGTATAAATTATACACCGCTGTGGGAGACCTATCCGGTATGTAAACTGCTCCAATTAAATAACAACCAGTTAGTTCAGTACTCGGTAATTGGACAAGAACTAATTCCACAGACTTTGTCATTGGTGCAAGCGACGGTACAGTGAAACGATACGGTCTAAGATACTTCATGACTGCCACCAAAACCCCTCCTCCATCTGATTTATGGCTCAATTTTAGGTCCCTATCACATATGTACACAATATATCGTTGATCTATGAATTTGTCATCATATATGCTACTGTTTAGCCAGGTTTCCGTCCGAATGATTATATCGTATGAATTAGACATTATATTAAAGAATATTGTTTTCAGCTTTGTACGCATGCCGCGACAGTTTTGATAATAAACTGATAAGTTATTTGTATTGTGATTATCCATGATTTCTAAAACAATTCGTATGCTGCATTAGTTTTAAGTATGTTGTTGCCAACGAAAACGTCAATATTATTACACCCTTGGTTGATTGGTAGAGAATGCCTAAGGCATTAAGTCCGCCTTTGTACCTTTGTGCATGAAGTTTAAATAAATAAATATTAAGTGGATAATTTTTTTTATTGAAATTGTGGTATGCTTCTGCAAATTTCTAATAAATAACATAAGAAAATATGTAAACGGAGTGTAAATGAATAAAAAGAAATCACATAATTTGATGTAAAGGGGAAAATAACAGATTTTTTCATTTCTATATAGAGGAGTTAGTTTTAGTAATAGCCTTGATTTTCTCGATGTCTTTGAGCATCCGAATAGCCAGCACAGTGGAATTTTCCATCTTTCTGACGAGTATTGTAGAATGTTTAGTCCACACGAATTTATATCCCTCACGATTTGCTGCTTCCCGGGCCTGACGAAAGAGCTGCTTATTTCGTAGCGTGAGGTGTTCGTTCACGAAGACTTTATGTGAGGTGCCTGATATTCCTAGTTGTTCGGAAGACAGCCCCTTTTTTAGTCTGTATGCGCTAATTATATTGTCACGTGAAATTTTAGTTGTAAATTTCGCAACAATATTCTTGGGCTTGTTATTCTGCGCAGAGTGAGGAACACGGTGTACAGATACTACATCCTCTTTCCTGATATTGTATCCAATCTGCTTACCCATACTTTCGAGCAAGTCAACGAGATTCTCATTCCGTCTTTCAGGTATTTTAGATATTTCTATGTTGCACTGTCTTGCTTGCTGCTCCAACAAGCCTATTTTCGCCTCTAAGTCCAAGACAATTTTTCCATATTGTGTATTTGTTTCCGAGAACATATCATCCACTCGTTTTCTGAGATCATTATACTGGTCGCTCATGAATTGATTAGATTCCTTTAGATCGGAAATTTCATCTGATAACTTTGCGCACTGTGAAACAATTTTTGACTGCTCCGTATGCAAAGATCCTAGCTCTTTCTTCTAACTTCTTATATTATTAATATTCTGATTTATTTGCTCGAAATTATTATTCATATCCTAGCGCCAGTCCTTAAATGTTTGCAATAGTTCAGATTTAAAAGAATGAAACATATCTAAAGCTTCATTTTCCGGTGTTTTACGTTTTCTGCTATTCCGATGTTGAAGGTATGTCCGGGTTAGATGAGCTTTGTTTATTCGGTTTTACTAGCAAAGTTGCAGGTTTTAACTTATAGAAAGATAATTTTTATATTAATATAAGGTTCGACGGCGTGCGATAAGCATTCAACAGGTCGGCACAGGCACGCAGTTAGCGGTCACCAATTTCGCGTCGCAGCGCTCACCGCCCGTGGCGTAGTGGATTCCGTGTTCAACCCGAAAGCCGCTCGGTATGAGGTGGTCGATGGTTCGAACCCCGCCGGGCGCTAGGACTTTTTCAATGTTTCTTCAAATTCAAATGTAAATTTAAAATATATTAAAACACTTACAAGTTGAGTTTCGGTGCACTCCTGTGTGAATGAGACGGAGAAACAAAATCCAATATGGACACCGTCGTAAATGGTAATCTCCACAAGATAGTAAGAGAGGGTCCGATGTTCTTCAAAATGCGAACTCAAAAACCAGCGTTGAAAAATTCACCACAGCAACCGACGATACGTCCTTTCACAGCCAAGATCCGTGAGTCTATGTAATCATTGTTTTGAAGTGAGTGCATGTGTGTTTATAATCATTTGTTTTGAATGTTTTTTTTATTTATGGGGTTTATTGTGTAAATCCCATCGTGCTGTTTACTAATACAATTCGAATACGAAAGCTCGTGATAATATAGATATAGCCTGGCTCTATGATTTTTAACCGAGTTCAAATAGCAGGAGGTTCTCAATTTTAATGTATTTTGTAATGTTGTACTTCCGAACTATTTACTAGATGAACTGATTTTGATATATTTTTTATTTGAAAGCCCTGGTGTTCCTGTTTTCGTTCCTTCGTTTTTTGACACAGACTGCCGAAATCGTTATTTTTCACTTTGTAGTGTTTTTATTGGGATACCGGTTGTATTTTTTTGTTAAACAGTTTTTTTTGTTTTCAAGATCGCAGTTGGCGTTTATAAAAGAGATAGCGTATTTCAGCTTTCTACATGCGAGTAACATGTTACTATTAACACGAGTGAACTCATCCCGATACTCGCCTTATCAAAGCTAGAAACTATCCCCGTGTAAAGCGACCATTATTCACGCCTCCATTTTCATTAGAGATTGATGCCTGGTAAAACCTCACGAGGGCCTCTGACTGTTCCCAGGCCTTTTTACACGTAAATGTGGATGTTAGATCTGTAGAATTAGACATCTGAGTGTAATAAAGATTATTTGGATATGAATTAGTCATTTCTCTTTTTACTTGGTCGCTTTTGTTAAAAGGTTTTTTTTTTTTTATAATTTTAATAGTGAGCCTATCGGGTTTTCCGTTGGAAGGTAGTAGGGAGTCAATGACCGGCTTTTCCGATTATAAATATCTTTTTTTGGAATATTGTCAACCATATTTCACTTCGAGATATTACGAGTACTAGTAGGTTGCTAGATGCTTATTTATATTTTGAGATTCCTCGAACTATGTACCCACATGTGCAGGTACTTCATGGAATATACTTTGTTCTACGTACTGTCTGTGTTTCAACACATTAAAGTTATAATAACTTCCTAGAATTTTATACACAATAATATTTTAATATAAAAGCGGTTTATCAGAAAACAACAAACTGGGCAATTTACACCGGAACACCAATACATAATGCCTACTTTTGGAAATATTTCGATTGATCATCTCCATCTCTTGAAACATTCTGTAGTCTGCCTCGTACGTTTTTATACGAAATTCATTATGAATGCGCAGAATTCATAAAAAAAATATATTACATAAAATATCAACTGTAAATATCGAAGTTCTTCGTTTTATTCGAATACAAAATGTAGTTCTCATTCAGTATGTCGGTAATGATTGCAACTGAAATTGATTTCTAAAAGAAAAATAACCACCTAGATAGAGGTAGATACTTTTTTTTCCGATGTTTAAAAGTTAAGTTTGTTATAATTATGTCTACATACTCGTAAGCACCCCCTCTCCCAACGTACGTGTGGTAGGTCGTGGGTTCGAATTCAGGCAGGCGCTTTAGTTTGTGTAAATTATTTCATCACCACTGCTCTAAAAGCCAAGAAAGAAAACATCGTGAGGAAACCAGCATGTTCTAGAACCAAAAATACAAAGACATGTGACATTCACCACCCCGCTATGGGTCTGCGTGGTGAATTACGGCCCGTTCCCTCTCTCACAGAGAAGAGGCCTGTGTCCTAGCAGTGGGAACATTAGGCTGATGATGATGATACTCGTAATTATATGCGTAATTAAGATGGCCCGGATAATTTACCTACTAAAGGGCGTCCTAGATATCAATAGTTTATTATTTAAGATAGGTAGGTTCACCTATATCCTACATCATTTAGAAATTCCACAGATGTCTAAGCATAATTCTGCAATGGTCTACTCAGTCTACTCAAAAGCCAAGTCAATCCGCTTTTGACTCATGTGAGGTTTAAAGTAAACTTTGTAGAACATCACAACAGATCTCAGAACATTTTATATCAGCGACAACTCTTCAAATTTCGACTCATCCAAACGAACCTTATAAAAATAGATGACGGACATATATTCCGCAACCACGTGTTAAGGTAAATAACTCTCGTTTCAAGTTTCCGTACAAGAGATCGTTGCCCAAAATGGCGTCAAATTCACCATTAACGTCCCATTGAACACATTACACCGAACGAACATTCAACAAATCTGTCTTTAGCACCATTTCGACTCAACTACACACATTCGAAGACACTTACGGAACCCATTGCAATAATTTCGTTCAAATTAGGTTATACTGGCAATTTACGACTGTGTACATCGTAAATTCGAATAAATCCCAATTAATCCCAATAATAATGAAGGTATATTGCCCTTAGTATTCGTTTTGCATAACAATAGAACTTCTAGCTCTAATTTTGATTAGTTTGACAATTATTCCGTGTAGTTTGTTGTAGCTGTAGGGCTTCAGCGATCTAATAAATGGTGGTAAAGAGGTCAAACTGACTATTACAGAAATTTAGAAGTCGTTGACATTAACATCAATCCCTTTCAGGATCTTTTACCGGGGCTGTAAGGTTCGGGAGAGGCGACCGCGTATCAAATGACGCAGCGTCGGAAGACCTCCCACAAGATGTAGGGATGACTTATACCTTAATTGCGTAACTTTAAAGAATGGCGCATGCAACTGGTTTTACTGGTCCGTTATATAACCGGCTATCATGTCCTTCCCGAGCCAATCTGTCTATTTGGCGTATCTAGTGGTCAAAACCCGTAAACAAAGGATATGGTTTCTTGGTAATTGAATAACTTGTGGATCTTTTTTGGATACCAACTAATTGAAATACACATGTTGTTTACGTATATTTATTTATTGTAAACTTGTTTTCTCAAAAATAGTTTGTAATGTTGTCATAACATCTCTAAAAAGTCTCCAGAAAGTGAACTCTACCGGCGACTTATTCACAACTATCCAGTAAGAAGCGAGATTTTAAATTTGGAATCTCCTACTGTCCAGTAAGTAAGTATGTAATTTACTTACTGGAAAGTAGGTGATCCTCTTTAGATATGCTTTAAAAAAACATAGTACCAGACACAGATTAGAGTTTAGCCATTATAACATAAAATGGTTAAAGGAGGGCAGGCTCCAAATATATATCTATCTTTCTTTTTGGTATGACATTTTATGAGATATATATATATTTTTGGAGCCTTAAACAGCCATTTTATAGTCTGTGACACTTAACGCGACGCAGAAAAAGTTTGCACGTTGTGTTTTGTACTTAGTAATGTTGTAGAAGTATAGTGTGGGATTTTATGTTTGTATTTAGTAAATTCAGTTTATAAATCATGTTGGATTAAAACTTTCCATTCTAAAATTAACATGGAGTTTCAAAAACAATAATATACATTTTTTTTTTTCATTTAAATAAAAACAACGACTGGCAGGTTTTCACATTTTATTGCGACAATTGTGTTTTAATTTACCGCGTGAACATAGATAATCCCAAAAAATGAGTTCAGGCGAATCAGATTTTTTTGAGAAAAGCATTATACATGCCTCAACTTTTTTTAACTCATACTTGGCCATGAAGGCTTACTTACTGAATTCTGCAGTAAAGTACTATTACTCCTTGAGAGCTGTTAACAAACACAATAGAAAAACAATTACTTCTACGTACGTACCTCACATCACACTGTCATTACACTAACATATTACGACTGCTTAGCCACTGTATGTCACTGCAGGGATCCAGCAGAATATCAGCGTCAGGTTTATTTGCCTGACACATGCTGAGCTGGACTCCCATTTGGTGCAACCTTGAGACGCACATCGCACTGTGTTCTAGTTGAAGTAGGTAAGTTACTTGTGTCACTTTTATTTGTATTATGTATTTTTTCCTCTTTCTTTTTTTGGTTGTTGGCACCTTTTTTCCAAATACCCACATGTAAATTAAAATAATTTAAATGTGATTTTGTGTGCTGTGCTGTGTCTTTTATATGCGCTGAATAAATAATTTATCTATCTTTCTCTCTATTTACTGTAATTAGGAAAAGGCTGGGTAGATACATTTTGTAAACACCGTCTAATGAAGTCTTAAGTTGAATTCCTGAGTGGAACAATATAATTTTTTTATTCAATTGAATTAACGGTTTGGCCTCCCACCAGATTGACCTATGACCTGGTGAAGGTTGGGAGGATCCGCTGGATGCGAGACGCACGGGACCGATCAATGTGGCTACGCTTGGGGGAGGTCTATGTCCAGCAGTGGACGTTTTGCAGCTGATATGATGATGATGATGAACGGTTTGTAATGTTGTTGATTAAATTAAAGTTTAGTCGTTTTGCATAAAAAATCAGTATTGGGAGATCTACTGAGATGGACGCCTACTTCGACTTTCCAGTAATATTTATACAGGCCTTTTAAGGGCCTTACTTCGCTTTAGTGCCGTAAAACGTTTACTTTTTAAACCTAATCCTTAGTAACGACTAGGTTAAAAGGTTTGAAAAAAAAAAATGTTTCAGTACTTACCTAAATTATTTGTGAAACATGGTTTAGTCTTGCATTAAAAAAAAATGAACAACACGATATTTTTTCGCTACTTTTGCCTACGAAAACGATTTGGATGCTTAAAAATATTTTTACACAGACAAAAATTATACTTAGAATTTCTTCTTAACCTACATAGGTTATGTAAATAAAAAACATATTTGTGCACACAGCCAGTAGTGCGTTAACATTTAAGCATATATACGCCTTAATTGCCACTACAAATAGTCATCCCATTTCTAATGCCTAACACAAAATAAAAATGACAATATAATTTTTTCACTCGCTTCCATAAAAGTATGTTCATTCAGTTATGATTCAGTTACTATCATGAGTTCAAATCCGTTAAATGGGGGACCAATTCAAGCAGGTCCTAAATAATAAATTCATCATCTCTTCATCAAATAATTTTAACTTAAGAGCGCGGCGAACAAAGCTCGCATATGCAATTCGAGGCGAAATATTCGTTCAGAGTATTGCTATCTCAGTTTGCACGCACACGCGGCGCTGTGTGTGTTCTACTCTACTACTATTTTTTTTTTTTGTTGACTACTTTGGGGAATCGTTGGTAAATTTACGGACTAATAATGCGTTTTTACAAAATTTCTTTACAATATCCTCAAGTTTAGGATAGCTAGCTACCTATCGCTTGGCTTTGTACCTAGAGATAATCTAGCAGATACGTCATGCGTACCTTGCCAAAATGGGTACTTTTGTAAAGCGATGTTGAAATTTTATAATATTGGTGTTTTTGAATAAATTATGTACATCGTTTACGCAGGCAAAGCGTCTTGACTCTTGGGGCCAAGACGGCCGACGCGAACGGCGCGGCGGCGCCGGCGTTATTTTTTCTTATTTATATAGGTATTCCTTTTAATAAACCTCAAATATGTATTGTTATTATAAATAATGCATGCGAGTAAAATAATACAAGCGTTACTTAGGCAAAGTATTAGTAAAAGACAAATATTCCAATAATGTACCTATGCCTATTTACGCATAAGTAGGTAGGTACAGATAAATAACAATGCTCTGAGCTAAGAATAATAAAAATAAGGGTTTTGAATAAACATTTATTTTGTTATGTTTTTACTTTATATATTTAAAAAAATCATCTATTTAAAAAATATAAATCGAAATGTGATAAAATCGTGTAGGGTGACTATAAATAATCGACTGAACGAAATACAATAATGGTAATCAGAAAACATAGTGTCAAAGATCCACACAAAACACGCTGATTTATAAGATTTGGCTTGTAGGTATAATGGTAATCAGAAATCATAGTGTCAAAGTTCCATACAAAACACGCTGATTTATAAGATTTGGCTTGTAGGTATTTTATGTATAAATAGGTTATCTGCAGTAGATACCATGCATAAGATGATAATCGACCGTTTAGGTTCGATTACTCACCTCAAAGGATGCTTATTTTCTTAATTTTTTGCCGTGTTTCCGCCTGGAAACTAATGGCCAAAGGCGTTTTTTGCCATCAGTTCGTCGTGGCTCTGTAAATATTATTGCAGTTTATTATGAAGTCGATTAGCCAGCCAGTTATCAAAGTTTATTGGAGCTGCCGCCCCAAGGTAATAAGAGTCACCGAAGTCCAGATAAAAAGCCATGTTGGCAACCAATTCAAATCGTAAATAATAACAAATTCCGTAAACAACGCAGTTTGTAATAAAGTAGATTAGGTACTCAATACCAAAGTTCAAATCACAAGACAAATCTAAATCCAATTTCATAGAATAGGTCAATAGTGTCAGAAATATTACAATAAGTACAATTTAGAAAATAAATTAATACGCACTTACAGCAGATTAAGTAAAGTAATAGTCTACAATAAACAAACCACAAATAATACAACAAACAGTGAAACATCCCCGAAGCACACCCGAAGTGCCCCGAACAAAACCCGTACGAGCGATGCACAACCTGAGCAGTACGACCACGAAATAATGATGATTGAAAACTTAATGAGTTTTATTTATTTTTAGATTATTCGTAACTTGACAATATGAGCTATGTTCCTACGACGACAATATTGCAGATATTGTTTTTTTATAATAAAGAAAAATCAATAAGAAAACATGTCATTTACGCTGTAAAAATGTACGAAATGGAATTCGCTTAAACTTCATTTTAGGTAAGTATTTTGAAAAAATAAAGACGTAGGAACCTAGATAAATACCGTCTAAATACGAATATCAGCATAATATTGTGGCAATATTCTCAACTTACAAATGATTTAAGTATTACGTTTGTATGGACAAATTGGGCTTTGCCGCGCCCTTAAAGGCTCTTCCTACATACAGTTACAACGTCATAGTGCGACACCTATGTGATGACTATTTTTTTGTGTCGCATTGTGCCTGTCTGTGGGAGACTGTTAAAACCACATTGTTGCTTGGAGTCATAATTTGCTTTGTATACGAACGATCTCACATATATAACACATTGCGTGTCCCTATTGTCCTAAACGCACAAACCTGCAATATACGCAAAGCTTTCAGATCAAATAAAAACGAGGATGATATATATTGATTCTATATCCCGCAAAAGGGAATTAACATCTCAAACATTGGTTATAGGGGATATTAATACGTACGTTATGATAATTTAGGTATCAGCTGCATCCTATACAATAAATTAATTATATGAGCTCGAAGATGTCGCCTTCTGCAACTGAATGGCTACGTTATAAACGAGAGCAGTGCAACTTTATCACCAGAAGATAAGTTTGTCAAACAGATTGTATTTGTAGAATGTTGTTATTAACAGAAAATAAAAGCTCTACTTATATTATCCCGAGAAACCAGAGACAAATATTCCAGATTATTGTATGTTATACTTTTACTTAATGTTTCAAACATTAGCGAAGAGACTAAGAAAATTTGATGCAGGCTTCCACACATTGAATCCTAATATTCATTATTAAAGAATTAAGATATGAGAATATAATATAAGATATGTAAATAAGAGATGAGAGTAGTGGTGGCCCAGTGGTAATGGCCGTTACTTAGAAGTTTTAGGTCGTCGGTTCGAACCCAGGTGGGCGCTTTACTTTGTGTAAATTATTTCATCACCATTGCTCTCAAAACGAAGAAGGCACACATCGTGAAGAACTAAAAAATCGAAGACATGTGACATCAACCAACCCGGTGGTGCCCGCGTGGTGGATTATGGCCCATTCCCTCTCATTGAGAGGAGGCCTGTGACCCAGCAGTGGGAACATTAACAGACTGATGATGATGATACTTACATTGTCTTACATGTTTCAAAGATTATAGAAGAGAAGAAAAATATTAGATACAAGGCATCATCATAATATTTATTCATTATTAAATAAATACGAAAGGTTTTCGGCAATATTTCAGAGATTCTTGACCGCAGTTTTATAATTTTTTCCCGTATTTTGATTGAGTATTTGGAGCTAAGAACGTATCAAATACTAACGTCTGTCAGGTATTCAGGCGTAGCAAATTCTTAATTCCGAAATCAGTTTGTAGTCCTCAAGTAACCACTTACTCAAGAAAACATCCCTGTCTGCATTTTCCGAGAACAGAATCAAGTCAGTATCTACCTACAATTTATAATCATGGAAATTTCTAACGAGGTCCTTAAATAGGTCTCCAACACCCTAATGAATCTAATCAGAGAGCTATAAAAGTTTTATTTAGTGGAATATTTTAGTACAGCCACTAAAGACTTAATGGCTGTGAGCGAGTAATGACTACTAATGACTCCTCACACTGATATATAGCTCATTTGCTGCGATAATTGTGAATATGGCGGACAGAATACGTAATTGTATAGAGAGACAAGAGAAAAACACAATGGGGTTCATTTAATTTGCCTTTAGGAGCACTTCTTATTCGTGTAGCTGGCAGGAGAGGTTTATTTTTTACCCGAATACGGCGAAGCCAAAAGAAAGGGTTATGATTTTAGCAGTCTATGTATGTATGTTTGTATTAACATATGTTCCTCCGTAATAGCGCCTACATTTTTCATCCCACTTTGATGAATAATGTGTAAATCGATTCGTTATTATGGCCCGGGTAACATCGGCTAAAAAACATCCGTAGTCCGGTTACAGTTTTTATTAAACTTTTTGCTTGTTTGGTTCAATCATAGATTCAGTATGTTTTCGCGGATCAATACTTTGTTTCTCCTACGGCATCGTCGGCGGCATCACATAGGTTACTTTGGCTGTATGTTGTGTGCAGAGAGGGCAGAATAAGAGCTGAAGCATAGTTTGCAACTAAACTCCACACCCACGTGGTCACCCATCCACGGACCAACCTGAGCAAGTGTTGCTTAACTTCGATGATCGATCCATGCAACTGTTACTTAGCCGATGCTTACAACTATTATATTATTGAAAGCATATAATAATCTGACTACAGAGATTACTGAAGTTTGCGTTAACTTGCAGTTTACCGCCGTGTTATAAGTTGTAAATGGATTACAGAGCAGCGTGGGTAGTATTAAGTTTTAAGATTAATAGTATGCAAGTTTTACCACGTTATTATGGGCTTTCTATAAAACCTTTAGAGGTTTTGGTTGCATTTAGATGCAAACATAGCATCATCAAACTTGCATACTATTACACTACTTACTACCTATAATCTGTTCTTTGCAGTTTTTTTTATCTTCGTAATTTCATCATTTAATTCCCCTTTTTCTTCCATTGCATTGCAAAGCTACCTCAATTTTACACAGTTTCTGTTTTATAAAGATTTTTTCATCTTTTCACCCGACTACGGCGGAGCAAAAGGGAAGGTTATGTTTTTGACGGGTATTTGTGTATGTATGTTGCTGTCATTCTTTCCGCCATGCTTAATTTCATTGTCGACCCGTTTTGCTGTATAGGTTTTACCCACTTCCTGAAACCGCACACTCGTGCGACCCAAAATTTAGAAGTTTTTTGTACTTTCCTTATTATTCTATGACTTAAAAAAAAGCCTCATATCAAAATGTAGATAATTAAATTGTCATTGAGATAGTGTCGATTTCATTAAAATAAGCCTAGCGGTTTTGGTGCGATTGTCGTGTTTTTGTACGTTTTAGAAATAACTTTACAAATGAATGGAAGAACATGAATAATACTCAAAATTTTCTTAGATCAAATTATTAAGAAAATGGTCTAAAGTAACATATATGTTTTCCATAAGATTACGACTAGCCGTTTAGACGTGATTCTCATTTTAAAATCAGCTCCTCAGTGGATCTGCGCCTAAAAACTTACCAATTCAAACATCATCAATTTACACCGAGAATATATTAGGTCACTGCTATTTTTACTGACGAATGATCACAAGAAGGTAGAATAGAGTCCATTCCGCTATCTTTATCCTACACTCTATCTTCATATTACACCATTGTCAATTTAGCATGACAATTGCGACATTTTTTATATACAAGCTGGTTTAAGGCGTAGGTGTACAATAAAGAATATAATAAATAAATCTATATATATATAAAAGGCAATGTCCCGACTGACATATCAATGCCCAGCCTAAACCACTAATAATAAAAGTTTGAATTTTTTAGAGGATGATGATTTTATATTGTAGGCGTCATTTAATAAAGGATTTTTGGAAATTCGTCCTTTAAAGGGGTGAAATAGGGGATGAAAGTTTGTATGAAACTCTATCATCTTTAATTTGAAATTAATGTAAAATGGTGTTTAGCCTCTAAATATAAAATACGTCTTTAAGATATTTTTGAATTTCATCCCTTAAAGGAGTAAACAGGGGTGTTTAAATTTGAATGAAAAATAATTTGTTTTCACTTAAAGAAACAGTATTAAAGATTTTAGAATTTCATCCCTTAAAAGGGTAAAATGGAAACCTAAATTATTTATTATCAAAATTACTTGAAATTTTGTATTTCTGTTCATCAATACAGTTAAAGAAACACGTATTTAAGGCTGTTTTGAATGTCATCCCTAAAAGGGGTAAAAATGGGTGTTAAAATTTGTATGAAAACTAAAAGGTTTATTATCAAAATTACTTGAAATTTAGTATTTCTGCTCTTCAATACAATAAAACCAACAATAATTTAAGGATTATTGGAATTTCAACCCTTAAAGGGATGAAAATTGATGTGAAAGTCTATGTGAATGTGGATGTGCTCGGGGGGAAACAGTTTTAATAACTTGAGAACCACTGACACCCTCTGACTATGTCTTTGAGTTTAAACGATTACAATTCCCCAGAAAGTCTGCTTTGCAATGACCATAAATAAATCTCAAGGTCAATCATTAAGGGTGGCAGGCCACAAAATCGGTCCACAATTGACGGAAAAATCGGTGAACATAAACAAAAAAAGCCTCGTCCTTTTTGGTAAGTCGGTTAAAACACAAGTAAGTGGTTAAATTATAACTTCTTGATGACGACGGAAGATGCTTTAATTTTTGCTCATGGCGGAAAATATCAATTCTGCTTCGACATTTGTGAAGTAAACAGATACAAAATATAGCTGGTAACCTTCAAGCGGGTGTAAACTACGTCAAACCATTCCCAATCGCGACCACGAGAAAGACAACTTTTCATCGAAAATCACCATGAGCAAGCTATGTGAATAAGCAAAATTATCACCTGTGTGGCACCGAAAATCAGCGCATAATCCAGACAGAGTTACTGCACCCGCTCAAAGTTACTGCATGGTGTGTTCTTTACGCTCGAGGCGTCATCGGGCCACCAAACCACTACTGATTTCGGCTAGGTCACAGAGCTATGATCAATATATTTATCTATCCTTAAAAGGAATAAATTTGAACTAGAGTACATAATGGTTCCAACAGGATAATGCAACGGCGCGCGGCGCTTACTGCACGAGCCGCAACCGAAATTCTGAGGGCGGCATTACCCGGAGCCGGACTTGCACAGGCCAGTAAGATCGCCTGATGTAACTGTTCCAGACTTCTTTCGGTGGGTTATTTTAAGTCACGAGTCTAAGTCAACAAGCCTCAGACTCTTGAAGCCCTCAAATATCATATCCGCCGGAAGTTCTGGCAAGGGTTATAGCAAATGTCATAAACGGGCCCGAATGTTTATCAATTCTGGCGAAGCGACGGCCACTTAGCCGTATCATTTTCTCGGCTGAATGTAAAATAAATTAAAACACCAAATAAATATTATCCAAAAGCAGAAACAAATCTTTTAATTCATTAAAAAATTACAGTCGAAGAACATCAGGTGATAACTTATGCGCCATCCTGTATAAATTTTCTATCGAGTCGGTAGTAGGATTCAGAAATAGAAAGCAAAGTGGTCTAACACTATTTTTATCTGCCCGTGGAAATCGATCTCACGGGACCTCCGGAATGAAAGTCGCTTTAGCTATTAGAACAGGAAGGCAGTGTAGTTTATGCTCATTTTATATCAATATACACTTTTTTTTATAATTCAATAAAAAAATAAAGTTGAGCAAATGTTGTGGTCTACGCGGCGGGAAACTATGTTTCGATAATAATTTGCAATATCCCATCAGAACTGGAAAAAAACGAAACAGCCAATATCGTGAAGTCCACGCAGGCGAAGCTGTGGGCGGAAAGCTAGTAATAAATAAATACCCCTCAGTAGCTGATTTTAAAATGAGAATCACGTCTAAACGGCTTGTTGTATTTTTTTAGGAAACATATACTCGTATGTTGCATTAAACCATTTTCTTAATTATTTGATTAAGGAAAATTTTCAGTCGTGTAACCTAGTGTAATTAAAATTTTAATGTATGTCTAACACGAACAAAAAAATTACAATCGCAACAAAACCGCCGCGCGGGTGTATTTCAAACTGATAAGCTTAAACTATCAAACTACTGAACAACCTTTTTACCGTAGGTACCTAATCATTAATCAGAACAATATTTCAAACTAGAATGGAAAGGGTTTACAAGTTTAAAACTAAAACAGCTCTCCTGAACTAAATCTCTCGAAACAAAGCGGTGGCCGGCGATTCAGGTAGTCGAGGAGCGAACCCCAAACTTTTATCCCATGATCCGACCAGTTGAGCACATGGTTTATGTAGGTGATTTACCAATCAGAGTTAGTTCTTTGGGATAGATAAGTCTATTGGTATCAATGTGTATAAGTACTCGTATATTTTTGCTTACGAAACTCGTATACGAACTAAGAGAGGTGGTGGAATGGTCATTGCATTTTCAAAACAAGTTACATCTTAACTAACAAAGCACTTCTTAACTAGAGTTGTAAAGTAAATTGTGTATTTGTTTGAAATGGGTAATCTCTGGAATCCTTCATCCGATCCAAACACGACATGGTTCATGCAGATAATTATACAATAACATTCTGCCTGATCGACACGAAACAAATGCGTGAAAACAGCGAAAATCTTTAATTACAGCTGCTAACCAATTGGTTACAATAGTGACTAAAAAGTTATCTCTTTGAAGTTCATTATGGTAGCGTTTGACTATGTTTGTCTATTTTTAATTCATACAGTTTTTCTATTAGCAGGAACCAAAGAATTAACAGTTTCTTTTTGGTCGTAAATACGTTACCTCTAGCCTAGAAGACTAGGTATTATACAAACTCTCTGACTACACCAATGCAGTGCGCGCGCGTAGATTTGTTAAAATTACTAGGACGTTCGGATACACACTGTGGAATATAATTATATGTCGATGCATTCAGCATTTTGACATGACGCGCGGCAGTTCGAAAAATGGTGTCTGCGATAATCTTAAAACCTTAACTTTTATTTTAGAGGTATTTACCTTTGCAATATGTTCTTGCAGTTGTAGTTGTTTTATATTTTAATCTGACCTTCAGGCGTACTTCAGAAACAGTGTTTGTCTTATGCGTGTATCCAAACGCAAATGCATTGCATAGAAACCGGACAAAACAATGAACACACATATTTTTCTGTTTTTTTTGCCACCTGTTCTAGACAAATGTAATAGTTGTGATTAATCATAATTTATTATACAAGTAATTTTCACATAATAATAATTACTGTACCATTGAGATAGTGCGTAGTACATTATTACCTCAATGTACTGTTGAAGTGTATACTCTCCTTTAGATTAACAACCATATATGTATGCCCCTTTATATTAGGTATCACATGTTATGCTGACATAGCTTTTACTTCGTTTTACTCGTTTCTTACTGTAACTAATTCATTATACTATTGGCAGCCAACCTGACTTATTATTTCTACATCCCGTACAACTCCAAACATCTCATGGCGACCCTGCCAGGATCTCCTTGGGTTTTAGTATAATCGCCAACTACTGCCTCTTGCCGCGAAATTCGGTTACTTGTAAATTAAACCAATAACACATTAGCCATCGGAGTTTCTAAAGGATGTGCAACTCAAAGGTGGAAAAAGATGAGGTATTCATCACACAAAACGCAGCGGGCAGCAACCAGGCCACGTTGAAGGATGTTGGTCAGCACATGGAGCGGATGAATATTGTGATGTTCGCGCTGTTGGCTATACTCACCATTGCAATGGCCTACTTTGTGGTGCGTTTATATAAACGGTGCCATCGGCAGTGGATCCAGGAAGAGATTGGTCTCCGAGCTATGCAACGTATCCGGGCTTCTATCAGAGGACACAATAACGCCGAAACAACAGCCTAAAGAACCGTGAGTTACCTGCCAAGATCATTTCAGAAAGTGTTTTATCCGACTTTTGTGAGTGTTTTTTTTTTTAAATTTCAGTGCGATTAAATCTCTCGCGAGTGATAAAATTAATATAATTATAAGTTATGGACATTAAAACTAGAAAACAATAAGTAATATTTAAATCTAAAAATAGAATGGGATCATATTTCATTACGATCTGAGTTAATTATTCTATAATCGTGTACTTTTGCTCACGTAACTCGATACTTTGCAGCAAAATTGAAACGTAGGACATTCTTTAGCCGCGCTGCATGCAGCCGTTGTCTGAATATGAATGCTACTCATTTGATAAACATAAAGCTGATACAAGTAGGGCTCAGACTTTAAGTAAGTTTTTGAAATTACAACATCTTAATTTAGAAGAGAAAACATCAATTGAAGATATTTGTAAAAAATACTCAGATATTTTTTACTTACCAAATGATAAACTAACAATAACAAATATTTATGAACAAAAAATAACGCTAAAACCTAATACTAATCCAATATATATAAAACAATATAGACAACCACAGCAATTAAAACAAGAATTAAATAAACAAATTAAAACAATGTTAGAAAATGATATTATAGAAGAAGCACAAAGTGAATGGTCTAGCCCAGTTCTACTAGTACCCAAGAAAAGTGACAATAATAATGAAAAGAAGTGGCGTTTAGTAGTCGATTATCGAAAACTGAATGAAAAAATTCAGGATGACAGATTTCCACTACCAAACATTACTGAAATTCTAGATTCTCTTACAGGAGCTATTTTATTCAGTCATCTAGATTTACATTCAGGTTATTATCAAGTTTCATTAAATCCAGAAAGCAGGAAATGCACAGCATTTAGTACTAATACTGGTCAATATCAGATGAAACGTCTGCCGATGGGGTTAAAAATTTCCCCAAGTGCTTTTAGTAGAGTAATGACTGTAGCAATGTCTGGTTTAACTTTTGACAAATGTTTCATATATTTAGATGATTTGATTGTTTTTGGACGTAACCTAGAATCCCATAATCGCAATCTAATGGACATTTTCGAAAGACTGAGAAAAGTGAATTTAAAATTAAATCCCGCAAAATGTCAGTTTTTAAAGAAAGAACTTTTATATCTTGGTCATGTTGTTTCTGCACAAGGTGTCATGCCAGACCCAGATAAAATTAAAATCCTGAAAGAATATCCCGTGCCTAAAAACGCAGACGAGGTTAAACGGTTTGTTGCATTTTGCAATTATTATAGAAAATTTATACCTTGTTTTGCTGAAATTACAATGCCTTTAAACAAATTGTGCAGAAGGAATGAACCTTTTATTTGGTCACAAAGTTGTCAAAATTCTTTAGAAAAATTAAAACAATCAATGACAAGTCCACCAATTTTACAATACCCAGATTTCACAGACAACAGTAAATTTATATTAAAAACCGATGCATCAGGAATAGCAATTGGCTCAGTCCTATGTAATAAAAATATGAAACCGGTTGCTTATGCTAGTCGACCATTAAACAAAGCAGAGAGAAATTACCCAACAATTTAAAAGGAATTGTTAGCTATTGTTTGGTCAGTCAAATATTTTAGACCATACTTATACGGCAAACATTTTGTCATAGAAACAGACCATAAACCGTTAATATATTTATTTGGGATGAAAGACCCCTCAAGTCGTTTGTTAAAATTTAGATTGACACTAGAAGAATACGACTATGAGATAGTGTATGTCAAAGGAAAAAATAATGTCGCCGCAGATGCATTGTCCAGAATTGTGATAACATCGGATGAATTGAAAAGTATGAATAATGATGTAGTAACAGTGTTGACAAGAGCGCAAAAGAAAAGAATGAATGATATGACGGATGCAAGTAAAACAGATTTGTCTAAGAGATCCTCAAACTCAAGGTCTGATCAGCCAAGAGTTGTGGAAATTGTAAAGAAACCTACTGATTCTGTAGAAATGAAATTAGTAGAAGGTGCGCATCTAAATAAATTAATTAAAAACAATAGGATATCCTTGAATGCAGAATGTTTTGCATACGAAGAAAAGACAAAGAATTTATTTATAAATCTTGATTATCGTTCACATTTTACGCGAGTCGAATTTGTGTCGAAATTGAGTAAACTTTGTAAGAAATTAAATATAAATGAGTTATGTATAATAAAACATGAAAATAATGCTAGCTTTATAAAAGACTTATTTCAAGAAATTGAATCAATGAATACTTGGTCCGGACCACGAATTCATGTTTTAAGAGGAGTCAAGAGAATTACTGATGATGACGATATTAAATTCATTTTACATGACTTTCATTTACTGCCCACTAGTGGTCATGCTGGTGTGCGCAGAATGATAAATAATATTAAAAGACAATTTTACTGGCCAGGAATAGGAAAAGACGTCGAAGATTTTGTATCAAGGTGTGACAAATGCCAAAAGATGAAACATGGTAAACCTATTAAGGAACCCATGTGTATAACTACTACGGCATCTTATGCCTTTGAAAAAATATTTTTAGATATTGTAGGTCCATTACCTCAAGATTACGAAGGTAATGTATACATACTGAGTCTCCAGTGTGAATTGAGTAAATTCGTGGAAGCATATCCACTTAGAACTAAGGACACTATAACTGTAAGTAAAGCATTAGTAGATAACTTTATCCTTAGATTTGGACTACCAAAAACAATTGCAACTGATCGAGGTGCTGAATTTATGTCGTCAACAATGGAACAGGTTTGTAAACTTTTAAACATTAATAAAGTATCATCAACTGCGTACCATCATCAATCTATCGGTTCGTTAGAAAATTCTCACAAAAATTTAGGAGCTTTTCTCAGAATTCAATGTAATAATAATCCACAAACTTGGTCACATTGGTTAGCTTACTGGTGTTTTAGCTACAATACCACTGTTCATTCAGCAACAAAATATCAACCTTTTGAACTTGTATTTGGTAGACAATGTATTGTTCCTTCTAGATTATGTAATGATGTTGAACCATTGTACAATCAAGACAATTATTGTAGTACACTTAAGTATAAGCTTCAACTAGCTAATAAAGACGCTAGAAATAATTTAATATTAAGCAAATGTAACCGCAAAGATAATTATTATGATAAATATTTGAACCCAATTCAATATAAGAAAGATGACTTGATATTGATTAAAAATGAAACGGGTCAAAAATTAGACCCATTATTTGATGGTCCATTTACTGTTTTAGAAGATATGGGATGTAATGTTAAAATTAGAAAAAATAACAAAATCGACATAATTCACAAAAATCGAACCAAGCCTTTTGTATCCTAAATTCTGATTTGCAACAAAAGGTAAAAAAAAAAAAAAATACAATATTATGCTATTTTTTTTTTCTAAAAAGCCGGAGGTGAAGTGTATACTCTCCTTTAGATTAACAACCATATATGTATGCCCCTTTATATTAGGTATCACATGTTATGCTGACATAGCTTTTACTTCGTTTTACTCGTTTCTTACTGTAACTAATTCATTATACTATTGTCAGCCAACCTGACTTATTATTTCTACATCCCGTACAACTCCAAACATCTCACTGTACATGTATGTATTCTGATTTATTCGGAGGGCAGAATCTGGCCATGTCTTTTTCAAAATCAAAATCAATTATTTTATTTCACATAGGCCTACATGGGCAGTTATAAAACGTCGACAAAAGGTGCACGGTTCGGGTTGGTCGTTTCCTATGGAGAAGAACCGGCAAGAAACTCCATGGCTACTCTTTTAAAAATGGTTTGGTTTTACAATATTTCCATGTTACAGCATTAGTACTTAGATATGGGGGGACAACGTAGGCCCGACTTATGACAATAAGTCGTAAGAAACTAAAAAAAAAAGTCGTGCGGCACTCGGGGACTGCCGCGGTAAAGCTATTGCATAGCATTTATTCTAGATCCAGTCCTGGAAAATGCGTCAAAAAAATAAAAAAAAATAAAAACGTTAAAAACTCGAAAACGTAAACAAAAAAAACGAAACAGCTCAGAGAGACGATAAAAGGCAAAAAAATTACGACCAACAAAAATTTTAAAACCCTCATATCTCAGAAACGGTTGGACTTAGCGCATTTCTGACAAAAAATTAGCCCCCTGCCCGCCGCTACTTCATCCAGGAGAACAAGATAGGATTTACCCCCCCCCCTCCTTAACCGTTTACCTCCCCCCGCAAAAATTTTTTCATTCTAAAAATACCAACACGGAAATCGAAAACACGTGCAACAAACCTCCCCCCCCGCCCCCCTGCCCCTCACCACTCAGATTCCACAGAATTCAAAAACCTTATTAAAAGTCAAAGTATCACCGCCGTGCCCGTCGGAGTGGGGAGCGTGAGGTTTTTTCGTTACGGAATTTCTGGATTCGGTCCCCGCGCTCAAGGCCCGCGATAGAAAAAGGTTATATCGACGGGGAAGTGCTGACAACTCCTAACTTACATTTTTTCCGAAAACGACTTAAGTATGCAGTTCGATAGAGAATTTAATTGCGCATCTACTGGTATATGAATAAAGTTGAAATTCCGAAAATTGTATTAGTTAGGTACCTACCGAAGAAATATCTCCTATATTCAGGTCCAGACAACCTGATTAATTTTGGCAGGAAATATATTCTAACTTACTAATGGAAACATCTCGTAACTTCATTTCATACAGAACTTTAAGCTAATATCTTCTATCTTCATGCGAGCGAGACAAAAACGGTGCGTTTCTCGAAGTGTAAAAGGGATAGGATCCGGTGCACCGGCGTGCGCGACATTTCGTCAGTCAGTGCGGTGTTTTTAATCTGTTTGCAACGTTTTTAATTGTTTTCGAGTAAAGATTAGTGAATTACTGTGTTAATTGTGCTGAAAGATAATATTTTACTTGGATATTTTAGCAAAGGTATGTATAAACTTATAATTATGGTTTGATTTCATGGTTTAATAAGAAAACGCAAACGGTAGATTTCGAACCGGTGCCGGCTGGAAGTTATGTTTTAGACAAATTACTTAATTGAAATGTTGATATTTGTTTTAAATTTTGGCTTAACGAACATAATTTATTGTACATAGGTAAGCAAACTTTTACGGATAAGTAAATTAAAATCGGTGTCTTAAACAAATAACTAAGTCAATTCAAGTTTCAACAAGTCCTGTGTGTTAGATAGATGTTGTTTCCAGCAGATACGAATAAAGTTTTCGACCAATTTATTCTATCTTAACGCGCAAGTGTAGTTAGGAGTAGTTAGTTTGAATTTGTACATTGGCTTGGGTAAGAAATCACAAGTAACTGATATTGTAGTTCAGTTAGGAGGTATTCGTTGTATTTTGCGCCAAGTAATTTAAACTAATATCTCTTAACTGTTAGTCAGCTGTAGATAGGAGTTATTGTGTTAAGTATCTGCAATCAACATTGAAAATGATTACATTTAACTAAATGTTAAGTGTCAGATAGGAGTTATTTATGTTATTGCATCGAATGTAGTGCGAGTGATTTTATTCTAAGTTATTAAACAGTAAAACGTATTTAACAGAATCATTATTACTTTATCCAAATATAAGTATGATTTTGACAGACTATTATTTTATTCTAGATAAAATGTCGTCTAAGAGGAAGAAAAATATCACAGAAGGATATCGCGCGAAAATTTTTTTTGCGTTATTAAAAGAAGACCAAGAGGATAATCCAAATAATAGGATCAAAAAAGGTAAGCTAAACATTTACTAAGTATAATATTGTATGGTAAAAAGTTATTTTGATAATTTAAGATCATTATTTTATTTCAGAAAAATCAAAATTAAAAGAAAAAAGCATTAATAAAAACGACAGCACCGAACAAAACATTACTGATGAAAATGATATTCCAAGTACAAGCAGTGGTAAGCTTAAGATTTTTACTTCTTCTTCACATTTAAGAGCACTTTTTACTGAATCTATCTAAACCATATTTATACTCTGGAAGAGTAGAGGTTTACTTATTGTTCACTTTTTACAGGTCATGGAGAAAACGTGAATTCTCGGCGTTCCTCGTTGAGATTGGCCCACAAAGGAAACCCACATGTCAGTCTTGATCACGAAAAATGTAGATCTCGCAAAAAACGTTCAATCTCAGTAAAACATGAAGTTCCTTCTACACCTGTTAAACGTAATAAAACCGAATGTTCATCGGATGATTCGATAATAGAAAACTCTCCCGATTCCTCTTTAACCACAATGGCTGCTTTGTCGAAGAAAATATTTTTGAAACCAGTCGTTGATAAACCAGCGGACGAGATATTGCCTCACAACACTCTAAAGCCTTTGCTCACTAATGATAATAACGATGATCTCTTAAGAAAATTTGCAGAATCAGTACCTATATCTCATAATATAAAATGTGTTTCTCTTTCTGACTTGACTGATGATACCTATATGAATTTGAGAAATATGAGAAGACACCTTTCAGCTGAATCTATCCCCTTTGCTGTTATTAACTCGGGCTTAATAATGCACTATAATCAAGAACCAGACGCTCAGTATACCACTGAAGGTATTGAGTGTGTATCTGCAATAAGACCGTCAGATATTACTTTTTCGAAAATAAGGTCCCTCTCTCTGTCCGATTTGACAACGGATGTCAATAAAGAATGTCGTCGACGATGCATGTCATCTCCTGCAATGAATACATTATTTTCTCAAAGCAGCATTTTAGAATCTAAACCTGAAAATGACCTGTTAACCGTAAATCAAGCTTTAAACATAAGTCAGGATGAAATATCAAGTGATCGCATATTTGTTGACAATTCCCTCAGTTCGTTACTCACTGACATTGATAAGGATCTAATAAATAAAAAATCAGAGTCGGTCCCATTATCTCGCGCAAAAGCACCACAGGTCGTAAAACTGTTAAAACTGGGAACTCGAGACGTATCGGGACCTTGCAATATTTTTTGCCGCTTGAAAAAAATAACGATACAAAAGTACAAGTTTGTCGGGAAATGTTTCTGAATACTTTGTCTTTGGGATCATTTACTGTTCAGCAATGGGTTAAAAACACTGAATACGGCATGTCACCCAATCAAGCGGTTGTAGATAATTTAAAACCACGAAGGAGAATAAATAAAAATGAGATAAAACTACAGCATTTGAATACGTTTCTAGATAAGCTTCCTAAGTTGCCTTCGCATTATGCCAGAAAGGAAACGACGAAACTGTACCTTGAACCGAATTTTCAGTCATTAAGGGAGTTATACAGATCCTATACTAAATATTGCACCGAAGAAAATTTACCGTCAGTTTGCAGGTACACGTTCGAAGAAAAATTTCATGAGAAAAATTTATCTTTACTCACATTAAAAAAAGACAAGTGCGATACTTGCTGTGCATATGAAGCCGGAAACTTAAACGAAGCGGATTACCAAGTACATGTTATAAAAAAGAACCGAGCAAGACGAGAAAAAACTAATGACAAAGACAAAGCTGATAAAAAGGAAGCTATTGTTCTGACAATGGATTTAGAGGCCGTCAAATCATGTCCATTTCTGACTGCAAGTGCATTATATTTCAAAACAAAATTAGTGTGTCATAATTTTACGGTTTACAACTTAAGTAACCGTCATTGCACTTGTTATTGGTTTGATGAAACAGCAGCGGAATTGACAGCCAGCACATTCGCTTCATGCTTAGTCGATTACCTAGAGAGACATTGTTTGCCTTTAAAACTACCGATAATTATCTTTTCCGATGGCTGCACGTATCAAAATAGGAATACGGTTATGGCTAATGCACTACTTGACCTTAGTAAAAAACACGGAGTGGTTATTACCCAGAAGTACCTGGAGCCGGGACATACGCAGATGGAGTGCGACTCCGTCCACAGTAATATTGAACAAAAACTCAAGAATCGCGAAATTCATTTGCCTAGCGATTATGCAACACTGACCAAGGAAATCCGGAAAAATCAGCCGTATGAAGTTGTTCATTTCGATTATGATTTCGTCAAGGATTTCGCTAATTCTAAAACTTGGTGTTATAAAAGCATCAGACCTGGCCGAAAAACAGGTGAACCACAAGTAGTGGACAACCGTGCCATTCAATACAATCCTAACTCTGCCATCCAAATCAAGCTGGATTTTGACTCTGAATCGATGGATCTACCCCAGAAAAGCTTTGCTGTTCGTCATACCGATCGCGCCAATCTTCATGCGGCACCAATACCTATAAAGTTATCGAAATATAACCATCTTCAGCAGTTGAAATCAGTCCTGCCACGTGATTGTCATTCTTTTTATGACAACCTGCCTCATGTATTAGATTAGATACTAATTTAATAAAAGTTAATATTAAAATTAAAAAGTTTTTGTTATTTAGTCATGTTTTTGTTATTCTGAACAGAAAGTTTAATGACCTAAAATAGTATTTTTTTAACTGTTACTTTTTTAAAGTTAATTTACGTTTGTAAACGGAGAGACTGAAAAGATTGTGTACTTTTATAGTCTTAAGAGTAATTAGTTATTGTAAGAGTCATTAAAGAGTTATCTGTTACATTTAAAAGTTACCTAATTTACGTTTGTAAACGGAGACTGAAAAGATTACGTGACGTATTTTTATAGTCTTAAGAGTCATTAGTTATTGTAAAAGTCATTAAAGAGTTATCTGTTAGATTAAAAAGTTAATTTACGTTTGTAAACGGAGAGACTGAAAAGATTGTGTACTTTTATAGTCTTAAGAGTAATTAGTTATTTTAAGAGTCATTAAAGAGTTATCTGTTACATTTAAAAGTTACCTAATTTACGTTTGTAAACGGAGACTGAAAAGATTACGTGACGTATTTTTATAGTCTTAAGAGTCATTAGTTATTGTAAAAGTCATTAAAGAGTTATCTGTTAGATTAAAAAGTTAATTTACGTTTGTAAACGGAGAGACTGAAAAGATTGTGTACTTTTATAGTCTTAAGAGTAATTAGTTATTTTAAGAGTCATTAAAGAGTTATCTGTTACATTTAAAAGTTACCTAATTTACGTTTGTAAACGGAGACTGAAAAGATTACGTGACGTATTTTTATAGTCTTAAGAGTCATTAGTTATTGTAAAAGTCATTAAAGAGTTATCAGTCTGTTACATTTAAAAGTTAATTTACGTTTGTAAACGGAGACACTGAAAAAGATAATGCATATTTATTTTTATAGAGAGTCAGAGTAGAATACATTTCATACGGGTACTTGCCTAAAGTTAGATCATAAAATTGTGATTAAAAATTGATTTCTCAAAATTATTAACAGTTTTTCATTTTGAAAATACCTTCTATCTTAACCGATATTGTGATATAGAAAGACAATAACTCCTATCTTCAAAAAAATCGCCTGTTTTGATTAATTTCGTCTATTTTTAGTAATTTTTAGATTCCTTTGTTATTTTATCGCCGAATATGATTGAAAACTTTAGCGGGAAACATTAATTTTCAATGATTTCTGTTACTTTTTTGAAGTGTGGAAATTATTCCTATCTTCAAATTTTCAGCCACACCAGATTGGCGATACCTCCTATCTTACATCATCTCGCTAATTACTTATTCAAAGCAAATTTTGATTATTACCTGACATGCGGGACCATTTAAGTATAAAATTGCCATTTACACTTTCTTTTTTTTTTGTTCTAAGAAAATTAAAAAGCGTTTTTTTTGCCTCCTGTAAAATTTGATTTTTGTAAGTTAGGAGTTGTCAGCACTTCCCCGTCGATATACGATATAAAAAAAGTTAACAAATGTTAACTAGCATCTAGAAGGCCTACAATGTTCACACATTCACAAAACAATCGGTAAAAGAATCTATACAAAGGTAAAAAAAAATAAAATAAGTATAACAAGACTAAATTTAACATGTGGCACAAATTTTGTTATCAGTGCTGTAACTATTCTTAGCAAAGGGATATAAAGATGATTGAAAACCATTGTAAAAAGTGTAATTAAAAGAAGGAAAGAAAAAATGAGATTGAGAATAGTTAGAGACATCCACATATTTGTGCCGTTTACAAGTTACCAGGGAAGCTGCATGCGCAGAAGGAGCTAAGGCCAAATGTTTTTATCTTCAACGTAGTCCTTGATTTTATAATATGCTTTTTAATAAGGATATGTTTGATGTAGTTTTTGAACCTTCCATCGGACAGTTCTATAACTGACTTTGGCAACTTGTTATAAAAGCGTATACTGTTTATAAGAAAAGACTTGCTAGTTTTCGTTAATCTGAATTTGGGTATTACAATTTCGTGCTTACTGCGTGTATTTAAATTATGGAAGTCGCTTCTAGTTTTGAAAAGCCCTCGATTTTTACGGACATACAAAATACATTCCAAAATATAAAGTGAAGGTAGAAACAGTATATCGATCTCTTTAAATTTTTCTCTGAGGGACTCGCGAGGACCCATTTTATAGATTGCGCGGATTGCCCTCTTTTGTTGGATGACTTTGACACGCACTTGGCCGGTTTTTTTTAGACGCTTTTATTTAGTTTCATCAGTCCGGTGTCTGTGATCAAATCTTGCAAGTTAAATTTGACCCACTTCTCAGTGTCCGATTGAGAACTGACGATTACAGACACTGGTATAGGTAAAACTAAACAAGCTTTTGAATTTTGTTTAACAAATTTTATATAAAAATGCAGTGTCACAAGCAACAGACGTGCGTGCCAAATTTCAGCTCAACAACAACATAACATAACATGTAATATTATGTATGTATGTTTATTTGTAAGTTTCTGTATAGTATTTTATACAGTTGTATAATTTTTATGTATTAATATATTTTAAATCAGCAAGCAAGCAAGCAGCAAGCAGTACACCATAGTCTACCCCCTGTTTTATCATAAGTTCTTAAGTCCATCCAAAGGTTGTCTGGTAGATATCGTTGTCAGCGATAAGACCTCATTTGTACCCATAGTATTGAGTTGCTGTAAAATATATGTGTAATTTCTTTTGTTGGTATACAATAAAGTATATTCTATTTTATTCAATCGGACATTGGGAAGTGGATCAAATTTAACTTGCAAGATTTGATTACAGCCACCGGGACCGGTGAAACTATTTTTTTTTAATAGTCGTTTCATAACAGTTGATTTATTTTATTTGCAGAAATGCTATCCAATTTGCTTATTATTATGATAGAAAGCCGGTGGAGAATTTTGTGTACGCCGGTAACGTCAGCAAAATTGATGATGCAGTATGCACAAAAACGGGCGAACCTCAATTTGACTGTCGCGAAATAGTAAATCTTGTTAGCCCATCAGCAAAAGAAATAAATGATGGACTTTTTTACGACTTATTACAGGAAAAGCAATTAAATGACAAGTTCAATTTAAAAATAAGGCACAGAAAAAGTTGTGAGCCGCCTGAAAAATTACAAAAAATAAAAAAGTTGAAGAGTAAAGGATGTCCCCATATATACATAGTTGACGCCACCCCGGGTACGGAACCCTTCTTGCGCGAGTCCAACTCGCACTTGGCCGGTTTTAAATTGATATCTGCCTCAACATTTTCTTTATGTTAAGAATTTGTCAAACTTTAATACCATAATTAGGCAGGTTCTTTTATGTTCCCTCTGCTGGGACACATGTCTCGAGAGGGAATGGGCTAATCCACCACGCAGGCCCAGTGCAGGTTGGTGGATGTCACATATATTCGAATTTATGATTCTAGATCATGCCAGTTTCCTTACGATGTTTTCCTTCACCGTTTTGAGAGAAGTGGTGATGAAATAATTTACACAAAGTAAAGCGCCTACTCAGATTCGAACCCACAACCCACTACTTGTATGTCGTGTCCGATACCACTGGGCCACCACTGCTCAACAATGAACAAATACACAACATCGAATTATTTTATACTAGAGGACGCCTCGCGGTTTCACCCGCGTGGTTGCCGTTCCCGTGGGAATACAGGGATAAAAAGTAGCCTATATCACCCGGGGATAGAGTAGCTTCCCAACGGTGAAAGAATTTTTTAAATCGGTCTAGTAGTTTTGGAGCCTATTCGGTACAAACAAACAATCAAACAAACAAAAAAATCTTTCCTCTTTATAATATTGGTTTTATATAAATCAGGTCTCGGTTCCATGTCCGCCAGTTTTCATGATAATTATAAACTCTGCTTTTTAATTTCATAGATTAAAATGAGAGCTGGCATTGACAGTTTGTTTTTTAAATTTTACAAGCTCATTTTTTTTTTAAGACAACAAAAAAAAAAAACAAAACTAATTAATCAAATCGTAGTGACATGACTCCTCAATTTAATTTCAGTCCAAACCTAAAGCCACTAGTTGGCACTATACCTCGACTGGATAACAAACAATAATATTACACTCGTAAATCAGTGGCCTGCACGCCAGTATAGCATGTTATATTATATTGATAATAAGTAAACACACGCCATACTGGCGAGGGGCGAGATGTATTATGCAGGGTGGCTGAAACTCTGGGAATATTAACAGAACATCACCTTTTATATTATTAATATAGGTACTGTTAACTGTATAAGGAAAATTGGAGGCGAAATAAACGTTGGATAAATCTAAGAAATCATAGTATAACAATCATCAAATAAGCATAATCAATCCATAATGTTCCTATATAATGGCCTCCTGCCTGGAAGAGAGACTGGGCCTTAATCTAGCTCGCGGGCCCAGTGCGGGTTAGTAGATGTCACATGTCTTCGATTTTTTTTATTTTAGGACATTATTGTTGCCTCAAAAGTTCATGATGTCTTTTTTTGGTCAAGCCAGCCACACTATTCAACCATCGGGATTACTAAACACGAAAAAAATCATGCTGTTCAGTCGGAGGGTACATATTCATGAGCTGGCTGACCAAAACCAGATGTATCCTCCGACTGCACACCAGGATTTTTATTTATTTTTTTAGTTCTCTTCTTAAGCAGTCGGGTTTTTAGATTTTTTTAATTAACCTTTTTTACTTATAACTTTTTAGTTAACATTTTTTTTCGAATTTGGTGCTTTTAAACATTTAAGAGTTACATATTTTTAAAATCACCTCTTAAAACCCTTTATTTTGATATCCCACACGATGGGTTTGGAAGGAAAAAACATAGGGAAACAAAAACAAAATATCATTTATTTCAGGCAGTTTTTCCCCATATGAAGCACTATAAATTGACGGAAATGGAACGGACGGACGAATATGGCGCCCAAAATCTTTCTAATATATTTTCCAATTTGAATGTAGTCAGTGACACTCGCAAGGTTAAGACGAATCAATTGACGTAAGAACCATCAAAATCGGCAACGCATTTGGTCTCTAAAACGCCACATAGGAACAAAAAAACACATATAATATATAAACACATAGACTGATAAACACATTACCCTCCTTCGGCAGTCGAGTAAAAACCAGAATTAACAATGGCGATCACCAGAAAAGTTCCGAGGTAATGAAGCTCAACAAATCCCTGCAAAACGATTTAACTGTGTTGGGTCCTGCTGTAAGGTAATATTTTCACCCTACTCACCAGCTAACTCAGGGGTAGGTGATCAGGATGAGACAATTGCAGGGATGATTTCGTATGAGGGTCGACAGAAGTAAAAGTCTTTATATTTGGTCAACTAGTTTAATTTTCACTTCAGCAGCACTACAGCTTCATAATGTATTTATATGACACGTATAAAACTAACTTGTGTATGGGCTATAATATACCCTTAAAACATAGTACCAGATGTATGATATCTCAATCAGCACCGTCCCTCTGTGCAGTTGGCATCCAGTTTCTCACCGGTCAAAATATCATGGGTACTCGGAGCCTGTTGTTGAACACTGTAGCTGTCGCTCTTATATATAGATGACCATTCTTATTATATTTTTATTGTTTAGTTTAAATTATCCTAATGAGCCCTGTCAATGGGAAAAATGCACGATGAGCATCATATAAGCACATGTTTCACAAGCATGAAAATATAGACTAATTCAACCAATACTCACAGCGCTTGCTGGCACATTATATATTTATATTTGGGGCTGGTTCCCTGACGCCTACGAGTCATCTTGTTTGTTTAATTAAAGCTCCTTTTATTTGATAAAATATTTCGTATGCGTACGACTCAGAATTCGCAATGAAAAGGAAATGTCACTCTTGTCAGTCATAGACATTGAGCGTTTATCGACCCATAGATATGATCACAATAAATAGACTTGTCCTTTTATATTTATAAATTGAATTGTGTGTTTTATAATAATATATATTTATTACACACAATTCATATTTACCTATTTTAAATCAATTTAGTATATTTCAACCGACAGTAGCGCCATCTGACAGAATTACATTAGAAGTAATGACAATTACGAAAGAAAGCTCGTAAGATATTCACGCCTTTGACACTAGATGTCGTTATTCTATATAACAGTATTATTAATTGTTACACTGCAACGGAATTCATCAGAAATAACAGCAAAGGTGTGATATTTATTTTGATATTGAATTAATTTCCGATGAAACTGGTAAGTCCTAGAATCTAAAACTGTGTACCTACTGTAAAAAAAAAACATAATTTCCAGTTCTCTCTATGTCGGGCAGGAGACTTAACACAGCTAGGCTAAGAGACACAAATGTCAAATCAATGAGAATCTCATTTTTTTTCGTGGATTAATGCTCATGCATACTGCGCTACCACGGGGAGATAGCGCAGTTATGTGGGACTGGGGTGCAAGTTGAAAGCCTCCACGTGGCGCACCCTGGGCAACGTCGGCTCCAACTGCCACCCCCATTGGGTGGACAGTTGGGGCGGGCGGCTAATTTCGACACACGAGGAAAGGTCATGGTTCCAAACACAGATCATCATCCATGATGGTCTGTGAAGGGAACCGGGCTAGAGGCGGGACGTCTAGTCCGTCGCTGCGATGGCCATCTAGCGCCTACTCCTCCCTCTGCTGTCAGACGGTAGGTCAAGTGAGCGTGCAGTGGAGGTGGAACCCAATCCCAAGGTCTCGCGTGCCGAGGGGATGAATGGCCGGAGGGTTTGTATCCGGTTCCTAGCGCAGGGATAGGGACCTCACCCTTAAAAAGGGATAAACAATGGAACGCAGCAAAAGGCCACCGTCAAAAGAAGAAGATAGCGCCGCAGGCACCCGAGCACCGAAACCGCACCAAATAAGGCTGCGGGGCCACCAAGGGTCAGAGCCCCACGCTCCGCGGCTGTAGTAATTACGCTGCGGCCCGGAACCGTCGAAAGGGGCGTCTCCTACAGGCGGTCCTGACAGGGGCGAGGGCCAAAGTCGCGTTCCCCGACCTTGGAACACCGTCTGGCTTCAAAATGAGGCTGGCGATTACGGGGGCGCGGCTGCTCGAGGTGTCGGGTGCCTCAAGCGCCGAAAAGGCGGACATTTTGGCCGCCAAGCTGCGGGAGGTCCTCAACCCGGAGGACTTCCGAATGTCTAGGCCGATGAAGACGGCTGAGCGACGTGTCGACGGTCTGGATGACTCGACGACCCCAGCTGAGATTGCAGCGGCCATCGCCCGAGCCGGCGGATGTCCTGCCGAAGAAGTGCGGACGGGTGATATTCGCGCCGACGCTACCGGGCTTGGCATGATTTGGGTGCGGTGCCAAGTGGCGGCGGCGAACAAGGTTGCTAACGGTGGGCGACTGTTGGTGGGGTGGGTTTCAGCATGTGTGAAGCTGCTGCAACCCAAGGCATTGCGTTGCTATCGTTGCCTAGACACTGGGCAAGTCAGGGCACGATGCACCACCGAAACAGACTGCAGCGAGCAGTGCTATCACTGTGGTCAGCCATGCCACAAGGCGGCCCAGTGCTCCGCAGCGCCAAACTGCAGCCTCTGTACAGCTGCAGGGAGGCCCGCTGGGCACAGAGCGGGCGGGCGGGCGTTTATTTGGTTTATGCTAGATAATTTCTTGGTTTTATTATTTTGTATAAGTTGGGGACTCATAAAACATGATGCTTGAGACAGCTTTGGTATATATGGAAGATTATATCTGACGACGGGTGCGTGGGTGTAGCGATATCATGAGCATCTTCTTCATTTCTTGTTAAAGGTTCCATGAAGTAGGGGTACACTCGGGCGACCAGTAAAACTCAGATTGTAGCAAAATCACAGTCACGTTTATTCGGTGATATTTATTATGAGCAATCAAAGGAAAGAGGCTCATACGATGATCTGATAATTTTGAAATTATGATCTAAATAAATTGAACAATATTGGGTTAGCTATCGCAATACCATGCTAGCTAGACCGATTTTATCCACGCATATTTTTAGTGCCAAATTGAAGCGCGTTCTAGCAAATTTCATGGTACTAAGCGAACAACCAATGAAAATAAAGTTACAGGTTGGTAAACATTATAGAATCAACTAATTGTAATATTTTGATATGAGTTTTTGAAATTTGGCATCTTGTGACGACAAATGTTTTATCTGGGTCAATGCATTTTTATTTTATTTATTGTTTTCTATGCATTAGTAACTGTATCATAAGGCTTTATTAAACGTATTTTAACTATCGTTATCATTAATAGAAATATTGAGACAGATACACAACACATCAGCAACAATCACAAAGTAACTAAAATCCACTGCAAGAAGTCCAAATGGATTCCAGGCATCAATCTGTTATACCAAGGATAGAACATCAGAAATCGTGCGTAAATCCAAACGTACAACCATTGCACTGCTGAATGGGGTCGTCAGCGTCACCCACATTGTCATTTTGCCACTGGTAACTCTAACTCACGTACATAGGCAGCAGAATTATTACTAATTTTCTTTACTGCAATGCGGCCGGTAGAGGTGCTTCATAAGTCAAAATTGAATGCAAATTATTACTTTGGATGTCCCTAGGGTTACCAACTTTTTTACAAGGCACAATTAGTTGAATTACTTGCCGGAGTCTGTTTCCCGATAGCTACAAGCTCGGGGTCTTTAAGTCAAGAGTGAATAGGTTAATTATAGGCAAGCCTGCTACACCGTCGACCACACCATTACCATTAGATGAGGTCAAGCACAAGCCTATCAATAAATAAATAAAAAATAAGAGAAAAAAATAAATGTTTGATGATAAAGCGGAGAAATAAAGAGTACATACTTCATTCTACATTTTTTTAAACATAACGTTTTGCGCAATATAAGCATTTCTGGTTCGTTTTAAAAATGATTGTATGATTGCTAGACATCAGATTTTTGCTTCCTATCGCTTTGCAATAAGTGAATCACAGGAATTCATTTCCATTGACTTTAAAATCTGAAACCAATAAATATAGTATCATATTGTACTCTATTGCTTTTGTAGATTACAAAGTACGTAGAAGAGAAAAAGAGTACAATACACTTTATTTAATTACGGTTGGCAACCCTAGATATCCTCAGAGCAATAGGCCGTATTTCGTATAGGAACATAATTCCGTCACCGACCTGTTATAGTGGCGCATAGCGCAACAATTAGTGGGCAAGCCGGCTATTTTGCCCACAGTGCGATATTGCTAATAATGGAATGGCATTCGTACGGCTAAGCGCAGTGTGAAGCACTGCGGAGCATCTATGCACAATTTAAGAGCGAGTTAATGTTAGCATTCGTATGGCGGCTGGCTGTTGCGATGCGGTTAGCTAAATTGTTTTGTGTTTGCTGGGTATTCAGAGTTTGTATGAGGGATTAAATATACGGGGAATCACGTATGTACCTATATTGAGAATTAGCTTAACCTTTAAAAAGTTTTATAAAGGACTTTGGAAAATAATTAAAAACACCCATACCATTTTATCTGTTAGCAACCAAAAGGGTCCACAGATACTGGCATACAAAAAAAAACACACTTATTCGCCAAGGCAAGCATTACAAATTGCGACGCGGTACTTATTAAGATATTAATATTTATGCTATATTAAATCTCATAATATTATTTCAGTATGCTGCTCACAATGGTTCCAAGCCTTTATTTAAACAAACACACGTTGACACAAATAAAGGCAGAAGTCAGCTTAGCCAGAAATAAATATTTGCCATCAGACAATTTTGCGAACTGAAATGTTTGTAGACAAAAATAAACACGAAAAAATCTTTTTCTTTCTTAAAAGGGTAAAAAGTAAACCTGCGGGCTTTGTAGATAGTATTTATCTGCCTGTGGCAAGGAGGATTGGCAAAGATGTCCGTAGGTAGGCTGTTGTTAATAGGGCACATTGATAAAAAAAATAAAAAGGAAAAAAGAAGAGTAATGCAGCCATGGTATTTTTGCTTTAAAATATGGAATTTAATTCTTAAAATACATAGAGTGAGATTTTATAATTTTATCCTAAAATATTGATAGTGTGATAGTTACTTGTACAGTATTTGATGTGTTTTGTAGGTTTTTGCAGTTTATTGTTGGTTCGACTCGTATATAGTTTCCAGAAAATATATTTACTTCGTCACTTAGATTACCAAAAAATATTGGACACCAATTTTTTATTTTTTCGTATTTCTTTGTAAACCGTTTTCCCGGTAGGAATTTATTATAATTTCCTGTGGAAGCCATAATTCGATCGTCATATATTATCTTGACTTAAAACATAGGATGCGATTTTTATACGGCGGTAGTACCCTTGGGATAATATCCGTCTTTCACGCGAGGACAGAAGCTGGTATTTTTTATATCTATGCTGTTCATGGTCACTTTGTTAGTGTGCAAGTGTAGTGATCCACGCTCGTTCTTTTTCTGTAAGTACAAGAAGAGCTGTGGGGAAATTGCGTAACATATAAATTCATGGAGTCGATAGTAATCTCTTTCGTTTTATCAATTTAAAAGTAACCTAGTCATTGTGTTTTACGCTGTCGAGTAGACATATTTTTAAACTTAGCAATGGATATGGGATTCCTTTCGATTGTGACTTAGTGAGTTACTTATTTAGGGTGCTGCTTTAGATTTAAATAGTGGGTCTATTTAGCAAAATAATCACACATTTAAGTTTGTAAATAGAGTAAATCATGGTCAAAAGGTACCACATTCCCAATGCAGGTTACAAAAGAAAGATTTTAAAAAAGAAAGGAAAGAAAGTACTCTAGGTAGTCTATTGGTGTACTATTTATATATAAAATAAATACATATATTTATATAAATAAACCATATATAAAAATATATACAGTTGGTATGGAACAAAAACATAGAAATCAAGAAAACAACTACTAAAGAGAGATGTAGTGATTCTTTACCATAGTTTTAAAAATGGGCAGAGATTGAGCACGCCTTATTGACACAGGCAAAGCATTCCACAGTCGCACCGCTTGAACCGTAAAAGATTTGTCGTAAAAGCTGGTGGAATGCATCGGCATCTCTAGTCCCAAGTTTTCCGATGACCTCAGGTATCTATTACGAGTATGTATGTCATGAAGGAACTTGAAACGTTCTTTGAGATAAGAGGGGGTTGTAGGATTGTATAGAATACTGTAAAGCAGAAATAAAATATGAGAATCCCGGCGAAGACGTATGGGAAGCCACTTGAGCTTTGTCCGAAATTCAGAAATGTGATCATATTTGCGCAAGCCGAATATAAATCATAATATGCAAAGGTTTTGAAGAAGCTCAAGTTTATCTAGTTGTACCTGGGTGAGATCGAGATAACTGACATCAGCATAGTCAAGGATTGGAAGCAGAAGGGACTGTGCAAGCGCAATTTTAGTGGCAGTGGGAAGAAAGTTCCGCAATCGTCTAAGGGACCTGGCAGATGCAAAAAATTTGCGGCTTACGTCCTGAAGCTGCGGACCCCAAGACAGATATCTGTCGATCCAAACCCCAAGGTTCTTAACCTTCTCACTTATTGGAATAGTAGTTCTGTTAAATTGTACCAGAGGAAGTTGTGTCCAATTTACTTTTGGAATCATCCCAGAGCTGCCAACAACTATGACCTGGGTCTTCGACAGATTTACCTGAAGCCCATTTGCCTCAGTCCATTCACAAACTGTTGCCAAATACTTATTTATTGTATTAATTGCATCAGCTAACTCTGCAAGGGCAGCTTGTTTGTAGATTTGTAAATCGTCTGCATACAGGTGGTAGGAGAAGAGAAGCTTTTTGGAGATAGCGTTTATAAATATTGCGAAGAGTAAAGGAGATAAAACGCCACCCAACCAAGAGTTAGATTCTTCTATGCATATACGTTGTCGGCGGCCATACAGGTAACTACGAAACCAATCAATCGCCGTTGGAGATATGTTAAGCGACCGAAGTATGCCAAGCAGGATATCGAAATCGACAGTATTAAATGCATTACTAAAATCTAGCAAGCAAAGAACCGTCAGATGTCCTCGTTCCATGCCTAGCCGTATGTCATCCGTAACGTTCACTAAGGCAGTAGCTGTGCTGTGACCAGGAAGAAAACCGGATTGAAAAGGATTCAAAATAAAAATCATTTTTTTTTTATTTCACATTGGTCTACATGGGCACTTATAAAACGTCGACAAAAGGTGCACGGTTCGGGTTGGTCGTTTCCTATGGATAAGAACCGGCAAGAAACTCCATGGTTACTCTTTTAAAAATGGTTTGGTTTTACAATATTTCCATGTTACAGCATTAGTACTTAGACATGGGGGGACAACGTAGGCCCGACTACGGGTCCATATTGATCTTTTACCATGTCTATACCATCTTTGTAGTACATATGGAATGCAATAAAGTATTGAGTATTGAGTATTGACTTATGACAATAAGTCGTAAGAAACTAAAAAAATAAAATAAAAGGATTATATATTTTATAAAAAAGTTAACAAATGTTAACTAGCATCTAGAAGGCCTACAATGTTCACACATTCACAAAACAATCGGTAAAAGAATCTATACAAAGGTAAAAACAAAGATTCAGCAGACTATTCTTACAAAGAAAAGCACTAAGCTGATTGTGGACAAGGCGTTCAAGGACTTTGGAGAGGAACGGCAAGATGGAGATAGGACGGTATTCGGAAAAGGAAGTAGGATGGACCTTTTTGGGTAAAGGAGTGATTTTGGCCTCTTTACAAGCTGATGGAAAGACCCCATGGGATATTGAGTAGTTAAGGATATAGGAAAGGACAGGAAGGATTTCGTCGAGGACAGGTAGTATCATTTTTCGTCTGACACAATCACTGCCAACTGCGTTAGAGTTAATTGACACTATGCTCTTCTTAACATCACAATCAGAGAATTTACTAAAAATAAATGGGGAACGATCCGGATTTGGAAGGTTTGAAAGATAGCTCAAAGTAGTTGCTTTCAAGGTCCCATTACATGAGGACGAAGACGAGAAGTGCTGATTTAGTTGATCAAGATCAAGGTCTTTAGGAATCGATTCTTGGCGAGATTTCCCAACTCCTATGGATTTAAGAAATTTCCAGACTTTAGCTGGGTCTCCATTTTCAACCGAGGTGTGGATATGGCGTCGTTGAGCGTCTCTACACACCTTATTGCAGCGATTTCATGCGTCTAAAAGTTTCTCCCGGTTCGGCGACGTGGGAAGACATTTAAATTTGGTTTTGGCAACAGCTTTCCTGTGGATTAACTCTTTAATGTCGCCTGTTAGCCATGGCGCCGGAAGATGTTTAATTCTTATTGCACCTATGGGAGCGTGAACATCATACAGCTGCAATAGGTTGTCTGTCAACACGTTCACTTTGTCATCAATTGACTCAAGGCTGACCAGAGGTTGCCAGTCAATGTTGCTGGCATCCCTTCGGAGATCTTCTATATTCATTCCACCAAAATTGCATTTTAGGTTTTGGCTTAGGAGGTTGAACTTTGTATGAGAGGAAAATGAGGTCATGATAGGAAAACATGTCAGCAGGGCACTGGCCGTGCTTGCCGACATGTTGTAATGAGGAAACAATAACAAGGTCTAAGAAAGAAAAGAAAATGGTGTGTGGCACTTAAGGGAAGTAAGGATAGGTTCAAAGATTGAAGGACTGATTGAAGAGAAGAGGAGCGGGCATCATTCTTCAATAAGCAAGTATTGAAGTCTACCATAATGATTGTATGACTAAGAAGGCAACAGGTTTTCTAGGATGGTTTCAAAAGAAGAGAAGAAATTTATTCGAGATGAAGGGCTGTAATAAACGCCTAGAAGGATTTTTGTAAGGTTTAGGGTGACTTCTAAAAAGAGATTTTCACCCGCGTTTCACGGGGGAGGCTGTGCTGACATATCCATAATTGAAAAAGGAATGTGTGGGCGAAGGTAAATAGCAACACCACCTCCCCCGCTACGCGCACGATGATGTTCTTACAGTCAAGAGAGGCTAGCATGTCAGAGTGGTGCGCCGGAATACTTTGCGCATTTATATAGACTACATTAAAATTCTTCGGAACATCGGAAAATTCGGATTCAAGTGTGTCAGCAAGGGTCGAAATGCTAACAAAACTGTCATCACTACTTGCAGTAACAAAGCTTTCGGCGTCGCTGCTGTCATTATTGCATGATATCGAAAATGTATAAATAAATAAAATATATATATGATAGAATACCAAAAATATGAAAACAAAAATTACTAAAAAATATATAAACGGAGGGCAATTTATATCCACCCGCCAGCTGTGTGTTAAAACATATAAGAAAAGCTGTGCAACACAAATAAGCAACAAGCACAATAATCTCATCGCCCGGGCATGGGGTATCAACTCATACAAATTATAATTAGTATTAAAAAAAGATCATAGATGGCAGCATAGGTAACAAATGTGAAAGTAACAATCAATTAAAAATGTTTAACAGCAGATTCAGGCTGAAATAAGTTTAGTAAAAATCAAAACTTGCTTTTTTAATGTTAATTTATCCATTTACACTCATTAATCAGGTTTTTTGAACAAAAAAGATAAGTGAAGACTTGTATGTTAAATTAGTTGAAAGTAGCTATCGACTTTTCGTTTTGTTTTGAGTTCTTTGCAATAGATGGCGTGTTTCACAATTTGTCCTAAACTATATATCCATCGTAAGATTCATTTTGTAGGATAGTTATTATTTATTATAGGCGTAATTTCAAATATTAAAGTTTTGGTCTATTATTTAAAATCACTTTTTTGTGATGCTAGTTTACACGTCGAATTAACTAGTAATACGTCGCTGGAACAGGACTCAAATCGCACGGGTACTAAAATAAGAGATAACGCGACGCGTGTGCCGCTTGCCGTCCGAGTTTACGCGTCGCATAGTAGGTACAGTTTGATTCAAACTTAATAACGGCTCGAAACACTTCGTGAGCCACTACGCGCTAGCAATTTCATGTGACAGCGGGGGTGAGGGGTAGGGTAGGTACTGCCATGCTGCGTACCTAACTAAAGTATTAAAAGTAATCATTTTTGTAAAAACATCTTGTTCGTTATATATTTAAGTACCAACCTAAAATAAAAAAGCTAATTTAAAAATCAAACACCCGACTGCTTAAAAAGCGAACTAAAAAGCTGTAAACAAGAAAATAACTAGCTATGAAGTCGGAGGATACATATTCGCGAACTGCCTGATTTATTTACAACTTTTAAGTATTTTTTACACGAAGTAGGTACCTACTTCGTGTTTTCATTCATTGCCGCGGAAGCAAGCTAACTACCAACATTTAATTCTACAACGAATTCTATAGTTTTGATTGATTTGGAATATTCGTGAATATTGTGAAATTCGCTTCACAATGCGACCACTACCGCGGTCTGAGCGGAGTCTGTCCCGAACCGAACATACCTAATGTTATTATTACGAATACGAAGTAAGCGTTCAAGGACAAGACAACTGGCAAATAACGTCTCTGAGTACCTACATGACGATTCCTCGCTCAAATTGCCATATGATTTAGTATCTAGACAAACTACTAGATGGCGTTAGAAAACCACAGTCTCGGGCTATTAAAGAGTCACTGGTGCTGCCGCCTGTTAAAAATATGGAGAAAGAAAAAATAGCCCGACCAATAGCCCGACTTAAGGAGGTGACATTTCTTTGTATGGGATTGGGTATCTGTACTGTAGTATTATATTATCTTTGGCCCGAGTAAGCAGCAGCATACTATAAAAACATAAAAGAAATAAAGCGAAGATTAAAGAAAAATTATAAATAGTCAAAACTACTACACAAAACTAATATACTGGGCACACTGTCAACCTGTTTCTAAACGAAAAATAATCTAATGACAATGAAAAATAAATTAAGAAATGTCACGTTGACAGCTGCCAGTGCAATATGTAATTTGTAAACATTGAGAAATTTTAAGAAAAAAAGCGAATTAGATTGCGGGTTAGACAAATAAAAAGTGAAGGGTAGAAGAAATCAAGAAGCAATAAAATTGGAGAGTGGTACTCATAACAAGTGAAATGTCTGCTACCCGGTATACCGATAAAATTCATGAGAAGTTGGAGCAAAATCACGAATCACTTCTTCGCAGCACGCCGGGCCTTCTTCGGTGCCGGAGTTGGTGATGGTGACGACAACGGATTCGGCGATTTGACGGGGGATTCGGGTTTTTTCCTGGCTGGCTCGATTCCATTTAGGTCAGCAATGGAATTAATTCTATGCCGGTTGCCGTCTGAATTAAGAACATAGATGAGACCCTGCTTGGTCCAGCAATTTGTCTAACCGAGCTTACCCTCGCCGACATGAAGAGCTGATGTCGAGATCTTGTCAGGAACTCTGATAGCGTGATACCAGTGCCTTTCAATTTAGTCTTCGCAAACCAGATACTATCCCGGTTGTTGATGTCCCGCAATTTGCAAAGAATAGGCCTGGGCTTGCTTGTACCTGTCGCTCTACCCATCCGATGGCAGCGTCTGATGTCAGCAACTGTCAAATCTGGCAGCTTGAGGTGGCAACGCACAACTTCGGCAACTACCTGCGCAGTATCCTCTTTGGCCTGTTCTATTACACCATGCAGTAGAACCATCTTCCGCCGACTCCGCATCTCAAAGTTGTCCAGCCCCCGTTCTAGTGCCTCCAACTGACGCTGAAGACAGCTCAACGCATCCAGGATGAACTTCTTGAACGAAGTGTAGTCTTCAACCAGCCCGTCCGTGTCGCTAGATGATGTGCTTGCAGGGTTTTTTCTTAGCTCCGCCTCAAAATTGGACATACTGTTTTGGAACAGTGTCATCATATCAGACAATGAGACTTTCAGTGCTTCCATGATGTGCTTCTGAGTGTGTTTTTTTTTTGTGTTTTAGGATTTATCAATATTGGAGATAACACTAAGCTGGTGGGTACTATATGTTAGCATGTGAATGCATACATTTAATAACTTAATTTAACTGTATTTATATTTTTAATTAAAATTTAAATTGGGTGCGATTTTATTTTCTACCAACTGTTACAACTACCCACTTGTTTTTATGTACTGAATTATGTATATAAAACATAAAAATTCAATATTTTCATATTATTATCATAAAGCATAATAATCTAATTATCAATAAGATATTATGTAAGTAGGTATTATTGGATATAGATAGGTATATGAAATATATACAAAACGTAATTGACCATTTTAATACAATAAAACATAATCATTTAAACAGCTGGGTATTTCTATAAAACAATACAAAATATTGAGCAAAAATAAAATACTAATGTGTTAAATCGATTATAATGTGAAGACATTTTAATCGATTTATTTACGAAGGTAAATAAAGTCGATTGTTGTAAGAAATATAATCGCATAAGGACATCACTGAATGATAAGCTTTTGAGCTGTGAAATGTAAAATTAAAGACTGGACGGAATATAGGTATATGGTTTTGATTCTTCATTCTTTTATTCATAACATACATTACATTATACACAGTAACAAGTTCCCTGGCTCCCAAACTAGGCTTATTGCCTGTGACTTGGGAGTCAGTTCCTCCAATAAAAAGTATTGACATTAATTATGTTTAGAAATTATAATTTATAGATGGCTGCAATCATAATAGTGTGTGTGTGCGTATGCGTATCATGGTGTGTGTAATTAGCTAGACGAAAATACAAACAGACAAGTCAACTACGTGTTTTCAAATCGAAAGAACCTGTAGATAACTTACTGTAGCCTTTCATATTGAATAACCCTTTCGAGGCAGGTAAGAAGCTTGAAGGTTTTATTGCGCAATGAAAAAGTAGGACAAAGTCCATGTAGACATCTAAGTACACTTAATTTATTATAATTGAGAAACCCATATGTATTCCCTTCGTTGTCAGTAGTGTCCGTCCAGAAGTAATTGAGGCAAATGCTTCGGATAAAGTGGACAAAATAAACAACTTAGAGGCTTTCCACACCGTTCAGCCAGGGATTCTTCGCCGAGTACCCGGGGCAAACTGTATGGGTAAGATGGGTAAATTTTGTCGTAAGAAGCGGTTACGGAGCGTGTGGCAAGACTCTAATGTCTTATTGTAAACACTCATTCGCGTTTTTCGTAGGACTATCTTTTGGATATAATTATCGTGGAAATTTTAATCCAGAAAGTGACGTTTTAAAGTGTGCTGCCAAAATAACGAAGCCGTAGCCTAAGACCTTATTACTCGACAACACATATCAATTACAAAGCAAACTACCCACCAACGTATTTCCACAAACGACCAACAAAGCCCAGCTTAGACGGCCGGTTATTACACAATATAATAATATCGTCGGTTATGGCGGAGTGACGTCAGTTCCCACGTCGGTGACGCTATTTCCGGGTGTCAAGTCCCGACGTCAACGCTTCCGAAAAACCGATGTTTGTTCATTCAGGCGCGGGCTGGCGCGCCTGAATGTTCGTTATTTAAAACAACCCATATTTACGAAGAGACCCAAGCGTTTTTCCATCAGCCAACATTGTGGTACCTCATCGGTATTTGCTTAGATTCTGAGAACGATTTGCTTCATCTTATTGCGTTTGAGTTCATAAGTATGTGATACGCTTGCCTCGTGCGGAGTTTAGTGAAATGTGTGGTAAGTCACGCGTAAGGGTAGAGCTAGGCCAGACGGAACTCGTTAAATTGAAGAGCGAAAGGAAATGGCCTATAAATTGCCTTTTTTAATGTTATTTTTAATATAGGTACGTAGTTTAAATCTTACGTGAATATGTAACTTGAACATACAGGTAATCAAAAATTTGCCCCACATTTTTTTTCTATATCCTTCTAACAAATAATTTTAGAGAAGAAACAAAACTTTACTAGCATTCACATACAATAATAAAAGGTTCTCTGCGTATGTGTTTAATTTCAATTTTGTAGGTGTGCCAAATATGTTCAGAGAAAATCAACTTTGGAACATAGAGCTTGGAATAGTTTTACAAAGAACAATTGATATCGTCAACTACAAGTAAGCAGTCGAAAGCATTTTTTATGGCAAATCCGAGGTTGGTTTGGATTGTTTAGACCACTGCAATGCCTGAAGGCTACGCTTAACAGTGGTGAAAAAAGCTTCCAGAAAAGCGCCGGGGCAATAAAGCTCATGAGTCGCTGAGATTGTACTGCCTTGGATCCCGCAACGGAATTAATCAGAAAAGAACAGCGGTTGAGTACGAAAAACGTTAATAGTAATAAGCCTTTACGATTTCCTATCCATACAGATTTACATGTATGTAAGTATATGTATTAATATATAATTTATATAATTTTCCTTTTTCTTGGATATTTGGATATAGGCCTGTTTATTTTTTATTTTTTCTTCTATTTTATTTATAGGCACTTTTTTGTTTTCACTGCTGAATCAGCAATTATATAAGTTTCAAGCGCGTGTGATTTTACTAGTAATCATCTAGAGGTTATACGCATCATTTTGGTCCTTCGAACTGGATAAATTAAATTTGGGCCTATTTACAGCCTAGTTTTAAGTCCTAAAAGTCTAAACTTAAGCAAAAAGTTTGGGAAATTTCCATATTAATTGCAGATCATCACACAAGTCTCGCCTCTATTGCGTTGGAAATAAGTCTGGCTGCCTTGCGTGTAGTACTTTCTACCAGCAAATTAATTGTTAACGTGAATCTTTAATTTCACTAATTGAAACTCCGAAAAATACATTTAATTGAATATCAACGTTGATTCATATCGCCAAATAAGTTTATTTAATTAATCAGTTAATTTTCTGCGTAATTATATATTTTTTTGTTCGTGTATGAAAATTGTGGGTAGTCTGTTAAAACATTCGTCAAGTTGGCCTACGTGACTGTGGAATATTCCAGTTCTTGTTATCGTACGGTTTATTTTTATTTACGCATTGGAAAATTTTATATATTTTTCTAATCGAGATTTGCAGAATGAATGACATTGATTATTTTACGATACACTACTACTATTGGTTCGTTAAGTAAATGCCTACTATACTCGTATTGCACGAGTACGTATTTTTTATAATTCTAGACTCAACCGCATTTGATTAATTATTGCAATTAACCAGATTATCATTGCGTCGCTTGTTATTTTATTTTGTAAGGTAACTTGATCTTTTGATAGGAAATTTCAGGTAAAATAACAGATTTGTATAAACATTACGCGTTTAGTTCTCCTCAAAGGAAACAGCCGTATATTTATAAATATCACCCCCGCACCTAACTTTATAAACGTAGTACTTACTAGATAACTTACTTCGAACGGTCATCTGCGTATTTACTTGTTAGGAATTTTATTGTGTTTTACGAAGGTATTTCGTTACGAACACAATCGCATCGCTTACGGAAATAAGTACCATACTTGTTTCTATGTTTCACACTTAACTTATTGTTGGTTAAGAATCTGTACATATTCTATGTATTGCGTAAGTTAATCTCATATAAATAGAAGTAGTACAAAAGGAAAAAAAAATATCGCATCGCATCCGACATAAATGTTAATTATCGGGTTATAGGTATCTCTAAGCTAATCATAATAATAGGTAGATGGGTACGTTCATAAGGTATTATGCGTGCTTACTATTTTATTTGTATTAGACTTTGTTACTTGCACGCGGTTCAAACTTTGTACGCTTTATATTTTTTTTTACCTTACAATTTATTATTGTTAGGGTTCGCGTGTGCGGATCATACCGTACTATTGTTTACTTAAGTTGTAAAATCATTCTGAGTTATCGGTTTGGTTGGACCACTAATTTCACTTACGCGGGTTCCGTAAAAGATAAAGATTTGTTGATTTTTTTTTGTTTCCATATTTTAACTTCTGTTCACCATGACGGACAAGTTTAAACTTAGATTGTTGGAAAGTAAACGCGACTCGTATTTCGCGCGGGTTCAAAGGATTTTGGATTCAACAGAATCTTTAACAACAGAAAGATTACGTAATTCTTTTATTGCTCAGGCTAAACAAATTGACGGCCAACGTAGCGAATTCAATGAGATAATGGTCGAGATAAATATGTTAAAATTGACATTGGGTCCAAAGTGCGAAGTAAGCTATAGTGCCTTACATTAATTTGATGAGTTGGTCGGCGAGATAAAAATTACTTTAGCTTCATTAACTGAATGAAATGTTTCCAAGGAACCTAGCCCCGACAGTGAGCCCTAATGCTCATCATATATAGATACCTAAAATTGAGCTGCCTGCCTTTGACGGTGATATTCAGAGCTTTCCGTTCTTTTATGAGACTTTCAAACGTATTATACATACGAACGCAGATTTATTAGATTCTGATCGAATTCATTATCTGTTGAGTTGTCAAAAGGGAAAGGATAGGAATGTGGCAGTAGGTATTGTGCCTTCTTGCGTTAATTACCGCGTTGTCTGGGATGCGCTTATCGCAAAGTACCTGGATACTCGCGCGCTCGCCATTAATTATCACCCGCCCGCTAATATTGAACAGGGTTTCGATAAATTAACTTCTACGGTTGCGGGACTCAAACAATTGAAAATACATAACTTAGATGATTTTATATTTATTCATTGGGGTCTTAAGTTAACAGACTCAGATACAGCAAAACATTTTGAAATGTCGCTTCGTAATCAACAAGAGTTGGATTATGATTATTTCGTAAAGTTTGTTCGTGAACAAGTAAAAATCTTATATCGTATCTCTTCTGCGGCAATAAAGCCCGTCCCGCAGGTAGACCCAGCACCTCATCTAAGGTCTCGCAGGTGTTTGTGGCTACTGAATCTAAATGTTCGCTTTGTCAATCCACGCATAAAAACTTGTATACGTGCAAAGCGTTTCACAAGCTGAGCGCGGATAATAGATTTAAGTTTGTAAAAGACAAAAACAGATGTGTTAACTGCCTAAGTAGCCAACATACCGTCTCTAAGTGCCTATCTAAGTCAACATGTAAGAAGTGCAACGGTAACCATCATTCCTTATTGCACTTTTGAACAATCGACGCAAGCCCCTGCGCTGGCGCCCGCTAGCGACCCAGCCTTCGTTTCTGCGGCCGACCCAGCTACTTCTGATCGTGTGGCATTGTGTACGCATTCTTCTGCTCAAGTCCAGGCTACACGTAGTACCGAAGTTCTGGATACTGCCAAATTGTTAGTGGCGGGTAGGAAGGGTAAGGGCGTGGTGGTTAGATGTCTTTTGGACCCTGGGTCGCAAATGAATTATATGACATCGCGTTGCTGCCGTATGCTCGGTCTAACTATACATACGGACTCAATAACTACCGTTCGTGGTATTGGTGGCACATCACAGCCCGTTCGCGGCTCAGTGAATCTTACGTTCAGCTCACGGTTTTGCTCGCAGCCTAGGTATAGAATTGACGCTCTAGTCTTGGATCAGATAACCGGGCAGCTTCCTCTGGGTGCTATGGATACTGCCGAATTGAAGCATATTGATCCTAAACTACTCGCTGATGACAGCTGGGGTGTGCCAGGTAATATTGACATGTCACTTGGAGTCACGTTGTTCGCTAAGTTATTGCGACCCGGTCCCGTGACCAGCGCACCCGGTTGCCTCGATGCATTGGAGACTATGCTCGGCTACATACTTCTAGGAGGGAGAAGCACCTATTATCGAACCTTCAACTGACACTCTGTCTTTCTTTGCGAGTTATTTCGATAACTTCGATCTTCGTAAGTTTTGGGAGATTTAAGATGTTACTGCTTCGTCCATTGGGAGTATGGATGATAAACACTGTGAAGAGTTTTATTGTAGCACAATTACCCGCGCTCCAAATGGCAAGTATGTTGCAGCTTTACCACTGAAATCAGACGCGTCAGCGTTAGGAAATTCTTTTGATATAGCTCGCAAGAGATTCCATAGCCTCGAACGTAAACTTAAATCGCTTCCTAACGTCAAGCTTCTTTATGGTGACGTCATACGGGATTATCTACAGAACAATTATATTTCTTTGGTGCAGAATATCGTACCTGAATGTGAATATTCTCTCTCGGTGATTTTCAGCTAACGAAGTGGTCTAGCAATAGTGTCGATGTTCTTCGGAATATTCCAGAGTCATTACGACTTTCACAGAGCGTGGACCTAAGTAAAGATCCGACTCAGAAAATACTGGGACTTCGTTAGTTCCCTGATGAGGATTGTTTCGTATTCCAGGTTAACCCTAATGTTTGCCCTTGCACGAAACGGAATATTCTTTCTTCCATTGCACGTCTTTTCGACGTTTTAGGCCTCGTGGCACCGATAATTTTATACGCCAAGCTTCTTATCAAAGAGCTTTGGCTTGTCAAACTTGGATGGGATGACGTTCCACCACCTCGCATTGTTCGTCTGTGGGAACAATTTCAAGCTAACTGCCAATTATCTCTGAACTGAGATTTTTGCGACATGTCAGCGTCGTAGAACGCTGTAGGCTTTCCCTCGTCGGTTTTGCCGACGCTAGTGAGAAAGCTTATGGTGGTTCGGTTTACGCCCACGTTGTCAGACCCGACGGTAATATCGTGGTTTCGCTGGTGTGTGCGAAATCTAAAATCGCGCCACTGAAAGTAGTTTTGCTAGCTCGTCTCGAGTGATGCGCCGCATTCCTCTTATCAACTGTGATAAAGCGAGTATATTATCTTTACGCAGCTCGGCACTCCATTGAGGCAGTCGTAGTTTTCTCGGATTCAACTGTAACCTTGAGTTGGATTCATTCCGCACCGCATCGATGGCACACCTTCGTAGCCAATCGTATCGCTAAGATTCATGAGAATCTTTCGGCAGATCACTTCTTCCATGTGAAAGGGCCTGAAAATCCTAGTGATTGCCTCTCTCGCGTTTTATCGCCTGTTCAATTAGTTCATCATCCGTTGTGGCTAAATGGACCGCCGTGGCTTAAACTTCCACGCGTGGAATGGCCGATAAAACCATTCGTTTCAAGCGAGTCGCAAGAGCTTCCCGAAATGAAGCCCGTGGCTTTACCTGTGCTCTCGCACGAATGCTCGGACAGAAGTCCTCCTTCCGACAACATTTTATACGCTCACTCTACTAGATTCTCGTCATGGTTGAAATATTTAAAAACCATTTGCTTCGTTTATAAGTTTATCAAACGACTCCCTAGAGGGCCCGTTACCGCGTCTGATCTAGAGTTCGTTGAATCTATTGTGCGATCTGTGCAGAGGATTCATTTTGAAGTTGATCTCTATCGCTTAGCCCGCAATGAGTTGTGCTCTAAGTCACTACAACGGTTAAGTCCCTTCCTCCACGAAGGACTTATCCACGTTGGAGGTCGCCTAGCAAACTCTTAGCTAGATTTTGACTCACGTCATCAGAGCCTTCTTCCGCGTCAAGATCATATAGTAGAACTATTAGTTTCCACTATCATGTGAAAAATTTCCACACAGGACCAACCTTGCTCGTATCTATCTTACAACAGAAGTATTGGATCCTGTCCGCGCGACGTATTGCACGTCACATTACCATTAATTGTTACCTTTGCTTTCGAGCAAAGCCGCGACCTACCTTTCCTATTATGGCGCATTTGTCACGTTTTCGCGTTGAGTCGGCTCCTAAGGCTTTTTCTCAAACAGGTTGCGACTACGCGAGACCTTTCTTTATCACGTCGATACGTGCTAGAGGTCAAAAATCGAGGAAAGCGTATATCTGCCTTTTTACATGCCTGACAACTCGTGCTCTGCATCTTGAGATTGCCTCAGATCTTAGCACTGCGAGCTTTCTGTCCGCTTTTAAACGCTTCCTGGCGCGTAGAGGGCCGGTTCAGTGTCTTTACACAGATAACGCTACCAATTTTATTGGAGCCAAATCCTATCTACGAGATCTCTACCAATTCTTGGCTAAAGAGTATCGCCCTTTGTGGGAAAGAGAACTTGCAGAGCATCGAATAACACTTAAAAACATCCCCTGTAGAGCTCCACATTTTGGTGGTTGTTGGGAAAGTGAAGTAAAGAGTGTCAAAACGCATCTCTGCAAAGTCATCGGTCAGCAAATTCTTAGTTTTGATGAGCTTAACACTATACTAACTCAAATAGAAGCTTTATTAAACTCGAGGCCACTGTATGCGATCAGCTCGGATCCGTCAGAGCCCACTTCAGTATCGCCGGCGCACTTCTTGCATACGAAACCTCTTTTATTTCTCACCGCCCGCGAAGTCAATGAAACGCGGTTACATCTTATTTCGCGTTATGAATTAACTGACCAAAAGGTCCAGTCTTTTTGGAAGCGGTGGCTCCAAGAGTACCTGCACACCCTACAATCCAAACAGAAATGAAATACCCCTGCCAATCCAATACGGGTCGGTATGGTTGTCATCTCCATGCAGGACAATGTGATACCGCTGCATTGGCCGTTAGGAGTAATCACAGAAATATTTCCAGATAAAAACGGAGTTTATAGAGTCGCATAGGTAAAGACTAAAAGCGGGATCCTTCAGAGTCGCCCGGTAGTAAAGTTGTGCCCTTTGCCAATGCAATAAGTTTCGTAACATTAATAATTAATTTTACCGTGCACGAATGTGCAGTATTAGATTTAATTACAGTTAAATATTCTTATTTATAATAGAGAGTCGCAACTTTAGAGTTCTCATAACCTTTGGTAGAGTTGTGATGATCTGCAACTTTATTTACTTCTCCTTTGTGTTTCGAAAGTGGGAACTTTCAAGCCGGGGAAAATGGTTACGCTTCCTAATTTATAGTTCATATTTTATTACATCACCATAGGGCATTGAGAGGCATTGGTTTAATAGTTCCAATTTATTAAATAAGTGTCACATATCGTTGGTTTGGTGATATCCCGCGCCGTGGCGCTACTGTCATTACGCCGCCGCCACATCCGCCGGCCGCAGGCAATCGTCGACAGTCTCTTGCCAACCAGGGCTGGGGTGCGCGCACCTCCATCATCACGCATCATCTCGCCCAAACCTCTTAATTGAACCTACATGGAAAGTGTTATCTGTATTACCTAGACCTACTGTGTTGTGTACTGCTGGCCAGCATAGTGTACCTAGTCTGTGAGCTGAACTTCCCGAACGTGACATCCATCTGCATCTGCATGGGAATCGCTGTTTCAAAGGTATGGCATAATTCATAAATTGAACTTTATCCATTGCCTTTCGTCTCATCTGCGTACTTTTCTCCTTGAAATTAGCACTGCTGAATCAGCAATTATAGCCTAGATTACTCTAATAATTTAGGTTCAAGCGCGTGTGATTTTACTAGTAATCTTCTAGAGGTTATACGCACCAGTACCTATGTAAAGAGAATAATGTTGAAATTGGTAAACTGAAAATAAAATAGATAGGTATTTTGTTTTATCTCTAAACGATGTTTTTCACTTTGAAATATTTTAAATTGGATATTAATTTGAAACTGGTAACCGTTTTTTATTGACGGCACAAAAGCAATACTATCACAATTTTAATAACTTTTATGAAAAATAAACTGAGGCTGTTGAAATACTTAGAACGAAATCACACTAATATTATAAAGGTGAAAGTTTGTGAGTGTGTAAGTGTGATTGAATGTTTGTTAATCCTTCACATAAAAAATACTGAACGGATCTGGATGAAATTTATCCCTTTAATAATTTCAAATAATTACTTCAACGCCGCTAAAGCAGGCGAGAGAGATCTATCCAGATATAATAAAGAGTAGAATCGACGCGAAAAAAAAAAGTAGCGCGCGTTTAAAGCTTTTAATTGTCTATCGTCATAAAAGTATTTCCTTACTTTATATCGACCCACACTCTATGCCAACAAATCCATCAAAATGTTAGAATCTTATTATTATAACAAAATTCATACCAAAATTGTAACACGCTTTTATCACGTCAAGCCCGCAGTGGCGAAACAGCGATAGCCATTACTTTCAGTTTGTGGCCCAGACGACACATCACGACACACTCCATATACGTTACTCATGCACAATATGTCGCAGACACGACTGCTCGACGTGATCTATCGCTCCCGTCCCGAGAGACCGCCCTGTATGAGTACTTACGTATAAAATTATATAAAATGCATATTGATTTAAGCGAGAGACAGAATTTTAGAAGCTTTGAATTCATAGGTACTTTTGGGGGATGAAAGTGAACATTCGGATCAAATTCATAGGAGATTATTTGTTGAAAAAGAGTCAATTACGATTTGACCATACAGGAGATAGAATCGAACCTTTTATGCCAACTACGCTTGCGATAGCTACACAATGAAGCAGGCAAAATTAAAATAACTATTAGATCCAACCCACATCTTTAAAAAATCGTCGTGGTAATTACGTCCTCAACAGTTTCAAGACCCTAATGTTCTTGAAACTCATCATCAGCAGTTTCAAGACCATACCATAACGGTACAGACAGGGTAACTTTTAATTAATTTAAGAGAATTGGAAAAACTTTCGGACCAAACTTGTTATTGAATTTAAATGCAAACATACAAATATTTTTTTCAGTAACTGAGTTTATTTATGTTTCAAAGTAGATCGCATTAACTAGGTTGTCCATAATCGAATATGTTTTATATACCTGAAGGAATAAATTAAGAGTTATGTAGAAATATAAAAATAGTCATAATATACTAAATTTTTCATTTACCTGTAGACTTTCATAATTAATTTACAACTTCTGTGGCCTGTGACCTTCGATGCGGCTGCCATAAATATGCCACATAGAGTTTTAGTATTACTGGCGCATTCAGATTTAATAAAAAAGTCATGGCAATCACGCCAACTTGAGAACTTTTGCTTAGAATTAACAAAATTGTTCTACAATACTAAATTGTTCATTGTCTCGGTAGAGTTCCCTAATTGATTAATAACTTCTGTGGCCTGTGCCCTTTGATGTGACGGCCAATAATTTGTTACATGCAGCTTTTAGTATTATTGGTGCATTTAGGATGGATAAAAGGTCGTGACAATCACGTTACCATCCAGATTCAGAACCTATGAAGCCTAAAATTAACAAAAATTGTTCCACAATACTAAATTGTTCATTGTCTCGGTAGAATTTCCTAATTTATTTACAACTTCTTTGGCCTGTGACCTTCGATGTGCCGCCCATTAGTTTGCCACATGGAGCTTTTAGTATTACTGGCGCATTTAGATTTGATACCGTTTGGAAGCTCGCCAAAACGTAGAGGAAAATGAGCGTAAAGACAGATAGAGCCGGTGACTTATGTTGTTTCGCTTGAAATGCTTCGACCACGCTGCTTTAAGACCACTGAGTACTTTGTATCCTTTAGTCTTATAATGATCACTTGGTTAGCAGAAATAGGCTAATGATTTTTGCTGGGATATGGATATATATCTCGTAGACTGGCAAATTGGTAAATTGAAAAGGTTTGTCAGCAAATTGAATTCGTGTTGTCATAATTAAGGGAAAAATGCTTAAAATGAAGTGCTGTTATAGGTGTTAAAAGAGGAAAATAATCCCCGTGTTAATTCAAGAAAAATATTACTGAATGGAAATATATTTCCGCTTAGCGTTGAAACAAAATTGGTGAAAGTTAAATCCTCTAAAGAAAAATCTTTTTTTTTTTTTTTTTTTCCTTTGGCTACGTCTACGGTCAGCTGCATTAAGAGGACCCTTGACGAACCGTCTATCGCCAACGCGAGCACGGTCGAAAAGCTTGTTGTTTCATCCAGCGCTATGCTTGAAAAGGAGGCAAAGCGAAAAGAGAGAGATAGCGCCTGAACGCTCGGTTGTCATTCGGTAACTGCCGCCGCTCACTCGCTGGCGATCGCCACCGGTCGCCGACCGGGCACTGGCCCATTCATTCATGATACTAATATCGGATCGCGCGCGCGCTTCCAGTTTTGTAAATTGCCTTGCATTACCTAAACCTACATTTAGTACGAACGTAGCTCTTGGCCCAGTGGATGCGTGTTTGTATTTTTACCAATCTAGGTACCGTACCGTACGTGCGCTAGTTTTGACTGTATGGAAATTATTTAAAATATATTAGTATTTTCGTAATTAATTTATGTAGGATTCCTACATAAGTAAAGGTTTATATAATTTATTATTATATATAATTCATTCTGCTTATGCAATAGCACAAGCAGAACACATTATTATTTATCTATCCAGTCAGTATTGAGGCAGCTAAAATTATTAGTATAATTACACTGTACGTAGGTACCTACGCGTACAGGCGGATGATCAAATAAAGTAGTCTGAATACAGTTTGGCATATACATTTTTTTATTTTATAGAAAAATACATAAAACCCGGTTATCGAGAAGATTCCGTTTTCCAAAAACTAAACATATTTTTTTTTACTTTTTATTGTCATTATGGATGCCCTCCACCCTGGGGCAAACGAAGGGTGTTTTTTTTTCTATGAATTTCTTCCTGTATCGTGGGTGCGTTTACAAACATTTCATATACACAAGACACCCAGATCCGGAACAACTGTAGGCCATACAAATATTTGTTCAGTGCGGGAATCGATCCCGTGACACGCAGCACAGCAGTCGATCGCTCAACCACTACGCCAACCGTGTCGTCAATTTGACACGTATATACTTATGTAATATTATTGGAATTGCACAATATTCGCATATGTTACTCTATGTGGGCTTCTAAACATGTGTGCCAAATTTCATTTATGTTTATAGACCTTGCTCATTTTAGTGATAGTAAGTAGTAGTAAGAGAGAAATAAAACTTTTGCACAAAAAAGAAAACTACTTCAAAAGCAAATACAATAAAAAGTGTAAAATAACTTTTTAAAAATAAATAACTTTAGTTTCTGAAGCCGGAAATAGTTGTACCTAAAAATTTTAGCTTTCTCGATACGGATTGGATAGATAAGTAATAATGTGGTCTGCTTGTGCTACTCCGTAAGCAGAATAAATCATTCAGGTACCTATACTTTTTCGTACTTTATGTAGGCATCCTACATAAATTACGACACACTTGGTTGTTGTGAAAGTTGGCGTAGTGGTTGAGCGATTAGCTGCTGCGCTGCGTGTCGCGGGTTCTATTCCTATACGGCAAAAATACTTGTATGGCCTATAGATAATTGTTCTGGATATGGGTGTCATTGACAAAATACCTATAAAATACTTGTAATAACTAAATTTACACATTCGTGCTGTTTGTTGCTAAGGATTCGGTTGTATGCTCCATACTTTGAAAACTGCTGGACCGATTTTAGTGAAACTTGCACTTTTCCCTAAGTTGAGAGATACTCAATCCAACACAAAAAGAATGATCACGATCCGATAAGTAGTTTTGGAAAACACGCATTTCTACACAAACATACATACACTTATGACATTTTGCTCACGTGTTTAGAAGCCCAGATAGAGTAACATATTATGTGAATATTGTGCACTTCCAATAATATTACATACATACGTTTTGAAATGATTATCTCCTTTTTTTTTGAAGTTGGTAAAAAAAGAATTTCTGTTTTTTTTTTATTGGTCTACAACGATATTCGTTTTATTGCTATAATGAAACCGGTTTAGGTCACATCGGTTGAATGGTTTCAAAGTCTGTAACGGACATAGGTAGAAACAATTTTTGTGTTTTATACAGGGTGTTTGGAAGGGAGCTGTACATACGCCTAGGGTAGAAACTAGGGATAGTCTGCTACCTACCCCCGCCCATTATATTGACCTTGGCCTCAAGGTTTTTTTTTAATTTATTATTATTTTTTATTTGACTTTTTTATGATTTTTTGACTAAAACTACCTGTAGCTCAAAATCTATCCATGGGACCGGTCGGCTAATGGTCTTGTTTTAATCGTTAGAGTCTTAGGGTCCTGCAAAAAATTATTTTACACCAGAAAATTGTGGAGAAGAAAAGTTATGGGGCCTGAAGTACCGTAGTAAGGTAAAGAAATAATTTTAAGGGCAACTTTCTATGGGGTTTAAAAAAAAACTAACAGGGTTGGAGTTCTTCTGATTTTTTTAAAACATCCTCAGTCCATGCCCTTTCTAACGATATGCTAAAAGTGTAATTATCACTTTTAGTTTTAAAGTTATTAATTAATTTCCGCAACTAGGGCACTTCAAGCAAAAAAATCAACTAATGAAAATTAAATGTGTTCGATCGTAAAAGGATGGCAAATGAAACAAAAAATTTGGTAATGACTAATGTCATTAAATTACAAATTTTAATTAATTACTAATTTTAATTAATTACAAATTTTGTTCAAATTGATGACCATTGACCTGTAAACATGCTCGGCACCTCTTCCTCATCTCCACGGTCACCGTTCTAAGCAGCAGTTCCTCGCGCATTGTATCGAATGCGGCGTGGATCCTGTTAATTAGAACCTCCCTTGTTGGTACTTCTTCTGCGTACACCAACTCTTTCGCCCTTCCCCAGACGTAGAAGTCGAGTGGGGTAAGGTCAGGCGACCTTGGGGGCCAGGGAATTGGCCCACCCCGACCAATCCAAGAATTAGGAAAGCAGTTGTCCAGAAGCTCCCTCACTGCTAGGCTCCAATAAGCAGGACAGCCGTCGTGCTGGAAGACTATGGGCCGATCTTCGTCAAACACTTCTTCCGCTAAATCAGGCAAATCGTTTTCGAGGAAATCTAAGTAGTTTTGCCCGTTTAGGTTGTCTGGCAAAAAGTGCGGCCCTATCAACCGATTACCGATGACGCCTGCCCATACGTTCACGGAGAATCTTCGTTGAAAACCTCTGTGCCTCTTGACTCTCGGGTTTTGATCTCTGGGTGCCCAGTGATGGAGATTGTGGTAATTTACAATTCCTTCCTTGTCAAACTTGGACTCGTCAGTCCAGAGAGTTGCGGAAATTAATTAATAACTTTAAAACTAAAAGTGATAATTACACTTTTAGCATATCGTTAGAAAGGGCATGGACTGAGGATGTTTTAAAAAAATCAGAAGAACTCCAACCCTGTTAGTTTTTTTTTAAACCCCATAGAAAGTTGCCCTTAAAATTATTTCTTTACCTTACTACGGTACTTCAGGCCCCATAACTTTTCTTCTCCACAATTTTCTGGTGTAAAATAATTTTTTGCAGGACCCTAAGACTCTAACGATTAAAACAAGACCATTAGCCGACCGGTCCCATGGATAGATTTTGAGCTACAGGTAGTTTTAGTCAAAAAATCATAAAAAAGTCAAATAAAAAATAATAATAAATTAAAAAAAAACCTTGAGGCCAAGGTCAATATAATGGGTGGGGGTAGGTAGCAGACTATCCCTAGTTTCTACCCTAGGCGTATGTACAGCTCCCTTCCAAACACCCTGTATATTAGGACAACTGGCTACCAAAACTTCATCGTCAAAATCGAGTGAAATTGCGTATTTTTCAAATGAAAATGGTTGTGTTTTGTAGGTAGGTACTTACAAAACATAACCATTTGTCGGTAACTCGGTGTAGACTGATATAAATAATAATTCTAATTAGTCCGTCAGACAGATTATCGAAAAATATTGGACATTGGTATTTTTTTATTTATTAAATCCATAGAAATATAAAATATCTATGATTAAATCATTAATTATTGATTAAGATAAAGCTCGTCAAAGTTCAGGAGTTGGGATCGTGATGTCACGCGGAATTACAACGCGCGGAGTAAGAAACTGTTGCGAATCGAATGGTTGCGAATGCGATGCTTTTGCTTGCTTTTGATCAAATCAAATATACGCCGCACACTGCACTGTTGCCGTTCCGTCACGCGTCAAGTTCGCGCGCGCCGTTCGCCCGCGCCGGTGATGTTCGATCTCGCAACGTTGCGTTGCAGCCAGATATCAGTACTGAGTAGCGATAAAAATATCTATAATTTTATACCGATACTCAAGGAAGTATTGCAAGCATCTGGCAGATGTTTCGAGGGTCCCTACCTACCCTACTTACCCACATATGACATACCCTACTTACCTACCGACCTACCCTATCTACCAGGTAGGTAGAGGAGTAGGTAAGTAGGTCTTGCCCATCCTATCTACTTATCTACCCTAACTACTAACCTAGCTTACAGCTACCCAACCTAGGTACCTAAACTACCTACCTACCCTATCTTCAAAACCTACCATCAAAACAAATTCGGTCCGTATTTACTAACGCAATGCCAGGTTCGTTTCTTATAAAAGTACTAAATCTTTTTGAAAGCAAAATCAGTGTCCGGTATAAAAAAGCAAGATCGTTGTAGTAGGTAAATAAATGAAATAGATACGATGCACACTCACGTACGCGCAGTACTCAACAAATTCATTACCTACTACGTTGTACCCGAGCGAGCGGCGATCTTCATTCAACTCCGGCGTCTCACCCCGCCCGACCCCGCACAACTCGTCTCCCCGCGCACCTCAAACCCCCTGTTGACTAACAAGCAAGTGAGAACGCGATAACATTGAGCTAAAAATGGTGTTCGAAAATTTCATAAATCTTGTTCCGGGAAATACGTGTTTTTGAATAAGCCTTATAAGTTTGTGAAATAAAAAATTGTCATTTAGAATCTCCATTAAATTTGTAAGGTTTCTATCGAAATATTTTCTTAACTTTTACAATTTATGAATATATTATGAACGGCCAAAGTTCAGGTAAAATTTGTTCAAAAATCCAGATTTTTGGAGGCTAAAAACTGAATTGGTTTCTCCAAATTTTTAATTTCTGCTTCGATAGAAACCTAGATATAGTGCACAAGATACCTATTAGTTCAAAAAAATCAAAGATATATGTGTTACAACGGCATAATCACGTACCAGCGTTTGTATGAAAATTATGTCGGATTGTCCGCTCTTAAAGGGGACATTTTATTAACATTCTTATTAATGGTGTTAAGGACACTAGGCACTAGTTGTCTGACATTTTTGCTGAACTGGGCCTTTTTGGCGCAGCCGTGAGGCACACTTTCCGATTTCATACGTCAGACTTTACAGTTTTACTTTTTATTTTATTTGTATTTTAACTGATGTATGTGTTGTATATGTATGTATATGTTGTGTGTCTTTTAGTCTGTGCTAAATAAATGTTTTTTCTTTCTTTCTTTCTTAATCAAAGACGTTTCATGAAGCTAAAATATATATTTTTTTTAAATTTTTCTTTTTCGTATTTTTCTCAGCAAACCCATATCATGATACCCATATCATGGCAGTGCACAAAAAATAACTAGTCCGCCATCTTGGGCCGTCCGCCATATTGGATTTAGAATGACGTCACTTAACTAACCATGCATTGTCATCCAAACTAAGCGTGTATGCAAAATTTCATCATAATCGGAGGGGGCTAACTGCTTTAAAATTCAGTTGCAAGATTTGTCCCGAACACTTACATACATACATTGCAAGTTAAATAAAAGCTTGTAATAATCACACTCGCACAACTTGCTTGGCATATACAGGACCTAAAATGTTTTTGCAATGGCACGAATTCATTTTGTGAGACCTATATATAAATACTTTTTTTTATAAACAAAATCGTTTTAAGTTACATAAAATCCAAAACCGATTAACCTAAACAAACTCAAATAAGAATAGCCTTAAATTCATGAATTCTAGCTGACTATTATTATTTTTGACAGCATCTTTAAACTCCCAGAGCGGAATAATATGCTCAACAAAAGAGCTTTGAAGTTGGCAAAACATATTTCTACACATCTGATTTACAGAATGTTAACATTTCCGTGATATATTGTTTTTCAATTTGGATGTATAAAAAACAAAAAAAGCAATAAACAATGTTATGATTTCCTATTAAATTTTGACCAGATTATATGGCAGGGTAAAAATAAACCACACACGTGTTCTGATGCGCCGGTTATGGGGGGTGCTCCCCGGAGGAGAACAGCTGCGGCGGGTTCTCGGTGACTGCTAACGCGTGCTCGTGTTCCCACCATAAGCGGCACAGGAGGACACCGTGGAGTTTTAGTGGGTGAGAGTCCCAATAACGCTATCTCCCAGTGGTAGCTCAGTAAGCATGAGCATTTCACCAAGCCAAATTTTTTTTTTTATTTCAGTCATAGTATGGACAGATTAAATAGTTACTATTGAGTTAATACTTATGAAATTATAAATCCATGTAAATGCAATCACGAATTAATTTTTGCCGTTTTTATACTAAAATGAATTATTGATGCATTCTGACGCAATGAACGCTGGCTTTTAAGCCAATTAGCTGTGTAATTAATGGTAATAATTTACATATGCTATTCTAGTTATAAATATATTCCAGCCATCAAATTTTTCTGTGTAAATATTTTTAAACATCCAAGTCATTTTGCAGGAGTAAGTGTCCAAAAGTAGCGAAAAAATATCATGTAGTTCTTTTTAGGGTTTCATACCCAAAGGGTAAAAACGGGACCCTATTACTAAGAGTCCCCGGTCCGTCTGTCTGTCTGTCTGTCACCAGACTGTATCTCATGAATCGTGATAGCTAGACAGTTGAAATTTTTACAGATGATTTATTTCTGTTGCCGCTATAACAAGAAATACTAAAAACAGAATAAAATGAATGTTTAAGTGGAGTTCCCATACAGCAAACTTGTTTTTTTTGCCGTTTTTGCGATAATGCTACGGAACCCTTCGTGCGCGAGTCCGACTCGCATTTGGCCGGTTTTCCTTTATTTTTTAAAGCAGACCTATTAGTTACACGAAATAACATGCTTCACAAATAATGTAAATGAATCAGTAGTATTTTTTTTTTTTCAAACCTTTTAGCCTAGCCGTTACCACAGATAATAAAATACTAGCATACAGATGCCTCAACCCATACAAATAAACCGTGCCACGTAACTAGCGTTTTTCATCTGTTTATACCGATATTTTTTTGTAAATCGACCACGTTTATTTCCGTTCCACAACGATAGATAGATCACCATCTAATAATCAATCGATATCGATAGATAAATCAAATAATCAGTATAGTCAGTACAGTACGTTGGGACAGTTTCTTTGTATGGGGTGAGATCCCACGCCGTTACTAAGGAGTATGCTTTAGAAAGTAACCGTTTTACGGCACTAAAGCGGTGGAAGGCCCTTAAAAATGTAAAAAATGATAGGTATAGAGTTGAGACAAAATTTGAATTCATCGATACGAAAAGAAGAAGAAGCAACAAAAATCTTTTGGCATCAACAAACCGAATTAAATAAACACGACAAGGTAAATCTGTCCAACAACAGAAGGTATGCAGGCCCCGCCGTTTCAATTTCCTAGAAGCTGATAGCAATCAAGCGGGCCTTGAGTCGATGGCAGTGGGTACCTTGGGTACATTGCTCGGTGTCTCGCATTCCCTCACGCGGGGAACGTCTTCATCTCGGCCGTTATTGGAAAATTCCACACAAAATTATTATATGCCGATATACAGGCGGACGAGGAGATTGGAATACAGGTAGGTAACTTGCAACTACTGCCAAATGCTGTGAGTTTGCTAAGAAAATAAGATACTGATCTTTTTGGGCCTGTTTCGCGATGTCCTATTAGATTCTACTTATCGATGAAATTCATAAAAGGAACAGTATTGTGTAGAATTATCTGCTAAGAAAGTTAACTGGAACTTAATCGTGGATGGTGAAAAAGTCCGTCAACGTTTGATTAGTGAAAAATAAAGCTTCATCTTTTACATTGTTTTTTTAACTATACCATGAGCTTTACATATTACGCACGCATAAAAAATGAATATTGATTGTGTAGTGGTAAGATGAATATGTTCGCCTGTATACCAAACGGCTCGTTCGACTCTACATTCAATTGTTGTGACATACAAGAATCTAAACAGATTCTAGGCATAGGTTTTGGCTTCCAATTTATCCCCGACCTTGTTATTGTGACAATAATATTTTATTTGGCCACGCTGTTTTATGTTTCGGTACTCGAATAAGGAATTTCTTATTAACTTTATCATTTTTGTCACAGTTATGTCTACCCTTTATGTCCTATCTATTTTTGGAAATTATATGATCGCAATTTATTCGTAATGTAGATATTTGGAAAGATACTATTTTAAAGCAACGTGTTCGGGACGAAACTGAATTCACGATTAATAAGAATATATTCTATTTGATTCATATATTGTTAAAATAATGAATTATGAGGCACACACTTTAATTTATTTTAGTATATTTTTTTTATTCTTTTGCGTGTTTCGTGCATTGTTGCTAAATAAATTTCATAATTTCTTTCTTTCAATTTTTTTAAACAACGAATCGAATTATTGTGCTACGTATAGAAAACTAATTTATGCGCAGATCAACACGTACTAGGCAAGTCTTTTTATCGAAATAGAGGCATCAATAGATACGGTATTTCTTTAAGCGTGAAGAGATTTATGGGACAGAATGCGTATTAATTTACGAGCAAAGGGGTCCGGGGTTAGAAAATGTCGAGTAACGAAATAAAGTATTCTTGAGCCTGAAATAATTTCAAAGAAAAATGTGCGGTTTCGTATCTTTACCGAGAATGAGAAAGTTATTCTCATTTATTAAATGTCATAAGTCGCCTTTTAACTGTTAGAAGGACAATCGTCATATTCGAACTCAAAGCATTTTCTATTCTAATAAGATAATTCGGAATATTTTATTGATATTTAAAAATATACCTACAAAAAAGCCGAAAATTGAGAGCTTTACAATTGTGTCAAAAATATATAAATATTTGTATCGAGAGTGTATGACAATGCCACAATTGCCATATCTTATCGATTTGTCATTTATAGGTCTGACATACAAACGATACGAGATTTTATTGTATCAATAAATACTGACCTGACTATTTGTGTTTTACGGATTTCACAATTATTTATCAACTCACTTTAGTGACTATCTCGTATAATTAGAGCCTTATAAACTTCAAATAATTAATAATAGTGAATTTATGATATTAACAATATTCTAGGTTATTTACAAAAATAAAAACTATATTACTGTGTAAACTAGACACAGAAAAACTATGTAAATATTTAGTTATGTAATTTATTACTTATAATGTGGGTATACACGTAATATCCTAATAATAAAATATAATGTGAATACAGCGGGTAATAAATGCATAACCAATACCTGTACTCGTATGAAGAGATTCAGTATCGGTTTGTAACTTTGGAGACTAACTTCAGTGTTAAGCTTCTCACATACACATTTCATAATACATGTGGATGGTGAGATTTTGAAAGAAAGAAAGAAAAAATATTTATTTGTGACACGCACATGAGATGCAGACAGTATAAAAAAAGTTATTGGTTTTCATGTGGGCATGGATGGCCAAATCCGAAACCGAAAACCACTCAAACGAGCCACGTGGCAGATTTTGATGAAAACTAAAACTGCATCATTGGATTTTTGTAAAATTAATATTCCTATTCAGTAACCGTTGATATTGGAAAAAAAATACACACGCTTTATTACACCATCCGATAGTGTCGCTATTCAAATTATAGGAAGTAATAACTTACGGAAAATTTACAGAAATACCTAACACGCACCTTTCATACAGATACAGAAATAGCTGAAAGGTTTTTGTTAAAAACAAACACGCCAGACTAAAACTGCTTGTGGTTAACAAAAAGTTGAAAATGCAAAACCGCGCTGTCTCGCTGATTTAATGCTCTAAAATTGTAATGAAGTGTCATTAGAGTTTCAAATATCGCAGTTCTGGTTCTTATAGTACCATTACGAATGGTAAATACTTGGAATGCCTGAAACATTGTTACCTCTAGTTTCCTACGTAGCGTCCAAACTCGTAATTAAAACGCTCTAGGGCTTTTATGTCAAATTTTAAAATGGCAGGTCGAGTCGTGGTAATTATACTAATTGGCTCCGTATACAAAAAGGTTGAGTAATTTCTGTGTATGGTACACTTTTTTATGCATTTCGTGTTACTAGTCATATAATGAACCTTATTTTCAAGCAATATTATGTCATTGCCAAGATAAGTTTTGAGACTAAATATTTGGTAGTCTAATTAAGGTTATTTGACATAGGGATTTATAATAATAATACCAGCCTGTAACTGTCCAATTGCAGTACAAAGACATCTTCTCATACAGAGAAGGCACGAGCATTATTCACAACGCTTGCTCAATGCGGGTTGCAGAGGTTTTCAAACTATATAAACTACAAGTCCTCCAAGTGCAATATTTTCTGCACTATTTATGAGCTGCTATAACCCAAAATACACTTACAAAATAAGTGATTTTACTACGTACTTTCATTATAAGTAACATGGAAGTGCCCTTTTGTTGACTTCAACGTAAAATAACTATAAAGCAGACTACACAAATACTTTCAGCGTCCAGTTTTTTATGCGTCATAACTTGGTATCGCACTCTTGATAGAATTTTACGATGTTTATACTTTAGGCGGACTACAACTACCTTTTTTACAAGTTTTTAAATGTGAAAGTTTGTGTGTTTTTGTAAGTTTGTTACTTCTTTACGCTCAAGCGGCTAGACAGATCTGGGTGAAACTTGGCTCAGATATAGATTATAGTCAGGAATAGCACATACGATACTTTTAATTCCGGAAATATGATCTCTCGGGATAAAGCTGCAGGTCGTCAGCATAGAGATGGAAATTACAAGAGATAAATCTAGAAACAGAGTTAATGAAAATAGAAAAGTGAAGAGGAGAGAGAACGCCACCCTGGGGAACACCCGAAGTACGAGAGCACTAATCCGAGGAAGACTCGTCAAGGCGTACCCGCTGCGAGCGGCCCCTGAGATAAGAGTTGAACCAATCAATAGTGGCAGAGAAGAAATTAAAAGATTGAAGGATCCCAAGAAGGATATCGAAGTCAACAGAGTTGAAGGCACTGCTGAAGTCAAGAAGCACAAGTAACGTGAGAGATTTGTGGTCCATGGCCCAGCTTATGTCATCCGTTACCTTTAAAAGAGCTGTTACAGTACTGTGACCAGGACGGAAATCAGATTGAAAAGGACTAAGAAGATCATTACTAGATAGAAACAGAGACAGTTGCTGATGAACAATGTGCTCACGAACTTTGGAAAGATAAGGGAGGATAGAAATGGGTCTGAAATCAGTTAGTTTGACCGGGTTAGGTATTTTGGGTAAAGGAATAATATGGGCTAGCTTCCAAGCATCAGGAACAGAGCAAGAAAACAAGAAGTAGTTAAAAATATGGGTTAAAAGGGGAAGTAATGTGGAGAGGATAGGAGTAATCATTCTTGAGCATAGATCGTCACTACCAACTGCGGAGGAGGAGATAGCACAGATAGATTTCTTGACATCATTTTCACTCACAGGACTGAAATCGAAAGAAGAACACCGCGGCATCGGCAAGGCGGAAAGCTTATTTAATGTAGCTGATTTGACGTGTGGATCCAATGTAACGGGTGGAAGTGAGAAATGCTTGTTTAGAGCACACACGTCAGTATCATTACTAGCAACGACAGGGGACTTACCAATGCCGACACCTTTCAGAAACTTCCAGACTTCAGAGGAGTTCCGGTTGTACAGAGAATTGTGGAAGTAGCGACTTTTTGCATCTCTACACATACGACTACAGCGATTACGCATCTCACGGTATAAACTCAGGTTGCGCTCGGAAGGACGGCGCTTTAACCTCATTTTGGTTCGATCTCTATTTACCATCGCATCCTTAATGTCAGGCGTGAGCCAGGGAGCCGGAACGTACTTTACTCTAACACGGCGAATAGGAGCATGACTATAGTAAAGTCTGAGTATCTTAGAGTTGAAAATACTTACCATATCGTTGACACTGGAGCTCTCCAAAACATCCGTCCAGTCAATGCCACCAGCATCACGCAACAGTGCATCCAAGTCTATGCCCTTGAAGTTCCGAAGGAAAATATATGATGGCTTGCGCTTAGGAGGGCGAATCTTGTAAGACAAGAAGATTAAATCATGATAGGAGAAACAAGCAGTGAGTTGACCGTGAACAGATATATTATTAACTTTGAAAACAATAATTAAGTCCAGAAGAGAAGGGGTGCAATTAGGGAAATGATGAGTGGCAGAGAGAGGCAAAATACTGAGGTTGAAAGAAGATAAGAGAGTTTGAAGTTTGTGAGAACGCAAGTCATTTTTAAGAAGACAAGTGTTAAAGTCACCCATCAAGACTACGTTACCCTCCGCAGTCCAGCAACTATTAACGCTGATGTGCCTGCGGGCGGCCATAAACACCTGATGGCGAGTTTTGGTCAGGAATTCCGAGATAGTGGTTCCGCTCCCCTTAAGTGAGGTCTTGCTGTGCCAGACCAAACGACGATGCTCCATCTCATTAAAACGTACCAGCACAGGTCTAATCTTGCCCTGTCATTTATCTTCAGCTGGTTGGAGATTGCCTCAAGAATTGTGCCGCACAACTTCTCACCAGGTTGTTCAGGGATACCGTGAAACAGCAAAACCTTTCTCTTTATTGCAGTCTCGTGATTATCCAGACTTGATGACAGTAGTTCAATCTGGGTCTTAAAATGAGAAAGTGATTTGCAGACAAAATACTTAAACTCAGTGAAGTCCTTTGATAATGATGCAAGGTCTGAGTTTGTGGTGTCACTGCCAGCTGTAGCTCTCTGCATCTTCTCTTCGTACTGTTGCATGCGAGAGCTAAACAGCTTCTCCAGTTCCTCCATGCTATGCACCAGCCTGCTGTCCATGATTAGAAGTAGTGAAGTGTTGTGGTTGTGAAAGTGAACAAGTGATAGGAGAGTATGAAGCGAAGGTGGATTTGTCAGTTATTTAGTACATAAGAATCTAGAAATATAATTAGGAACTATTTTTAAATTAATTTTAAATAAGGGAGCTAAAAACGAACGTTTATTTGACACGCTGGAAGAAAGTCTCCGCTATGATGTGGTCGAAACAATGCGTGACCTTATTCTGCTCCCTCTTTTCCAAACTTTCCTCCATCTCACACATCCTCAAACACACATACACACTTTCCAACACAAAACATAAACGCAATACATACATACGGTTTGTCTCTTAATTAATGTATACTTTTACTTATAAAGAGGAAACATTTGTATTTTGAAACTTAAAAACTACAGGACCGATTTCAAAAATTCATTCACCGTTGGGAAGCTACACTATAAATGATAAATGATTTTATTTCTGTAAGTTGGTTTGTACAAACACTTTAACATGTCGATCATATTTTTTTTTAAACTAGATGAGGTCGGCGTTTCCTATCTGACTACTCTGAGAAATAAGGCCGAAACAAACTCAGAGGTCACAGTCTCTTTTAAAGTCCAGACAAAATCTTGGTTAGATCATGTGAAGACCATGTAGACTGATGTCTGAAATGGTCTTTTGAGGAAAGAACCAGCAAGATTTAGTGGACCTGTCCAGTCAGTGCACGCATTTGTCAATAACCGAGCAGCTCAACTCAGAATTTAAGGAGCTCAACGATTCGACGAACAATACCAAAGAAAGGACATTCGGGTAGGCCGCATAAACTACTCAAACTGCCAGACCATGATTAAAAACTAAGATAAATTAAGGGGAAGAACGGGAACTACGCGGGTGAAACCGTGAGGCGTTCGCTTGTTATTTATATAATTTATTTTGTCTGTCTGGTCTTTGTTTCCTGTTTGACGTGCACTTTACTTCGAACTGTATGTATTTTATTGCCCTAGTGAACTAAGAGAGCCCTGACACTCATAACACAAGTTCAATCTTAGCTTGGGTGTCAGAAGTGTATAACTCTGTGTTATGTAGAATGATCTAAGTTTTGTTAAACCATATAGTGACATTAAAATTGCAATCTGGTTTTTTTTTTTTTTTTTGTATTATTATTTTATCAACGTAAGCGTTGCGATGGCAATTGAATAAATGAAAATGACAATATCACTAACAAGTGAGCAAGTTCTTTAGCAAGGTACCTAAAGGATTGACACTCATAACCACCCATAATAACTTAATTTACATATTCGTGCTGTTTGTCGCTAAGGAATTCGGTTGTATGTTCCATATCTTAAAAGCTGCTGAATTGCTTGAAACTTGCACTATTCCCTAAGTTGAGAGATACCTAATCCAATAAAAAAAGAATGGTTTCTATCCGATAGAAGTTTCGGAGAAAAGTGTGGACATACATACGAACAGACTTACATACTCTTATGAAATTTGGCACACATGTTTAGAAGCCCAATATTAGAGCTACATATGTGTATTGTCAATTCTAACAATATTACATACATGCGTGTCGAATTGATACGTTTGTATATATATACATAAACGAGTATCTCTTTTTTTCACCGATTTCAAGAAAAACGCCTTTTTTATAGGAAATCACACATAAAAAAAACACAAAAAGGTTTTTCAGTCAAGTTCCATTCCATACCATATAGCTAAGTATGGGTAAGTTCCGACTTGTCTACCGACTTTTCTATCGGCTTGTCTACCATCTCGTCTGTTGACTTCTCTACCGATTTGTCTAACGACCGGACTGTTGACTGGTCCATCGACTGGTCTTTTGATTTGTCTACCGACAGGTCTATCAACTGGTCTGGTGACTGGTGCGTTCGACTCGTCTGTCGACTGGTCTACCGACGTGTCTACCGACGAGTCTACCGACGTGTCTACCGACGTGTCTACAGACTTGTCTACCGACTTGTCTACCGACTTGTCTGCCGATTTGTCTAACGACCGGACTGTCGACTGTTCCATCGACTGGTCTTTTGAATTGTCTACAGACAGGTCTATCAACTGGTCTGGCGACTGGTGCGTTCGACTCGTCTTTCGACTGGTCTACCGACGAGTCTACCGAAATGTCTACCGACGTGCCTACCGACTCGTCTATCGATTTGTCTACCGACTTGTCAGCCGACTGGTATACCGACTTGTATTTCGACTTATCTACCGACTAGTCTACCGACTTGTCTACCGATTTGTCTTCAGACTGGTCTACGGTCTGGTATGCCGACTGGTCTGTCGACTTGTTTGTCAATTGACAAAATGAACATACTCAATTTACACATTCGTGTTGTTTGTCGTTAAGGCATGCGGTTGCGGCTGCTGGACCGGTTTTGATGAAACTTGGACCCTAAAAAAAGAAGAAGGATATGAATTAATATTATATTTATTTTCAATACAGTTGTTAAACATGGCGCACTTTCAGAGTCTATAATTATGATTCGAAAATTAAATCTTTTGCACAGGCATCTTTCTATTACGCGGTCGTGACTTTTGTTTACGAGTTCGATCATTAGTTTTGCAGTTTAGTTTTAAACTTATAAGTCAATTTAAAAAAGTTTAGTAGCAAGGAGTTTTCATACATAAAATAAAATTGGATATATTTTATACGAGGAAAAATTAATGATTCCGTACGTTTTAGCATTGAATTCTCAAAAGTCTTTTTTTTATTAAGTGGCATCTCGCAGTTCGGCCAAAGTAGCCGTCCACTGCTTAACCGGACTAACCTGTGTAGACTAAGCTATATAGCCTCCGGCCACGCTTTAAAATTCTAAACCTAAAGCGACAGCACTAAGGGCTACCCCAGTTGGGGTCGGACCTCGGCTCAGGGCGTCGCTGGGGGGATGGCTAAGGCCGGATCTAATAAAGTGATTCTACCATCCGTTCGGAAAAGCCTACGTGGAGAAGAACGGACAAGAAACTCCAATAATATCTGACTGGCATTTAACTATGGCTCAGCACGCGGGCTAGCTTATATGAATCGAAAAGGATTACGCTCTGCGGTGAGGACGGAACGAATATGTATATGAATTTTGTATGAACGGAGGGTTCGTACTATTTACGAACCCATTGACCGTCCTTGTAAACAAGGCTATCGAGCTCCCTAGTAATGGACTCATACCTCGAAAAGAGGCTGGCGCATTCAGCTGGAAGGATAGAGCCCGCATTCCGGATTTCAGTAACCAGAGCACGGGCTTGAGGGGACATAAATATAGAGTACGCGCTGATTATATTTTTAGCGACGCATAAATATGGCTTTTGCCCGGAGGGGGCGACAGGGGGTTGGCACTTAGCAGCAGGGGTGGTGGAAGCCACCTTCTGGCTTTGTGTGGTCATAGGGGCGGCGGGGGGCATTGAGTCGGGGATAATAATTGGCGCTGCGATGGGAGTAGCCATCAGCGCTGGAATCGGCTGGGAGCAAGACTGAGGAGCCACACTTTGGTGGTTCATCTTACCCCAGGGTGAAGGCCTCTGAGGGGCTAGTCTGGGGGGGGGGTTGAGAGGTAGGGGCTTGGCGCGCTTGGCGCGCGTCATTACGCCTGGCCATTTTAGGCGCAAGTTTAGGGGCTTTTGGGCAACCACGGTAATTAGCCGGGTGCCCGACTTGCCCACAAAGCACGCAGCTGGGAGGCTCCGTGCATTGTGATCGGTCCTTTGGACGGGTACAGTCCTTAGTACTGTGCTCTCCCATGCACTTAACGCACCTGGGAGGTGCGAAGCAATTAGTCTGAGAGTGACCGTAGAGTTGGCAGTTGTGACACTGACCAACGAGATGGGGACGGTATGGCTTTTCTATGGAAATGCCTGATAAGTTACATACGGTCCGGACATTAAAGATGGGGTTGTGACCCTCGAAGGGGAAACACACGACAAGGACAATGTCGTAGAGATCTCCGCCTCTTGCTTTATGCAATCGGTGGACCTCTGGCACAGGGACTTTTTGCGCTAATAAATCCTTTCGGATTTCTTCCGTCGGGATCTCCTTCGGAACGCGCTTTATAACTACTCTTGTAAACTTTTCCTCCGGAAGGGAGTAAGTGTGGAAAGATACTTTCCTGTCTTTAAGAAAACGAGTTAAATCTCGATAATCACGGGGCGTGGGGACTTGAATTCTGATGCCTTGTTGGCATGCAGTGGCCTTGGTAAAGTGGATTTTACGCGCTACACAGGCGCTTGAAATGTCGCTCCATTTCCCTTTATCTTGAAGATAAATGGGTGGAGGAGGAGGAGGCTTCCTAGTGGTAGTATTTACTACTACCATAGGGCTGGACGAGCGGTTTAACCGCTGAGAAGGACTAGCGGGGGCGGGGGCGGGGGAGGGTTGCCTGTCGGGCAAGGCCGGTGGCAGAACTGGCTGGGGAGAGGTTTTAGCTACTGGCTTTTTGGCCTTGGTAGCATGAGGGGGACTTTTCCTCATCTTCCTCTTTCCACCAGAATGGACAATGAATTCTCTGTCATCAGAGTCAGAAGAAGAGGACATAGTGGCATAGTCCTCTGACAAATCGGGGTTATTACTGGGGTCAACTGGGGGATTTTCTATAACCTGATCGATGTGGTCAGCTACTGCTGCCCATTCATCGTCGGTACTGAGGGCTGTGTCCATATCGATGGGAGAGTCACCTTCCTCATCGACACAAGATTTGGATTTGGAGCTAGTATCTGCGTGAATAGCGGCTACGCGCTCTTTGTACTTTTTGTACTGAAGACGGGCGGACGTCCTACGAGGAGGAGGCTTGGATTGAATTGAATCTGAATGAATGAATGAATTGGATCTGGCTTACTAATAAGAACCTCGCCCTGGGAAAGGGTGGGTGATCTAGGCCCGGAAGTGGGCCTGACGGGTGGGGAGGGTGATCTGGGAGAGTCCTTCTCCTCACATGGCACGGGGGCCATGCTAGGTTCGGGTTCCAGTACTTCTAGTAATATACCAAAAGGAGTGGCGAGTCTCGCTCGGAGATGACAGTCCTGAGCGAACCTCTCCTTTATGGTTTTAATGGCGTACTGTACATTGTCTGGGAGTTGACTTACGTCAGAAGCGGGCGGGGGGACAGGGGCACTGTAAGGTGCACATCTGGCAAGATATGCAAGAATTATCTTAAATCGGGCCTGGTTTTCTTGACGCGGACTGGGATCGTCCGACATCAAGTCCTTGACGAGCTCTATTAACACCTCAACAGGATGCATCGTTGTCAATAGAGCCAGTGAAAAGAGAAGAGAAACTAAGGGGCTGATAACCTTATTCCCCGGGTGGATGGGCCCGGGGATGTGTGAAATCCTACCCTCCCAGCCGGGTTAGACTAGGAGGTGAGTATCTGGTGAGCCCTAAGCTTGTTATCCTGCCACCAATCTTATTGGGTGGCAGGGGTCCTAGGGTACCGGTGAACCCACCAAAGGTGGGCCACCCTCCTCCTGTGTACCGAAAGTCTGGCACGTCGGGGTTGAGACACCCGACCGTGCCAGGTGAATCTCTGTGGGGCAAAGAAAGGGGTTGACTAGGCTATCTACCAAGGCCAACTACCCTGCTCCCGACTCCTTCTGACTGCCGTGTCCAGACGGGACTTGGCGAGTGGGCGGGTCACCACTCCACTTGGCTTCGTTAATACCGTTAGGTATCCACCAAGGACCACTAAGTCGTGGTTTTAACCCGGAAGGGGCCAAAAAAGATGTCCCTACTTACTAGTACCGAAGTTACTAGTAGAGACACCTGTAAGCGGCGCGCGGAGACGCGGCGACCGCAGTGACGTCACGCAGTGGTGCGACGAGTCGGAGAGAGGGGCGCGGCGGGGCGCGCGGTGGGGGCGGCGAGAGCGGCGGGCGGCAGCGAGACGACCGCTCGGCGGCGATGGCAGGCGAAGAGTGATCTCAAAAGTCTTTTAAATGTTTGTTTAATATGTTTAATTACCAATTTTAATTTAATTATTTTTACATCAACATTTGTCAAAAATCGAATAGTATAGGCTGTTTTCGTTGTAAAAAAAAGTCCAGTTCCAAAACGCGCCATTTTCTGGTTTTTTTTTTTTTGTTTTATAAATTGATTCTTTTTTTTAATATGAGTTCAGTACAATTGATGAAATGGAATTAGCTACACCCGATATTTTATCTAAGGCGACAACTGCGCAAGATGAAATTATGCCTCCAAAATCTCGAGAAAGATATATGGCGACTTACGATAATTTTATTTTATGGAAAAAAAATGCTTTGACTTGTTTTTACTATTTCACACAACTGTATTGAAAAACGTCGTATGATACACGGGTGTGTAGGTTATTGCAAACGAGCTGTCATTAACAAGCCCGAGCCGAAGGCGAGGTTTTTTAATGACACGAGTACTTTCCACCCTTGTATCACAATGTACTATTTCATAACATGCCACTAACTTCTTACCTATTCCAAGAGTCTGATAGGCCACAGTACTACATAAGGTAGCTACAAACGTCTACTATCATCAAAACTTTATAGCGTCTGCACTTAAACTAGAGCTTAAGATTAGCGCTCTGCTAAAAACTTAAAGTGACGTAGATTAGCAGCACATTTTATTGTTTTAATCACCATTTACTACCGTTTTACGATTGACTTGAAATAGGTCGGTTAACTTTAAACCCTATGTTAACTCTCGTACATTTTATGTACCAAAAAGTGCTACGTTGTTACAAATATAAGTGGGAGATAAAGAGGTTATTATGATCTTAATTATGTTAAACAATTATTAGTTATTGTTAAAAAATGTTAACGGTAAGGTTCGTGCTGCTAGCTATTTCGGGTGCTAAATGATAAGTCTGAGCTAAGATTCAGAGTACGTTTATTCCGAAACTTCACGCTAATTAATGCTAATGATGGTAATGAGTGCTACAAGTATGCCGGTCGATCGCGCACTGGCTCGCGTAGCTCACGCTTTCCGCTGGTGCGGCCGCGCGACCTACTTGAGTCAAAACTGCTGATGATGATGTGTTCGATGAGTATCGAACATGCTCCCGAGTGGAGGAAATGGGAAAGATGAGATGAGATGATTACACAATTAAGAGGGTTAGTAACACATAGGTGAACCAGTATTTGTTTATGCTAAATGAAGGTTAATACAATGCTGAATGTTCTTATCCTAAGTGATAGCTAATCTCTATCTAGATCTACCGTAAAGACCGATTGTCTTTTACTGATAGGTGACGTTGATTTGTCTCTTTTGTACCGTAAACTGGACCACCGTTTGGTCCCACAAACACTGGGCCCTTGCTCGGGCACGGGTGATTTACGCGCACTAGCACTAACACTCACACTGCTGGTAGGCGCCGCCCGCCGCGCGGCAGGTTCGCTTGGAGCCTGCGGGTCACGCGCGGGCGCGGGTGAGGCTTGCTTGCCTCGCCACCACAGGAACACCAGGAACGCTACGACGGCGACGACTGCTGCTAGCAATACGTATGATATGGCATAGTGATGTATATCATGCGTAGTTAATGTTCCTTCTTCTAAAGCTGCTTTCTTCATAGCGGCTATCTGATTGCCGAGACTTGTTAGTGTGTTGTTGATCTGTGCATCTTCTGTTGTTGTTTCGAGAAGCGGTAGCGTAATATTGACCAAATGATAGTGCTGTATTGGAGCTATGTTCGCTAATAATAGGTCAGGTTTTAAAGTCAGCTTGTTTTCCTGCTGATATGAATAAAGTGTTATGTCACGGCCCTTAGCTATGCATTCTTTATCGAGTTGAATGAGCCCGGCCTTGCTGACACGGCGCGTTCGGGTTTCATTGTCACATATGATTGTAAATGAATAGGTATCGCATGCGAAATACAAATAAGACGATAGGTCGTGTAATTGTAACCACATATTCTTGCAGGTTTCTTTCTTAGACTGGCAGATACCTATTTGTTCGGTTTGACAGAACTTTTCTTCTAGACCCAGTCGCTTGACTGGACCTCGTAGCTGACAGATATAACTTTCCTCCTGATAGGTGCAGGTTTGAAGATCGTCGTTCTTGACTTCGATATAGGAGTCCCTCATCAGATTAGTTGCTATGTAATCTGTGAGGGGAATAATGCTGATCATGTCCTTTCCCACCTGGAGAGGAACAGGTATTAAGCGGTACAGTTGGAAACTGTCTCTGCTAATGAGTGGCACGGAGATCTCAAACATGAAGTACTCTTTACTCATTCTCGCCTTGATCTTTAGGTGTTTGTAGATTTCATATAAATCGGCCTGGATGTTGTTGATAGGCAAAGTAAGTTCTTTTGATATTTGACCGGAAATGATTTGAAGTTCGTTGCTGAGCTGCTCTGGAGTAAGTAGATGCATGTTAATTTTACTATGATAAATATCCGCTAAGGTGTCGATTAATGTATCTTGGACACGCTTTAAGTTGTGTATCATGTTTGTCGTAGCCATGGCTGCGAGAGTGAATTCTTGTAACATTGATGTACTTTTACCTTGCAATTGTATCTGCTTAGTCGCTTGATCTAAGAGGTTTAGATGTCTATTTATGAGCTTATACTGAGTATCAATAGTCTTCTCAGTTCGTTTCAGAATATTATACTCAGCTTCTACCACTGATGTTTGGTTTTTCCAAAGCTGTAATAGGTGCTTTTCGTTGCTATTTATAATTTCAATATCACGTTGGTATTTATCAGCGAAACTTTGGTCGAGTACTCCAAATAATGTATTGGCTATGGAGCCGACCGCGTTGACAAGGCCGCGTCGGGTTCTTGACCGAGTGCCGAAATGCTGATTTAGCAGCAGCTGATTGTGATATTGGAGCTCGTTGTAATCGTGCTGCACTTGTAATAAAATCATGTTACAATGGCTAGGCTCCTTGATTTGTTCACATGTCTGCTCTAGATATTTAATGAAGGTGTCCCCGGCTTTATCACCTTGCCAATAAGGTTGCATGTTGTAGTAGGACACAATTTTCCATTGATCCCGTATTAGATTTAATTTACCTATTGGGTCGTAGTATAAGGATTGATTACCGCTAAATTGGGTAATGTGGTTCGATGCTTCGCTGCTGCTCCAAATGCTGATAAAAAATAATAGTGATAAAACGATGTTGACGAAATTACGATGCTTTCTCGTACTTGCTTTTGTTTCATCCTTTGTGATCTTGGGTTTGGCTTTTTTACTCTGCTCTTCAGCTTCCTTTTCTGCGTCCTCTTGCTCGATTGGTAAGACGGACAATTTGATAATAGGTCGCTTTATTAAACCGTTCTTCGTCTTTAATGTCACAACCCTTACAAACCCGTCCTTCCCTTGGTGTACCTCGACAACTCTCCCCACTGGCCATTTTCCAGAAGGAAAATTATCATCGTGGATGGTCACCATATTTCCGATCTTAATGTTGCTTTTTGGCTTTAGCCACTTGCTACGAACAGATAATTGGCTAAGATATTCAGTTTTCCACCTCCTCCAAAGGTCTTGGAAAATCTTGTTTATTAAGTGCCATCTAGTCCTAGCGTCACTGGCTGTTTCAATAACGGTTAGACCTGCTCTACCGGTTAGGAAGTGCGCGGGTGTTAAGAAATCTAAATCGTCTATGTCTTCAGATATCGGACATAGTGGTCTAGAGTTGAGACCCGCTTCTATTTGCGCTAAAATGGTGCTATATTCTTCATACGTCAATGCTTGGTCCGCTACAACTCGTTTGAGGTGTTGCTTTAGACTTCGTATTGATCGTTCCCATAATCCTCCCGCACTAGGCCAGGAAGGGCAATTCCAGTGCCATTCTATATCCATTTCCGTTATCTCACTATAAAATGAGTCACCGAAAACTTGTTTTAGCTGCTCGTACTCCTCCTGCATTACTTTGTTAGCTCCCACAAAGTTAGTGCCGTTGTCCGAGTACACATGTTTCGGGGCTCCTCGTCGCGCTGACATTCTCCTCAATGCTGCGATAAAGGAAGTGCTGGTCAAGTCCGACACCAATTCTATGTGCACGGCTTTCGTAACCATGCAGACGAACAAAGCCACGTATCCTTTCGTTGTTTTTATTCCACGCCCTTTATTTGCCTTCACAGATATGAAGCCCGTGTAGTCTACACCTGTGTGATAAAACGCTGGAGCTGGGTTGGTGCGGAAATCAGGTAGATCTCCCATAATCTGCTGTAGCTTCCTGGGTGCCTGTTTCCTACAAGTAACACATCTATGAAGTTGCGTTTTGATGGCTCGATTTCCTTTAATTATCCAATACTTTTGTCTAAGAAAGGACATAGTAAGTCGAGCTCCTCCGTGAAATGTGAGCTCATGGGCTTGCGCGATGAGAAGCTCAGTCAGTCGACTGTTGTATGGAATGATGATTGGATGCTTCATTTCTATGCTTATGTTGGCCTGCCTGAGTCTTCCCTTTGCTCTAAGGATCCCGTCCTGATCTAAGTATGGATTAAGGTTGAGTAGCTTGCTATCAGATTTTACTTCCTGGTTTTGCAATAAGCGTTCAATGTCTGTTTTAAATTCAGCGCGCTGTACGTTTTTTATTATTATAAGTTTTGCTGATCTAAGCTCGTGTAAAGTGAGATGCTTTGTTTTCTGTTTACTAACGACAGGTGTCAATGCCCGCCGTACCCAGGCTAAGATGCGTGTTGTTTTTGTAAACGAGCTGTAGCGATGTAATAGATCGTCGACTATGCTGCTATCCATGATAGGATTTTGAACAATGTTTACCTGCCTTTTTATCTCTTCGTTAGTAGTATAATGTTCTAGCAATTGTGAGGTCGTCAGGCCTCTACTAGCTGCATCCGCTGGGTTTTCTTTGGTGTTTACATAATGCCAAGTGTTTGGTGGCATAATGCTAGCAATTTTCTTCACCCTGTTCGCTACGAAAGGCTTCCAGCGCTCCGGGGATCCTTGAATCCAGCTAAGGGAAACCTTAGAATCGCTCCAGCCGTATATCTTCACGGCCAAGCTGTTGATGCTTTTGACGATTTTTGACATGAGTTTCGTAAGTAGTTCGGCCGCACATAATTCTAACCTAGGTAGCGATACAGCCTTGCTAGAGGGCACTAACCGCGTTTTTGCTGCTACTAGCACTACTGATGTAGAGTTATTGGATACGATTCGTGCGTATACTACACAGGCGAAGGCTTGAATTGATGCGTCACAAAACCCATGTAATTCTATGACGTCATGCTCTTTGCTTTGTAACCACCGAGGAATGTGGAACTGATTTAATAGATTTAAATCTCCCTCCAATTTGATCCATTCTTCTTTGGTTTTAATAGAAACTTCGTCGCTCCACTGGACCTCAGAATCTTGCCATACTTGCTGGAATAAAATTTTCATCTTTGTGGTTAGGGGCGCTAACCATCCCAAAGGGTCGAAAATCTTAGAGATTTCGGATAGAAGCATTCTTTTGGTCAGTTTTGCTGTTTGTGTGCTGTTTGAATCATATTTGAAGATGAATTCGTCCTCGGTTGAGTTCCATTGTAGCCCCAAAGTTTTTGATGAGCTTTCAGTTTTAAATGTAAAGACTGCTGGCTGTTTGTCGGCAGTTTGCTCAACTGTTTCAAGCAATCTTTTATCGTTTGAGGACCACTTTCTTAGTGAAAATCCGCCGCTTTTTAGGCATGCGTTTACTTCCGTAATCCTCCGCTTTCCTTCTTTGATGCTATGCGCTCCCGATACCCAATCATCCATATAGAGCTCTTCCTGGATGCATTTAGCTGCTCTGGGATATTTTTGCTGCTCATCTGACGCTAATTTTCGCAGAGTCATCATTGTCAGGAATGGCGCTGCTTTAGTTCCATACGTTATGGTTGTTAATTTATAATTTCTTATAGGCTGATCCGGACTTTGTCGCCATACGATTTGTTGTAGGCTTTGGTCCTGCTCATCGACTAAAATCATACGGAAGCATTTCTCAATATCAGCTGTGAATGCGAAACGATATTGCCTCCACTTCAGGATAAGCTCTAACAGGTCTAACTGGAGGTTTGGGCCCCTGTACATTAGATCGTTTAGGCTGTGGCCTAAGGTAGTTTTAGACGACGCGTTGAATACTACGCGCAACTTTGTTGTGCTAGATTCTGCTCTCAGTACCGCATGATGAGGAAGGAATATGAACAACAATATGAACGGTAAGGTTCGTGCTGCTAGCTATTTCGGGTGCTAAATGATAAGTCTGAGCTAAGATTCAGAGTACGTTTATTCCGAAACTTCACGCTTATTAATGCTAATGATGGTAATGAGTGCTACAAGTATGCCGGTCAATCGCGCACTGGCTCGCGTAGCTCACGCTTTCCGCTGGTGCGGCCGCGCGACCTACTTGAGTCAAAACTGCTGATGATGATGTGTTCGATGAGTATCGAACATGCTCCCGAGTGGAGGAAATGGGAAAGATGAGATGAGATGATTACACAATTAAGAGGGTTAGTAACACATAGGTGAACCAGTATTTGTTTATGCTAAATGAAGGTTAATACAATGCTGAATGTTCTTATCCTAAGTGATAGCTAATCTCTATCTAGATCTACCGTAAAGACCGATTGTCTTTTACTGATAGGTGACGTTGATTTGTCTCTTTTGTACCGCATGATGAGGAAGGAAACATTCTATTTCCGTCTTCTGTTTGCTGTTAGAAGTCGCTAACTTCATGTGTTGCAGCTGCTCATATTCGCGGATAAATTGCTTGTATTGCTTCGCTAGGTCTTCATTCTTGCTAAACTTACGTTCTACATTTTTAAATTGTGCTATCGCTATCTCTTTCGAAGATCCTAGCTTCTCTTCTAATTCTGGTTTCATGGGCAGCCTAACTACATAACGACCGTTTTCTAGACGTTTCGTCGTAGTTTCATAAAAATCTAGGCATTCCTGATCTTCTACGGACATAGAATTCTGTTCTTGAATGTCTTCAATTGTCCAGAATTGTTGAATGTCTTCAACGTTATGCAAGATCACGTTGCATTGGAATGAGGTGCTTGTATTGCCACCGCACAGCAACCATCCTAAATGAGTTTGCTGTGCTAGCGGTTCCGAGTACGTTTGTCCGCGAATTAATCCTTCTAAAAGGATGTTGGCGTAGATTTCTGCTCCTAGGAGAAGATCCACCGGACGACTGATGTTATAATCTGGATCTGCTAAACAAAGATGTGCTGTATGTTGCCAATATGGCTTAGCGAACGTTTCGTTTGGCAGATTTTTTATTAAGTTGTTCACTATGACAACATCAGTAGAAAACTTAAAATCGGTGTAAGTCGATTGACAAGCGATCGTTAGTTTTCCTTTGCAGTTGTTTTCACGTTCACCTACTCCGAAGATAACCCCTTTACAAGATTTTCGCTTTAATCCTAGCTGCTGTGCTGCTTTCTCGCTGATCACGGAAATTTGTGAGCCCTGATCGATCAGTGCTCGCATGACGTGCTGGGTCCTGTCGGCTGCTGTGACTTTCACCAGCGCTGTGGCTAGCAAAATCTCCGATGTTACTTGCTGAGAAGCGTAGATGCTTTTGTTGTTTTCGCATTTTTGTTTCGCAATCTCGGTCAAGTTGTTAGACTTTGATTGTGTTGCGAAATAGTCATGCAAAGTCGTATGATGTTCGTCATTGCACTTATGACATCTTTTTGTCGAGTAGCATTTTGCGCCATTATGATCGTAAACACAATTTACGCAATAATTTAATTGGCTAATTATTTTTATTTTCTGCTCATTTGGTAATTCTGTAAATTTTTTGCAGCTTATTAAATTATGTTTTGCCGAACAATGAGGGCATTTATTTACTGACTCAGACACATGCATTGATTTCGCCATTTCCATTTTCTTGCTATTTTTAGATTCATTGCCCAATTTAAAATTATTTTTGCGATTAAAATTGGATGAACCATTGGATGAGTGAGATGAAACTGCCTTGGTTGTCCCATCTTGACGTCGCCGAGATGACTCTAGGGCAGTGAACTTGTTCTCTAAGTAGTCCAAAAAGTCCCGAAGTACCGGAAGCTCTCGCGAATTCTTCAACGACTCTATATACTCGGAATAAGACTCACTATCCAATTTTTGTGCTAGTATATATACAAGAAGAGGATCCCATGTCGTAATATCTACGCCTAGATTTTTTATGGCGTGGAGGCTCTCTAAGGTGACATCATAAAGTCGTTTGATGGCTGTGTACGACTGCTGCGGTATATTGGCAAGATTGTAAAAGGAATTTACGTGGGACATAAATATCTGCTTTTTGTTGTTAAACCTGTGAGTTAAAATTTCCCAACAGGTGTTATAGTTGTCCGCGCTAATCGGGAGATGCTGGATCAAGCGCTCCGCTTCTCCTTTTACCTTGCTCTTCAGGAATTGCATCTTTTGTGCCTTTGATAGAGAAGGATTGTTGTGGATTGCTTCATCGAAAAGATCTTTGAAGGATACCCACTGCTGATAGTTACCTGAGAACACAGGAATTTCCATCTTCGGTGTGGACTTGTCACGGTACGATGTTGCCCACATCTTAGAGCTGATAGCCTTTCTCAAGCCGTTATACGTACGTTCATGTTTAATGTAGCTTAATTCGTACGCCTCGTCGTCTTCTAACTCCATCATTAGTTCCCAATGGCTGTTGTCCACGGCTGTCCATCGAGTTTGTAATAATCGCAAGGCGTCTTCAAACTCCCATTTATCGGACATGGTTTCGACATCTATGCTTTCTACGGTTCTTGCGAATGCTTTGAAATTGATATGTTGCTTGCGCATCATATCATCTAGTTTGCTATAAATACCTTTAGACACCTCGGCACGAGCGCGCGCCGGGCTGGCGGATGCTGAGGATGGCTCGTGGTCCTGGTGCTGTAAGTGTTTGCCCCCGGCAGAACCTGCTGTTGCTGCTACTTGCTGATTAGAAGGGTTGTCTTCTAGATCAGAGAATCCTGGCGGCTTTGCTTGGTGACATAACGCGTCATAATATTCGGATATGGCGTCTTTTGCTGCTTTATAAGACTCCATTGTCCGCTCGAACTCCGAATTTACGAAGTACTTATGACCTCTCTTTTCAAGCGGCACAAGTTTTTCGTTGTTTAGCTGATACTCTCTCCAATACGACTCTAAAAGATCTAGTCTCTTTTTACAGTAGTCGATGGTCTTACGCTGTTTGCTATCCTTATTGAAATTAATAAGGACCTTGGCAATGCTCTCTGCTAATTCAGTTTGTTGGAAGTATAAAGTCTCCATTGTGCTGCTGTTAGACTTAAGCGAGACAGAATATACGGAACGCTCTTACTTGAAAGCCGCCTTGTCCTACGGCTATTGCTGCTATGCTGCTGGCTCGCTGTTGTCGCTGCGCGGGTAGCTCCCACGGTGGTTGTGAATCCCTATGAACTCACGCCTAATCTAGTTCGCGGCAACCCACAGGTTGCTGGTACGGTACAAGCACTTCGCGTTACGACTTGTCGCGGTCGCGGAGTCCTTGACGGTTTCGAAGGACCAATATGAACGGTAAGGTTCGTGCTGCTAGCTATTTCGGGTGCTAAATGATAAGTCTGAGCTAAGATTCAGAGTACGTTTATTCCGAAACTTCACGCTAATTAATGCTAATGATGGTAATGAGTGCTACAAGTATGCCGGTCGATCGCGCACTGGCTCGCGTAGCTCACGCTTTCCGCTGGTGCGGCCGCGCGACCTACTTGAGTCAAAACTGCTGATGATGATGTGTTCGATGAGTATCGAACAGCATGAGAGTAAAACAAACGGATCGCAGCATCATTTGAATCTATAAAATTACATTTCATTCGGTTTCTTAGCGACTTTTCTGAAGGCTCAACAATGTTAATTCGAAGCAATTTGACCGATTTACACTTTTAGATACCGCATCAAACGAATCGACGCAATTTAAATTGCATCGCGCCATCAGGTCCCCTTAATCTTTAATATTGAGTTTAGTACTCGCAGTCTGTGTCTTGGAGAAGGCTATGCTTGAATTTTACATGCGTGATCAAATCAGAAATGGTTGGATTCGTAGAAAAACTTAAGTAACTAACAGAAATAGCCCGATGAATTGCCAAACGCTCACAGAAAAAAAACTTTATACAAAATATACAACCGACTTCCAAATAAAAACACTACAAAGTGAAAAATAACTTCAATTTCGGAAGTCGGTGTTCTTGTTTTCGTTTCTTCGTTTTTTGACACTGACTGCCGAAATTGAAGTTATTTTTCACTTTGTAGTGTTTTTATTTGGAAGTCAGTTGTATAAAGTTTTTTTTATTTTTCGCTTTTTAGTTGTGGTATTTAATGGACCAGTTAGCCAGAATAGATTAACCCAATAACATGAAACTCAAACAAAACCGGTGGAATAAGAGTATACCAAGGTGAACTGTTTACACCTGCGTACCCCTTTAGGGCGTACTAGTGTGATGTTATGTTATGAAATGGTGTAAACAATAAACAGAAATGCGATTGCAGCTATCCCGAGTGATTTGCCGTCATTTATTGAAGAGTTCTGATGTATATCTCCGAAGTTCTTCATCAGATCTTGATGAAATTTAAATGGGACCACATGACAAGCACCAGCTTTCAAATAAAAACAGAATCATCAAAATCGGTGAAATCAGTAAAAAGTTCTGAGGTATCAAAAAAAAAAAAACAGCCGAATTCAGAACCTCCTCCTTTTGCGAAGTCGGTTAAAAAACAGTGGCAATCGCGTACCGGAATACGCTGCTTTGGAATGTCTCTCACAAGGTGATGATCTCAATGATCTAGAGAGGTCCACGGATGCGACGGGACCGGTCAATATGTCGGTGCTTGGGAAAGGCCTATGTCCATTCACGCGCGTCACTGTAAGACGTTAAATGAGAGCTAACACCTCACTCCCCATTACGGGATGAAGCCCGCGAAAAGCGGGCCAGCCCTAGTCCGGGGCAGCGGAAATCACACACGCATCCGCAGCTCCTGACGAAAGAGTGCGAGGAAACACCGGGGTGGTTTTAGTTAGTAAGAGTCTGACAAACTCCTCTGTCCACCCCAGGGCGGAGGACATCCATGAGGATTTACCTCACGATATAAATACCTATTCTCATTGTCCAGTACTGGACAAATATCGACTGAAAATTAAATTTTGAGGGTTACAAATAACACCTGGTTACGCTCAAATTACGCGTGGGTCTGTAAATAACTTGTGAAGCTTTTGTCGTTATAACAATAACACTTGTACTTCTTTCAGGTATTTGTCAGGCGGATGAGCAATAATGTGTAAGACATTTTCTCGCTTGCTTCTTCTTGTTATGTAGGTAGTATGCTAATTCGATATTATTCTTGATAATCATTTCGAATTCACCTACGTTTCTTTCTATTCGATAGGACTATATACGTAGGTGCGTATATCTAAATGTATTGCCCTGTCCCTAGTCCTTTTTATTTTTTACTCTTTTTTATTGCGATCTATCAGTCTTACAGATATTCAGCAATATGTGTAAAATAGCAATTAAAGGTCTTGCACGGAAGCCGTCAAGTGACTGCTTCGTTTATTCATATTGCCTCTTATATAAGGTCTTGGGGAATCTTTCTTTTTAGTCTTCAAGCGACTGTTTGGGTGTTCATCAGGCTAGCTGCAAGCATGTTTGGATGGTTCACGATCCGCTTCTTTTACGCTTTTTTCCTTTCTGTAATTTCATCTGTAACTGTTTTGATGCAGAGCTCGTGATGGAGTCTATTTTTTAAGACACACCAAGGTGCACTTGTTATCATTCTCAGTATCTTTGACTGGAATCTTTGTAGTATATTTATGTTTGACACTGCAGATGTTCCCCAGAGTTGCAGGCCGTACGTCCATATGGGTTTTATAATACACTTATACAGCTACAGCTTATTTTGAACTGAAAGTCGCGATTTCCTGTTAAGTAACCAATATATTGAGCGCAACTGTTGACCCATAGCTAGTCTCTTTGTGAGTATGTGCTACTTCCAGGTCAGGCGTCCATCCAAATATATTCCAAGATACCTGGCGTGGTTTGTATGCCGTTTAGAGTGACAGAGCGACATTTGTCTTGCCTGTTTTTAAAAGTGATTTGGACTGATTTGGTTTCGTTGACCTTGATACGCCAGTCTTTGAGCCATTGGGATATTTTTTCAAGAGTGGCTTGAAGCTTTTGTGCTGCAACGTCTGGTGAATTGTCCATAGATAGTATTGTGGTATCATCAGCAAATGTTCCTATAACCACTCCATCGATCGTTGGGAGATCAGCTGTGAAAAGTGGGTATAACATGGGACCCATAACACTACCTTGTGAGACTCCAGCTTGTATAGCATATAAGGACGTTAAATCCTTGTTTTACAAAAAAGTGTCTGTCGCTTAGGTATGACTTTATAAGGTTGTAGAAGTTTATGTCTTCTTATAATTCGAACACAACTATTCTGGTCAGGTAGAGTTTTTCAGTAATTTTTTTGAGGTTCACGTTCGAATCAGGAAGGCAATATGTCATTACTACCTTCTACCAGCGGCTTCGCCCGCGTGAAAATCGAAAATTATCCCGAGGAAACATATTCTCGGGATAAAATGTGTTATTATCCTATGTGCTATTTCTGAATATGATCTATCTCTGAACCGAATTTCATCCAGATCCTTTCAGCAATTCTGGTGTGATTGAGTAACAAACATACAAGCAGTGCTTTGCATTGCTGGTCTTATATAAAGCTACAACGTCGCTGTGTGTTTTTTCTGCCTATGAAGGAGCATGTTTTCCTAAGAAGCACCTAATTTCATAGCCAGGTGACCAATTAAATTCATTTCTGTGAAAAATATGTTAAGCACATTTTTATTTGCATAATTGAGTCAACTAAGAAGGAAACTTTCCATTAATAAACCCAACCTAACGCAAAAAAATGGGACCTACGAAAGACACCAACTTCTAAAAAGAAAGTTATTTTTCACTTTGTAGTTTTTTATTTGGAAGTCGGTAGTATTTGTTTGTAAAAAGTTTTTTTATTTATCACTTTTTAGTTGTACCTACCTAATAGGCAAGTTATTTAGTGAGGTACATATAATGTCAGAATATCATAAAACTTGAACATAACCGGTGAAATGAGAGTGTATTAAGGCGAACTGTACACATCTGCGCACCCCTTTAGAGCGTTCTAGCGTGATGTTATGTTATGAAATGGTATAAACAATAAACAGACATACTATTGCAGCAATCCCGAGATATTTGCCGTTGTTTATTGAAGAGTTATGTTCTTGAGAGACCAGATCTTCACCAAATTAAAATGGGATCAATTCGAAACAAACTACCAAACAACAAAAAAAAAGAACTAATAAAAACAAAAATAAAGTCGAACATGAACCTCCTCCTTTTTTATAAGTCGGTAAAAAAAAAGATGTCAAATCATGTCGCGACTCAATTATTTACGTCGAAAGAGACACCGAACAAAAAATAAGCAACGTAATTTTGCTCAAAGTATAACAAAATCATAATAAATCACGTTTCTTTTCGCTGCCTTTCACACAAAGCAGAAAAGTCTTTTCTTTTCAAAGTGTACCCACCAAATTGCATTTGCCGAAAGATTGGCGATATTCAGACTTCAGTGGTATAAAAAAAGAATGCTGATAGACAGAATGTTCGTTATTCTGACCACGTTCAGTGTATAAAAACGCGTTGCGAATACTCCTGACGTCAAACTGTGGTTAACATGAAATGTTCAGTACTTAGACTACTGGCACAGAGTACTCTGTGCTGCGTGGTACAGAGGAATTCTTATTGGAGCACAAATATTATTTGAATGTTTTATTTGTACGCTGGATGATTTTATTGTCTGCTGGATAAAATTACTTCTAGGTTAAAAGGTGGTTTTGACACTACTGTGATTTTTACAATTCTTACCAAGCGAAATCTTGAACTAGAAAAAAAAACAGAAAAATGTAGGCCAGAATTTTTCGCTGGAAGAAAAATTTGATGCAGAGTCACTAGATTGATAGTTGATAGATCTTCAAAGAAGTAAGAGTAGGGTTTCAAACCAGCCTCCCGCGATTCCAGAGTCATTTAACTGACATTGTGTTCTTGGAAACTGAAAATAATAATTTCGACCTCGAAAACGGTTTGCACATTGTGTATCTCAGTCGCTGAAATGCTGAAATTTTACCTTACAGGTAAAATTATCCCTTGGAGCTTCTCATTAAGGTACCATTTCTCACAGTAAACTTGTTCTATCTCCAAAGATAAATTTCTCCTTAACGGTCAAACTCAAAGACTCCATAACATGTTTGCACAACTAAACTCCTCCAGGATATCGATGCACAGTCTTCGGCTTCATTTCTTGCTGCTCATGTACCATCCGTGAACCACTTTGCCTTTATGTCCTAAGTAAGGTTAAAAATAGCTAACAACTAGTGTCGATGGAGCATCCGTGGACTGGTAACTGTCAGCACAATACTTATCTAATAAAAGTGCTATTGTAGCTAATACTTGGGACAGTTGAGTTTTATGAGCTATGTTATACAGGTAGTGAAGGGAACGCGAAATTGTCAAGTGCTTTGTAGCTGCAGTGGCTCTGTGTTCGATGCCCTGTTACAGTTGTTCTATCTCACGACGGCGGGTTGGTCTTAGTAAAGTCTGTAGATGCACATGCGCATTGTTTCTGTGTGCTCAGGCGATACTGAGCGCTCCTGAACTTACGCACACTGAAACAATGTGCAACCAAGCCTAAGACCTACCCGCCGTCGTGAGATATAACAACTGTAACATCAATTCGAGTAGCACTTATAGTTTTAAATGCAATTATATAGAGATATACCTACATTGTGTGAAGGAAAGTATCGTAAGGAAACCGGCATGTCCTAGAATCAAAAAATCGAAAACATGTGACATCTACCAACCCGCACTAGGTCCGCGTGGCGGCTTATTCCCACTCACAGCACCAGATCTCAGCTCTTGTGTTCCAGTAGTGGGATCATTAAAAGGCTCATGATGATGATACATTGTGTACAACTTATACGTAAAGATACAATGAAACGAGTTCCATAACTCCAATATAGGCGAAATCAACCTATTTAATTGAAAACTACGTCCCACGTCCGGTACACATGACAATTGGACAGCCAGCCCTACCTACACAAACCTGAGTAGAAGTACCACGTAGCGGAAAAAAATAATGATTTTACCATAGCATGAACTATTTTCAAATACGGGTTCAGGTGGATACAAGGTAAGATAAATTTAAAATAGTAAAAGCGACGATGTTATGGAAGATACAAAAAAAAATCACTGTTCCTTCAAAACGAAGAAAAACAAGAAAGTAAAGGAACATAATAAATAAAAATAATGAAGAAACCACGGTGCCTGGAAGAGAACGCGGCAAGCTATAAGGTCGCCCGTTTAATATTTTTAGTTTTAAGTTTCTTTTGTTCCTGTATTTACTGGTGTATAAAAAAGCATTCGTAAATAAATAAACCAGAACTTTAATAAAATGGTTAACAACAGCTGGCCGCCAAAAAGTTGGGGATCTTTGCGAAGGTGAGACGGTACTTCACGCCAGAACAGCTGCTGAACTTGTATCCAGCACAAGTTCGATCATGCATGGAGTACTGCTCTCATCTCTGGGAGGGATCTGCCAAATACCAGCTTGATGCACTTAAGTGGATAGAAAAACGGGCCAAGAGGCTCATTGGCAATGATAAACTGGTCGAGTCAAAGCTCCAGAGCCTTGAACATCGTCACCGAGTTGCCAGCCTGTCGGTTTTTTATCGGTTACATTTCGGGGAGTGTGTGTCGGAACTGCACAATTTGATTCCGCCTAGCCCGTCCCATCATCGGACTACAAGACAAACGGCGATGATTAGTTACATGGTGGACATCCCACCCAAACGCACAAAGCGTTTTGGGAATACTTTTATTGTGCGTACAGCTAAGGAGTGGAATTCCCTGCCGGAGTCTGTATTTCCTGAGCGCTACAACCTGGGAGTTTTTAAGTCAAGAGTGAATAGGTTACTACAAGCGTGCCCTAACGTCGACCACATCATCGCTTACCATCAGGTGAAATAGTGGTAAAAAAAAGCAACCTATTGGTTGACTACAACTCGTACCTATTCTTGGTCAAAAATAAACGTATTGAAACACTGACGTAATAAATTTCTACACTGTGCAAGCTTCAGTTTCTTTGTACCTCTAATAACTCTTGAGTGAGAATAAGCCTTTTGCCTCAACCACACTTGTGATTCCCATGTGACGAGAAACAGATGAGCATCGTTTATATATCTCTAAGCTGGACACAGAAATATTATCCTAGAAATTAATAAAGAATATTTATATGCGAGCAACCAGTCTGGTTTACTAATGAGATTAGACTATTGCAACTTGGGTAAGGAAAGTAACAGGTGCTTTTGGTAGGAAGGTAAAGTAAGTATTAACTACTTGAGTTCCCGAAACGTGGATCCACGCGAGAAACAATTGCATTTTAATTGTTTCGGTAATCAGTCATTCAGCCGGTTAATCGAAAAGTATTTAAATGCCTGTGATAGGTATAAGTAGATATTAACCTAATTTTAACCTAAAGGCTTAACATTTTGTTTTTCACTTAATGTTCATTTTGAACAACCATATTTTGGAGCAAAAAATTTCACGTATGAAGGACCAGTTGTGTTTCTTATATTTGTTTCTACGTTATATGTTCATAAGTTATACTGTTTGGCCCAGTTAGTGGCCACGTCTATAGTGACGTAGGTAATGAGATGATACGTATCTACATTTGTAGGTAAATATATACCTTCGGTCAATCTTAGCGAGTTACACTAAACACTGAATCTGCTAAGTACCTATATAACTTTGAAAACCTGTTTTGTATTGCAGGTATATGTGTTGTATTAAAGGTTTTCAAAGTTGAATTTCAATGCAAATAACCGCGGTTTCTGTTATTAATTTAAATTGTGATCATACCAAATAATGATCTAAATATAATTCAGTTGAAACTTGCAACTACCCGCAACAAGCTCGTGTATAATTTTCCTAATGTTAATTTGCAACTAAAAGTTACAATAAACTTTATTCTGATAGAGTTTAGTACTATTTAATTGAAGTAACAACTAAATAATCGGAGGGTAGTCATTAAAATGTAAAATTTAAAATGGATAGTAGTTAGAACATTTGCATGCCTTCGGTACGCCTACGCTGATTACTATTTATAAACCCACAATTTCTGAAATTAGTTATAGATTAGTGAAGTTACCAATACCTAAAATAATTAAAATATTAATTTCATAACAAAAAAAGCCTTGTTTATAAAAACTAACTAAAATATTATTAGGTTAATCGGTCAGTGGGTCGTCTTAGGGGCGGTCACTGTTAAGCAAATTCCTAATTCAAACTTTCATCATCAGCCTTTTAAAATTCGCACTGCTGGGACCCAGGCCTTCTCTATGAGAAGGAATCGACCGTAATTCACCACGCGGGCCCAGTGTGAGTTGGTGGATGGCGTATCTCTTCATTTTTTTTGGCTCTAGGTCATTTAATTTTCCTCACGGTATTTTACTTCACTGTTTTGAGAGCAGTAGTGATGAAATAATTTACCTACTCAAAGTTAACGCATGCCTGGGTTCGAAGCACTATCACGTTTCAAAGCTGTAATACTTACTGTAGCGTAAACGCTACAAGACTCTTTGATTTAGCCTTTTTTTTATTTATCTTATAGGCCGGTTACATTCGTTTGGCATTCGTTTTATTTATTTTTAATTCAAAATTATACGTTATCGGTGCGTTAAAAGTTTTTTTTATTTTAATAAGCTACCTACTACACCTGCAATAAAAAATAAAAATTTACTGTATTCACCAATCAGGAGACAATAAATAAATGATGATTACTTATATTCCAACAAAACCTTATTTTCATTCTGACAGACGACATTTTCTGATTAGAAAATATTTGCCATACGTGTATGAAAAACCGTGGTGAATTTTTTATATGTTGAACTGGAATCAAAATTCGAGCTCCGTAACATCCCTAGATTTTGTATACTACCTACCTATAGTTGAAAACGTAAATTTTAATGAAGTTTTCAATCGTAACTCTTCACTCTGAATTTCCTGCGATAGTTATTGTTCCCCATTTATATTTTGATTGGCGTCAAATTGCCAATCCGCTCTGTGAAATCTTATTATTTATCGACATCAAAGTTCAGAAATCTGTTTCTATTTTAATTTGTTCGTAAGTAAGACTTTGAATTATTATTTAATTTGTGGAAAATACCTAATAAAAATAAATTTTAAGTGGGTACCTAAATGTTAGGTGTAGGAATTTAGGTATTTACCTACACCATGCAAATTAATAAGAAGCTATATAAAACAGGTGATCTTGTCGCTAAAAGGATTGCTAACAGAATAAGTATTCCTTTGTAACATCTTAAGACGCTTTTCTTTTAATATCCTATATAAAACAATAGTAATGTATTAGCTTACGCAGTCCATCTACTTGTAGTATTCTTGATAAGACTGAAGCATTTTTATAATTTCTCGGAGGGAAGAATTATCTTAAGGGATTGTTTATCCGACAGGACAAAGTGAAAATAATTAGGTGAAAATGTATTCTAAACATTAGGTATTATAAATTATACTAATTAGATATTATAAATGCGAAGGTAAATCAGTTTGTATATCTGTTACATTTCCACGCCTTAATCGATGGATCAATTCCTATACATGTAAATATGGCACGTTTTTTTTAATATTTATTCATATATCCATTTTTTTTCCTTTTTTTTTTTTATTAAAAAAAAAAAAATTACACTTATTCCTTATATCATACAGGCTTGCCTAAAATGGGAAATCAGAGAGTCAAAATCCTCCTGCTAATAACGTGTTTGTAAGTGTTTTGCAAGTGTGATGGTTGAGTAGGTGCCCAGTGCCTGTAACAAAGGTTAATTCCTAGCGCGGGACTGGGTCTTGCTCTGTCTTCTGCTGAAACGCACCTCAATCATCTGTTATATTTAAATGGTAGTTTTAAGGATGATCATTGTACTCAAATTTTGTTGATGAATAAATTTAATTTCGATGAATTCTGGTATCTATAGGGATAGATTGGACCTTGGAGAACATAGAAAACTTTTTATATATTGTGATAATTTGCGACATAAGCGGAGGCGAAGCCGCTGGCAGAAGCTATTTTCGAAATATATAGTACAAGGAGAGCAAAACAAGCCTAGTTGTACAGGTACCAGCTACATTTCATAAATACAGACAAACACTGTTTATCATCGTAATAAAGCCACATAATTAAGTTGGGAAGTTGAAACTTGTTCGTAATTAAGTTGGCCGAGATTTTGTCACGAATAACTAAAGGTATGCTCAAGTTTGTCTCCCTCCATTTAGGGAGGCTCATTTATCATATTAGGTATTGTTATGCTCGTAAAGACAGGTATTTTAGCTTATTTGGGTACTGGACAACGGATATTGTTGAGATTGACTCCAATCTGGTATCTGTAAACCTTACTGCGTTTTGCTTTATCTAATAAATCTCACGAAATAAAGCATAGGACAAAATCCTAATCGGAAAACATCGGTATAAGACAAACAATTTTTTTTAAGGGTGATTAGGAAAGTATTTAGAGAAAGATGTCATTCTAAAAGCACTTGGTTAACAGACTGCACATTTTTACAAAATCTTAGTTCTTTAACTCGAGTTTCCTATTAAACTACATTTTTTATCCTGCAAGACTTAGACGTACTTATTCATAAGAACACATATCTTTACCATTCGAGACATCGCCCATAGTTTACGTATTTAGCCGACCCGACAAACACGTAAATTATGTAAGAATCGAACCCCGACACTACAAAGGGCAGCTGCTTCGCTGCTCAATCATTTGGGTCAAGTGTATCCACCCAGTAACGAATCTAGTCCACTATTTGCATAACAGTGGGTAGGTAATTAACCATATTGTAGGGAAAATAAAACCAGTCAAGTGTACAAAACGTACAATTTATCTACATTTTGGGTCTATTTTTTTGTCTTGTTACGTACAGACGGACGGACAGTGGAGTCTTAGTAATAGTGTCCCGTTTTTACCATTTGGGTACGGAACCCTAAAAATCTTCCCTGTAAAGATTTTTTTTTAAATTATATTTCACAAAACTAATGTTCAATCAAACGTGCAAAAAAAATAAGTACAACACAAAAGATCTGATTGACATCTAATCGATGTGAATTTTACATGCACATATAAACACAATAACTATTAAATAAATTAAAACAAATCAAATGAAAACTAGATCAAAATTAAAACAAAATTAAATTAAAAATAACCAACCTTAAAAGTAAATCAAAATAAACCAAAATTAAATCAGCATTACAATAAAATAAAATAAAATAAAAAAACAACTAAAATTGGTAGGTATAAATGAAAAAAATAAAAGTTGAATTAAAATTAAAATATAAATTTTGATAATTAATGTCCATTGACACGAAATATATGGCAAAATTAATGTCCCTTTCTTAGAGTTTTCAAGAAAATGGGCTCTCTTTTATTTAAAACACAGTAAAGACAAAATCGTCGCCTTATTTAATAGACCTGTAACTATATTAACGGATCTAAAAATATTTTTATAAATTGTCCCGTTACTCGCAATATAATGACGTTGTGTGACCTGTGGTAAGATTAGTGGTAATTTATTATTAATTGGTGCAGGACTACTGTTAAATATGGAGACACAGATATTGGGCTATGGGTTTGGGAGGTATAGTGGATGTATTGCCTAAATCTATAGAATGACTTTAAGCCCCTGCCTGATCACTGTTGAACTACGCGGCTAAAAATGACAGGGGATGATATGCACACTTAATAAATGGGCCCCCATAAAGGGTTGCTAACGCTTGCGTGGCGGAACGCCATGGGAGCAAACAAACGTGGTGCCTGAGGAGTGGAGAGGTACTATATCACGGCTATCAGGACAATCCCGGAAATAAGGTCAAGATTCCTACCAGCTTCTTACTGGATTATACTTCCTTCCACCGAGCACGTTTGTTCTTGCAAATCGCCACTCAAGCCAGCCAATTAAGGCAAGAGAGAGATAGGAGCTCTGTTCCCCGTCAGTGTTCACACCGACCGACCAATAACGGCAAGCCATAATTACAAATTTTAATCAGTAGTATTATGATTTTTAGTTGTAGTGCACTCGCCGAATGTTTAACTTCGTAACTTCAAAACATTGCTTAGTTTTCTTTGGTTAAAAAACAAAACCACCTGAAGGTAAAGTACTCTTAATACCGTAGATAGAAAATTTTACTCAAAGAAAACATTGCTTTATTTTTGAAAAGTTCAAAGATTTTCGAAAATTCGCTTGCCAATTACATTCTGTATTTTTTGCACCGATCGTTAGGGTTAATTATAAGGATGAAATCTTTTTAGCAAACTTGATGAATTAAATGAAAGGAAAACCATGAAAATCCGGACTTATAAATTCAATGGGTCAAAATATAGCACAATCAAATTTACAATAAATCAAATGCGAATTTAAACGAGTTGAGAGTTGAAGAATACGATTTATAATATTGACCACAACACGTTATTATAAGTTACTAGAAATGAATTCGTTAGAAGAATAAATTTGTGTATCCAAGAAAACGGAGCCCATTTCGAGCAACTAATTAGTTAGTTTATCATTTTGAGTAAATAATTAAAATAATTTAAGATTTCATGGTTTTCCTTTCATTTAATTTATCAAGTTTGTTAGAGAGATTTCATCAATATAATTGACCCTAACGATTGATGCAATAAAAGTACAGAATGTTATTTTTAAAGATTTTAGTCGGTTTGATTCTCGGGTGTAGCAAGTGAATTTTCGAAAATCTTTGAATGCAGTTTTCTATTTTTCAAAAATAAAAGAATGTTTTCTTTGAGTTAAATTTTCTATCTGGAGTATTAAGAGTACTTTCCCTTCAGGTGGCATTACAAAAATCTACCCTGTATATTCTTCCTATAGTAATAAGTAGGTCTATCTGGGACAAACAATCCAGTTGGGTAGGGCCAACTTCGAGAAAGAGGTCAACCGACAAATCCGACTCGGTAGGGCAGCGTTCGGGAAGCTATTCGGTATCTTCTCGTCCAACTTACCACAGTATCTCAAGACGAAAGTCAATTGACCAGTTTGTGTTGCCTGTGATAACATAGGGCGTGAGACGTGGTCGCTAACAATGGGCCTAATCAGAAAGCTTACAGTCACCCAAAGGGCAATGGAGAGGGCTATACTCGGTTTTTCCTTGCGTGATCGAATCAGAAATGTAGAAACATATCATATACCGACATAGCCCAAAGAATTGCCAAACTTAAGTGGCAGTGGACAGGGCACATTACTCGGAGAACGGATGGCCGATGGGGCAGAAAAGTTCTGAAGTGGTGACCGCGAACCGGAAAAAATTGCATTTAAAGGCCTCCCACCAGGTGGACCGATGACCTGGTGAAGGTTGTAGGGATCCACTGGATGCGGGACCCACGAGACCGGTCAATCTGGCAACGCTTGGGTGAGGCCTATGTCCAGCAGTAGACGTCTTTCGGCTGATATGACGATGATGAATAAGAAGATAACTTACTTTAATTTACCAATCCCGATCTTTGTATTGAAAATAATATAAATATAGATACGCAAAGGGTGACAGTCGTTACGGATAGTCATAAGCCAGAAAATCTGACAACAGTTTTGACAAAAGACAATTAATTTTTATTATAACTAGGCCATTAAGCGGCACTTCTAAGTGTCAAAAAAAAATATTTAAACGTAATAATCATTAATTCTACCGTCATTCGGCAAAGTACCTTGTTATGGAGAAGAATGGACAAAAAACTCCACACTTACTCGTAAAAAAATAATGTTTTACAACATTTACATACATACATAAAATTCATATAGTTATGACGATGCACCCAGCACTACTATACTACGTACTTGTATAAAGTATTACAAGCACTAACAGGTAAATTCATTCATTTCTATGATTGCCATATGAAGCAGGACGAGCATGTTTCCAAGCATTCTTGTTATTCTTGAATATACTCATCTAATTTGTAATATGCTTGTTTACAAAGCGTGCTTTTCACAAAAGTTTTGTTTTATTACTTGGCAATGATACCGTGTTATCCATCTACTGGGTTGTGGAGGTCAGAAAGGCAGTGGCTCCATCTCCAGTTGCATTCGGTTAGACTGGTAACTGACCTCTACATTGTGCTACGCAAATCGATAGACGCATAGTGATAAAATGGCCGACATACAATACACCTAAATTGTGTATCTTTACTTTCCTAAATAAAATACAAATGTTGCTAATTCACAGCGCATGTAAGGCCACAAGTGACCGCTACAGTAGTGCAGTATGGCACACCTTCTAGTGGCCGCCACAAACTGCAATAATTTATTTGCACCCATTCTTTGATATCGTCGACTCGTCGCACACTTGGCACTTCAGTTGCCGCGTCCGAGCTACAAGAGTGGCTTAGTGGCTGTCTAGCCACTGCTTTTTGTGTGCATAGAAAAGTGACGATCACAAGTTTAATTTGGTTGCACAAATAGACGCGACGCTCTTAAGAGGCGGGTCTCTAACCGGACCACATCTGTAATTTAATGTCAGCAATGGCTGGTTGTTGGTCGAAATACCAAAATGGGATTGACCACGATAGCGTTTGACTATTTCCATAGATTTTTGTCTTTTTCCTAGTCATTATCGCCACGCTTTCGTTGATAGAATGTTACTTGTCTATACTGTAAATTTTAATTTCTTAGACTAAACTGACTTCTGCCAAAGATCTTATTTTTTTTAATGTTGCAAGTGCGGAGCATAGTGTTGTTGGTTGAATATTAATAATATATTTAAATATAACAGTATTCATACACATAGTACTTAAACTTTCATTGTGTTAAATATGAAATCAACAATAAAATAAATGCGATCGATAAAATGAAGTCTGACATAAATGTGTCGTAACTAAATTAGGGCCGTTAATTTTTTAACACGTGTAATTTTTTTGCCGACAAAAAAAAAACTATTTTCGATCAACTTACATAGCTCGGTCTTCGTCTTAGTTATTATGTTTAAATTTCTGTTTCATTTAGAATATGATATTTATTATAATATTTATTAGTCTATTGTTTCAGAAATTATTTATGTATTTTATTAGTTAGATAGTTTACTAATATCCGACTTTAATTATTTGTTAATTTTTTATTTTTATTTTGTTCTCCTACCACCTGTTGTATCCTTTTGAACCCAAAGGTTGACTGGTAGAGAATGCCTTGCTGCATTAAGTCCGCCTATGTATCACCATTGTACATGAAGTTTAAATAAATAAATAAACTTTCGATGACTCAGGATAGTCATGTTACGACTATATTTTTATGTAACGATAAAGTGACAACCCCCCAAGTGTCAGTTTAGTCAACGAAATAAAAAATCAGATTATAGAGCTTCTGATTCGATTGATAGGCAGACGACTTATATGATACTTGTACCTATTTGATTAGTGACTGTCGATCGACAATCTCTTGCTTTCATTATTTATTCATCGATGACATTGATCCTGAGGCCCTAGATAAGTGACATTCTATCATCGAAAGTGTGGCGATAGCGATTGTCAATAACACAAAATTGTATAGGATTGACTAGCGATATCGAAAAATAACGTGATCCATCCCTTACATTTTGACATTTCGACTATCGCCTTCGCTGACGTCTAATGCCACTTGTCTAGAGTCCGTCGGCGTGGCGGGATGGTAAATAACGTTCTAATTTTTGATACCGTTTACGCTTACATTTATCTCACACGCTTTCTATTTTACTTTATACCTGCTCTTGTAGCTGTCGTGTTTATCAACAAACGCTTCGTAAAACAAAGGAAGAGGGAAGCAATTGTTCAGATAATTTTGACGGGAATACATCCGATAGTCTGTGATGATCTGACGTTATGTACAGTTTATTTTCTACAGTAGTTCTACGGCTATTGTTGAAAACCCTTTTAGGGGGTATTGTGGGTAGCGATTTAATGATCTGGTTTAGCTAAAATACTTGGGTTTTTTGTTTTAGTGGCCTTTTGTTCCTTGAAGCACAAAAACAACTGTAGAATAGAATAGAAAATACCTTATTGTGCACCAAAAAAATATAAGAAATATTCTGAATGATTTAAATTACCTATATTTTTATAAGCTCACTTCGTAATTCCCATGACGCAAGCAACCCTTATTTTAAGCTTCTGCAGAGGTGGGCAATATTAATTTAAACATTTATACATTGCAAATGAAATTTCGAAAATTTCGAATTTTGATCCTGTCCTTACAGGCATATTCAGTCAATGTTTGGACAGCGGCACGTTGCCTGACTTAATGAAGCACGCTAAAGTAGTACCAATTTTCAAATCAGGCTGTAAGAGTGATCCCTCTAATTATAGACCTAAGTCCGTGCTTCCAGCATTGAGTAAAATCTATGAAAAAATCATGCTGGACCAGATGTTGTCTCACTTCAATTCTAATGGGATCCTGCATAGTCAGCAGTTTGGTTTCACGAAAGGTAGGTCGACAACGGACGCGGGAGTAAAACTCATCAGCCACATCTTGGAATCTTGGGAGAAGTCCCAGGATACCATTGGCGTTTTCTGTGATCTCTCAAAAGCATTCGACTGCGTCGACCACAACACACTGATCTGTAAATTACACCACTACGGAATTCGAGGACAAGCTGCTGATCTCGTGCTTTCCTTTTTATCAAACAGACAGCAAAAAGTAAATGTTAATGGGGCGACGTCCTCCGGGTCTCTAGTCAAGATGGGCGTGCCCCAAGGTTCAATTCTCGGCCCTTTCCTCTTTCTTGTTTACATTAATGATCTCCCCTTTATGATGGCCAAATTATCGGATATAATTCTATTTGCTGATGATACTTCGCAAATTTTTAAAATAGATAGGAAAGATACGGATGTCTTACATGTCAACGAAAGTCTAATTATTATCTCAAAATGGTTCGCAGCTAACAATCTCTTACTGAATGCGAAAAAAACAAAATGTCTTAAGTTCTCTTTACCAAATGTACCACAACGTGACCTAAACTTAAATCTTGACGGCAAAAATCTTGAAGTCATAACGGACAATGTATTCTTAGGGATTACTATCGATTCAAAATTGCAGTGGGGCGCACACATTAGAACTCTTTCGGGAAGGTTAAGTTCAGCTGCATATGCAGTAAGGAAAATAAGGCACTTATAATGAATAATAAAAATAAATAAATAACTATGCGTACAGCTAAGGAGTGGAATTCCCTGCCGGAGTCTATGTTTCCCGAAAGCTACAAACTGGGGATCTTTAAGTCAAAAGTGAACAGGTTACTTCTAGACAAGCGTGCTCCACCTTCGACCACATCATCGCTTACCATCAGGAGAGATAGTGGGCAAGCGCGAGCCTATAACAAAAAAAAAATAACCCCGTCGGTTTTAGGATTAGGTAGGAATCTTTAACCGCAGGAGAACCAAAGTTATCGACATAGCCCGAAGAATTGCGAAACTCAAGTGGCAGTGGGGCAGGGAGTTTGGCATATTGATTTGCTCCAGAATTACCATTGACATTTATTTTTGACATTGAATTTTTCTTATATATTTTTTATTTTTTGACTTGAATTATTTGACATTTGTAATATTATAATTATTATTGTGTTATTGCTCATGTGACATTATTGATCTCTTTATATGCATTATTGAATTTTATTATTGACATTTAATTTTTAACTTGACTGTAATGATTTAAAATGGAAAATGGATTATTGATATAACATTTTTTTTCTTTCTTGGGTATGTGATATTATTTATTTGCTATTGAATTATTAGTTTAGTCATTGAATTTTTCTTATTTTGACTTGAATGATTTGGAATTTGGTTTATTATAGTTACTATTTTGTTATTAGGTACATATGTGAATTTATTGATATTTTTATATTTATGAATAATTATTATTTTTACACATTTAAAATTTTTATTTTGCTTGGATTATTACAAAATTAAATTTGGATTATTGTTATTATATATATGTTTTTTCTTTTGTTGTTGGATAACTGTTTTCAATAATTATTGTTATTTACACTTATTTATACTTTTTTATGGTGTTGTCTCTATTTTACTTATTACTTTCTACACAATGTATATTGTTAAGAAATAAATGACTTATGACTAAGGCACATTGCTCGCAGAAAGGCTGGCCGATCGGACGAAAAGTGGAGTGGCTACCGCGAACTGGAAAATGCTGCGTTGGAAGGCCTTCCACTAGGTGGACCGATGACCCGGTTAAGGTTTCAGGAATCCGCTGAATACGACATGCGACACCTCGGGGCGGCCTATGGTCAGCTGTGGACGTCTTTTGACTGAAATGATGATGATGATGTGGTATTTTAAACTAGCTTCTGCGTAAAGTAATATTTATTTATTCAGGACCTCCAGTGAAAGATGCACACAAAAAACACAATGAGTCATCAATATGAAGTAATGACAAGTGCATTTCCTCAATTATAGGAGGCCACAGCATGCAAATTAGGTTATCGACTAAATAAAAACTAAAATATAACTCTTATTACAAGGTAATAGTAAAACATATAAAAAGAAAAACAAATCAAAACTTGACATACTTATAAAAAAAGACTCTATATATAAAATTAAACTTATGACTTACCAACATAATGGCAAACCAGACGGCAAAAAATCTTCAAGAGTAACAAAATGCAAAATGTACACATACTTTTTACAAAAACTATTAGGTTAAACAATTTAAAAATAAAAACATAATAACATAATGGTGAACTAAACTGAAACATTTTTAGTTACCGAGGGCAAAGTGTAATCACTTTTAAAATAACCTATAAAATATATAAAATTAAATTAAAACATAAAACTATAGAATAACTTAAAACTAAAAACTCAAAGAACCTCAACTAATTACTTTTTAAATTTAGGCAATGGCTCACAAATGCCAATATCACAAGTTTTGGACAAAGTATTATAATGCCTACAGAGTCTGTGTACAGCGGCATAGTGACCAAGATTGTTTTTTGAGTAGGGTATTTCTAATAGATTGAAAATCTATCGCGATAAAAGGATCCTATGTTCTATTCCAGGCCATGGTCTACCTTTGTTCCAATTCATCCAACTCCATTAAGCCGTTGAGTTCAACAAACATACAAAAAGACTTTGATCCAAAGCACTTCAAAGATATATCGCTCGGTAATATTAACGAACGTATTTAAAAAGAAACTCGTAGTCGTCCAACAGGACCTACCGTGATGGTGTCGACGTCGCAACCATTCTGTAACCGCACGTCTACGCCATTTTATTTTCCTTTACGGGAATGCAGGGATCTGTACCTTTCGCTTCCGACAACTCTCTACCCAAACCTATTTACCTACCTACCTTGCTACCTACACTACCTACCTATTAATTTTGTACCTACGAAGCGGATAATCTTTACACCGCCATTCAGAAAATGACGTCAAATGCACAACGTTATCTATCGAATATATGGATTTTAACTGTCCGAGTATCTGAATTGCGTATGTTGTGATATTTTACTTCCTGAACACTTTGAATTCATCTAACGTATTATAGACTGAACCGATTACGATGATACAATAACTAAGTAATACTTCAAATTACCCACAATTTTTATGTTTAAGTTATCTACATGAATTTCGTTTTTTTTACGTGATTTGATAATAGACAAAAATGCTAGTAATGGGTTCTGTTGGTTATCTTAAACACCCTGGCTATATTATTTTTGTATTTATATTTGATGTACAAATAAGACTTTTCTAGAATAATTATTACTCTTCAGATTTATTATATGTATTTATTAAACCCATTAGAGGTCGTAACTGGCAATAATGCAAACCAAAATCTTTAAAACCATGTAAACCATGAAAAGCACATTGAGAAATCTTAAATGAAAACTAAATCTCACGTAAAGATAAACTTTGCACAATCGTTCCCAAGGAATTCACCGCCCAGTTTGCCCACAATTTGCTTCATCACTCGGAATAATAGCTACGGATAGGCTTTCAGAATTCATACGAGAATGCCTCGTGTGGAAACGAAGAATGTTGCTCATGCTCACTACTTTTTATAACGTACGATAAAAACGATATCGTTAATAGTTCCAACTAATAGAATTCTGCCGAAAGGCTTTGTTGGCGGAAGGTTGGTGACCCCTAAGGCATCGCTAAGGGCATGACCTGAGCCGCTAGACTAGGTATATCCATATACATAGTAGATAACCTGTTCCTAGTTGCCTAGTTGGGTAGATGCGATGATTTGTATTCGAGAGGTGAGCGTGCTTACAGCTCCGGGACCATTCTGGAGAAATGGGAGCCAGCTTCTCTGGCGTCCTTAACGGGGATTGAATCCGCTAGCACCAACTGCGCTGGTGCTGGTGCTTGCACTAGTGCTGGCGTGCTGGGGTGCGTGTGGTGAGCGGCTTTATTGCTCCGGTACCATTCTGGACAAATGGTAGTGAGTAATCACGGTGCAACTCACATTTTCTCTTGAGTACCAGGGGCGAGTGCTCTCGGAGGCGTGACCTACCGAAGATGGTCCCAGACACCTCGTAAGGGGTTGCCTGGTATAGTGTGCCGCTTTCCATAACGTAAGGTTGGTGAAGGAGGCCACTATAGGAAAACTCAGTAGACAAATAAGGGTATGTTCCTAGTTGCCTATTTTTTTAATATGTGTTATTTTTTTGCATTTATTAGTTTAGTTAACTAAAGTCTAACTGGTCGTACATTATTCTATTATTATTATTTTCTATTATTATTATTAGCTTTTGCCAGCAGCTTTGCCCGCGTGAATGTCGGATATAATCCATAGGGAACGAAGGTGCTCCCGGAATAAAAAGTATCCTATGTCCTTCTCCAAGGTCCAATATATTGGAATTGGTTTAGCAGTTAAAGCGTGATAAACAGACAGACAGAGTTCCTTTCGCATTAAAAATATTAGTGTGGATTAAGTTATTAGCAAGTATATGAAATAATAATTAGTTATCTTCGATATTATTGCCTTAGACACCTTGTTAAGTTTCACAAAAATCGGGCCAAAAGCTGTTATTTACTGACCAGGTAGGTATTTAAATTCGATGCTACACGCTCAAAAACTGATACATTAAACTTTAAATATGAATAAACCCGCCAATTTATCAGTTAAGTAATTTCATGAGAGTGTAATAATTTCGTACAATGCCGTGAAATTGACGCGGTATTTTAAAACTGTCCGGCCGATGACTGCATTAAAAATGTTCGGTAAGAAGAATTATCGACGAAAATTTTTTTAATGTTGCAATTTTTAGTGTAGAATTTTAAATAGGCTTGATACGCTTTTAGTATTTAACTTTTTAGACGTTTTATCTTTTTACTGTTTGATCAGTGGTTAATTTTAAAATTGTTATGTAGGAAATGGTTTAAAGTTATAATGTGAAGAACAATTTGGGGTTTTATTATAATTATTTAAATATATTAACATATATAGGCACAATTGAAGGGAAAAGGGCTCATTGTGCATCAAAACATTCGTCCACATCGATGTCAACGAGAAACGTGTCCAGAACGCTGCCAGCATTGCCATCCAACGTGGCTCTGAAAAAAAGGCCAGCCCTCTAATCACGTGCAGAGTCGACGAGGTTTGTTCTAATGTCTCGAAAAACTTGATGCGCACTCAGAATCCATGGAACTAATGTTTCAGTTTTTTTTTAACCGTTAGGATACCTGGACTGGTGGAATGTAAGTGTGAAATCGCCAGTCTGCATTGAACAACCGTGGTGATCAATGCTCATGCCTTTTCGGTATGAGAAGAGTTCTTTTGCCCTGTACTGGGACAGTAACAGTCTGGTATTATCTATCGAATACCTTTAAACCAACAATTCGTGTATATATAATATATATATGTATAAACCTATATATAATCTGAATCTCGGAAACGGCTCCAACGATTTTCATGAAATTTAGTATGCAGGGCTTTTGGGGGACGATAAATCGATCTAGCTAGGTTTAATTGTTAGATAACGTCATTTTCTCTATTTTCACCCGAGCAGAGCTCGGTCGCCCAGGTACTTATTATTAATGTGAATTGGATTTTTAATACGGTAGGTACCTATTTTGGTCTAGTTTTATATTATAATTGAGACTGTATATAATTACATAAATCCACAATGTTGCTTACCAAGAATCCATTAGACCAAGTCCTTATTTTTATTTGTGCCGTAGGCTTTTTCTAGACAAAATATTTTAAATTCATCATTTCATTTCTTTATTATATAGATCTTTTAGGCATGATAATGGAATGAGATGGAATATTTGAAGGCAATTTTGGTAATATTTAGGCTCAAGAGTAGATATTATCACAGTGCCTATAAGTACTACTGAAATAAAAGCCTACACCAAATGGAACTATGAGATGGGAGTGAAGCCGATAAATTAGTAGATTCTTGATAAAATCTTCTCTTCCTTTATTTATCTGGTTTGTGCGAATATCGAGGCAATATCCGGTAAACATTGCGTACATAACAAGACTATTTATTGCCTATAAAACTTTGGTAATAGCTCACAAGAGCAATATTTGTGTAGCTTGTTGAAAAGCTAGAAAAATAGCTTGCCTATCCATCTAAATTAATGATTACTACATATTGTTAAGTAGTTATCTACTCGCTATTTTGTTATTGGAGACAAATAAATAATAAGAAAACAATTGCTTATTTATGTCTGTGTGGGTAATCCCAACAGAGGTCACGCAGAACGACATTGTTCGACTTGTTGAGGACATTGGGTATTATAGACAGGGTACCTATTGTTACTTGTCACAAACAAAATTTAAAATGAAAACTTTGTCAAAAAGGATATAGAAATACTATCAAAAAGTCAAAATATATTTTCAAATCGAAGATAATTTTACCTATTAACCTTAGGTATCTACTCTAGATATTATAACAAAACTGAAATTGCGGAAGATAAAATAAAAGTCTGTAACTGAAATTTAAATATTTGAACCCGCCTTTTCTCATGGAAGAACAGAATCACACTCGTTAGTATGACTGACAGAGGCGTCTCCATAACTAACAAAACTCAACCAAACTACTGCACTATTGTTTAGCCAATATTATCCGTTCCTTCCAATACCGATTAACACAAATGAATGTTCGACACTAAACGGTATTTACTGAGCAAAAGGGAGGGATCGTAATCCCTCCCACTATATCCTCAACACCATCTTTGGATTTAATGGAACTCCCTTGTGAACCGCGTTTTTTTTATAAACGCATTTTTTTTGTTGCAGTTTTACGCATTTTCGCACACTCATCTTTGTCAAGTTTCCTTAATGTTTTTAGGGTAGGGTTTTTGATTAAACTGTTTGAGTGAACCGTGTTGCTACCAGGCCAAAATATGAAATTGATCTTTTAATTTTGACTTGCCATTAGTTTATAGGTAGGTAATTAGATGACGTCTGATTAATAATACTTCCATTCTAAGCTTTTAAAGACACAATATCTCACGTTTTTGCATAAATCCTTAGGCTTAAGGAAGTTTATGTTAGGAGGAGATAGGGCACAATCTACATGGTCATTACAGTACAGACGGTTATCGTTAATAATAGTTTCCTCCTATGTAGGTACTTAATTATTACTTCGTAGGTAATGACAATCTCTGAAGGCAGATAGTTCAAGTGCTTGATTCAGAATGCGGTAGGTAGGTACTAGGTATTGGGTCGCGGATAAATTAGAAAAAGAGTTACCGCGACCCTGGCTCAAGCAACTCAAGGAACACGGGTGGGTTTTAGTCAGTAAAAGTCTGACACGCTCAAGATTTTTGTAGAGCCTCACTTACCTACACTCGATGATAGCAATGGCGATGATCGAAACGCCAAAAATTAAGGAATTGATCACGAGTCATTTCGACAGCGCTTGGCAAACCTATACATTTTTAACATTTTCATGATAACGACATCATGAAACTCCAAGTTTGTAGGTTTTACAGGTATATTGTGAAAGTTATCCTACTACTGTTGTGAGCAAGTGTGCAAGTCGATTTTCTTCTTCATCGAATCGATAATTCCAAAGATAAATATGTTTGATAAGAATTCAGCCACTTACCGCGGCCCTGGCATAAGTAACTGAAGGAACATGGGTAGGTGGGTTTTAATTAGTAAAAGTCTGACACGCCCTGCCGCTTCAGTCAGAGCGACACTCTAAAAAAAAGAGTGCAGGTGTTGGTGCACAGTGAGCACGAGAAGAAGTGAAGCATCGTTTGGGACTTGGTTCCGCAATTGCTCTTTGGCATCTAAGTTGTGCCTGCAGCGACTCAAATAGCTTCGGTTTAGAGATTTCCATTATTTGGTGGCCTGAAGGAACCTCTATTTTATTCGGATAATTTACAGCTAATTTTAACAATAGTTCGTTATTGTAATAAGATTAAGGCCAATTAAAGGCTTTCACTTAGGACGTACTCATAGTAATATAAACAAATGCACTATAGTAGAACTACAAACATTCCTCTAACGACTATAATGTATAAAGAGAAAAAATAATGAAATTAAATAAAACTTGTTAGAACAGTCCACAAAAATATTAATAAGTACTTAAAACATATAGGACTTGGGATCCAAATGCTTTTAAAGAAGTTACTACATAGGATTCATTTTAATTTATTCATCCCAATAGTAAAGGTCAATGTCAAATGCCTGTCAGGCTGTATCAAAGACACGACTCGTTCGAACTAGGTACCTACGCGTTTTGCTTATAGGAGGTTCTCTCCTATAGTAGGTTCGGTCTGCGTAAATATACATCTCCAACTCTATTCACTAACTCCGGTATATCCGCCGACCCGTTCATTATTATGAATGGAAACGCCAATTCTGCAATTTTCCTGCGCTCGTAGAGAGGTCTTGATCGGAAGTGAATGTGTAAATCCATAAAAAAATCCGTTGAATGCTTTCTAATCGTTTGATATAAACGTTGTATTGGGGGTTTCACACTTGAGAGCCATAGTGAATGCGGTCAAAAGGACAGTACAGTATTTTAATAGTCTTGGTGCTACTGAACTGTGACGTGATTCTGAGGATAAAACCAAAAATAATATCTGCAAACTCTACATAGTCATTTGGTTGGTGATGTCTCAGGAGCCATTCTTTTCTTTGTTTCACTAGACCTGCTAAATATTATGATTATGATGTCGTTAATTAGTTTAGTCAACTTCAGAAATCTTTTTTGGACTCTTCAGTCTGCCCCGTGGCTTCTCATTGTATTAACGGTGTCTTTCTGAAGAACAGGCCACTTCTTTTTGGACCTCGTAGGATCGCTTCTCCAAGCGATTACATTGCTGCAAGTGGTGTTGGTTAGTCCGTAATTATCCGCTTGTCTCATTGAGGGATTCATCTACTTGTCAGGCATGGATGGATTGATGCCACACTGGCCATGAAGATACACCAGACGAAAAACAGAGAGGTAAACCATCGGGCTTACCTTACATCGGTAAGAAGCACATTTTTGGGGAGACACCTCAGGCAGTTGATGGCAGACGGCGAAGCAAGGCGGTGTTTCTTAATCAATCATATAGTTTCCGGCACGTAAGTTGGCAAGAGTCGTAACATAATCAAATATTAATGATAATTTTATCAACAACTCTTTGGTCCTATTGGCCTTGTTTTTTCTGTCTCCTGCTTGGTATGGAAATTTGTATTTTTTCCTACACCTCCATTATTTTTTTCTGATCAATTTCGTTGCGGGATCCAAGACAGTTAAATTCTTTCTCCGGGACTTCGTAGAGCTTCATTGCCTCGGCGCTTTTCTGGTGGTCGCCACTGTTGATTCTGGCTTTCAGGAGTTGCAGTGGTTTGGGAATAGTGCGGTGGGATTTTCCAAAAAAAAGAAAGAGTCGTTACACGCGCACCAGTCGTTTTTTAGGTCTATTTGATTACCAAGCGCGCGATTGGTTGGTCAGTTGACACAAGGATCGACTGGCCAATCGCGTCGCGTCCAGGTTCCGGGACGAGGAAAAAGGATGCTTTTGATCCCGGTAATAAGTTTCGGCAGTCACTTTTAGGAATCCGTTTTTCAAATGAAATAGGGAAAATATAAGATATATATATCCTTATAGGATCGCTATTTGTCTATCAAGACCCTATTTCTCATGAAAGCATGTATGTATCAAATTGAAATAAATCACTAATCAGGTATGCAATTCTTTTGGAGCAGTGAAAATAAAGGTTAACGCAATCAAAGCATACGGTCGACGTTTAGCCATATATTTTGATACTCGCAAGAGTCGTAAGGGGGTTAAAACATGTAAGGCATGTCCCGTTGACCTAGAATCTTGAAATTCTCGCCATTGTTTGTTAGCATATTAGGCTTGACTCTTGACTCTCAAGGTGTGAAAAAGAAAACCAATCCGCTAATTTAATCATTATATATTCGTTTTTCCGCCTCCTCTCTCATGGCCTTAGTAAAGCGAAGTCGCTCTTCGGAACATTGTCTGTCCAGCTTTGCCTTGATGTAGGTCTCTTCTGCTGCTCTTACCAGCCATTGCCTCTCCGACACTTTAAGCCGATGAAGCTCTTCCTCTCGTTCTTCAATCCTATTGATATTCTTCGCTCGCAACTTGAATTCCGGGGGTAATCCATGCGCGCCAACATTTAAACCTTCAGAAATGTAATAGGTTTAGTAAGTCAAGTAGGTAGATATTAATTAACAAACAACTCTATATTAGTCAATTATCTCCAAAAATCACTACAATAACGAAAAACGTTTCTGTAGTCGGTTCCAGTGTTAAATTAACACAGATGAAAACAAAAGTAAAACTGCATTCAAAGATTATTGAAATGTTGATTGCCCCAGGAACCAACACAAATGTGATAAAATTAAACTTGCATTTTTATGGCACCGATCATCAAGTATGACGTGGGAATTTGTAACCTATATCGATGTATGGGAACTTCAGTTTTTAGGTGGAAATAAATAAACATATAAAAATGAGACCTACCAAACGATTGTGATGGCGCTGTTGATTGAGTGGGATGTCGAATGGTGTTGTGGATCGGGGGAGATGGCGATTGTGCCATCTCTACTTTTACTAATAATTCTGGCGGGCTTAAATGTTGAACTGAAAGATAAAAGCAATATATATATGTAACTAAGCTTCTTTATTCGAAAACACAATAGAACCAATTAAATAACTGTGGGTATACCGTCGATAGGAGCCTCTTCAGGCATAATCTTAGTGTCGCTGTCCGTAGAGAACCTCAGCTCAACGTCGCTGGTCTCCAATGGATCTTCAACTGCAGCTGATGGGATCTCGCTTTGCGAGGTAGATGGACCGGGATAAGAGCTGCACTCAGATTTCATTCTTTCCCGTTTTTCGTTTAAAAGGATCTTTTTTCTTGTTTTTAAATTGTCCCAGCATTTCCTTAACTGGGATTCGGTTCTCTATAAAAATAGCAAAGGTTGCATTATTACGTTAACCAAACTTGGGTATAGAAACTGCCAAGTGCCAGTCAATAGGTACATTTCATTAAATACTTACGCGCGAATTTGATTCTATTGAATTGAATTCTTGAGTGAGGCGAGCCCATGCTGTTTTTTTGGCTGATAGGTTGCCAAACACTGATGAATTTCGAAATAAGTTGTACTTGCGGATAAGCTTCTGCAAGCACAGTTTTTCACTATCGGAATAAATTAGTCTTCGTGACATTTTTAGTTCGTGGGTTGACGTTAATTTCTGTTTAAATTAATAGGTTTAGTATAAAGCAAGAAAAGTTAAGCCGTCAATAAAAATAAAATGGAGAGAGTAGAAAAAGAAAATATTCTTCACAATGACTTAAAAAATAATATGAAGGTGAGTGATTAAGCTTTATTAAAAAGTCGCAGTACAAGATACGATAGAAAAAAACGTTAACAACACAATAAGCGGTAGATAGGTACGTATTAAAAGTAACGGTATTTGAAGAGCGTGCGCGCAGCCGTCCGGCGTACCGTGCGTCGTCGGGTGCGTCGAACGTATAGCGAGAGTGCGAGACGGAGAGAACTGAGGCCTTAGTGCGAGTTTTTACTCACGCTCACTCGTGATAACGTAAACGATCTCTTATGTCAAAATGTATACAAAAAAAGTGGTTTCTCCTTACCGTCACCAGACGGCGCTTATCCAGTTTCAATACAAAATGATGTTTACGTTAACGCGATTGAGCGTGAGTAAAAACTCGCACTAAGGCCTCTGATCACAGACGCTCTACGTTCGGCCGTCTTCGGTACTCGCTACGGGCAAGGCGCTCAGATATACTCGGTCTAATCAACGCGATTCAACGGGACTATATTATACAATTTAACTGCGATTGTGTGTTTATTATGAACGCCACATAGTTGACAAGCGATGTGGCGCGAGTGAGACGGCTTCACACGACTGTTTTGTGACAGATTGATTTGTACCGCGACACGACACATACCTACACAGTACCGTATACCTAAATTTAATCAAATTTGCTAACCGCTTGGCGCTTACGACTCAGAGCGTCTGCGACGGGCGAGTACGGTCTGACACGGCGCCGTCCGCGTCGTTACTAACGGCTTGTGTCATGAACGCGCACGCGCGTTGTTTCAGGCGTGACCTCGAGATTCACTCGACTTAGATCGCCATGACAACGCCCTCATAATATAACCCCTATAATTGTAAGTCATTTCCAACACTCGAATCAATCAAATTGACAGCTAGGCCCCAGTCTCGTTGGCAGCGGGCTGCGGGTCTTCATTGGAGCAGAGTTATGTCGCGAGTGATTTTTTTCAGAATACGGCAAAGCTGAAAGGGTGATTTAAACCCGTATATATGAATGTATTTTTTTATTTGTTCCCTCGTAATAGTTTGTCCGCGAGCATATCACACCTGGAACGCGTTCCGAAACAGTTACATCGTGTCCCTAGTTATTTTCTTCGTAAATTAACAAACAGTTAAAAATACATCTTTTCTGCCACAAAACTTGAACTTAGTACTGTGCTAACGTCTCCTTATTGTTCTAAAAAGTGTGCAACGCGTAAATATAATAATAACAATCAACGAAATAATATTGTAAAAGTGCCGTTTCATACTGCCTAACACTTGAGTGCGCCGCAACTTTGCTTATTTTGCCTTTGTGCCGACTACTTTAAAGGTCAAATTCCTGCGAGCGCGCAGTGAGAGACAGACTGACAGTACTACCAACTTACCGGCGACGCAGCGCGCGTTCTTGTCTCAAACTTGGTGCGACGGTGATATTATTGTACATTCCGATTGTTTACAACTGGTGGTCCCACCCGTCATCATAACTTCTGTGATATCTCTTTATTGAAGTGGTCCTATTGGTACTTTATTATATGAAAATGTCTGTTAATCGATCAGCTACTGCTTCTCCGCTGTCAACAACACCTACTGACGAATTAGCACCTCAACGATTAATGTCGTCTGAGCCTAGTCTAAACCAAAGTATATTGGTCCCTGATCTTTCTGCAGCTGAGCGCAATAAGAAAAGGAAATTCAATGGGTCTCAGGAAGGCAATGTTGCCATAAGTGGGAACACATTCTCCACTTTTACTTTAGAACAGGAAAAGCGTTTTGAAGATCTGCTATTGAAAATAAACAGCATTATTGAGCAAAATCGAGACCTTAAAGACAGTGTCGAAGTAATGTCGAAAAAGCATGACGACTTCCTGTCAAGAATCTCCATATTGGAAGGCGAACGCAAAGAAGACAGGAAGTTAATCTGCCAATTGGAGGAAAAAATTGAATCATTTGAGCGAAAAGCCCGTTCTTCCTCAATTGAAATACGAAATGTTCCTAAAAATTCTGACGAAATTAAGCTAGACCTATCCTACATGGTAATTGATTTAGGTAAATCAATAAATATTGACATTGAGCCGACTGCAATTCGTGATGTATACAGGAGTAAATCAAAGGAGGACTCCAAGCCTATCATTGTTGAGTTTGCGTCGGTATTAATGAAGGAAAAAGTGATTACAGGCGTCAGACACTTAAACTCTTCTGAGAAGAGAGAGAACAAACTTAACACTAAACATTTGAACCTAAAAATGCCAGCGAAGCCTGTCTTCATTTCAGAAACTCTGACCTTCAGAGCACAAAAACTATTTTTCTCGCCAGGCAATTTAAAAAAACACATGGGTTCTCGTTTTGCTGGACGTCTCATGGTTTTGTTTACCTTCGTAAAACGGTTGGAGATCCGCAGGTACGAGTTAACTGTGAGTCCGACCTCGATAAATTAAGAAATGCTATCTGACTATATCAAGTCAACTACTGTCAGTTCAAATTGTCCCCTTGGATAGTTTTGATAACATTGTGCATGTGTGTTATTCTTAACCTCAAACAAATATTCTATAACTGTATTTTTAATTTTAATTTAGTGTATTTAAGAAATATTTTGGATAACTTTGCTAAACGAAGTACTTACACCTTGAAAACCAAACACTCACTAACCTCATCATCTCAAATTTTTATACAAGTTTGCCTGACTGTTTCCCATCCCTCATCAAAGTATTGTTGTCAATATTTCCTTGTTGATTCTGTTCTGATTCTTTCTACCCTTTCTGAAGTCATTAAACATTTTGTCCTTATATTCTTTTCCTTTATCATTCGCTAACGATATAAATGATGTAACATCAGACATTGATAAGTTATATGTGTCTGTGTGTGTGTGTATAGCGGACCTTAATAATTGTAGCCAATTCATTAAAAAATCACCATCTAAGAGTTTGGTAGTCCTCACTCAAAACATACGTAGTATTAGTTGTAATATGCCAGGATTTGAGGTTATGTTGGCGAGATTAAAAATCCAATGCGATATATTTGTGCTAACAGAATGTTGGCTATTGGGTATGACTGGCACTGTACCTCATTTGGATGGCTTCCGGTCCTACGCCACAAAAGAATTACAGAGGCAAAACGATGGAGTTGTCATTTATGTTAGGGATGACCTCAATTTTAGCGTTGAAGAACCTGAATTTCATGATGCTAATTGTTTGGTGGCTACCCTCAATAGAAATATAGCCCTGGTATGTCTGTATCGTTCACCTTCTATAAAAAACATTGATGCATTCTTGTTATCCTTAGATTCAGCCCTATCCAAACTGTCGTCTTTTGCAAATATTATATTAATTGGGGACATAAATATTGCTATAAACTATAACAAGCTAGATCTACCTGGTTCTCGTTACTTGACCATTGCCGCGTCACACGGGCTGTTACCTGCCCACACAAAAGTGACAAGAGAGGCGAGTGGAACATGTCTGGACCATGTACTACTCAAGGCTAAACACTCAGCCGTAACTGTTGTTCCACAAACTACATTAACTGATCACTATCCTGTAATAACGCAATTATTCACCAAGCAATCACAAGTCACTGCAACTAGAACTGTCACCAGAGTTGATACTGAAAACCTAAAACGAGACATATCCCTTATCAACCTAACCCCAATATATGAGTCTACGGATCCAAATTATTGCACCAGTTATCTCGTAAATAGCTTACAAACAGCATTACAAAATAATACAACAACATTAACAGTGCCGAAACGTCGAAGAATTATAAAACCTTGGATCACTCCTGGTCTTCTCCGATGTATGCAAAACAGGGACACACTTCATAAAAAAACTAAAAAGTCACCTGACAACCAAACTCTAAAACTAACTTATGTCCGCTATAGAAACTTCTGTACCAAAATCCTTAAGAAAGTTAAAATAACATACGAGAGGAATCAGATATAATTAACTAGACGAAAACCCAAGGAATTATGGAAGACTATCAAAACCATAACTAACTCTAACAAAGCAAGCGGCCATCCCGAACAGCTTCTAAAACTATGCTCTACTACTAAATCATCTCTTAATAAAGTAAATGAGCATTACATAGGTGTGGGCAAATCCTTAGCTGAGGACTGTATGAAAAAACAGGCCAAAACTACTCAACCAACTCAGCCTTCTAACGTCGGCACCACGCAAACAAATACCGAACTCCAGTCCTTTGCCATGGAATATATTGATGAGGGAGAGGTGGAGCGACTGATTCTTTCTCTGAAAGATGACTCAACAGTCGGGTGGGATAACATCTCCAACAAGTTACTTAAAAGCAATAAAACTTTTCTGGTACCGCCTTTAACATATATTTTTAATAAGTCCTTGGAAAAAGGTGTTTTCCCGAATGATTTGAAAAAATCAAAAATTCGTCCCATACATAAGGGTGGAGATAGAGATCGTATCAATAACTACAGGCCTATTTCCATCCTGCCTGCACTTTCAAAAATTTTGGAGAAGCTAATAAATACAAGGCTCGTCAATTACCTTGAATCTAAGTCATTGTTCTCATATAATCAGTACGGTTTTCGCAGAGCCAGAAGTACAGATGGTGCTGTGCACAAGCTAACAAATTTCCTGGCTGCTAAAATAGATAATCGAGAAAAATGTCTTTCTATTTTCCTTGATCTAGCCAAGGCATTTGATACGATCTCTGTTCCCATCCTTCTGCGGAAGCTAGAGAGACTTGGAGTTAGAGGAACCCAAATCAGACTTTTCGAAAGCTATCTCTCGGAGCGATTCCAGTGCGTGAGGGTTGTTGACAGCATTAGTTCTTACCTTCCTGTATCGTACGGTGTTCCTCAGGGCAGCATTTTAGGACCCACCCTATTTCTTGTGTATATAAACGACCTAACAGACCTAAAGTTGCCCAGAGGCGAAATCATATCGTATGCAGATGACACTGCCCTCCTCTTCTCTGCTGATACCTGGGATGAGATCTTTAATGCTGCCCAAAATGGTTTCAATATTGTAAACGAATGGCTTCGTGACAACGTGCTGACGCTTAATGCTGACAAGACCAAGTACATCACCTTTTCCATACGTCAACCGATTGCTGCCAACACACAACGTAATATCACTCAGCATGACTGCTCGGCGTATGGTATCTGCTCTTGTAAGCCGCTGGATCAAGTCAAACACATAAGATATCTTGGTGTCACTATAGATGAGAATCTTACTTTCAAAGAGCACATTAAGCTTGTCTGTGGTAGAGTGCGTAAACTGATATACTTATTTAGGAATATTAGACAGGTTGCTGACCCTGCCTTACTTAAGAGTGTATATTTCTCTCTTTGCCAATCCCTACTCACTTACTGTATTTCTTCTTGGGGAGGTGCTGCCAAGACTACTCTAAAGACATTGGAGATAGCTCAAAGAGCTATCCTAAAAGTGGCCACTTTCAGACCCATTATCTTCCCTACAAACTTGCTTTACCAGTCTTGTGAAGTCCTCAATGTGCGCCAACTGTTTTTGGTGAATATAGTACTTAAACAACACAATGAACTCACATACAATTCAGAGAGTATCACCAAACGCAGAAGGCATGCAGTTGCGATTGCCAAGCACTCACCTAAAACGACTTTCGTAAAAAAAATCTTCCTCTTTCTTGGGCCCTTTATTTACAATAAAATAAATAAAAGTATTGACATATTTTCACTGAACAAGTCACAATGTAAAAAAAAATCCAAAACTACCTGCTAACTCAGTCATATGAAGAAACGGAAAAGCTGCTTGTAGTCCAATATTAGTCAAACTGTAACCTTATATTAGAGCAAAAACATACCCGTACTAATCCACAACACATACACACATCACCACAAAACATTATATACCCACATCACACACATACATAAACACACACACATACATTCATACGTACTTTGTTTTACTTCTAATTTATTTAAATTTAGAATTTAATTGTTTTCAATTGTTGAATTCTTAATTTATTTCAATTGATAATTCTTTAATCTTAATTTATTCCAATTGTTAATTTTATAGTTTTTATTTACCTATTTCAATTGTTCATTTAATAAAATTATTTAATTTTTTTGTTTTTTTTTTAGTTTTAATTTTATTCCAATTGATAAGTTTATATGGTTTTAATTTATTTCGATTGCTATTATTATATTTAATAATTGCGATTTTATAATTTCAATGTAATTTATCATTTAATTTTATTCTTTTTATTGATTCAGTATTAAGATTTTATCATTTTTTTTATTTTTTTTTATTAATTTTATTCTTTTTTTATTGCTTTTGTATTAGGTTCCGTATTTGAAATATTAATAACTATGTTTATTGCGTAAATGTTCCTGTGGGTCTACACAGGCTCTCACCTAGTTCGGCTGCAGAGGAACCCTCTGATAATTGTATTGTACTTAGTTTTATAAGTCACTAATCCAAATTGTAAACCTTTGCCTAAGACAATAAAAGTTTTTTTTTTTTTTTTTTTTTTATATTTTCGAAGATAACATCACGTTTTTACTATATCTATTATCATACTTTAATGATGTAATAAAATCGCATTATTACTTATAATATTTAGTTCGTTTCTTATTTCTTCCCCAATTTTTTATGATTTATAACTTTGCTATTCTATTTTGATGACCTATCAAAAAGCGCCTAAATAATTTGAACCACCACGTCCGCTGGCAACATGAACCTTCAATGTACCTGAACAAAAAATAAAATGTTGCGCAACACAACACTACCTCTATGCCAACGCGTTAGCACCACTTGACTGGAGTACATCACTCGTGCGTTCTCGTCAGAACGGTTCTACACCTACATCTACACATTTGAACACGTCGCGCCACCTACCGCCCGCAGCCCGCTGCTTACGAGACGGGGGCCTTATAGCTTGTTATCTATTGACATTAATCGAGGGTTTTTTTCGTTGTCATGACTTAAAACATTGGTAAATTTCTTCAATATTATGAGGGCATTGTCAACTGTATAAGTGGGAGAAATTCCTTCAAAATGAATAGTTTTTTCAAATTGGGTAGCTTTATTGAGCAAACAGTCTAAACTTAGTCTATTCCTTCCGCTCGCTCCTGCAAAGTAAAGATCAACCATTTATGAAGCGCCGTTGACTAAAGCTAACTCGACTCGACCCCATTTTTTTTTGGGTGGGAAATCATCCAATGACTTCTCCCTCTCTGGGTGAAGCGGAAGGGCTTGTCAGAATTTTACTGACTAAAACCCACCCGTGTTCCTTCAGTTTCTTGTGCCAGAGCCGCGGTGACTCTCTTTCAAATTTATCTGCGACCCAGACAGGCATCGGTCCTAGCGGACCCCGTCAGTTTTTACTGGCATCTCTTTGAGGCGCGCGTGGAACACTACGCGCCGTCGACTCGGGCCTGGTCCTTATCGGACGGGGAGCTACCCATTACTCGCCGTCCGCAAGCCCGTGCCTATGGTGGCTGGGCAGGGCGTCTCCAGCGGTGGCTAGGGGCGTGAGGGCGTCTCCGTTGCAACTCCCTCACGAGTTCTGCCTCCTACTTCACGAGCATTATTGCTTCGCAGGAAATGACATCTACCCATTCCCTCGTTCCGTACCATGCCCTGAACCAGTTCCGGACGCTAGTGGTCGCCACCGCTGATCGCCTCCACGAGGACACGGCGGTGCTCCACCCAAGCGGTGCAGACCTCCACCGTATGCTCCACCGTATCCTCTGGGCAATCCACACAATGGTGACACCCGGGCGTTTCATCCCGACTTATCCTGAACAGGAGCCTCCCGAAACAGCCATGTCCGGTGTCCTCGATCTACCCAAGGAATTCGACTGCCAAATTTAGATAGAAATTGGATGCCAAATACCTACTGCTATCTATTTGAAACAATGATCTTTGTTTTACGGATTTGGTGGTATATGTTAGTATAGTTAATCAAATACAAAGTATAGTTAAGCTAATACATAATCTTCAAAATTAAGAATAAATGGGTCTTGTGGTGGAACAAAGTTCAGTGTATATTTATTGTTTACTTTGCTTTGTACGTCAATTAGTATTTAACGGTTTAAGATCTAGTTCCCAAACAGTAAAATATTAATGGAAGGTGCACGTGTCCAGGCCCGTTAAAAGTTTTACGAAACTTTTTCCGTTGCCGGTGTTGAGGAACACAATACGAATGTATTGAAAAAGCACTTACTTATTCATTTTTGTAAAAAAATAGTTCAAAAACTAAAACCCGACTACTGAAGAACACGGTCTAAAAAATATGAAACAAGAAAATATTCTCATCCGAAATTGTTATGTACAAACTATTTGATATGCGTCGGGTATTAAATTAACAAATCCCTACACGTAATTTTTGGTTCAAAGACATGCCAGTTTCCTCACGATGTTTTCTTTAACCGTTTTTAGAAAACAAAACAATAATAAATATTTCAAATATATTTATAGTGGTATTCAGAGAACAACCGTGAACGTCTGCCACTTTAGGTGGCATAAGTACGACCACGGTTATCCTCTGAACACGACTAGGAATATGTATGAAATACAATAAAATATTTATTAGGGACATGTAAGTTGTATTAAAAGGTGCCTCTTCCTTCCGTGGTGTAACCGTATCGATAACGGACCACCTTGAGCTTCTTAGCGTTACGTTGACATTGATCCTCAATTTTGCCCATACATTGAGGCAGAGGCTCAGCTGGCTGCAAAAAAATTGGGGATCCTTGCAAAGGTGAGACAGTACTTCACGCCAGAATAGCTGCAGCACGAATATGCCAAATACCAGATTGATGCACTTGAGTCAATCGAAAAACGGGCCAAGAAGCTCATTTGCAATGAGGCACTGTCGATCGATCGAGTCCTAACTCCAGAGCCTTGAACATCGACGCCGAGTTGCCAGCTTGTCGGTTTTTTATCGGTTGCATTTCGGGCAGTGTGCGATAGAAAAACATGATCTTATTCCGTCTAGCCCGTTCCATAATCGGACTCCAAGACATATGGCGATGCGCCATCGGTACAAGGTGAACACCACACCCATACGCACTTAACGTTTTTGGAATACATTCATTGTGCGTGCAGCATGTGGTGCCGGAGTCTGTGTTCCCGATAGCTACAATCTAGAAGTAGCTATCACTATCGCAATATGTACTGAAATATCCACTGAAGAAGACAAGTTTGGGAGAGTAAGTAATGTGACTCTGACTGACATCTAACTAGGAACCAAAATAGTTAAGTCTTTCACCATTAAGTAACACATTTCGAATTGGTATTCATCATCTTCATTATGCCTTAGCCTTTTAACGTTCGCGCTGCTGGGACACAGGCCTTAATCCACCTACATGTCTTCGAATTTTTGATTCAAGGGCATGCCGGTTTCCTCACGATGTTTTCCTTCGATGTTGAGAACACACGACCTACAGCTTGTAAGTCGCGGCCGATATCACTGGGCCACCACTCACATTGGTATTCATTCCACGCAAATTCAGAAGGCCTAAGCAACATGGATATTTGCGGTGCTCGAAAACGAGGTAATAGCAAGCTGTCAATCCTCCAATCGATTTATACGTACGTACACTTGTGATCTTTAAGCCTGTTGTCTGTTTGTTGATATATGGCGAGATAAACAAGTGAACATACTTAAGTAGGATGGGTTTTTTTATAATAAACAAATTGTATTAGCTATTTACCTAAATAAGGAATAATATCGATGGAATATTTTTTTGTTTCAATAGGTTATTTGGTATATTTCTTTGGGTAATAGTATATAATAACACAGGCTTTTCCTTATCATAGGGATCGTTGATCATTAAGTATAGATAAGTATTATATTTAAGTAATTTCTTTGTTGCTAAGATAAAATATTTATTTGGTCTGAGATTTGATAACTGAATTAGGAGTGTAATTTCCGCTGGGAAATAATCAAGAATAACATTATTCAAATATTTCTAATAATAGATATAAAAGAAGGCCCAAATGGGACAGAAGACATTCCAGATGAAAATTATCAAAAGACGGTTAATGTAAGAAACCGACCAAGTGCGAGTCAGGCTCGTGCACGAAGGGTTCCGTACCGTTATATCAAAAAACGGCAAATAAAACTCGTTTTTTGTATGGGGGTTCCCACTTAAATATTCATTGCATTCTGTTTTTAGTACTTGTTGTTATAGCGGTAACAGAAATACATCATCTGTGAAAATTTTAACTGCCTAGCCATCACGGTTCATGAGATACAACCTGGTGACTGACAGACAGACAGACAGACGGACCGCGGAGTCTTAGTAATAGTGTCCCGTTTTTACCCTTTGGGTACGGAACCCTGAAAAGGAGATTACGAAAATAATTAAACAAATACCCGAAGGTCCCCCTGATGGAATCAGTGAAAGGATTCATTAGAAACGAACGCTTTCGTGAGCAAAGACAAAAGGATACAATAGGATATTTAAGTAATTAATATTTAATTAATAGTCTTCGTACAACGCGCGTTCTCCAATTGATCACCGCAATTTAATGAAAAGGTGACATTCATCCGCGTAGCAATTCATCATTGTCATGTTTATAATTCGTCTTCATCCGAGCAAGGTTTCCTCAATTAATTGTGGCCGGCTTTTTTAGGAGCAGAGGAAATTGCCTGCTTATTGCCTACTTCTACGAACAATGAGCAATTTTGTTGAAAGAATAAGCTTTCGGGAAAAAAAAGATCAAGGGTCGGAAATGATAGGATAATACGGATCGTAAGTTTTTATGGACTTTATTAGGGGCTATTATAGGTAACATAAAGCGATCAGTAACAAATATTATTTTCTTTGATGTTATGTAAGCATAAACTTGGATAGTATTAAATTTTAAGTGAACCGGGCGGACCGATATACGAATTTAATAATAACTCATTCATTGGCCACCTGTGCCATAATTTATTTATTTATTCTGCTCTTGGGTTAATTCAAACAATGATAAATGAGTTCGTAATTATGTATTTTAAAGTAGAATTTAATTAAGGGGAGACGACGCAGCGCTTTGTCGTTTTTATCGTCGATCAAAGAATAACACCGAGAGGCAATTATCTCTTGCTTTAGGGTAGTGTATGCTAGCTTTACAACGGGTAGTAATTGCATAGTCGGACTATAAAGTCTGGACCATCTGGCTCGTACTCCGCCCCAGACAATTTGGGTCCCTGACGCTAGAAATTTTAGCGTGTGCGTTAGATCGTTTTCACACGTTTACGAGTCTCTAATAAATGCCGAATTGCTACAGGACCGTTGTATAAGCACAAATTGACTTACTGAACCTAAAACATGGACGATTTGTGAACGGACTAAGTTTCAAATGTTAGTAAATGTTTATTTCGGGTTGCAGTAATTGAAATATCGTAGTTGTGCTTAGATACTACTAATTCAACGGTCCAATTTGAGTTTCACAGATTGTGTTTTGCGGGCTAATGACCAAATAAATAAAGATTAACACTGGCTGTGGTTGTGGCTCTAATTGCGTCGAGTTTTAATTTATTAGAAATAATTACCGTTACATATTACGCCTTACTAGATTATGTGGAGATTTACTGTCTGTTCAGAATGTAATAACCTACCATGCGTATGTGTGTAGTGGAAATATTTGGTAAGATTTAGTTGTTAAAATGCAAGTATAAGTAAGTACGCTTTCTAAACGCCACTTAAAATATAAGCGGAATGATTTCGCGGTTATTACCGGTTATTTACTTTATCGATAGAATAGTGAAACATCACTTTCGTACAAGTGTGTCAAGCCCTAAGAAAAATGAGCATATTTAAGTATGTATTAGGTAATTGCGCCGAAACAATCCCGCCGTTATAGGAGGGTAATTTAGCTCTTTAAAGAGTCCACTTAATAGTATTAGATATTTACTCGTGCGTAAAGTTTAGCAATTCTGGGGCATGTGTTAGACGAATTAGCAAATAGAATTCGTGATGAAGTTTAGGAAACTCAAAGACGTATTTGAATTTAATGTATGTTATGTCAATCGCCTTTATATTAGGTAACAACCTACTACAATCGTGAGTGCCTTATACCTAATAATTAAACATCATGAACTTTTTTTAGAACTTCAGGTCGATATCTGCAGAATGGTCGGAAAAGATTTTTATACCATCTTGCCTATTCTGCGAGATTAGCCAAAAAAGTTGCGAGCTATGCAAAACATCTTGAAAAATTTAGCATGGCTTCACTCGATACACGAAGAGATAATATAGTTTTTTTTTTTTTTTTAAATACTTCAGAGTAAAATAGACTGCCTCCAGTTGTTAAGTAAATATAATTTTAACATACCCTACAATTTTCCGCGTCACCCTGTCAAACTATTACGTCCTCCATTCCGCAAAACTGTATTGGGATCCAACTCCCCCATCCCCAGACTTTGCAGGCTTCTTAATAATTGCGATGAATCAATAGACATTTATTCTACAACACTTCAAAAATTGAAGCGCCAAGTCCATCAAAAGAATAATACAACATATTTTATACCATTCCCCCTCTAAAAAGCTTATTTTATTCACTGAAAACAGTGAATAAAAAAGCACTTTTAATCACTGTTTTGGTGTTTGAATTTAGAACACACCAATATAATATTCAAACTCCATCTCAATGCTATACAACCTCCTTGCACATAAAATATTCGATACAAACTTAGATAGAGATAGAGGTACAGATAAAGATAGAGATGGAGTTAGAGTTGGAGTTAGAGATAGAGTTAGAGATAGAGATAGAGTTAGAGATAAGGTTAGAGATAGAGTTAGAGATAGAGTTAGAAATGAGTTAGAAATAGAGTTTGAGATAGAGTTTGAGATAGAGATTGAAACATAGGTGTTGTTACCTAGCTCAGGGGTCAGGGTTTCACATTTTTATGTAAATTTTGAAGGTAATAAACCATTTATTTATTATTATTCCTTGTGCTTTTCGTTTCAATCTTTCTTTTTCTCGTAGTCATGGTATAAAATATAATATGCAACTCATGAATAAAACGGATTTATATCGAGGGCCATGAATCACTCGCGTCGCTCATGATTCTAACACTTGAATCACTCGCTATGCTCGTGATTCAATCATCATGAATCACTCCCTACGGTCGTGATTCAGTCGTTAGAATCCTTCACTTACTTGTGAATCATCTACGGCCCTCGTATTAAATCCGTCTTTTATTCACTAGTTGCATAATATACTATTTTTTCTTGTCATCTTTGTACCTATTCTAAAACTACCCACTAGTTATTGTAAGTGTTATTTCTGCATTATTATTGTAATTTTATAATTTTTGTTTTTGCATGCTGTGTCTATCGCATCATATTGTATACTATGCTTGTATCATATTGCTTATATTATTAGAATAAACAGTGTAACAATAGTAGATATGCCAAAAAACAAATAAATGAAAAAAAAAAAAAAAACATCATCTAGCCCTCTGCGACTGACGTGCCGTAATTTTTACTTTTCCACTGACGTGGTTGTATACTAGACACCACTTTGACTGGTCATAAGTTAATAATATTTTTTAATTCCTAATGGTGTGATGTTTTTTTACTAACTTAAAATTATTATTATAATTTAATAAAAGTTTTAAAATAAAAAGCAATGTCCACTTAACAGTATTTATTTGCTTAACATAAATCAGTCCTAATTTTTTTTCTAACGCACATAATAAATATTAACAAATCAACGATATCATTTATCTTGAGAATGTTTCATATTTATCAAAGACAACACTTATAACAATTAGACTTGAAAATTTGGACAATATTTATTGGTTCAATTGAGAGTTATTAGCCCTCAAAGATTTACATTTTTTTTACAATCTTCACACAATGGCTTTGAGCATTTGAGACAAATCGGCTTTAGACAATCACAGCATCAGTAACTTATTACTCCTTTTATTTTAGTTAGGCTTAGATGACAAAACTTCCCTCCACTTGTTGGAAGAGATCGATTTTTTGGAGGTGGAGGGGAGAAGTCCTTACCCAAAAATCGAATAAAAGTCATACACAGTTCTCTAGGCAATCTTTCGTTGTGTACCCGGGTTTTCAAGTGATTCAGCACTAAATCTCTTCCTAAATCAATTTATATGTCCCTTTTTCTCATTTTCATATCCCTATCTGAAGACATCTGATATAAGACGAAGCCATTCGTTGAAAAACAGCGACGCTTTTCTTCAGATGGTCTATCCGATGTTTTTCATGTCGCACCTCTTCAAAAGTTTGCCGACGAATTTTTTCAGATGGTCCTTCGTTCTGAGTCTTGTCATCAGAGACTTCATCAGATGCCAAGTGTTGGGTTTCTGGTTGAAAGTCCGGGTCGTCATCTTCAGAGTCCAGATCGCTGAACTCATTCACACTTTCATATTCCAACCACTCTTCTACAAGCTGGTCACCTTTAAAAGTACCAGCTGAAGTTGTGTGAGACATCTGAAAAAATGTTATTTAGGAAACGATTTTACTGACGGGTTGTCTTGAAACACTATGAAAATATAACTATTTTACTGAGGTGCTTGTCTATTAGATACAGACTTTAACATTGACGTGGTAGTCTGGTAGAGACCTTCCTGCGTAAAATGACGAGAGAGCTTGCTTCGACTGCCCGCAGGGCACTGATTGTTGCATGGCCGCGCGATACGAAGGTACTGAGAAGCCGGGATTGAAATAAGAAAACGGGAAAGACATATTTTTCGGTTTAGCGGTGTCTGTGGTACTACCACGTCAGTCGCAGACGGCTAGTTTAAAAAAAAAAGAAGAAAATTACTATTAGCGATTTGCGGATTTATCTTCAAAGGAACCATTTTCTAAACATCTTGGTTTCATCGGAAAAACGTCCACGACGTATTAAAACAGTGATGTTGGTACACTGTCCATTTGAATGCTTTCGTGAATCCAAAATGGTGGCAAAACAGGATATTGTGTCTGCTGTTTCATTTCCTGCCATCTCACAAATGTTTTAATAAATTATGAATTCTGTACTTTTATAGTGTATCAAAATATGAGGATTTAAGAATAATATTTTATAGAAAAAATATTTCGTTGCTATTATAATAAATTAATACCTAAGTGGCTAACTGACTAACTTGGCTTGAGCGTAAGAGGTTCAGCGTAAGGGTTTTTTCGATGAGACACTTAGTTCCAGATAGTCTGAACAAGCGCTTATATTATATTATCTGTGGTACCGAGGAGCAAAAGACGGTTTTACTCTTAGACTCGCTATACCTATTTCAGACTCTCCACTTCCTATCTATCATTTGTGTTTTCTGAAACCATTAATGATTTGACATTGATATAATAAACAGAGTGGCTCTTTTATAATAGTTGGTATGCCTTGCTTTCATTACAACGAGATTTCCTCATCTACAGATAAAGACTTTCAAAGTTTTTTTTTAAATCCGTAACAATTTCTGGACTACGAAAACGCTTATCCACATGGCACCATCCTCCCGTCCAAGTCCTTGTTGGATTCCGTACTTCTGAGATATTAGTTTATTGTGGGTATTAGGTACACTACACTTATATATGGTGTATAGGTGCAAAAATGCAACATAGACCCCGACTGCGCGACGCAAAGGAGGGTAATGTGTTTATCAGTTTATGTATGTATGTTAGTATTTATGTTTGCTCCTATGTGGCGATCTAAAGACCAAACGCGAAGGCCGATTATGATGATCCTTAGGTTAATCGCTTCCACCTTGCGAGTGTCACTGGCTACATTAAAATTGAAAAGGAAAAATGGCGGGTTTTGGTGCTGTATTGTGGGAGACCCAATTTGTTTTTCTTCCTAACCTATCGTATGGTGTATCGAAATGAAGTGTTTTATCATCTTTAGACCCACTCTTTCGGAAGCTCTACTGAGGTCGTCGAGCATTGTACTGAGGTCTTCCATAGTCTCAGCCATGACCACTATTGTTCTGAACCAAAAATTTCCTTCACTATTTGATATTTAATTGCAACACCATGTCAGTTAGCTGTCACCGATTTGACAGCTTTTGATTGTCAGCTGACACTTGAGATGAGTCGAAAACTAAATATTTGTAGTGAGCACACGGTGAATTCGGGTTTTTGTGTAAACATATCTAATCAAGATGTGTTTCGCCCATTGTAATTGTTAATTGCGCCCGCCGGTCGCAATCGGCGTTTTGGGGCGCCCGTGAAGTCGGTTTTGAATATATTTCACGCACAACGAAGTGCTTTTGCGGGCAACGTGTTCTCTCTGGTGGACGCCGGAGCCTTCGGTCCAGACAGCCGTCAGTCTATCCCTTGTTGTCCTAATATTATATATATTCTCCTATCCCTAATCTCACGGCACGATATTGATCGACCCCCAGGAGCCTACCGCAGGAATCCCAGGTAAGTGCATATATTACACCATAATATTACCGGCCAACCTTTGTGACACCTTACACCCGTAGTAGGAACCAGTATATCTCTCAATAAGGAACGAACTAATGTCTGAGGATACATATGGTTTTTAGTTCGCTTCTTAAGAAGTCGGGTATTTTTTTGCACCTTTGTGTTCAGCACGCCGCGCGCCATATGTAAAATGCCAATGCTATGTTTGGTAGTCCCGTAAATATTTTGTTTGCTTTGATTCATTACAAAACACGTCAGTCGAATGTAGGTCGCGACAGAAAAAATCGAGGTGAAAACCGCATTCAGAACGAAATAAGCATTTCTACCGACTGTCAGTACTGCGAAACGTGGCTGTCGTTTTAGAACTACTCTATTAACTCAAATCACAATCACAAACAAAAGGCACATAAAAAGAAAAAAAAATAGGTTTAACCAGGCTGAAATAAACTCTTATTTTAATTAAGTTATTTTTGTCCAGCTGATTAGCTTTTTATTTAGCTCATTTTCGCATTTGCAAAACGTTTTCATCTGTACAAGTTTATTATCAATGATATAATTACTGGTTACTGTGTAAAACCTGCTTAAAAATAAATTAGGTAGGCTAAAATATATTGTCATATATAAACATGTACTTACACCTGTTGTAGGTAGCTACTACAGCGTGCAGGTGCGTACCTGAAGTTTATGAAGAGCATCTCCAAAAAAATCTCTGTGTATCTATGTCCTTCTTTGGTGTTCCCTCCACTCACGTCTGCCTTGATAATACCTTTTGTTATTTACCTTTAATGTATCCTTTAAAAATGACGAAGCCACCTAAACATACTCTTTTAAACTTTTGTCACAACATCTTCTTAAAAATATGATGTGATAAGTCACATCATTCCTCAAACTCAAAGTCCACACAATCGTGGCAAGGCACGCATTTCAATAGCATAAAAATATTCTGGCCTTCTAGATTTAATTAACTAAGCCCACATTCTCTTCCATCGGATTTATTTGGTCACGGCAACTAGCTAAATGGTTGACAGAGAGCCACTAGGCGAACACAAACTAGATAGATCAACGGCCGCCACCCTCGTGCCAATCTTCGGACCATTAGCATAAAGGCACGACAAGACCTTCGGGCTTGAGCCACGACAAACAATGTAAGTATACATAATGTAGGTACTTACTGATTGTAAATATATGGTGGTTGGTAAAATGTTGTGAGGGATAGGAGTTGTAACTTGGTGACCCTGTTTTTCTGGATAGTCCACCCTTGCCGGACATTCTGTTATGATGCTGCTTATGCAATACCTTTTTTTTTTGTTTACGGGGCGAAACTTTCAAAAAGACATGACATGATGATTGACATGTTTCAGCCATTTCTGTTATTGTTATCCTGCATGCACTTATTATTATTTGTATTATGTATACACATGTTTATGCAAATAAATATATATGAATCTGAATCTGACGCCTGGACTTTTGGGGAAAGACCAGGGAGTGAGGGATTTTTCCTCACTAAAACCACCGGACGGTGATCACCATCAGCAGGTAGAAGGGGCCCCGTAACTTCTTAATAGACTACCCCGGGACCCCCTCTGTGCAACGCCTGTTAGGGCACATCCCTGGGGAGACTGAAAGAGAGCCTCCCCTGACCCTCGCTGTGCACAATATTTTGCAAGTTAAGCCTTACAAGGCCCATGTGGTAGGAGTCGATCCCGAAGCTATATCAAGGGTAACAAACACATTCTTATTCCGCCTAGTCCGTTTCATCATCGAACTACAAGACTTGAACTTGCTCCATCGGTAGATGGTGGACATCCCACCGAAACGCACTAAACGTTTTGTAAATACTTTCATTACGTGTACAGCTAAGGAGTGGTATTCCCTTCTGGAGTCTGTATTGCCCGATATCTACAACCAAGTGGTCTTTAAGTCAAGAGTGAATAGGTTATTCTAGTCAAGCGCTTCATCGTCGACCACATCATCGCCATCAGGTGACACGTCAAGCGCGAACCTATCTATAACAAAAAATAAATGTATAGATTGGTTTCAATTGCAATTTCTTATTACGAATTAGGTGTAATTTTTTCAGTTCCCTGATACCCATTAAAAGAATTTGCGACCACGACACCAACTAATCAGTATTCAAAATGACATGCGCTAAATTATAAGTTTTGAAAAGATTGTTGATCAATCTTTCGGAGACGCCTTTGACCTATTGCATTCGGAAAGATTTAAGCAAGTTTTTGCCTCGCTATATATTCTTATTATCTTAATAATTTTTGTAAATAAACACTTAAACATAACAATTTATTATAATCAGCTCTACAGAACGCATTTCTAATAACTTATTCGCCACCAGAGACCAATAAGTGCATTTCTCAGCATACAAACAAAATGTAGGTGACCTATTTCCGAGGGCAATTACACTGGAACTAATCTCATCACGTTTTAGTGGCTAAACTGATACCTCTGACTTCCCGGAGGCCTCTTTGTTGTTAATACATGTCTAATTCTGATCCTTTGGAAACTTGAACATTGGAACGAAATGGATACAAATAAGGGCTTAGTGGGTAAGTTTGAGTCTTTGAGCTGTGTTGAAAATGGGTGAACTAGAATGTGGGTGGATCTGTGTACGTGATATAGTGTCAGTTTAACTCTCGTCCATTAGGGGTTAAATTATCAAAACTTTGTGTTGGTAGGCACCCTGTAACAGGCGGGGTCGTCCTTAGAAAAAAAATCCTTACAAATACGTGCATGTTCACTGAACCATTAATTTTGACATATAATATTGTCTTATCATTTCAGCCCTAAGTATACTACGCTTCCTCTTAGCGTCGCCGCTTCGACCGGTATATTTTCCTTTCAGATCTTTCTCTTCCTCTTATGGTCAGTCTTCCTTATCCTTTTCTCTACTTCAACTCTCTCCTTGACATCCTCATTAAATACATTGCATGTTGTCATACATTTCTGTTCTACTACATCTTCCAATAACTTTCCTCTTCAATAAACTAATTAAAAGAACGTTGGTCAGTATCAAACTACCGTAACAGCACTTCTTGTTATTAAACTGCAATATTTTCTTCTGAGTGCTAACAGGGCAAATTGCCAGAGGTCCTCTTTCCCCTTTACTCGGTTTTGGAGGCTCATTAAACTAACATTTTGAAGATTATTTCTGAGTTATACGATCTATTCCCTGTGTAGTTTAGTTTCCATAGACAAATTGATAAAAGATTTTATTTCTGTAAGTTGGTTTGTACAAACACTTTTACATGTCGATCATATTTTTAAGGATTCCGTACTCACAGGGTAAAAACGGGACCCTATTACTAAGACTCCGCAGTCCGTCTGTCTGTCTGTCCGTCTGCCACCAGGCTTTATCTCATGAACCGTGAAAGCTAAACAGTTGAAATGTTCACAGATGATGTATTTTTGTTGCTGCTATAACAACAAATACTAAAAATAGAATAAAACAAATATTTAAGCGGGGCTCCCATACAACAAACGTGATATTTTTGGCGTTTTTTTGCAATAATGGTACGGAACCCTTCGTGCGCGAGTCCGACTCGCACTTGGCTGGTATTTTTAGTTAGAAATATCTGTCGGATGTCTGCAACCGCGTTTCCTCATAATCACCACACTTGCACAAAGTTCGTTGGCCATTTTAGACCTACATAAGTCCGGCTTTTCAAAATCAAAAATCAAAAAATCAAAATCGTTTTATTTTTATTTTACATAGGCCTACATGGGCACTTATAAAACGTCGACAAAAGGTGCACGGTTCGGGTTGGTCGTTTCCTATGGAGAAGAACCAGCAAGAAACTCCTCTTTTAAAAAATGGTTTGGTTTTACAATATTTCCATGTTCCCACATTTTTACATTTTCCCTCCACGTTAGAATTTGTAGTATGTGTGACGTTATTAAATCGTTAATTTTCATTTTTCAATGGTTTACTACATAAAACATACCTGTCATATTTATTAAGCACCTACCGACAAATGTCTAAGTACCTACCTTAATTATTATTGTGGTGTCAACTACCTTCAAATGTAAAATAGTACCAACCTAAGTAAATATTTTTGTGTGTACAGGAAATAACTCTAAACTTATATTTAAACCACGTTGATAATATACCTATAAATGGTTACGTAATTTGTAATGATCATTGTGATGTATCCTGGATTTTATAATGCTATATTGGTATTATAAGTCCTTTGAAACAATTAGTACAATACTGTCTGTTAGTATCAATATTCTTTCGAATATTGATTAAGAATTACTATATAGGCGATAATTGTCTTGATACGTTTTAAAACATATTCACTTCATAGTAATTGATTATTGTTCACCTAATTTTGAGATTATTTGAAGCAATATAGAAAATGGCGGGATACCGCGCCATTTTCTCATATTGGACGTATTGAGACACAGATAGACCCGATATTATAAAATATTGTGTAATTGATAAGCGGACTTACTTTTTGGTGAACTACAAGCCAGTACAGGCCAGATATTGTTATTTAGAAGTATACTACTTTATTATACTTGGTGTAAGATCGTCTACACAAGACTAACGTAAGTTATTTGATATTATAACTTTAATATTTCTAATGGTTGTGTTGAAGCTGTATCTATATCGTATTATGGCCTTTATTCCTAATATGTTATATTGATTTAAGGGCTACTCTATGTCCTTTGGCTTATCCTTGTTATTTTGAATCTATAATATTGTAAATACTTCGTGTTTGTAAAAGATATCGATAAATACTATGAAAGAGCTTCCGTGGGGTTTGTTGCCCTTCTTCCCCACGAGAACTAGTCTAGCGAACGGGCAGTAAGCTCAATGAGCCTTAAATATGAATTAATTGACAAGCCTTACTTAAATAAATACCTAGTCTTGTCTTTCTGTGCTTTTATTCATAAAACCCTTTCCTTACACACCACATACATTAGAACTCTGATACACAGTAAATAACCAATAACCATCTTGACATTCAAAGCTTGCTATCTTGGTAGATACCAATACTTTTATATAGAATTCCATTCATGATTCTAACACGCTCGCATTGGTTAGCGGTGATCTGTTCGCTCCCTGTTTTTAATTGCAATTGTCGTGTTCCGAAATTTATTTCCGGCTTGTGAGATGCTGTCAATTGTGTATCATTGTGATAAGTGCTGGTATCGTAAGTTTTTAAACGTGTTTACGTCCGTTATTTACTTGTAATTAGTTAATTTCGTCAGCTATCGGTGAGTACATTTACTTTTCATGACGGTATATCGAAATAATTGTATCGTCCGTTAATCTTTCACTTTTTACGTTCGCTTATTAGTTTAAATTCCATAAGTAATTATGTTATCTAACAATGATGACCCACCTGATCGTGGTGGAGAAATATTATTCCACCGAATAAATAAACCAAGGTCGCCGACGACCTCCGCTAATGCTAAGCGTTTATTTAGTGAAATGTCTCCTTCTCACATTTCACCCGAAGATAGATCTAAGCGAATGCAAACATCAGAGTCAATTGTAAGGTCTTTGCCGTTATTAAATGTCACTAATGTAAGCAATCACGATTATTGTGATTTGGTTTCTCAGGCGTCTGCGTACCTTTCTAAAATTAACGATCTTGTCAATGACCAAGGATCCCGCATTAATGTTGCAAATAAATCCGCAATTATGGACATGACTCAGCGCATAACGGCTATTGTCTCATTGCTAGCCATAAAATCATCCGCCAACGAGACTAAGTTGGCCAATACGGAATGTGAAATAGATAAAATCAAACATAATACCGGTGTCGATATTGTCAAGTCTGATGTCAATAATACCTCATATGCTGACAAATTAAAACTTCGTTTACCTAAAGTAGTTCCACAAGTGAATGCCAGTGCCAAACTACCGTGTCTTGTTGCCTACCCCACTGATGAGCGTTCAACTGATTTCGCAACTTCTTCCGCGACTAAAAAAGCGCTCATGAAAGCTATAGATCCTAGTGACGGCTTTCAAATTGTAGGTGTCATGAAGGCTGCGAAGTCTGGCGTCGTGTTACGTGTCGCTAACGATTTACAAATCAAAAAGTTGCCATTGCCATTAGGTCCGCTGGCTTGCGACTTGAAAAACCAAAAGGCCGTTAGCCTCGTATTTTAGTTAAAGACGTCCCATCCTCAATGGAGGACATTGCCTTTTTGCATGCGTTGTACTGTCAAAACATTAAAGACGAGTTGTCATTAAAAGAAGACGAATTTATTAAAACAACAAAAGTAGGCAACGGTCGGAAATGGATAGGCATTGAACTCGAGTCCGCGGTCCGGAAACATTTAGTCTCGACCAAGGATAAATTGTTTATTGATTGGGCAACTTGCCGTTTCATTGATGATGTCGACGTAGTACGTTGTGCACATTGTCAACAGTTCGGTCATGTTAAGAAACACTGCACTATTAAATCACCTACCTGCGCTAATTGCTCTGAGACACATGAAACCAAAGACTGCCCGCATAAAGACAATTTAAATTATACACCGTCTTGCGTGGCGGGTAAACGCTCTAAGAAACCGTCTGACCATCGATGTGGATCAGATGGGTGTGCCACTTATAAACTTAAACTCGAGCAACTTATCCTCAACACCAACTACTAAAATAATGGATAGATTAACCATAGAACAATTAAATCTCTACAACGATAGGGTAGCGACTTCTGAACTGGACAAAATAAGTATCAAGTATAACTTAGATATCGTGCTTGTTCAAGAACAATATCAAAACGCGCGTTTACGTCACAAAGTAGTAAAGTTGGATGGCAAAGCACGAGCCGGAATTTACGTGGCGCATTCTTCTAACTTCACAGTAACGTCTAAACGTAACATTATGACACCCCATTCTGCCGTTGCGGAGGTCTCATCGTCTTCTTTTAAAGTTTACGTTGTGAGCTGCTACTATCAATATTCAGACCCTGTTGCTCCTCATATACATAACCTCCGTCACGTCTTGCAGTCGCTCGCGGGCTGCTAAGTTATCGTTGGCGCTGATGTTAATGCGTCATCATCACTCTGGTATGGCAAAGTTCGGTCTACGGATTATGAACGACGCTGCGCTGTTGAAGATTTCATTGCTGAAATGAATCTAACTATTCATAATACCCCTGACGCACCACCAACTTTTTGCAGCCAAATGGGCGCATCTTGTATTGACGTCACACTTTCTAGTGCAGACGTACGCTTGGATAGGTGGCGCCTGCTAGTGGACACATCTTGTAGTGATCATCGCTTGATCGTGTACGAATTTGTTCCAGTTTTTACTCAGGGTACGTCACATGTCATTGGTAACTTTAGGTATAAATGTAAAGGTGCGAATTGGGAATTCTTTAGCTCGCTTGTTGCGTCTCACGCCAAAGACTTCACTCGTGATGAGCTTTCAGCTGAAGAAAGTGCTGAAATTATGTCAGACACCTTCACTTACTGTGTTGACATTGCCATTGGTCGTGGATCTATGACCAATTTACTTAGATGTGATTGGTGGTGTGACTACCTAACTGAACAGCGTAAAAATTATCGCCGAGCGCGTAAAAATCTTAACAAGCTTAAAAAACGTAAGGTTACCGGTGACCCACTTTCCATTGCGTTAAATACGTTTAGAGTTGCCAGGTCCCGTTACAGAGCATCGGTGGAAAAATCAAAGGGTAATTTATTGCGTAAAATAGTAGAAAAATTAGATAAAGGAGGTCCGTGGTCTCCTTTATATCATGAGTTTAAAGCCAATCGATCAGTCGACCTCGCATTTGTTCAGAATATTAAAGTAAATAATAAACATACCACCGGTATTGAGGAAACAACTGAAGTTTTGCTGAATGCTCTTATACCTGATGACTTACCAACTAATGACAACGAATACCATCAACAGATCAGAGCGTGGGCAGCTGTACGGCCTCGGTCTCGAATTTTGCGGGCGGCGGAGCGGCAGCGGCGGCGGCGCGGGAGAGCTCCCGCCGCGCCGCTCCCGCGCCGCTGTTTTCGAGACCCGGTCCATTTGACGATACGCATAAGATCCTGCCGCTCCCGCTCCGCTGCCGCCGCCGCCCCGCTGCCCGCGGAATTCGAGACCGAGGCCTACCACCTGAATCGCCAGCGTCAGACCTTCCATCCACTGACGAATTTATTAACTTTGTCAAGAGGTTACCACTCAACAAGTCGTCAGGTGAAGATAAAATATCTAATTGGATGATTATAGAAGCGTGTAAAACAGCCGGTGATGCGATTTTAACCGTTTACAATCGTTGTATTGCGGAGGGTGTATTTCCTCGTATTTGGCGACGCGGATTTATACGAATCATCCCGAAAAGTACGGAAGGACGACCCGAAGTCGTACCGGCCCATAACATTACTTCCATCTTTGGGAAAACTCCTGGAGCGCCTTATCGTTCCACGGTTGCTACCGGACGGACCAAAATTTCATAATAATCAATTCGGTTTCACTATTGGAAAATCTACCGTTGACGCGGCCCTTACTGTTAGGAAAATATTTAATACATCTGAAGGGTATTAGGTAGGTACAACTAAAAAGTGAAAAATAAAAATAAAAATTGCAAAAAAATACTACCGACTTCCAAATACAAAACTACAAAGTGAAAAATAACTTTATTTTTTGAAGTCGGTGTCCATACCGCAAAAAAATAGGTACCTACGAAAGACACCGACTTCAAAAAATAAAGTTATTTTTCACTTTGTAGTTTTGTATTTGGAAGTCGGTAGTATTTTTTTGCAAAAAGTTTTTTTTGTTATATGAAAACTGAGTCAACATCTGCTGCTGATCCCACCAGCAGAATGCCATAAGACATAATACTGTGAAAATAAGCATAGTGTAGCGACCCCAGCGATGCGATTTGCTGAATTGCATATTTTATTATTTGAAGGAACGCCAGCGCCGGGCTCGCCAGTCGCTTACATACCTTCACCTTGCCACGTCATATTTTACGGTACGAATTGTAACTAAGTATTGTGAACCAAATTAAACAGTTTTCATATTCAGTATAAACCAAGTTGCGTATAATTTATCTGGACCCTAAACATAACACGCACAACAATTGGTGACCCCGAACGTTTACAAAAATTAGTTTTTTGTGTTTTATTATTTTTGCGCCGTAAGCGATTCAGTGGCGACGTGGCAAGTGCGCGTTAGAAACCGCGTGGGCGCAAGTAACAGTAAATAGTCTCGAAACCAGTGAAACTCCACTACAATGACTACCCCAACAACAACCGGAGTAGCAGCGGTATCGGTGCAGTCAAGGATACCAGATTTTTGGACGGATTTGCCCAAATCATGGTTCTGCCAGTTCGAGGCTATTATGGCACCGCAGAAGCAGGGTGATGCGCAGCTGTTCGACATAGCAATCGCCAGGTTGCCCCAGGACACAGTGCGGCAAGTTACCGATATAATCGAAGCCCCGCCAGAGTCAGGCAAGTACGCAGCATTAAAGAAGCGTTTATTAGTAATTTATGAGGAAAGCACGGAGAAGCAATTCCAGAGGCTGATAGCGGAAATGGACCTGGGAACACAGAAACCATCACAGCTATATAGGGCGATGGCGGCTTTAGCCAAGAATTGCAACGTGACAGACGAGCCACTAAAAAGGTTGTGGCTGAATCGTTTACCCCCGGGCGTGCGGGCGGTCCTGGCAGTGACCGGAGACACGAAACTATAAAATCTCGCTGCAACGGCAGACAGAGTGATGGAAAACATAGGGACCGGTGAGATCGCGTCAATTGCACCGAGCACATCGGATTTGACTTGCGACTCAAAGACGGATTTGGCCAAGCATCTCAGCGCATTAACTGTGGAAATGAAAGAGATGCGTGGGGAAATTAATGACATCAGGAAGCGAAACGGGAACCCGGGACAAGACCGGAGAGGGCAGCAATGGCAGCAGGGGCGCTACAGGCCCAGGGGCCAGTCAAGGTCGTATCGCACACCGAGTTCTCCGAATTGGCTATGCAGACACCACTTTCGTTACCGGGAAAATGCGCGGGCGTGCGAGTCGCCGTGCAATTGGTCCAAGAAGCAGCAGGGTGCGGAAAACTAGAGGCGGTGCAGTCATCATCGGTGGGAGATTGTACCGCGGGCAATCACCGACTCTGCGTGCGAGATTTTCGAAGTGGTATTATGTATCTAGTGGACACAGGTGCTAACGTATCAGTGATACCAGTGGGTAAAGTGAGAGGCAACAAAGTTAAACGTGAGTGTTCGTATAAGCTGTTCGCAGCGAATAACACTGAGATAAAAACTTATGGTGTAACTAACATAGAGCTTAATATAGGATTAAGAAGGAATTTTAAATGGCAATTTATTATATGTGACGTAAAACAGCCCATTTTAGGAGCAGATTTCTTAGAGGCACACCAGCTGATAGTAGATTTGTATAAAAAACGTTTGATTAACGGGCGTACTAAGTTTAGTAGGGAAGCATCCGTCGTAAAGTGTACGGAACCATCGGTTTCGAGCATACAGCTGGATAACCCATATAGAGAATTACTAAAGGAATTTTCCAGCATTACCAAGCCTGTATCGTACAAAGAACCATCTAGTCACAATGTATACCACCACATAGAAACTACAGGCCCTCCAGTTTTCACGCGTGCTAGGCCATTACCACCGCATAGGTATAAATTGGTACAGGAGGAGTTTAAAGTAATGCAGGAGTTAGGAATTTGCAGGCCATCCAGCAGTCCTTGGGCGAGCGCGTTACACGTCGTGCCGAAAAAGGACGGACAGATCAGGCCCTGTGGTGACTATCGTGCACTCAACGCGATCACGAAGCCAGACAGGTACCCGATACCAAGACTGCAGGATTTTACTTATGGGCTAGCAGGTAAGACAATTTATGGAAAAATAGACATCAACCGGGCCTATCATAACATTTGTGTAGCACCACAGGATATCGAAAAAACGGCGATCATTACTCCTTTCGGGCTTTTCGAGTTTCCGCGGATGTCGTTTGGCTTACGAAACGCAGCACAAACGTTCCAAAGATTTATGAATAATACAGTGTTGAAAAATATAGAATATATAAAAGAAGGCCAAGAAAACTCGTATTTATTTTGTTATATCGATGACCTTGTAATAGCCAGCACCACTGAACAGCTTTTCAAAAAACACCTTAAATTAATATTCGGTAGATTCGAGCAATACGGAATAACAATCAATTTAGCAAAATGCGATTTAGGGAAAACGGAAATAGAATTTTTAGGCTACAACGTAAATAAGGACGGAATAAAACCACTGGAGAATATGATTGAGGTTATACAAAATTATCCGCGACCGGAAACAATCGAACAATTGCGACGATTTTTAGGAATGGTGAATTTTTATAGGTCCCATTTGAAAGGGGCGGCGGAAAGCCAGGCGGAGTTAAATAAATATTTGCACGGGGCCAAAAAGAAAGATAAGTCAAAAATAGAGTGGGACGATACAACAGTGGCCACGTTCGAGAAGTGTAAGGCAAGCCTAAAAAGCGCCATTACGCTAGCTCATCCGGGAGAATCAGGCAAATTGGCACTAATGTGCGACGCATCAAACACTTGTGTGGGCGCAGTTTTACAACAGGAAACAAAAGGTAAATGGACACCGCTAGGGTATTTTTCGAAAAGACTATCAGCGGCACAACAAAAATACAGCACGTACGACCGCGAGCTGACAGCAGTGTATTTGGCAATTGTCCATTTCAGAAACATGGTAGAAGGGCGCAAACTAATAATTTTTACAGACCATAGGCCTTTAACATACGCGTTTACAAAAATAGGTACGGATAGAGAAACACCAATGCGTACACGGCAGTTATTGTACATCAGCGAATTTACGAGCGACATACAATACGTCACCGGCACCGATAATGCGGTTGCTGACGCGCTATCACGAATAGAGTCCATTACTTGTGACACAAACATCGATTACGACGAAATCGCAAAGGCACAGGAAACAGACGCTCAAATGACACACATGTTAGCAAACTCACAGGGCAACATTGTTTTAGAACAAGTACATTCTCCATTATGTAAAAGAAAGATATATTGTAGTATTACAAAAGACATGGTAAGGCCATACATTCCGTTACAGTTCCGAAAGACTGTTTTTGACACGGTTCATAATATAAGCCACCCAGGCGTTAGGGCCACACGAAAGATGATCACATGTCGTTATTTTTGGCCAGACATGAATAAAGACATCGTCAAATGGGCGAGATCGTGTATACCATGTCAGAAAGTAAAGGTACACAGACACACAGTTTCAAAATTAGGCACATTTCCGATAACAGAACGATTTGATCACGTACACGTAGACATAGTAGGGCCACTACCGACCACACAAGAAGGTTATCGTTATTGAGTCACCGTCATAGATAGGTTTACTCGTTGGCCGGAGGCATTTCCTGTCAAAGACATTACTGCAGACACAGTAGCCAAGGCGATCTATGAAGGATGGATATGTAGATTCGGGTGTCCTAAAACTCTAACCAGCGATCAGGGCAGGCAGTTCGAGAGCGAGATTTTCGGCAGTTTGATGAACATGTTAGGGATAAAGAAAATACGCACGACAGCATATCATCCACAGGGGAATGGTATGGTAGAAAGAATGCATCGTTCCCTTAAGGCAGCAATAAAGACAAGACTGTTAGGAAATAGGTCATGGGTTGACGAATTACCGACCGCATTGTTGGGACTTCGTGCAGTTTGCAAAAGCGACCAAAATGTAAGTTCGGCGGAATTGGTTTTAGGACACACGTTGCGTTTACCGGGCGATTTTTATCACGAGGCAAAGGAATCACAAGTAGGACATCTGCCGACATTCGTAAGCAAATTGAGAAACATAATTAATGACATGCGCCCACAGTCACGAGCGGATAGCGGCTCGCGGAAAATATTCATTCACAAAGATTTGAAAACTTGTACTCACGTATTCGTTAGGAATGATATGGTAAGGAAGCCATTGACACCGTCGTATAGTGGCCCATACCAGGTCATTAGCAGAAGCGAGAAGACTTTTGAAATACAAAAGGACAACCGTCAATCAACCGTGTCCATCGATAGAATAAAGCCAGCATATATTATAAACGACAATACTGTGCCAGAAAGCGTAGGAAATAAAATCAATATAGAAACACATAAACAGCAGGTTGAGCAAAATCCGCTACCGCCTATGAATAGAACCACGCGCTCGGGTCGTGTTATCAAGAAACCCGTGCGATTTTTGCACAACTAGCAAAAAAATTGTTCAGTTATGTTGTAAGTTTAAGGTATTTCTTGTACAATTCACTAATAACAGTGTCACATTGAAGTAAAGAGCATATAAATTTTAAAACATGGGAAATACACCAAATAAAGAATACGTTGCCATAGCCCAAGCCCAGGTAGTAGCTGGACAACAATTAGAAAACAAAATGAATTATTTTGGGATAATACTTATCATCATCGCGGTAATATTGGGCATTTTGTTATGTTACGCAATTAAGAGAGGTTGCATAGGCCAATTGAGAAATTGGTTGAAAAAGGAAGTAATTACACTGACGGGGACAACGGTAGTGCCTGCACATATGGCCAATCCGGCAACCGCAGGAACTGCAGCAAGTTACGTGTAAACAGTGTCCACAAAAAGTGAATTGTGCAAGAATCATCAGATTAATGTAATGTGTTATTCAGAGAGCTCGTTCGCTGACGTAGCAAGCGAACAATGTATTTGTTATAGTGAACAATGTACCGTTACAGTTATAGCTGTGGTTTTGTATTATGATTGTATTTTATCAAGGGATGGCGAATTTTTTTTTAACTGGCGCTGTCATAGCGGAAGCTAGCCGGCCTTTGTGGTGTTATTGATTATTACAGAGTGGACGTTATGACAGCTACCCTTAAACTCATGTGACTTAGTACTAAGTAGGTATATGTTATGTAAAGACGGCTCCGAAACACTCGAGAGACCGCACGTTGTAGATAAGATAGCGTGTAAGCAATATTTTCGCCATATTGTATTGTGTAGTGCTGTACGCACCATTGTAAACCTAATGTATATCAAAATTTAAAATATGTTAAATTTTTGGAGAAAGGGGGGGTGTGATGTAGCGACCCCAGCGATGCGATTTGCTGAATTGCATATTTTATTATTTGAAGGAACGCCAGCGCCGGGCTCGCCAGTCGCTTACATACCTTCACCTTGCCACGTCATATTTTACGGTACGAATTGTAACTAAGTATTGTGAACCAAATTAAACAGTTTTCATATTCAGTATAAACCAAGTTGCGTATAATTTATCTGGACCCTAAACATAACACGCACAACAATAGTATACTAACCTAGCTGTGGCTAAAGAAAGAAAGAAAAAATATTTAATTGCCACAAAACGACATACAAACAACACACACAGGCTACATCGGTTAGCTGCCTTATTTTACTTACTGCATATGAAGCTGAACTTAACCTTCCCGAAAGCGTTCTAATGTGCGCGCCCCACTGCAATTTTGAATCGATAGTAATCCCTAAGAATACAGTTTCCGTTATAACTTCAAGATTTTTGCCGTCAAGATTTAAGTTTAGGTCACGTTGTGGTACATTTGGTAAAGAGAACTTAAGACATTTTGTTTTTTACGCATTCAGTAAGAGATTGTTAGCTGCGAACCATTTTGAGAGAATAATTAGACTTTCGTTGACATGTAAGACATCCGTATCTTTCCTATCAATTTAAAAAATTAGCGAAGTATCATCAGCAAATAGAATTTTATCCGATAATTTGGCCATCATAAAGGGGAGATCATTAATTTAAACAAGAAAGAGGAAAGGGCCGAGAATTGAACCTTGGGGCACGCCCATCTTGACTAGAGACCCGGAGGACGTCGCTCCATTAACATTTACTTTTTGCTGTCTGTTTGATAAATAGGAAAGCACGAGATCAGCAGCTTGTCCTCGGATTCCGTAGTGGTGTAATTTACAGATCAGTGTGTTGTGGTCGACGCAGTCGAAATCGAATCCTGGGACTTCTCCCAAGATTCCAAGATGTGGCCGATGAGTTTTACTCCCGCGTCTGTTGTCGACCTACCTTTCGTAAAACCAAACTGCTGACTATGCAGGATCCCATTAGAATTGAAGTGAGACAACATCTGGTCCAGCATGATTTTTTCATAGATTTTACTCAATGCTGGAAGCACGGATATAATTAGAGGGATCACACTTACAGCCTGATTTGAAAATTGGTAATTCTTTACTGTGCTTCATTAAGTCAGGAAACGTGCCGCTGTCCAAACATTGATTGAATATGCCTGTAAGGACCGGAACAATCGAATCAATAATATCTACAAGAATCCTAACGGATATCCCCCATAAGTCTTCAGTATTTTTTATATTGAGACTTTTGAACGCGTTTTTAATTGTATCAAGGTTATGTTTATAATCACATCTTTTATGTATCTATTATATGCTGTTTTATAAGAATATAAAAGTTAAGTCTTATGGTACAAAAAAAAATGTCATAAAAAGGATATTATTTAAAAAAAAAAACGACTTTCCTAGTTTTCAACTTTTTTATTAAGGCAAAAAAAGATAGTTTCGTAGCGACACAAAAACTTATGTTAACTTGTAACTGAAGAATAACTGCTGTTGTTACTTGCGGAAAGTACGTCGCTCCGGAGGACGCCGGAGGACGTCGCTCCATTAACATTTACTTTTTGCTGTCTGTTTGATAAATAGGAAAGCACGAGATCAGCAGCTTGTCCTCGGATTCCGTAGTGGTGTAATTTACAGATCAGTGTGTTGTGGTCGACGCAGTCGAAATCGAATCCTGGGACTTCTCCCAAGATTCCAAGATGTGGCCGATGAGTTTTACTCCCGCGTCCGTTGTCGACCTACCTTTCGTAAAACCAAACTGCTGACTATGCAGGATCCCATTAGAATTGAAGTGAGACAACATCCAGCATGATTTTTTCATAGATTTTACTCAATGCTGGAAGCACGGATATAATTAGAGGGATCACTCTTACAGCCTGATTTGAAAATTGGTACTTCTTTACTGTGCTTCATTAAGTCAGGAAACGTGCCGCTGTCCAAACATTGATTGAATATGCCTGTAAGGACCGGAACAATCGAATCAATAATATCTACAAGAATCCTAACGGATATCCCCCATAAGTCTTCAGTATTTTTTATATTGAGACTTTTGAACGCGTTTTTAATTGTATCAAGGTTATGTTTATAATCACATCTTTTGATATGATTATAAACATAACCGATATTTTATGTATCTATTATATGCTGTTTTATAAGAATATAAAAGTTAAGTCTTATGGTACAAAAAAAAAATGTCATAAAAAGGATATTATTTTAAAAAAAAAACGACTTTCCTAGTTTTCAACTTTTTTATTAAGGCAAAAAAAGATAGTTTCGTAGCGACACAAAAACTTATGTTAACTTGTAACTGAAGAATAACTGCTGTTGTTACTTGCGGAAAGTACTTTCAGGACGTACTCTTTCATAACTGAAGTTGTACCTACTGAAAGTACGGTTGGCAACAGGAGCAATTTGGGTATGTAAAACTTTCTGCCTTGATATTCAATTCCAGTTATAATTATTTTGAACTTAAACATTAAAAGTAAATGTTAGTGCACTAGAACTAGTTTTAGGTTTTTGTTCCCAAATATAGTCTTCTTCTTTTTCGTGTAAGGTTGTGGCTACCTCTGGTGTCAGACTTAATTATGCCTCCTTTGGGAACCCCACAGGCCTTTGAATTGGCTAAGACTTACATTAACTATATAAGTCTAGGTTCCTTCACGATGTTTTCCTTCACCGTTGCCTGTAATGTCCAAGATAAACAAAAAACACAAACAATATAGTAATAGGGTTATTTCAATTAAAGGATCTGTTAAAAATCGAGTAATCATTGTACTCGTAAAAAGACATTTTATTTATGTTTACAAATGCTATTCCAAAGATAAAAGTTGACCTGTGATTTGTTATTGATTTACCATTCAATATAGAAAATTCGACTGGCGGGCATGAGTATAGATAGGTACATGTAGTGTTGCCCAGCTAACAACCAGTAACAGTAAAGCGTAAAGCCAAGAATCACTTAACACTAACAATATAAGGTAACGACATCTCTGTTGCACAAAATGATTTCTTCGTAAATGTTCGTATATTTTTGTCACCCTCTTTTTAGGTACACCTAGGATTGCCAACCATACTATAATATAGAGTATTGTACACTTTTTTAATACGGCTTTCTTTTTAATCAACAAATGCAATTGAGTACGCTAAGTTACTCTATTTAGGTACCTATTTGATTCTGATTTTATATTCAATGGAATTAATTCCTGTCTCAGTAAGGGAGTTTTTGTCTTGATCTGGCATAATTGCAAAGCGATGGAAAGCAAAAAACTGAGCTTCAATAAAACTGTTGTATAGCAAAAGTACTTTTTTTTCAAATGTTCAAGAAATGATTATGGTGCGTCAGTAGTTCTGTTTTAAAAAAAACAATAACTTGTAATAATAGCTCTCTTTTATAAGTCTGAATTCTTAATTTAATTACCCTCTTTCAAATGAGACATATCTACTCTAATTCATCAAAAAAAAATTGTAACCCTAGGTACACTCATGTCCGAATACTTTCCGTCATCCTCCCCACATACCTGTCAAGGTAAATAAGAGCGAGATTTTTCTCGCACGCTCAACCTGTCATGTTTCAAAGCTTAGCCCGTAAGCTCTGGCCGACACATATCCCAGATTACCTGTTATAATTATTAAGCTGTTGACCAATGATGGGTTTAGTAGGACACGACTTAAAGGTTGCATCGACGTTCGACAATTTGATATTATATAAATGTATAATTTCTACCTAGTGAGGTTAAAAGCTTAACTTGGTACGTCACCTGTCTATGTACGAGTATATCTTTGCCTGACTGCCTAAAAAAAGCTACCAATCATAATATAATTACATGTTTTTAATAACTTTGTAGGCTCGTGTGTTTTGCCACTATCTCACTTTAATTTATTAACTAAATGAGAGCCAGAATTATGCGAATTTGTTCCTACGTGTACCGTTATCTTTGGAGCCACTATATCTATTTGATAAAATCTTGCATCATTTGAAAGGTACATTATGCCAGATGGTTAAAGGCTATAAATTATTATAACCCAGTTAAAGCCGGGGAGGGCCACTAGTCTAATGATTAAGCGATGATGAGAACGGTCAACGATAGTTTTGCTAGCTTAGAAGTAACCTATTTACTTTAGACTTGAAGATTCATGGAAACCGTCAATTCAAGACGCACTAGAATGGAAAAGATAGATTTCAACCCATTTCTTCAATACAACTTTTAAATTGTGTTGTGTCGAATTTGTCATACCAATATCTACTGTATATTTTTCTTGATAAAATACGAGTTCCATAATATATCCCTAATTAACACTCACTTTCTATCCAAACATATTTTGCTTTTATGAAAACGAGGGTAGTCGTCATGAATTTGTGTATTAAGAAAATGTCGGATAATCTTTTCTATTCGGGTTCTCAGGAATTTTTTCGTCCGTAAAGCAGAATAAGGAATATATTTTTCGTGAGAAAATTAAGTGGTCCGTCTTTTTGTGTGTTTATTTATTAAAAAGGAAGGTTACCTACTAACTACTTATATTATTTTTATGTAGGTGCATTTTACTGTGTAGGTAAGTATACAGGTTAATTCAACCTACATCCTTTTAGAGATTTTAGTTTTCATCATTCCTGACTGATTTCACTATAAAACCCCTTACCCTAAACTTAACCGTTTCCAAGATATTGGACTATGAAGCTTTTTTTACAAATTGGCGATATTTTGTCTCTTGGCCTTTTTTTGGGTTTTTGCCTCTAATTTATTTGATTTTTGTGTATAAGATAAGTTGTTTTATATTCTCAATAATAAAATTGCAGTTAACTGAACCAACTGGGTCGTAGTAGACGATTGATACTTATAAAATGTAATAAATCCGTTTTTTTTCTTTCTAAAATGTATATGACAGTCATGCTGCAGATGTGTTTGATAAATCTTCGATTCATTAGCTACCAACAAGGTGCATCAAGCTATGGTATTATCAGAGTAGTCGTAAAATATAACCTACTTAAGCGTCAAATTTATTATTTGTGTCAGAAAACAAAATATAACAATCCAAATAGGTACAAAATGACGTTTTTTTCAGAAAGTCTACGATTAAAATTCATGTTCCACGTGTCCGCCTCTGTTTCGCACACATACTCTTATTTTGTATCTTAATCCACCTTTTCTACACCAGTTGTTAAACCCCTTCTTATTTAATTTGCTGCATCGATGAATCTCTGCAGCATGACTGTTATAGACATTTTTTAAAATATTACTGACAAAAAAAAAACAATTAACGAATTTGTTTCAAATTTTAACTATCAGTTGTCTACTACGACCCAGTTGGTTCAGTTAACTGCAATTTATGAGTTCAGAATTATACAGTAACTTATTTGAGATGAGCAGAGATCCGGGATGAGCTAGCTGATCAAGTTGTCTAAAATCTTTTATGGGTTAACAGCATTACGAAAAGGCGTTAATCAGTATGTTGAGAAAAATAAAATTAAGCACCCAATTAACAGAGAAAAGGAAGGACTGGTTGTATGGTTTCCTAAAACGCAACCCAGAAATCAGCGTCCAAGTACCTGAAGCCACCAGCGTAGACAGGATCACTATTTACAATCAAACGGAAATGGAGTAATTTTTCAAGAACTTGATTTATATTTGAAAATCATACCATACTTCTACATATAATTTTTAATGTTGTTGAACTGGGCGTTACAACTGTGCATAAACCAGGCAAAATACTTGCATCAAAGGGTCAGAAACAAGTCGGTGCTGCTACAAGTTGGGAAAAAGGCAAGAACATCACAGTCTATTGTTGCATGAGCGCCATAGGCCAATTATTCATCCTACCGTTATTCATTTGCATTTGCATTTGAATCACACTAGCATTAGAAAGAGATGGTTCTCCAGGTACAAGTGCTCTAAATCAGGATGGATGATTGAGGAAATGTTCTTGGATTGGATTGGTAACAAATTTAAAATCAATATACAATTTGCCACAATAATTTAATTAATCTTTATGTGATAATTTTACTGCAATTATTTATTTATTTATTTAATATTAGGAGAACCAACAGCTATAACAGATGGATAACAATTGTATATGAGACATAGAGCCAATTACAGGTTCTCACGGATAGAAACAGAAAAAGTAGTAGAAAACTTAGGATCACTAAAAAGCACGACTTATAATGATTAAATAATTAACAATAAGAACTAAACACTTTTGAAAAAGTCAGCATTCAGCCGAGTGCGTGCCGAATAGGTTTTAGTGGTAAATGGGTCGAATGAGAACTCTTTAAAAAGAATATTAAAGTCCTTACTCGCTCGCACCATGTATGAATTTTGCCTGTTGTTCCACCAATTCTTGTAATTTTGTTCTGTAGGTTGAATGAGACGAAATAAAGTTTTGTAGAGAAAATTTACACAATATAATCACTCAGACCAATTCAAATCACAGAAAATACTTAAAAGTTAACTAATAATAATAATAATAAGCGGGGTATATTCCAGGGCGATAGTTTGAGTCCACTTTGGTTTTGTCTTGCCCTGAATCCTCTAAGCATGCTGCTGGAGAATTCAGGGCTAGGCTATCGGTTGAAGAGAGGTGGTCTGGTTATATCTCACCTCCTTTACATGGATGATCTGAAGCTCTTTGCCCCCAGCAATCTTCAGCTGATGGAGCTACTGAAGGTAACTGAAACTTTTAGTAGCGCCATCAGGATGGAGTTTGGTGTGGACAAATGTGCGGTCATGCATGTAAAGCGAGGGGAGATTGTGGAATCCGTAGGTATTCAACTAGCGGATTCCATAAACCTGAGATCCCTCTCTCCAAACGAAACCTATAAGTATTTGGGTATGTCGGAAGCGTTAGGTATCAGCACTACTGACATGAAGCAATCGTTGAGGGAACGCTTCTTTGGCCGTCTGAAGAAGGTACTCAATAGCCTTCTTTCAGGCGGAAACAAGGTGCGCGCCTTCAACGGTTGGGTCATGCCGGTATTGATGTACTCTTTCGGCATACTCAAATGGACTCAAACGGAACTCGACGCCCTGGATAGGCGAGTCCGTACACTGCTGACTGCATATCGAATGCATCATCCACGATCGTCGGTCATGAGATTGTATATCCCGCGGAAGTGTGGTGGCCGAGGCTTTTTAAATGCCAAAAACCTCCACAACCGCGAGATATGCAATCTCAGGGAATATTTTCTACACACCGTCGTGAGTATGCATCGAGATGTAGTAGCAGTGGACAAGGGACTCACCCCGCTCTCCTTGGCGAATGAGAACTGGCGCAAGCCTGTAGTGCTTGACACTAACGATCGCAAGGAGGTATGGCAGAGTAAGGAGCTTCACGGACGCTTTTTCCGGGCCCTACATGGGTCCGATGTAGACCAAGCAGCGTCCGTAGCCTGGCTGCGTTTCGGTGACCTCTTTGGGGAAACCGAAGGTTTTGTCTGTGCAATTATGGACGAAGTTATCATGACGAATAACTACCGGAGATTTATTGTGAAGGATGGCACGGTTGACATCTGTCGGGCATGTCACCGCCCGGGTGAATCGATCCGACACATTATCTCTGGATGTTCTCGTCTAGCTAACGAGGAGTACTTGCATAGGCACAACCTTGTAGCCAGGATCATCCACCAGCAACTTGCTCTGAAATACACTCTTGTGGCATCGGAGGTACCGTACTACAGGTATGTGCCCGACCCAGTTCTCGAAAATGGCAATATCACATTGTACTGGGATCGGTCCATCATCACTGACAGGACTATTGTAGCCAATAAGCCTGATATAGTGGTGGTGGACCGAATAGAGAGGCGTGCAATGATTGTTGACATTACCGTCCCGCATGACGGGAACCTCGTGAAAGCCGAGAAAGATAAGCAAATCAAGTATCTTGACTTGGCTCGCGAGGTTGTCGACATGTGGGATGTAGACACAGCGATCATTGCACCGATAGTCGTGTCAGCCAATGGCTTAATAGCCATGAGCCTCGACCAACATCTTAAGAGGCTCTCGTTAGGCGGCTGGGTCAAGGGCCTGATCCAGAAAGCAGTACTGCTGGACACGGCTCGCATTGTTAGGAGGTTCCTCTCTTTGGAGCCCTGACCGCCGGTAGCTTGGACCCTGTTCCCGATACCGGTGGGCCTCTATTTTCTATATTTTTAAATGTTTTTTCAAATTTTGTGTTTTATAAAAATATTTAAAAATTTAGTTAATAAGAAAATAAATTAAATAAAGGACATAATAATAATATAATAATATCGTTTATTTATAACATAAGGCATATTTTACAGTCAAATATCTTAAAATATAAAAGAAGACAGTTTCTTATTTGCCTGAACTAGGTTGAACCTGTGTTTCAGGATATAAAGTGCTTAAAACTTATAATAATAATAAATTAACAAAGGGTATGGTATATGAATACTTAAATTAAAGACACAGCAAAACTATTATTTTGTTACAGTCAGGAGATCTTCTGTCTCTCCGTAAGATATGCTAAGTAGATGTTCAAGAATAGTCTTTTTACAGCTAAAATAGTTTAATTTATACATACTTAATTTTCTATTTAATCTATTGTACAGAAATGGGCCTAAGAATGTAAAGAATCTATTTACAAAGACATATTTTGAGGATGCTTTAGAAACGCAGACAATGTCATTTCGTCTCTTATTATTTATGGATTTGGCGTTATAGGAAAGCATGGTGTGTTGTTTTAAAACTGAGTGCATAATGAAAACCTGGCGAACAGTCATCATGTTGCAGGATTTGTAAAGCAGATCAGTGGGGTAGAGAAAAGGGTGGAAATTGGCTACTTTTAAAATAGCTCTCTGAGCCCTTTCAAGAGGCAGTAGATGCGTTTTTGGTGCTCCACCCCATGAGGTGATACAGTATTGGATTACAGATTGACCTAGGGCCAAATAGACTTGTTTGACCAATTTTGAATCTGCAATCGTTCTCAACTTTTTAAAAACATAAATTAATTTGCGCACTCTATTCACTAGGCTATCAATATGAGGTCTAAAGGAGAGTGTTTCATCTATAATAACCCCGAGATATTTTATGTTGCCTGTTTTGAGGATAAAAGGACAATTACACATGCTGACTGGGTGGAATCCACATTTATGGGCATACAGTTGAGAGTTAGTAATGTTAAATTGAGGCTTGCGCATGGAGAAATGAATATATTTTGTCTTGTCAGCATTTAGTGTTAGTAAATTGCTTTGCAGCCAATTAGTCACAGTATTAAAACCTTGTTGAGCGTATTCGTACAATTCGTTACTGGTTTTCGCGGTAAAGATTAACGCCGTGTCGTCGGCATATGATATGAGTTTGCCTTGTTTAATATTTAAATTACACAGATCGTTAATGTAAATCAGGAATAGGGTTGGGCCCAGAATGCTTCCCTGAGGAACACCATAACCAGTACCTTTTTGCTCATCGCTAATAATATCGTCTATTTTAACATATTGAGATCGATCGTCTAAGTAGTCAGCAAAAAGTTTCAGCGGTGTTCCCCTGATTCCTAAAGCCTCTAATTTTTTTAGAAGCATAGGAACGGACACCGTATCGAAGGCTTTGGCTAGATCAAGGAAAACCCCCAGGGTCTGGTTTCCTTTGCCAAGTTCTTCTGCGGTATAATCAATCAGACTATGCACCGCATCGGCTGTGGATAATTTGACTCTGAACCCAAATTGCGCAGATGATAATAAATTGTTTTTTTCTAGGTAATTAACTAGTCTATTGTTTACAATTTTCTCTAGTATTTTAGATATTGAAGGGAGTAAAGATATCGGTCTATAATTATTTACAAATTTTTTGTTTCCAGATTTAAAGATAGGGATTACAACTGCTTTTTTCAGACATCTAGGGAAAATACCTTCAGATAAACAAATATGAAATATATGCGTTAAGGGAGGTACTAGGATATGCTTAAAGGTTTTAAGGATCTTATTGCTTATATTATCCCATCCAACTGCACAGTCATCTTTTAGACCAGATATGATTCGGGTTATTTCGTCTTCGTCAGTATCCAGCAAGCCAAAAGATTTTAAAGCACATCTATTATTTTGGGAAGATGGTGGCAAACAGTAATGTTTTGGAATCTGTTCGGCAAGAGTTTTACCAATATTTACAAAAAAGTTATTAACGTGGTTGGCTGACAAGAGAGGTGATGGATTAGAAAGCAGCAAGCTCGAATTTGAATCACGCTGTTTTGTCCTATAGGTCACGTTCTTAATATGTTTCCAAAGTTGTTTACTATTTTTTCCTGCTCTATTTAATTCATTTTTATCGTAATTAATTTTTAAGTTCTTTAGGAGGTTGTTGCAAAAATTTCTGTATCTCTTATAGGTTATTTTAATGATTAGATTATCAGGGTTACTCCTAGATCTCTGATGGAGTTTGTCTCTGTGTCTTATACACCGAACTAGGCCAGGAGTCATCCAAGGCTTGATGCTACGAAGTTTTTTGTTTACTATAATAGAAGTCGTATTACGCAATATTGCTAATTGAACATGTTTTATTAAGTACGATAAAGCAAAATTAGCGTCAGCAGTATTGTAAACTGGGTTAAAGTCAAGATTGCGTAAATCACATTCGAGCCTGTATGTGTTTAATTGCGTTTTCGTCTGGGGACGATTTAGCTTAGGCAGCGTTAAGTTTAGGGTTAGTAGAACAGCGTGATGGTCTGTAATAGTTGAGTTAGTAACAAGCGTAGCATATGATAAGTTGGATTTGATCATCATATGATCCAGACAGGAACCGCTCTGATGAGTAGGCAATGTGTGTGCGGGAAGAAAACCATGGTATGAGCAGATATTAAGGTAATCTTGGGTCCCAGTGTCGCAGTTTACAGCGTTAAGGTTTATATTTATATCACCTGTTAATATAACATTCTTAAAAGAGCTTAATGCTTCAAAGATCTGGTTTAAGGATGCGTGAAAAGAGTCGAAGTTTCTAGCAGAAGGGGACCTATATATAGTGATTATTGCTGTACTTGTACCAATTTTGATAACCAAACAATTACCCACACAGTCCTGAAGAAATGGTTCTTCAATTGTGACCATTAATGATTCCTTACAATAAACAACCACACCATCGTTTTGATTGTTGTTTACTGCAGTATACATTAAGTTGTATCCCGGCATTTCTGGGAGGTGTTCCCAACTAACTAACTAACTCAAATATGACGACGAGACAGTGCAAAATCGTGACGCTTGCGAGCGTTATGCGAGCCGGACTACCTGCCTGGAGCAGGGTGCAGACGACCGCGCAACGGGGTGCGCCTACTCATCATAAAAAACTAATCTTCCTACAGTACCCAATATTCTACACAATGTTAATTGTTTGTGTAAATAAATTAAATGAAATGTATATTTGTAGTCTTTATAAATTGAGTTGCGGGTGACCTAGATAACCTAATAAGTTTTGATTTAAAACTATTCGGTGTGTCTGATTGTCTTTATTTATAATTTTAGCGTCAAATTATATCTTTTGCATGCCTCTTGGTAAAATAAGACCGAACCTACTTTTAAACTATTTATCACCATGTACTGTACCCACATTTTCAAAATAAAGAATTACTTACTTAATCCTGACATATTCTCTGATCAGTACGCTGCACCTATATAGATACTTCACACCGATCAGTGCGCTGCACCTAAAGAGATTCTTCACAATGATCGGTGCGCTGCACCTACATAGATTCTTCACATCGATCAGTTCGTATCAGAAATAACCAGCAGAGAACCTCAACTAGTGGAACCTCAAAGCAAACAACGCAGGAGGAAACAAAATCAAATGGTCTCGGAAAAGACAAAGAGTATGTCCATATTTCTTTTAATGAATATTCAGTGGCCCTGCCGCAGAAAAAAAGGCTCTGAGAGCGATATAAATTTAGTAAAGGTAAAGGCCAAGGAAAAGGAAGAAAGCAACATTCTGAAATGCTTACTTCAACTCCAATCAAAGAATCATTAGAAATGAAAAGGACTCTAAAAAGAATTCTGAAAGGATTTTAAAACTAAAAAGATAAACTGAAAACAAAAAAAATACTAAAGGAAACGAAAACAACAGAAATAGAGACAAAGAAAGCATATGGAAAGCAGTTGCACAAGATCATCATCATCATCATTTCAGCCGAAAGACGTCCACTGCTGGACATAGGCCTCCCCCAGGCGTCGCCACATTGACCGATCCTGTGCGTCTCGCATCCAGCGCCTTCCCGCAACCTTAACCAGGTCATCAGTCCACCTAGTGGGAGGCCTTCCAGCGTATCGTCTTCCGGTTCGCGGTCGCCATTCCAGATCTTTTCGGCCCCATCGGCCATCCGTTCTGCGAGCAATGTGCCCTGCCCACTGCCACTTAAGTTAGGCAATTCTTCGGGCTATGTCGGTAACTTTGGTTCTCCTGCGGATATCATCATTTCTGACGTGATCACGCAAGGAAATTCCGAGCATAGCCCTCTCCATTGCCCTTTGGGTGACTTTGAGCATTCTGTCATCACGGCTCGGTCCTATGGTCGGTATCGGTCATATTCACTGGCAACAAACACTGGTCATAGACTTTGTCTTGAGACACTGCGGTAAATTGGACGAGAAGATACCACGCAACTTCCCGAAAGCCACCCAGCCGAGTCAGATTCGAAATCCGGCTTGTTCGGGGGGCTGGAAATCGTCAAACCTGCGCGCGAGACGATTCGTGATGACTCTTGAAAACAACTTGTAGACATGGCTAAGAAGTGAGATGGGCCTATAATTCTTCAGCCGGGCATTGTCGCCCTTCTTAAAGATGAGTACCACCACACCCCCGCACCATGCCTGTGGCGTTTTGCCCTCGAGTATGACGGAATCAAACAGCTTCTGAAGGGCCCTAAGGACCGGTTTGCCACCCGCCTTCAGGAGTTCAGCCGTAATTCCGTCATCACCCGGCGCCTTGTTGTTTTTGAGCTGTTTCAGAGCCATCCTAATCTCGTACAGGCTGACGTCCGGGATATCTTTCTTAATTCTTTATTGTCCACAAAAAAAAAAATACATATACAACATGAGTGATTATAAAGTTGATGTACAAAGGCGAACTTAACTCAAAGAAGAGTTTTCTACCAGCAAACCTTAGAGTGATAGAGAGAGTTTACAAAAGGAAGAAGAGAAGTAGTCCAGTGTACAATTTTAGAATAATATAAAATAAATCATAAATATACATACATACATAAGTACAAAATATACATAATATATACTAATATTATGTCATTCCGAAAGAAAATGATCCTTGATTTTCCTCTTGAAGACATTCAGAGACGGGCTGTCGCGTAGGGAATGTGGTAGAGAGTTCCATAGACGCACTGCAGTAACAGATAAGGAGCCATCATAGCGGCTGGAAGTATGACGTGGGGTACGAAGAAGAAGAGAAGTGGAAGTGCGACAGGGTTTACCCCTCGGGACAAAGTACTCAAAGCGTTCACGAAGGTATTGAGGAGAATTAGGATTGTGTAGGATAGTATAGAGGAGAGATAGGATATGGGTATCTCGACGACGCCGAATCGGCAGCCACTTCAATTTAGTCCGAAACTCTGACACGTGGTCGTATTTCCGGAGGCCAAAAATAAAGCGAATGCACAAGTTCTGCAGTCGCTCGAGTTTATTTAGGAGTACCTCCGTTGCGTCTAGAAAACAGACATCCGCATAGTCTATGAGCGGTAGAAGAAGAGATTGAGCAAGAGTGACCTTAGTGCGAAATGGTAAGAATTTTTGGAGACGTTTAAGAGACTGAAAAGAGTAGAAGACCCTCTTACTTACATCTGCAACATGAACCTCCCAAGAGAGGTTAGTATCCATATAGACGCCTAGGTTTTTCACGCTTTTCGAATAACATATGGGCACTGAATCATAAACTACTGGTGGGAGGGCTTGGTGATTTAAAAGGCTGAGCATGTATCTACCACCAACAATGAGCGCTTGAGATTTGGTTGGGTTCAGTAAAAGTCCAAAGGATTTAGCCCACTTGTTAATATTTTCAAGGTCACTATTGATGGCAGACACAGCACCAACCAGATCACCCACTTTAAAGTGTCGATATAGCTGCAAGTCATCTGCATAGAGATGATAGTTAGAAGTTATGACCGTAGTGATAGCATTTATGAAAATTGAGAAGAGGAGAGGAGAGAGGACGCCACCCTGGGGAACGCCCGCAGTCAAGTCACACCAGTCAGAGGAGTCCTCATCGGATCGAACAGACTGCGAGCGGCCCCGAAGATAAGATTTGAACCATTCAATTACCGAAGCAGAGACATTAAGAGAGGAAAGGATTCCTAAGAGTATGTCAAAGTCAACTGAGTTAAAAGCACTGCTGAAGTCCAGTAGAACCAATACAGTAAGACATTTATTATCCATAGCCAGTCTTATATCGTCAGTTATTTTGACAAGAGTGGTCACAGTACTATGGCCAGGTCTGAAACCTGATTGGTAAGGACTCAGCAGGCTATTAGAGGACAAATAAAAAGAAAGTTGCTTCTGAGCAATACTCTCGAGGACTTTGGAGAGGATTGGTAAGATGGATATTGGACGGAAATGGGAAGGTAAGGAGGGATTTGAAACTTTAGGAAGGGGTAGGACATGAGCTCTCTTCCAAGCTAAGGGAAAGGAGTTGTGGAAAAGAGAAAAATTTACTATGTGAGTTATGATAGGAACGATTTCACTTAAAATAGGTAGGAACATTTGGAGTTGAAGGCCATCATTACCTACCGCTTTAGTGGATATGGATTGGATACATTTCCTAATATCTAGTTCAGTAATTGGGTGAAATGAGAATGAAGTATTTGCTGGCAAAGGAAGACTAGAGAGTTCTTTGAGAGTGGAGGTTTTAACGTGGTTGTCGAGGGTGATTGGTGACTTAGAAAAGTGTGCATTAAGTGCATTGAGATCCATCTTATCAGGAGAACTCTTGCTAATGGCTTTGCCAATACCAAGAGTCTTTAAAAATTGCCATACTTGTGCTGGGTTGAAGTTATCAATTGAATTGTGAATGTGGCGCCTTTTTGCATTCCTACACAAATGACTGCAGCGATTTCGAATCTTTTTGTAAATATCCCAGTTTTCCTCCGTGGGCCGCTCCCTGTACAAACGCTTAGTATTGTCACGCTTAGCGATCTGAGTTTTTATTTCTGGGGATAGCCATGGCGCAGGAAGGTGTTTGACTCTTACCTTTTTAAGGGGAGCATGTGCCTCGTACAATTCTAAGATAGTCCTGCTGAAGATTGACACCATAGTGTCTATATCCTCGCAGGTGAAAATAGGCACCCAGTCAATCATACCGGCATCAGCCCTCAAACGCTCCAAATCAATGTTTTTAAAACTTCGAAGAAATAGAAATTTGGCCTTGCATTTAGGAGGTCGAATCTTATAGGACAGATAAATGAGATCGTGATAGGAAAAAGGAGCAGGAAGCTGTCCATGTGAGGCTACTTTGTTAGGGTCAGAAACCAGAATAAGATCTAAGAGAGAAGGAGTACAGTGAGGAGCCCTGTGAGTAGCATTTAGTGGAAGTAAGTGCATATTGACAGAAGAGACAAGTGATTGGAGTTTACGGCTGCGCAAATCTTCCTTGAGTAAACAAGTGTTGAAGTCTCCGAAGATAAGTGTATGCTCATAAAGTGTGGAAAGGTTTTCCAGTTTCGCTTCGAAGGACGAAAAATAATCGATCTGGCAAGAGGGACTGTAATAAACACCCAAAAGTAGCTTTGCGTGAAGAAAGTTTATTTCGATAAATAGGTGTTCAGCAATCTTGGAGTAGACGCTCGGAGACTGGTCAACAATCTTGTACTTTATATCCCCCCGCAGATAAATGGCAACCCCTCCACATCCCTTGCCCGTTCTGTCATTGCGGACATGTTTGTATCCAGGCAGAGAATACTGCGTGGAAGGAAGTGCAGGCTTGAGAAAAGTTTCGGATACAAGGACAGCGTGAACAAGATCTGAGTCGAAGGACGACAGCAAATCAGTGTAGTGAGCGGGGACGCTTTGAGCATTTATGTGAACAGCGTTAAAGAATTTGTGACAATTAGAAAAATTTAAAGAAAGGTGGTCTCGAAGATTTAGAGAGTTATCATCGCTAAAATCACAAGACAAGATCTCATCTGACGTACAAGAGGATGAGCATGAAAAAAAATTTTCATCAATCAGATCATCAGACATAATAAATATAAATACTATTAATTAAACCAAAAAATAAATAAAAAAGTACAAACAAAATCAAATAAAGTAAGTACTCAAACCTCGGTGCACTCGCCGGTTACGGTTACATAAAAAAATTACTCAGAGTACACTCGCTAAAAAGCCCATAGGCCAAACCAAACAATAAACAAAATATTTTGTTTCCGAACGTAACTTTGAGTGTCTTTGAAAAACAACAATTAAAACGTCCAATGACAATTTGTAGTGACACTGACAGTTAGACAGTTTCATGACTAAAAAATAATCAAAACAACACGAAAATAATAAAAAATAAAACAATATATAGTGACCGACATACAAGAGAAAACAATTTTTATAAGTACCTATACCTCTTATACAGGGAGTTGAAGGACGGTGACATAGTACCATCATTTTACTGGCTTGCGATTTCTCTTCTCGGGCGCCGGCTTCGATGTTACGGTTAAGGCCGAGGATTCTGCAACGGGAAAACGAGCAACAAGTTCTCGATATTCCATTGCAGACTCAATCTTACGTCGTGTTTTATCCGACACCTGGATGACAATTCTTCCTTCAGCCGTCCAGCACCTATGTATACCGTAGTATTTCCGAGCATTCATAAAAATTTCGTGCCTAGGCTTAGTGAGGAATTCGGAAAGCGTCAGACCAGACCCTTTTAATTTGGTTTTATTCTGCCACACCTCGTTCCTTACGATGCGGCTTTCAAAGCGAACCAAGAGAGGACGAGGCTTGCTAGTGTTGCTTCCGAGGCGGTGACAGGCTGTAATATCTTTTTGAGTGATACCTTTCATTACCAGACGCTCTGACAAAACGGTAAGAAAACCAGTGGTAGGATCAGCAGCCTTCTCCTCAGATAGGCCATGCAATAGGAGTATCTTAGCACGGGATGCCATTTCGTGCCTATCCAGTCCCACCACAAGCAACTCCATCTGGGACTTCAGTGCACTCAAGGTTTTCCATATGAGGCCCTTGAACTCAGTGAACTCCTTTGACAGGCTGGCAATAGACTTGTGAGTACCCTCACCGCTAGCATTCCTCAGGTCCTCTTCATACTGCGTCATTCTCGTTGAAAATGTAGCCGTAAGCTCCTCCATGCAGGTTGATAATTTGGAGTATAGGTCCATTTCAGTGAAGTACAGTTCCGGCAGTGTAGGTAAGTTTTGAAGGAGAATTGATAAAGTGAGTGAGTGCACCAGAGGTCAATGCACTAATTCAACACTATGATTTCATTTGAAATCTATTTTTACTATTTATTAAATTAATAAAATATATGAGCTCTAAAATTTTTGTGTTTACTTGGGGACTACCCTCTTTTTTATCTTCGATATAGTGTCGGGTCAATATAGCTCTTGGGTCGTTTGCTAGGCTTGCAACGGGCTTGCTGATTGATGTGTACAACTGCCCATAGAATGTCTCGATCTCCCTCAGAAGCTCAAGTTTGGCGGATATGATCCTGCCATCGTCGGTCTTCAGTTTCGTGAGTTGGCTCTGCCCAATAGCCAGATCCCGTGAAAACACCTTGGAGCCTTTATTTCGCTCGATAGCGTCTTGAATGCTCTCGGTATTGAATCGGCGGAGGTCTCTTTTCAAGGATTTAGAGATCTGTCTATTGAGCTGCCGGTATTTGCACGCCTCATCTGAAGACTGCAAGATCATCTCACGCCTCTCCTTCATAAGCTTGAGGGTATGATCAGAGAGCTTTTTGTTCCTATCTGTACGACGGGTCTTGAAAAACTTAGACCCGACTGTATGGACAGCTTCCACGAACCCGTTGCTGTATACATCCACGGAGCTCCCTAGGCATTCGAAACGATTCTGGAGTTCGAGCTGAAAGCTCTCGGGGTTTTGGACCTGGATCTGCGCTGGCCGGAGCGTGGACTTCATCAGTCGAGACCTTTCAAGCTAAATATTAATGTTCAATGTGCCATCTTACCATGCGGTGATCGCTCCCGGATTTTACCGAATTGATCACAGATACATCATTGAACATTTGCTTCTTGGTTGACATGATGAAGTCGATCTCATTTTTTGTTGCACCATCATGGGCTCTGCCAGGTCCACTTCCTGTGTTCATGCTTTTTGAAGAAGGAGTTCATCTTATAGAGGCCCTCCTTCTCCATAAAACTGGCCAGTAGGTGACCCCGGTGGTTCCGTTGTCCAACTCCAAATTGCCCCACTTGCAGCTCATCCTCGTCTCGTTTGCCCAGTTTCGCGTTGAAGTCCCCCATGACAACGGTGAAGTGAGTTTTGAAACCATGCATGGCTCTGGAGATATCCTCATACATGGTCTCTACCTCATCGTCGGGGTGTGCAGAGGTTGGGGCGTAGACCTGTATGGCCTTCAGCGAATATCTTTAGGATATTCTGAGTATAAGGTACGCCACCCTGGTCGACACACGCTCGATCTTCACCACGTTGTTCACAAGGGACTTGTGGACGATAAACCCGACACCACCCTGGGACTGCCGGTCACCCTCTCGGAAATAGAGCAGGTTACCGGATTTGAGGATTATCGAGTCCTCCCCCTCTCTTCGGACTTCAGATAACCCTATAATACTCCATCGCAACCTGCTCAATTCTTCCTCGAGTTCGGTGACCTTCTCGTCGGTCCGAAGTGTGCGCGTGTTGTACGTTGCCAGGTCGGTGATTGTTGGGGTAGCCGGATCTCGTCCGGAGTTTCTTAGCACCCCTTGCCATGCCGTAGCCTCGACCGCTACCGTAGTCGAGGGTAGGCAAGCTGCCGGGTACTAGGGGCCATTTTTTATTTGTGCTATTCATTGGGTGGTTTTGCCATAATTGCCACGCTTGGCAGGCGGGTTGGCGATCGCAGTATGGTTGTTATAGAAGCACAGAGAACGCTGCTGCCCATTCTCTGGTTTGTCCCTTAGTCGCCTCTTACGACACCCACGGGAAGACATGGGTTGGTGAAATTCTTTACGTCCGGCACGATACGGAACACAAGATAAAAGTTTTAAACAATTCGATATCCGACGATGAGTCTTTAATGCTAGGCGAAAGTGATGACAACGACAACTTCTTTTATTTTGTCTTCTAAACTTATTTATATCTTTCGTAGAAGGAGAAGGTGGTGTTAAAAGCGTGCTTTGTATAATTTATAGTGAATTTGGTAAGATAGATAGATCTCCATGAGTACGTCAAGTTTCAGCTTAATCGGAGGTCAGGAAGTGCTTCAAAAATGCTTTACTAGTTGCCGGACACATACGAAAGCAAGGCAACATAAAGTTTGTAAATACTTGCTTATCTTTTCTAGCACAGCTCACTCCTCGCTAATCATCAGCAGTGGGGCAAGTACCCTTTTTATTGGCAAATCTGTGTCACCACCTACAGTATTATAAATATGTATATATTTAACTGCCCTCGTTAAAATTCTTGCTACCTACAAGTATACCAGTTTAATTTTCAATGACCAGGCAATTTTTTCCAGGAATTAGGTATTAATCAAAGAACTGTTTATGCAAAAAACAACTCCCAGTCCAATGAATTAGCACGTGGATCTAAACAGAGAAGCGTTTCAACCCACGTTTTATTTTCTTCATGTTACGTCTCAAATTATCACGTTTTCCTCCTACATTGAATCGGCTCTTACAAGACGTTCATTAAAAAGTTTGATACGCACCTGACTATTTTATTTAAATGGGTTACTTGCGTTACAGGCCCAGTAACACAAGTTTGTTAAATATATCTGGAGTACTCTATACAGTTAATAGACTCGTATAAACTGGTCAGAGGCTCTAGAAAAATGGCATTCGTTGTCAGCGAAGGCTATAGTCGAAAGGTAAGGGATAGATTACGTGATTTTTCGATTTCACTTGTAAATCCCATATCATTTCACGTTTTTCACAATTGTTTTTGGCACGCTTTTGAAGATAGAATATCATTTGTCTAAGGCCTCAGATGGGGGTACTCCAATCAGCCACAATGCGACCGTATTCATACCACAAACGTTGTCCTATCTCTTGTCTTGCTCCTTTTGAACAAACACCAGCAACATGAGAGACCTTTGCGAGGTCAGCGCTACGATTTTGACATAGCTGAGTTCTGATTGAAGCATAAAATATAAATAAAATATTGAACAGGGAAACTTCGACACGAAAAAGAAAAAGAAGACTATCTTACTTTTTATGCCAAAGAGTGGCAAACAAACAGACCTGCTCCCGCTTACCGCCTGAGGTGTCAAAACTAACATAGTTCAACTGAAAAAAAGAAACAGATGTACTTTACTCTAAGAGCTTATGGTCACCGCCGTGAAAGGTAGGACCTTAATGGTAAAAACAGAATGCTCAACAACATTACCGAAATCCTTTAGTTGGATAAATTAAAGTCTGAAGGTCAATAGAAAAGCTACACGCTTTATAAAACAATTAAAACTCTCACAGAACAATACAAGACATTGGTCTTTTCCAGCCAATCACGGCTGTCGCTATTTAAATTACTTTAGGGATTACGGAACCCAAACCAACAAAATAAAAAAGTACATAAGGTCAGCTTCATAAGTCGGCGATTTGTAACAAAAATGATAGTCGCGAGTACGCTTGCACTCTCTGTACGTGAAGCGTGTCTATGTGTGCGTGCTTTTTCGCTCATTGTATGGAGCTGAGCTTCTGTACCAATGTATTCTGTGGTAAGCTCACTAATCGTGACCGGAGGGAAATTAATTAATAATATTATTGAATCAACTCACGGGAAATAATATTGAATTCATTGGAATAAATATGAGAGACTGTAGCGTGAGGAATGTATTAATAAGTACGCGTAAATATTGGTTAATAAATTAATATTAATTTAATTCTTTATTGTACACAAAAAACAATTACTTATACAACATGAGTGGTTATAAAGTTGATGTACAAAGGCGAGCTTAACTTTAAGAAGAGTTTTCTACCAGCAAACCTTAGAGTGATAGAGAGAGTTTAAAAAAGGAAGAAGAGAAGTAGTCCAGTTTACAATTTTAGAATAATATACAATAAATCATAAATATACATACATACATAAGCACAATATATATATATACCCATATACTACTAATATTATGTTATTCTGAAAGAAAATGATCCTTGATTTTCCTCTTGAAGACATTCAGAGAAGGGCTGTCGCGTAGGGAATGTGGTAGAGAGTTCCAGAGACGCACTGCAGTGCCAGAGAAGGAGCCATCATAGTGGCTGGAAGTGTGACGTGGGGTACGAAGGAGAAGAGAAATGGAAGTGCGACAGGGTTTACCCCTAGGGACAAAGTACTCAAAGCGTTCACGAAGGTATTGAGGAGAATTAGGATTCTGTAGGACAGTATAGAGAAGAGATAGGATATGGATATCTCGACGACGCCGAATCGGCAGCCACTTCAATCTAGCCCGAAACTCCGACACGTGATCGTATTTACGGAGGCCAAAAATAAAGCGGATGTAAAAGTTCTGCAGTCGCTCGAGTTTATTTAGGAGTACCTCCGTTGCATCTAGAAAAGAGACCGCATAGTCAATGAGCGGTAGAAGAAGAGATTGAGCAAGAGTGACCTTAGTGTGAAATGGTAAGAATTTTTGGAGACGTTTAAGATACTGAAAAGAGTAGAAGACCCTCTTACTTACATCAGCAACATGAAACTCTCAAGAGAGGTTAGTATCCATATAGACGCCTAGGTTTTTCACGCTTTTAGAATAACATATGGGCACTGAATCATAAACTACTGGCGGAAGGGCTTGGTGATTTAAAAGGTTGAGCACGTATCTACCACCAATAATGAGCGCTTGAGATTTGGTTGGGTTTAATAAGAGTCCAAAGGATTTGGCCCACTTGTTATTATTTTCAAGGTCACTATTGATGGCAGACACAGCCCCAACCAGATTACCCACTTTAAAGTGTCGATATAGCTGCAAATTGCCTGCATAGAGATGATAGTTAGAAGTTAGGACCTAAGTGATAGCATTTATGAAAATCGAGAAGAGGATAGGAGAGAGGAAGCCACCCTGAGGAACGCCCGCAGTCAAGTCACACCAGTCAGAGGAGTCCTCGTCGGATCGATCAGACTGCGAGCGGCCCCGAAGATAAGATTTGAACCACTTAATTACCGAAGCAGAGACATTAAGAGAGGAAAGGATTCCTAAGAGTATGTCAAAGTCAACTGAGTTAAAAGCACTGCTGAAGTCTAGTAGAACCGATATAATAAGACATTTATTATCCATAGCCAGTCTTATATCGTCAGTTATTTTGACAAGAGTAGTCACAGTACTATGGCAAGGTCGGAAACCAGATTGGTAAGGACTCAGCAGGCTATTAGAGGACAAATAACAAGAAAGTTGCTTCTGAGCAATACTTTCGAGGACTTTGGAGAGGATTGGTAGGATGGATATTGGACGGAACTGGGAAGGTAAGGAGGGATTTGAAACTTTAGGAAGCGGTAGGACGTGAGCTCTCTTCCAAACTGAAGGAAAAGAGTTTTGGAAAAGAGAAAAATTTATTATGTGAGTTATGTAGGAACTATTTCACTTAAAATAGGTAGAAACATTTGGAGATGTAGGCCATCATCGCCTACCGCTTTAGTGGATATGGATTGGATACATCCCTTAATATCTAGTTCAGTAACTGGGTGAAATGAGAAAGAAGTATTTGCTGGCAAAGGAAGATTAGAGAGTTCTTTGAGACTGGAGGATTTAACGTGGTTGTCGAGGATGATTGGTCACTTAGAAAAGTGTGCATTAAGTGCATTGAGGTCTATATTAACAGGAGAACTCTTGCTAATGGATTTGCCAAAACCAAGAGTCTTTAAAAATTGCCATACTTGTGGTGGGGTGAAGTTATCAATTGAGTTGTGAATGTGGCGCCTTTTTGCATTCCTACACAAACGACTGCAGCGATTTCGGATCTTCTTGTAAACGTTCCAGTTTTCCTCCGTGGGCCGCTTCCTGTACAAACGCTTAGCCTTGTCACACTTAGCCATCTGAGTTTTTATTACTGTGGATAGTCATGGTGCAGGAATGTGTTTAACTCTTACCTTTTTAAGGGGAGCATGTGCCTCGTACAATTCTAAGATAGTCCTGCTGAAGGTTGACACCATGGTGTCTACATCCTCGCAGGTGATTATAGGCTCCCAGTCAATCATACCCGCATCAGCCCTCAAACGCTCCAAATCAATGTTTTTAAAACTTCGAAGAAATAAAATTTTGGCCTTGCGTTTAGGAGGTTGAATCTTATAGGACAGATAAATGAGGTCATGATAGGAAAAAGGAGCAGGAGGAGGCAGGAGCATTAATCACATTAATGTTATATTAAATGAGAATAAATAAACATGATCGTAGATTACTGGGGCATATAAAATGAATAATATTTTTGTTCTTTACTTTTTAATACGAAAATTCTTTAGATAGATACAATGGCTTTCCATAATATGATACTTCTTTTTTTAATTTCGATGGGCCCGCGTTTGAGCACTATCCCACCTAAACATCTATCAATTTACGCACCAATTCGTAAATAAATAAAAACCGTCCGACTGCCAAAAACTTATAAAAAGTAAAAAATTTGCCTCCTTAGTCCCCAGACATGAGTAGTTCCCTATCCATTTGCATAAAAACTTTAGACATAATATAACATGGCATACTTTTGTTTATCCTAATAATATTTACGCATAACATTATTTTCGCATAACAGATTACGCATATTTTTTTTAGCATAATTACTCTAATCATAATAACGTTTAAGCATAATATTCTAAAGCATAAATTTGTTTACGCATTATGATATTAAAACATATTTTTTTAAGCACAACAAATACGCATAATAATGAACTCGAAAAGTGTTAGACACTAATACACATTTTTATACAATATAAATAAATAATTCTTATTCTATGATTATATGAATTTTTTTCTAGCTCCTCGCTGCGCTCGTCGCGCTCGCGCTCGCTTCGCTCGCATTTTTAATTGGCTCTCTTTTTCTGTCAAAAATTACGTCGCTCGCGCTATACTGCGCTCGCTCCTTTCTGTCAGCTAGGTTCTTGATACCCTGGGAGCCAAGGTTTTTTTTGAAAGTTAAAAACAAAATATACTTCTAAACTTGCATAAAACAATAAACTAAAAAAAATCAACAAAATAATTAAAAAATTAAAAAACACGCCTACCTTGTCAAAAAGTGATTATTGTCAGATGCATGACTATTAATTTTATTTATTTATTTTTATTTATTTGATTAGGTTCACCAACAACTGTTTACACTTAATTATAACAAAAAATACATGCTTAAACTAATCTTACAGTGCAACAATTACTTAGAGGCAAACACCACATTCACAATTTTAAAGAATCTCAAAGCTAACTTACATAGTAATAAGCGCTAACTATTAATACGAGTGAGTAGGTACATAAAATCGATAACATTAATAAAATTTGTAAACATTGGTAAAAACTATACAATTAATTAAATTAGTAAAAATAAAAATTGTCTGAATAAAGTAAAAGATTGGTTACAAATTGGTGAAAAATTAGATAAAAATTGGTTGAAAATTGGTAAAAATTGGATAAAAAATAAATAAAAATTGGTTAAAAATTGTTCAAATTATCAATTGATTCAATTAATAAAATTGATTAAGTTAATAAAATATACAAAATTGCTAAATTAACATTATAAATAAAATTGAAAAACATTGCCAAAAAAAATACAAAAATTTGATAAAATTGACGCAACAATTCACAAGTTGAAGATCTATAAAAGAAAATACATGCATTTGATAAATGTGGTAAACATTACAATACAATAAACATTACAATAACAAGTTTAACAAGTTTAACGGCTACTCGATAAATTCATGATGATGGATTTCAGTCTAGCCAAAGAGTCAAAGTGAAGATCGACAACATCACCATATCCATTTACTTCCTTACACATTCTCGCATAGGGCGAATTAGCTCCCAAAACGGTTCTCCTCGACGGCGGACAAAGAGGTGTGATGGCACTACGCGGGATCCTTGCAAAAGCCCGAAAATTGAAAAGCGTAAGCAGACAAGGACTGTCTATTTTGTTCTTTATGATTTTATAGGCAAACATCGCGTCAATCAGTTGCCTACGCCTTTCCAGTGATCTCATGTTAAAATGCTGTAACCTTTTGTTATAAGAACGTATTTTTTTGGCGATACCGTTAGAAAATGCAAGATGCCAAGCGAACCGTTTCTGGACACGTTCGAGACGCAGCGAATGTGAGGCGTAGTGAGGACGCCAAACCACACTGTTATATTCCAGAATGCTACGAATTAAGACTATTATAAAGCATTATTTTTGTTTTATTATGACGAAACGACTTACAATTCCTTAGGACGAACCCTAACATTTTCGAAGCTCGTTTAATAATATTGTCTAGGTGTGGCGTGAAAGTTAACTTCTTATCAAAAAGAACACCAAGGTCCTTTATGTTTTCTACTTCCTTAATATTGTCACCAGAAATATAGTACTTACTGCGCAATGGGTTATATTTTCTTGAGAATTTCACGTGAAAGCATTTTTTTGCATTCAGTTCCATTCTGTTATTATTACACCATTGAACGAGACGATTAAGATCACCTTGTAGATGTAAAGGATCTTCCCCATTCCTGATTATTCTCAAAAACTTTAAATCGTCAGCGAACATAAAATAATCTGAATGTAGAAAACACTGGGGTATATCATTTATGAAGTAAATAAACAAAATCGGCCCCAAGTGCGAACCCTGAGGAACACCGGAAGAAACATACTGGAGGGTCGATTCAAAGCCGTTAACAACGACATAGAAAAATCTATCCTTTAAATATGAGCCCAGCCACTCTAACAAAGATCCAGAGATGCCATAAGAGCGCAACTTGGCTATTAAGATTTTGTGGGATACTTTGTCAAAAGCCTTGCTGAAATCCGTATAAATAACATCAGCCTGATGGCCCGCATCAACAGCTTTTATAAGAAGTTCTGTAAAGGGGACCAAATTAGTACTTGTTGAACGGGTTTTAACAAATCCATGCTGATGATCACTTAAATACATATTTAAGTGATCCTGTATATATGGACAGATCAATGACTCAAAAACTTTGGCGAATGAAGATAAAATTGAAATGGGCCTGTAATTAGCAACCACGTCAGTGTCTTCCGATTTGTGAATAGGAACCACTTTAGCAATTTTCCATTTTGAAGGAAATACACCTGTTGATAATGATTTGTTATAAATTAACATCAATGGGTAAACAAGCTCAGATGAACACACTGTGATGAAAACGGGAGGTATTCCATCCGGCCCTGCCCCTTTATTTGGATCTAGGCTTTTCAATTTTCTGTAAAGATTTTCAGGAGAAATAACTGGTGCAGTTAGGCACAAACTATTGTTCTCTATAGATAGCAAGAATTCTGACTCGTGGCCAACATCACCACTATCGTCGGGGCTATAAACGGATGAAAAATAATCGGAAAATAACTTGCATACTTTTGACCCGTCCGAAGTAGCGGTCGTTCCGTTTGTCATTGTTAAAGGGTACGCACTTGAACCTCCTCGCTTTGCCTTAAGATAAGACCAAAATAACTTTGGGTTTGATGCTAATTCTTCTTCCATATATTTAGTATAGCTATTGTAACAGGTAGTAGCAAGATTTTCACACCGTTTTGCAATTAGTTTTAACTCTATTGCATCTAATGGGTTTCTATATTTCTTTAATCGTTTTCTAATCTTATTCTTTTCTTTCAGCATTTTAATTAATTTACGACTAAACCATGGCGGAAATTTACGGTTTTTAGGTTTACGTAACGGTAAGAATTGTTGTATCGCGGTATCCAGCGTGTCGTAAAAGAACTTCACCATTCCATTCACATCACATTGATCAGTGAATAACGAGTTCCAGTCTATTTCTTTAAGGAAATTACGGATTGGTTGATAATCCACCCCATGAAAATTGGGAGTCACTTTTGCAGTATTGTAAGGGAGCCTAGCTTCCCCATCAAATGAAATAACAATATCCAAAGGAGGATGTTGTTGATCCACGCTACTAATAGGAGTCAAATTTTCACTTACACTACATAGCGGTATTGTAGAGAGTACAAGATCCAGTATGCGACCAGCGGTATTCGTTATAAAGTTACATTGTTTCAACATATTAACACAAGTAAAATCTATCAAAAGTTCGCTGATAGCACACTGTCCAACCCTACTCGTGGTGGGATACACATCTTTCCAATTGATGCCGCTCACGTTAAAATCACCCACAATGCAAACGTCACAGTCAGTAATCTGTTCAAAAATCGCACCACAAGAGTTCACAAAGTTTTCCAAAGTAGTGCGACGTACTGGCGGAGCTAGGTATACTGCGCAGAGAGCTATTCGTCTGACAGTGCGTGTCCATGGCAGTTCTATGGTAACCCAGAGATCCTCGTTATTAGTTTCCCACTCCTTTACACGTTTGGATTCAATACTTTTTTTAATGGCAATCAGAACTCCTCCGCCATCCTTTTTTTTATCCGCTGAATGGGTACTTTCTCTATCCCTTCTATAGACAACGTATCTGTCATCGAACAGCTCTCCGCTCAGAACAGAACCATAAAGCCAAGTTTCCGACAACACAACTACATCAAAGTCATTACAACATATATTCCTATAGAAAACATGGGTCTTTGTTCTTAAGCCTCGACTATTTTGGTAATATAACTTTAAGCAGTTGAATTTGATGTTAGAAGTATTCCGCATAGCATGCAAACTGTATTTTAAAAACAATGTAAACAAAAAAAGACAAGATACTTTGTTAAATATACAACGCTAAATTATCTTATTTAGAGAATCCAAATTTTTAATAAGAATATGACCCTCGCCATCATCCTTTCTTACAAATATCCTGCCGTTTCTCACCCAGACATACCTATATCTCTTTTCTTGGGCCTTGAGCCTTGCGGCAGCATGAAGAGATTTGTTGGAGGAGGATAAGTGTTCCACAATATAAACTGGGGTTTTGTTACCAGCAAGTCCAAAATCGGCGCTATTGAGCTTATCGTTTTTATTATTTTTGTTATAATCTATGACGGCAGCTAGAAGCTGCTGATGACGCCTTTGCTATGAATTAATTCATAATATGTAATACATGACAGTTACATAATATCCGTAGTTATAAGAAATTCCTAGTGTGGGGCAACGTTACATAAAAAAATGAAATGAATATTATATATAATAAATCATTTGTATGAAAATTCAAAATAAAATACGTAAAAAATAACGTAAATATCTCAAATTTGTTTCCGTTATTCCTATTATGTTTTATGCTTTAATACTATTATGCTAATAGTTTTTAGGGCTAGTAACATTATGCGAATTAAAAATTATGCCGAAACAAATTAGCCTTCAAGATAATTATGCCAACATAAACAGTATGGCAAAAAAAAATTGGCAAGTAATTATTATGGCGATATAAATTATGCCAAAACAGTTATGCCAAATTATATTAGGAAATATAAATGTATGCGAAAAAAAGGGATCCCGACACGAGTACAAGGCTTATTTTTATACTTTTTAAAGGTCTTTATGTCACGTGACATTTCGATAGCGTTTGACGTTCCCATACATTTTTGGCATTCCAATCGCTATCGCCACGCTTTCGTTGATAAAATGTCACTTTTCTAATTCTTGTCCTTGACCTTGTAGTCTCAGATAATTCGACGATAGCATTGGTGGGCTCTTGGCGATAAGCTTGCTCCTGGTGCCTTAGCCTATTCATGGACATTTTTATTCAAGCATTCCTTTTTTGTACCATTTTCGGTAAATTTAAACTTTCCAGCTCATTAAAATAAATTCGCCTGACCGCACATGATTTAAAACCACTATTTGTATGTTAATTTCTTCACCTCGCAATTACGTCATCAATTACGAACTCTTAATGAAGTATCGGAGTTTTATCGATAAAACATACGATTGGACCGAAACCGCGAATTATGTCCAATGAGAGCATTTGGTAAATTCAAGTGATTCATTTCTGATCTCCCGAAGAGATATGCAGTGTTTGTAAGTACACACACCTACACTAACCATTAAGTACTCGTGATTATTTTATTACAATGGGCTTCTAATGTAAAATGACACATAGCCATCAACCGGGTAATCTGGGGACAATGGCAAAAATCCACATGGAAAATCCTAATAACATGGGAATTTGAACCGGGTAAATCATGGTTAGTAGTTTGCAACCATGAGACATATCTGTTTCATAACTTAATAAAACGCCTGTCTTGCCCAAAGACGGAGAACAATAAAGGTGAACATATCTACTACATCCACATTTATCATTACATTTGTGTTCTCATAACCATGTATGATTTTCCATTTCATAGAAGATTAATGTAACTGATTTCTTAACCAGACATTGTGCTGTCGAGCAATTCCTAATAATCAAAACCTATTAACACTTTACCCGATTTTAGAATCGAACCCCGAACCACGCTCAACGATCTCTCTTTCAACCACCAAACCAATGGGAAAGCCAATCACCAATTGCGCATCAGCTAATGAAGTGCCAATGTTTTATCGATAAAACAAACGATTAAACGATAACCGATGGCCTCGGTATTATAACGTCAATGTTCCAAGAATTGAGTCCGATTTTTGAGTAAACCGATATCAATTTTGGACAAAATGCCGAGTTTTTCATATTGTACGAACTTGTGCAAGTGTATCGACTTGTTGAGTTTTTAAAAGTAGAACAATGATAATTCCTACTAAAATATTATTCATTCTTCTAACAAGTTGGTACACGTAACACAACTCATACAGTATCTTGAAAGTTTCAAAAAAACAACTACTACTACTGGTAGCGCCATCTCTTGTAAATGTCATAAATCAATTACCAAAAACACATAGACAAACGCATTTGAGATTTCGCGGGCGATCGATATCCTAATTATCTCGTTCCTTCCTCATTCCTTTTCCCTTTATGTACGCCTTAATGACAGGTCGCCAGAACGAACCGAAACTTCAACGTGAACGGGCCTCGTATCTCAACCGCCAGCTTTCCAAGCCACCTGGCTGGAGACTGATGCATCTAATTAGTTAGATTGCTGAAAACCTTGTGAACCGTGTCTATTCACCCGCCTCGCGGATATAAAACAATTGTGTGAAGTGTGTGGATCCTGAAGGTCGCCAGTTTGGAGTAGAAGAACACCAGCTCGCTGCCACACGTGGGCTGGCATCGACCACTACAAGGTAAGGCGTACTACTTCCCTCATTTCCATACTAGATCGCCCGAATTGATCCGTGAATATTTTCCCGCTTATTTTCAACGCACTATTGCCAGAACCCTTCAAATACAGTCCACTTTTCATGATAGACACAAGAATGAAGAGGTTTCTCAAACCGCTATAACATTTTTGGTCCTTCGAACCGGATATATTACTATAATATATCCATTTTCCTTTATTTCTTACGTAGGAATCAATCATAAATTCCTACTAGGGTCGTGGCACCTAGCCGCCTACCCACATAATCAAGTTGTAAACCCAATACGTGGTTCCGTCAACGCCGCTATAGCAGGTTCATAATTACGTATCTGCTATTATTAAAAATAATTCTTATTTAAAACTAACTTGTCGTATTGTAAATTTCCATATTTCAAGCGTCTTTTAGTTTAACCGCCCTTATAGGAATCACCTACCTCCAATTATAAAGTGTTAGGAATAAGTTACTTTCCGAATACCGCGGGGTAGACATTCATTCTATAAGAGAAAAATAAAATAGGTGTACTACTTGTAGGTACCTACGCAGTATAAATATCATAACTTTACCGAATACGTTTCGACGATTGCGGGCTATAAGTTGCATATTTATACCTATTCATTTATCTTAAACAATATTCAAACTTAACAATAAAACTGGATGGGATAGTAATGCTATTAACATTTTGTACTATATAATTACTTTGGTTAGTGGGTACTACGAAAAAACTTATTTCGTTATTACGCAAATATTGCGAAACCCGTTGTCACAGTACAGTCACAATCAGTAGTATTACTTTTCTACATATAGTTGTTCGTTTAAATAATTACCGTACATTGTTTTGTTTGTGTGGTTATTTGTAACTACATAACATAACAATGCCGCGTGATGCGAAAGCAATCGCTTCTTCGGAAGATCAACAGTTAGTGATTTTAGAAGCTAAGCGTAATATACTTTTCGAGCGTATTCAGTCAATTTATGATCGCTCTAAAGTCGCTAATACTTCCGAATCGGTGAGAGAAGGCTTTCTCAGTTCTTGTGTAACAATAGATGATATTCGAACGGACTTTCATAAATTATTGGATGATTATAATGCTAGGTTACTGGCTGTATATCCCGATGCGAAGCCTAGCTATCAAGCCTACGCCTCATTCGAGGATATGTATTGTTCCGTGAAACGTGTGATGTCTCAATTGGAAGATAAGCCGTCCGGGAGGCACAGTATGAGTGATTGCGCAACATGTAGACCAAGGTTGCCGCCAATCGAAATCATGTCGTTCGACGGTGATATACGAAACTGGCCATTATTTTATGCAAGTTTTAAATCTACAGTTCATGACAATAAGTCGCTGACGGATGCACACAGGTTGTACTATTTAATAGGTAAGCTGTCGCCGAAGGCACAGTCTGTATTCGCGGGAGTCACACCGTGTGCTGAGAATTACCAAGTCATATTCCAGGCACTCCTCGATAGGTACCAGGATATTCGTGTCCTCGCGTCTACCTATTTGGATCAAGCTTTAAATCTTAAACTGTCCGGTCCCGCGTCTGTTTCGAATTACCAGCAATTTGTGGACAAGTTCATCACCGCAATTAATTCCCTAAAGAATCTAAAATTAGTTGACCTTCTGGATTTCATTTTATTGCACCTCGCAATAAAAAAGTTTGACACTGAAACTATTCGCGCTTTCGAGATGACAGAACGTAATCGTAAGATTCCCACTCTAGATAGTTTTGTCAGCTTCATCAATGATCAGTGTCGGATATTCCGTAATACCCAACCACCCTTAGCTAACAATAATAAGCCTAATAGTTCAGACAATTCACATAAGTCTAATAAATCGCGTAGTTTTAATAATAAAATGACCGCTCCTAATCCACAATCCTATGTAGCTTGCTCTGAGTTAAATAATTCAAACAAGTGTCTGTGCGAAGCATATATCCATGAACACTTATATAAATGTCCCGCTTTTGATAATTTGACTCCGACAGCTCGTTTCAAATGTGTGAAAGACAACAGTGCTTGTGTCAATTGTTTGAGTATTAAACATAAAACGGTTAACTGTTCTTCTAAATTAAAGTGTCGCGCATGTAATCAACGTCATCATACATTGTTACATTTTAATAAAAACCCGCAATTATCAACTGTAGTGACGTCACAGCCGAATCCGGTCCCAACGCCTATGCCGACTGTACCTTCTATTACCTCACAGTCTGAGGTATCGTTGTGTACGACCTCTGTCGCTGGCGCCGCTCGATCGCGTTCGATTGACGCTCGGTGCGTTGCGGCGTCGCCGTCGGCGAGAGATAGCCCGCAATGTACGGCGTACACAACCGTTCTGCTCGCTACTGCTCAAGTCGTAATTTACGATGTAAATGATAAGCCGCACATAATACGTTGTTTACTAGATAGCGCATCTCAAAGTAATTTTATTACTTCTGAATGTTTTAAGCGTCTAGGACTTTGGAAGAACTTTCATACTTCTAATTTAATAGTTAAAGGAATCGGTGGGTCGGAAAAACCAGTTAAAGGTTCCGTAGATATTAAATTATATTCTCGTTTTAGTAATGATATTAATTTTAACGTTTCTTCGCTTATTGTTGAACGTATAACGGAGACATTGCCGACCGCTCTCGTCGATGTCTCTAAACTTACACATCTCAAAACATTACCGCTCGCAGATTCGAAGTTTGCGGAGCCGAGCGGTATCGATGTTTTGATTGGTGCTGCTATATTCCCGCGCTTGCTTTTGCCTAACATAGTGCATAGCGAGCAATATAATATACCTCCCGCTATTGAAACTGTGTTGGGGTATGTGGTTATGGGTTCCGTACCTACGGCACATACTTCACACGGGTCCCTATCTGTACGACCCGAACAGATGGGGGCTTTCGCAGCTGGAACTACGGGTCCGGCTGTTTGGATCAGGGTACGCGGGGTCAGGTAGGCCCTCCACCATTGCAAGCGCAGAGGTGGTACCTGACATTGAGGTTGGACTCGCGGTGGTCTATGTGGTGGTTGCAGAGGAGTGGCATGTTGTCTGCTCGGCTATGTGTGGGCCGAGCGTCATTCCTCGCGCGCAACAAGTGTCTGAAGTTACCGGCCCAAGGCAAAGGGCCACCTGGTGGTCAGACGCGGGGTTCGTGAGTAACCCTCAAGCAAGTGAGCTCCTGTGAGCGAGCTGCATCTCCGGCACTTTCCTGGATAGAAAGAAGAGGACTACCCGTTGGATTAGTTTTCCGGCAACCCAGCTGTAGGCATTGGGTAGATGCGATGATTTGTATTCGAGAGGTGAGCGTGCTTACAGCTCCGGGACCATTCTGGAGAAATGGGAGCCAGCTTCTCTGGCGTCCTTAACGGGGATTGAATCCGCTAGCACCAACTGCGCTGGTGCTGGTGCTTGCACTAGTGCTGGCGTGCTGGGGTGCGTGTGGTGAGCGGCTTTATTGCTCCGGTACCATTCTGGACAAATGGTAGTGAGTAATCACGGTGCAACTCACATTTTCTCTTGAGTACCAGGGGCGAGTGCTCTCGGAGGCGTGACCTACCGAAGATGGTCCCAGACACCTCGTAAGGGGTTGCCTGGTATAGTGTGCCGCTTTCCATAACGTAAGGTTGGTGAAGGAGGCCACTATAGGAAAACTCAGTAGACAAATAGGGGTACGTGTACGAGTACAACTTCATGTTGTTCTGTTCTTCAAGATCCCAGTTTAGATTCGCTTCTCAAGCGATTCTGGGAGCTTGAAGAAATTTCCGCCTCGCCCTCGCAGAGCCGTAAGGATCTCGAGTGCGAAGAACATTTTCGCGCTACCACTGTTCGCGATGACAGTGGTAGATATATTGTGTCGCTGCCATTTTGCGACGACCCTTATTCGCTAGGCGACTCATACGCTGCCGCACTTAGGCGTTTTCATTGTTTGGAGCGCAAACTTGATGCGTCCTTAGGGTTACGCAGCGCTTACAATGACGTCATGCGGGACTACATTAACAAGGGATATTTGAGTCCGGTTTTAAAAGATGACAACGTTTCTAATCTGTCATATTACATTCCGCATCACGGTGTCGTTCGCGAAGATAAGACTTCTACTAAACTTCGCGTAGTTTTAGACGCTAGTAGTCAAACTACATCGGGACAGTCGATCAATGACATTCTACATGCAGGCCCTAATCTACAGGGTGATTTATTTAATATTATAATTCGTTTTCGTCTCTTTCAAATAGCCCTGTCTGCTGATTGCCGCCAAATGTTTCTCAATGTCGGCGTTCGTGAATCGGACCGTAGATTTCAACGCATCTTTTACAGATTCAGTAAACATGAACCTATAATGGTCTACCAATTTAATCGTGTTTGCTTCGGATTTAAGTCTAGTCCATATCACGCGTTACGTGTAGTCCGCCAGTTAGTCGCTGATGAAGGCGATAATTTCCCTGCAGCGTCTGCTGCTGCTTCTTCCGCCCTATATATGGATGACATTGCCTGTAGTGTCATGTCCATACCGCAAGCAATTTCGCTTTGTGATGAGCTTATTCAGCTCTTCAAGCGAGGCCAGTTCGACCTTGTCAAATGGACAAGTAACTCGAAAGAGGTTCTCGCACACATACCTGATACTCATAAGGCTTCGCCCGATATCGAGTATGAGAAGTCTATACCGCATAAGGTCCTGGGTTTACGCTGGGACAAGTCTTGTGACAGTTTCCGCTTTGACGTCACCACACCAGATGATAAATGTACCAAGCGAACCATGCTTTCCACAGTGGCTCGGCTATGGGACTTAATGGGTTTTGTCGCCCCCACTATTCTGTACGCTAAGCTCTTAATTAAGGAACTTTGGCTAGCAAAGTGTGACTGGGACGACATACCACCTGAACATATAGTCACCGCTTGGAAACAGTTTTGTACTGAGCTTTCTACGCTTAATGAAATTATTATCCCGCGTCATCTGGGGTTGGTCGACGGATGCACCATGAATTTAGTAGGTTTCGCTGACGCCAGCGAGCGTGCTTACGGTGGAGTCGTACACATGCAAATATACAATGGTTCTAACTACTCCGTGCAGTTAGTTAGTGCGAAGTCTAAAGTCTCACCTGTGAAAACCATTTCGGTGGCTAGACTAGAGTTGTGCGCGGCCCTACTGTTGTCTAAGTTGCTTCGCAAGGTACAAGACACAATATCGCCCCACTACCGCATCCATAAGGTATACGCGTTTACTGACTCTAAAGTAGTGCTCGCCTGGATAAATTCCTCACCGCACCGCTGGCAAACTTTTGTTGCCAATCAGGTTACTAAGCTGATAGAGCTTATACCCGCTAATTGTTTCAACCATGTCGCAGGTACTGAGAACCCCGCTGATTGTCTGTCTCGTGGTGTCACGCCAGCTAAGCTCTTGCAGCATCCATTGTGGTATCGTGGACCATCGTGGGTTTCTCATGACACAGCTGAGTGGCCCATACATACTTTCGAACACAATGCACTGCATGAGGGCGTACCCGAACAGAAATCAGTCGCTCATGCCGTGGTTTCTGAGGTTACGGAATCACCAATTTACGCGCTAGCACTACGTGTTTCGTCGTGGTCTAAGTTGCTACGCGCTATTGTTTACGTCTATAAGTTTTTAAGACAACTGCCTAGTGCACGTACTGTATCAAGCTCTGATCTGAAATATGCAGAAATTAAATTGCTGCGAGCTGTACAGGATGTTCATTTCCGTAACGATATTTTAAATTTAAAAAACAATAAACCATGTACTCCCGCCATCCATAAGCTTAAGCCGTTTCTCGATGAGCACGGCATCATACGAGTTGGTGGTCGTCTCACAAATTCGGACGAACCCTACGAATATAAACATCCCTGTATTCTACCACGTCATGACCATATTGTTGATGTTCTTGTTGACTTTTGTCACAAGAAACATCTTCATGCCGGTCCGGAGTTGCTTATGTCCTTACTCAGGCATAATTATTGGATTTTAGCTGCACGTCGAATAATTCGTCACAGAATCCACAACTGTAACACTTGCTTTAAGTTCCGCCCGCGTCCTATTCTTCCACTTATGGCAGCCTACCAGCAACCTAGCCAGCGTGTTAACCAAGTCGACAAGGCGTTCACTCACACCGGCTGTGACTATGCAGGCCCGCTACAGTACACACCATTTCGTGGTCGAGGTGTTAAGAGCCGTAAGGCTTGGCTCTGCATTTTTACGTGTTTGACGACGCGTGCCACGCACATTGAAGTGGCAACAGATTTAAGTACAGTGACTTTCCTTGCAGCCTTAAAACGCTTTCTTTCGCGACGCGGTCCTATTCAATGCTTATATACCGATAACGGTACTTGTTTCGTAGGTGCAAGTTCTTATTTACGCGACCTTCACAAATTTCTTAAAGATTTTCGTCCTCATCTTGAGGAAGAACTTTCCTTCAATCATATAGATTGGAAGTTTATTCCGCCTGCTTCCCCACATTTTGGAGGATGTTGGGAAAGTATGGTTAAGGTAGTTAAAACTCACCTTTTTAAAGTTATAGGTCAACAAATCCTCTCCTACGAGGAACTTATAACTGTCCTTAGTCAAGTTGAGGCTCTAGTTAATTCGCGGCCACTTACTGCTTTGAGTAGTGACCCTACTGAACCATCAGCACTGACCCCTGCGCATTTCTTGCACACCGCGCCATTGTTGTCCCTTCCCGCTCCTGAAGCAGACTCGCTCAGCTTGCTTCAGCGACATACTCTACTTGACAAACTGGTGCAGTCGTTCTGGCAGCGCTGGCGTTCAGAATACTTACATCAACTTCAGGCTAGATCCAAATGGAATAGTCCTGCACCTTCTATACAAGAGGGTACTATTGTAGTTATCATTACTGATAACTCTCCGCCCCTTTCATGGCCGTTAGGCATTATTGATAAATTGCATACCTCCAAGGACGGTACAACCCGTGTTGTTACTGTGAAAACCGCAAAGGGTAGCTATGTGCGCCCTGTTGTGCGTCTGTGTCCATTACCGACTCAATAAGGCCTGGCTTGATAGTTAGGTCTCTTAGTTTTAGTTAGTTAGCGACGCAACATAATTTTCTATTAAAATTTAACTATAGGTATGCAACTTAATGTATTATGCAACTCGCAGTATTTATCTTAAATCTTAATAATTGAAATGTAAAAATCCGCATCTTAGTCCGTATTACTGAATAGGTATACGGTAGTACACCTCATAGGGCTAAGTTTAATTTTCATTAAAGGTGACCCTTTAAGGCCGGGAAAATGGTAGCGCCATCTCTTGTAAATGTCATAAATCAATGACCAAAAACACATAGACAAACGCATTTGAGATTTCGCGGGCGATCGATATCCTAATTATCTCGTTCCTTCCTCATTCCTTTTCCCTTTATGTACGCCTTAATGACAGGTCGCCAGAACGAACCGAAACTTCAACGTGAACGGGCCTCGTATCTCAACCGCCAGCTTTCCAAGCCACCTGGCTGGAGACTGATGCATCTAATTAGTTAGATTGCAGAGAACCTTGTGAACCGTGTCTATTAACCCGCCTCGCGGATATAAAACAATTGTGTGAAGTGTGTGGATCCTGAAGGAGCCATTTTGGAGTAGAAGAACACCAGCTCGCTGCCACACGTGGGCTGGCATCAACCACTACAAGGTAAGGCGTACTACTTCCCTCATTTCCATACTAGATCGCCCGAATTGATCCGTGAATATTTTCCCGATTATTTTCAACGCACTATTGCCAGAACCCTTCAAATACAGTCCACTTTTCATGATAGACACAAGGATGAAGAGGTTTCACAAACTGCTATAACATAATATATAATACGAAATACCTATAATATATAATACCTAATACATAATCTTCAAAATAAAGAATAAATGGGTCTTGTGGTGGAACAAAGTTCAGTGTATATTTATTGTTTACTTTGCTTTGTACGTCAATTAGTATTTAACGGTTTAAGGTCTAGTTCCCAAACAGTAAAATATTAATGGAAGGTGCACGTGTCCAGGGCCGTTAAAAGTTTTACCAAACTTTTTCCGTGTCCGGTGTTTATGAACACAATACGAATGTATTGAAAAAGCACTTACTTATTCGTTTTTGTAAAAAAAATGGTTCAAAAACTAAAACCCGACTACTGAAGAACACGGTCTAAAAAATATGAAACAAGAAAATATTCTCATCCGAAATTGTTATGTACAAACTATTTGATATGCGTTGGGTATTAAATTAACAAATCCCTACACGTAATTTTTGGTTCTAAGACATGCCAGTTTCCTCACGATGTTTTCCTTAACCGTTTTTAGAAAACAAAACAAGAATAAATATTTTATTTTATTTACGCAAAATACGCGCTTGGTCGTGGAGTTGCGGAAACAGCCCGACGAAACTAAACTAAACTAAACTCTTATTTTATTTCAAATATATTTATAGTGGTATTCAGAGAACAACCGTGAACGTCTGCCACTTTAGGTGGCATAAGTACGACCACGGTTATCCTCTGAACACGACTAGGAATATGTATGAAATACAATAAAATATTTATTAGGGACATGTAGGTTGTATTAAATGGTGCCTCTTTCTTCCGTGGTGTAACCGTATCGATAACGGACCACCTTGAGCTTCTTAGCGTTACGTTGACATTGATCCTCAATTTTGCCCATACATTGAGGCAGAGGCTCAGCTGGCTGAAAAAAAATTGGGGATCCTTGCAAAGGTGAGACAGTACTTCACTCCAGAATAGCTGCAGCACGAATTTGCCAAATACCAGATTGATGCACTTGAGTCAATCGAAAAACGGGCCAAGAAGCTCATCGGCAATGAGGCACTGATCGAGTCCTAACTCCAGAGCCTTGAACATCGACGCCGAGTCGCCAGCTTGTCGGTTTTTTATCGGTTGCATTTCGGGCAGTGTGCGATAGAATTACATGATCTAATTCCATCTAGCCCGTTCCAAGAAGTACGGCGATGCGCCATCGGTACATGGTGAACATCACACCCATACGCACTTAAGGTTTTTGGATTACCTTCATTGTGCATGCAGCATGTGGTGCCGGAGTCTGTGTTCCCCGATAGCTACAATCTAGAAGTAGTATCACTATCGCAAAGATGAAAACTAAAATATCCACTGAAGAAAACAACTTTGGGAGAGTAAGTAATGTGACTCTGACTGACATCATAATTTAAGTAGGAACCAAAATAGTTAAGTGTTTCACAATAAAGTTATACATTTCGAATTGGTATTCATCATCATTATGATCAGCCTTTTAATGTACCCACTGCAGGGACACAGGCCTCCTCTCTGTGAGAGGGAATGGGCCTTAATCCACCCACATGTTACATGTCTTCGATTTTTTGGTTCTAGGACATGCCGGTTTGCTCACGATGTTTTCCTTCGATGTTGAGAACCCACGACCTACAGCTTGTAACTCGCGGCTGATATCACAGGGCCACCACTCACATTGGTATTCATTACACGCAAATTCAGAAGGCCTGCCATGCCAGCAACATGGATATATGCAGTGCTCGAAAACGAGGTAATAGAAAGCTGTCAATCCACCAACCTATTTATACGTACGTACACTTGTGATCTTTAAGCCTGTTGTCTGTTTGTTGATATACGGCGAGATAAACAAGTAAAAATACTTATAGAGGATGAGTTTTTTGTAATAAGCAAATTGTATTAGCTATTTACCTAAATAAGGAATAATATCGATGGAATATTTTTTGTATCAATAGGTTATTTGGTATATTTCTTTGGGTAATAGTATATATTAACACATGCTTTTCCTTATCATAGGGATCGTTGATTATTAAGTATAGGTAAGTATTTTGTTTAAGTAATTTCTTTGTTACTAAGATTTGATAACTGAATTAGAAGTGTAATTTCCGCTGGGAAATAATTAATAAATAACATTACTCAAGTATTTCTAATCTATATATATAAAAGGCAATGTCCCGACTGACATATCAACGCCCAGCCTAAACCACTAATGATAGAAATTTGAAACTTTTAGGGGTCATTTAAGAAAGGATTTTTAGAAATTTTTCCTCTAAAGGGGTGAAATAGTGGATGAAATTTTGTACGAAACTCTGTAATTTTTTATTTGAAATGAATAAAATATGGTATTTAGCCTCTAAATGTAAAATAATAAAATAAGTCTTTAAGCTTTTTTTGAATTTCATCCCTTAAAAGGGTAAAAAAGGTGTTAAAGTTTGTATGAAATCTAAATTGTTTATTGACAAAATTACTTGAAATATAGTATTTATGCTCTTCAATACAATTAAAGAAACATGTATTTCAGGATTTTTTTGAATTTCATCCCTAAAAGGGGTGTTAAAATTTGTATGACAACTATATTGATTATTATAAAAATTACTTGAAATTTAGTCATTCTGCTCTCCAACACAATTAAAGAAACAGGTATTTAAGGATTTTTGAATTTCATCCCTTAAAAAGGTAAAAAGGGGTGTTAAAGTTTGAATGAAAACTAAATTGTTTATTATCAAAATTTATGCTCTTCAATACAAATAAAGATACACGTTTTTTACGCTGGAGGCGTCATCGGGTCGCCAAACCACTACTGTGGTCGACGAAGTCACAGAGCCATGATCAACATATAAATTAACTATTCTTAAAAGGAATAAATTTTAACTAGAGTACATAATGGTTCCAACAGGATAATTCATCGGCGCTTACTGCACGAGCCACAACCGAAATTCTGAGGGTGGCACTACCCGGACTTGCACTGGCCAGTAAGATCGCCTGATGTAACTGGTCCAGTCTTCTTTCTGTAGGTTATTTTTAAGTCACGTGTCTGTCAACAAGCCTCAGACTCTTGAAGCCCTCAAAGATAATATCCACTGGAAGTTCTGAGTTCTCTGCAAGACTGATCCAGAGCAAATGCCATAAATGGGCCCGAATGTTTGTAAATTCTGGCGAAGCGACGGCCACTTAGCATTTTTACACATTTTCTCGATTAAATGGAAAATAAATTAAGACACAAAAAATATATTATCCAAAAGCAGAAACAAAGCTTTTATTTGATAAGTAAAATTACAGCCAAAGAACATCGGGTGATAACTTTTGCGCCACCCTGTATTAATTTTCTATCGTGTCGGTATTAGGATTCAGATATTAAAAGCAAAGTGGTCCACTATTTGTATCTCCCCGTGGAAATCGATCCCATGAGACCTCCGGAACCAGACCTCCGGAATGAAAGTCCGGCTCTGACTATTAGAACAGGAAGGCAGTGCAGTATATGCTCATTTTATATCAATTTACACGTAATTTTAATAACTTTGATAAAATTTAGTGGTCTACTCGAACAAAGATGCGGGTAGAAATTTATGTTTGGACAATAATTGCAATATCCCATCAGAACTGCAAAAAAACAAAACAGCCAATATCGTGTAGTCCACGCAGGCGAAGCTGCGGGCGGAAAGCTAGTAATAGATATAAAAGAAGGCCCAAATGGGACAAAAGACATTCCAGATGATAAGTATCAAAAGACCGATAATGTAAAAAAAGAAGTTACGAAAATAAATAAACAAATACCCGAAGGTATTTGTTTATTTATTTTCGATTTATAATTGTGGCCGGCTTTTTTAGGAACAGAGGAAATTGCCTCCTTATTGCCCACTTACTACGAACAATGAGCAATACAGTTGAAAGAATAAGTTTTCGGAAAAAGATCAATGGTCGGAAATTATAGGTTAATATGGATCGCATGTTTTTATGGACTTTATTAGGGGCTATTATTTGTAACATAAAGCGATCAGTAACAGACATTATTTTCTTTGATGTTATGTAAGCATAAACTTGGATAATATTAAATTTTAAGTGAACCGGGCCGACCGATATTCGAATTTAATAATAACTCATTCATTGGCCAGCTGTGCCAAAATTTATTCATTAATTCTGCTCTTGGGTTAATTCATACAAAGATAAGTGAGTCTGTAATTATGTATTTTCAAATAGAATTTCATTAAGGGCAGACGACATAGCGCTTTGTCGCTTTTATCGTCGATCAAAAAGTAACACCCAGAGGAAATTATCTCTTGCTTTAGGGAATATCATTATTTTTATTTATAAATACTAAGAAATTACAATACAAAATAATATACAAACATACAAGCTCATTTATCTCTTGCTTTAGGGTAGTGTATACTAGCTTTACAACGGGTAGTAACTGCATAGTCGGACTATAAAGCCCGGACCATCTGGCTCACACTCCGCCCCAGACAATTTGGGTCCCTGATGCTAGAAATGTGAGCGTGTGCATTAGATTGTTTTCACACGTTTACGAGTCTCTAATAAATGCCGAACTGCTACTGGACCGCTTTATGAACACAAATTGACTTACTGATCCTAAAACATGAACGATTTGTGAACGGACTAAGTTTCGAATGGTGGCAAATGGGTATTTCGGGTTGCAGTAATTGAAATATCGTAGTTGTGCTTAGTTACTAATTCAACGGTCCAATTTGAGTTTCACAGATTGTATTTTGCAGGCTAATGACCAAATAAATAAAGATTAACACAACCAGCTGTGGTTGTGGCTCTAATTGCGTCGAGTTTTAATTTATTAGTAATAAATATCCTATGTTACCTATTACGCCTTACTAACTTAAGTGGAGATTTATTGTTAGTTCAGAATGTAATTACCTACCGTGGGTATGTAAGTAGTGGACATATTTGGTAAGATTTAGTTGTTAAAGTGCAAGACTGCAAGTATAAGTAAGTACGCTTTCTAAACGCCACTTGCATCATAAGCAGAACGATTTCGCGGTAATAACCGGTTATTTACGTTATCGATAGAATAGTGATGGGTGAAACTTCACTTTCGTTCAAGCATGTCCCGCCCTAAGAAAAGTGTTAGCATATAAATAAGTACTAGGTAATTGCGACAAAGCAATCACGCCGTTATAGCTCTTACCCTTTAAGAGCCAACTTAATACTATTAGGTACCTACTCGTGCCTAAAGTTTAACAGTTCTAGGGCATGTGTTAGACGAACTGGCAAATAGCATTCGTCATGAAGTTTAGGAAACTCAAAGATGAATTTGAATTGAATGTATATTATGTTTTAATCTGCTAAAACCACCTTTGGGTATGCAGACGACAGCACTGTTGTTGAGAGGTAAGTATCCGACGCGCGCGCTACTGGTCCTCAGATCCGTATTTGGTTGGGCACTTGAATCTGTCCTTGAAAGCAGTCTCCGAGTGGGGCGATGCCAATCTGGTCAGGTTCAATGGTGCTAAGACCCAGGCGTGTATTTTTTCCGCTAACGGAAGCAAATTCCACCCGGCTCGTTCTTTCCGTGGTGTGACCGTGCCGATAACGTTGACATCGACCCTCAATTTTGGTCCATTCATTGAGGCAAAAGCTCAACTGGCTGCCAAAAAGTTGTGGATCCTTGCAAAGGTGAGGCGGTACTTCACGCCAGAACAGTTGCTCGACTTGTATCAAGCGCAAGTTCGGTCATGCATGGAGAACTGCTCTCATCTCTGGGACGGATCTGCCAAGTACCAGCTGGATGCACTAGAGTCGATCGAAAAACGAGCCAAGAAGCTCATTGGCAATGAGGCACTGATCGAGTCCTAACTACAGAGCCTTGAACATCGACGCCGAGTTGCCTGCTTGTCGGTTTTTTTATCGGTTGCATTTCGGGCAGTGTGCGATGGAATTACATGACCTAATTCCGTCTAGCCCGTTCCATAATCGGACTCCAAGACGTACGGCGATGCGCCATCGGTAAATGGTGAACATCACACCCATACGCACTTAACGTTTTTGGAATACCTTCATTGTGCGTGCAGCTGTAGAGGGACGAGGTTTATATTGAATTAAAAGGCGTCTGTTCTGTACGACGTATATTTAGAGACTGCTCACTTAAACCGAACAACATGTGTAACAACTTAGTCTAGGTACTTAATGTTACACACTACATCACCCTCCTTAAAAGAGAAAAAAAATAATCAAATACTTTTTTTTTTTTTTTTACCTTATTCCTTAAATGGTTTTGTACGGTTTTTATGTACCGTTTCTACATTACTATTTTTAATTATCTTAACATTAGGTCCTGCTTCTTCAATTACAACATACGGTCCATTATACAATCTGTCCATTTTATTAGTATCTTCATTTCTTACTAAAATTAAATCATCTTTCTTATAACTAATAGGGTTTTTATTTCTATCATAAATTTCCTTTCTTTTCATCTTACTATCTATTAACCTTTTTCTAGCATCCTTATGTGCTAACTGTAGTCTATATTTTAATTCTAACGCATAATTTTCTGCATTATACAATGGCTCTAAATCATCTCTTAACCTAGTTGGAATATTACATGGCTTACCGAATACGAGTTCATACGGTGTGTAGTTAGTTGAAGTGTGTATTGTAGTATTAAAACAAAAACACCAAAAGGGAAGCCAATGGCTCCAAGTGTCTGAATTTTCGTCACATTGGATACGTAAAAAGTTACGTAAATTTTTATGTGTATTTTCTAATGCACCTATGCTTTGGTGGTGGTAAGCAGTGGAGTTTATTTTATCTATTTCTAATAACTTACAAACTTCCGTCATGGTAGAAGACATGAACTCCGTACCACGATCAGTTGCGATTACTCTCGGTATGCCATACCTTAAAATAAAATTACTTACTAAAGACCTCGCTACGACAGCTGATTCCTTTGTTGGTATGGGGTAAGCTTCCACATATTTTGAAAGCTCGCACTGAAGGGTTAATATGTATTGGTTACCTTCATCATCTCTGTCTAGAGGTCCCACAAGATCTAGAAAGATCTTTTCAAATGCTGAATTCGCCGTGGTTGTTATCACCATAGGCTCCTTGTAACTGGGTGAATGTTTCATCACCTGACACTTAGTACACTTACTTACGTAATTTCTGACGTCACTTTCTATTCCTGGCCAGTAGTACTTACTTTTAATGTTGTTCACCATTCGTCGAACGCCGGCGTGTCCGCTCGAAGGCAATAAATGATAATCATTTAGTATGACTGTTATTTCGTCTCTATCGAGAATTCTCCTTACATTTCGTAAAATATGAATACGAGGTGGTCCGGACCACTCATTTCTACTATCTATTTCTTCACATAATTCTTTAATAAACATATCGTTATTCTTTTCTTTAATTATACAAACTTTTTTTACATTTATTTTCTTACAAAACTCACTTAATATATTCACAAATACGTCTCGCGTGAATTGTGACATATAATTAAGATTAATGTAAATAATTAATTGCTTTTCTATGTAAGCTAAACATTTCTCTTCTTTACTTATTAGTTTTTTCTCTCGAAGTCTATCTAACTCTTTACCTTCTATAAATTTTATTTCCACTGAGTCAATTGGCTTTTTTTATAGCTCCACGATTTTTGGTTGATCAGGCCTCAAATCGATGGGTTTACTAGAAAAATCCAGTGAACTTCCTTCCTCTTTTAATTCTTTTAATCTACTTTCCTCTTGTATTTTCTTACTCTGTGCTCGTGTTGTCACTAATATATTTTCATTAATTCGCTTCAAATCGTCCGAAGTTAAAGTTATTCTACTCAGTGCGTCTGCTATTACGTTATCTTTTCCTTTTATATAAACAATCTTATAGTCATATTCTTCTAGCTGTAACCTGAACTTCACTAATCTACTTGAGGGGTCTTTTATACTAAATAAATATATCAATGGCTTGTGGTCTGTCATGATTGTAAATTTTCTTCCAAATAAATATGGTCTAAAATACTTCACGCTCCATACTACTGATAATAACTATTTTTGGATTGTTGGATAGTTTAGTTCTGCTTTGTTTAATGGTCTGCTCGCATATGCGATTGGTCTTAAGTCTTTATTGCATAAAACTGATCCTATAGATATACCTGATGCATCTGTTTGAAGTATAAATTCGTTTTCTGTTGAAAAATCTGGGTACTGTAAAATAGGTGGAGTCGTAAGTGCTCCTTTCAAGATATCAAAAGAAGTTTCACAATTTTCTGTCCATTCAAATTTAATGTTTTTCCTACAAAGTTTATTTAATGGAATAGTAATATCTGCAAAATGTGGGATAAACTTACGATAATAATTACACATAGCAACGAATCGTCGTACATCGTCTGAATTTTGTGGTTTTGTATAATTTTGTATTGCCTTTACCTTCTCTGGATCTGGCAAAACACCTTTAGCAGTTACAATATGACCTAGGTATAATAGTTCCTTTTTACAAAAATTACATTTGTTTGGATTTATTTTTAGATTGACTTTCCTTAATCTTTCGAGTACTTTTATCAAATTTTGATTATGTATTTCTAGGTTTCTACCAATGATTATTAAATCATCCATATATGTTATGCATTTTTCAAAATTTAGTCCCGACATAGCAATTGACATGATACGCGAGAATGCACCTGGGCTTATTTTCAATCCCATCGGTAAGCGCGTCATCTGATACTGCCCAGAGCTTGTAGTGAAAGCTGTTACGTTCCTGCTATTTAATTCAAGGTCAACTTGATAATAACTTTGTGATAAATCTAAATGGCTGAAATAAGTGCAACCGGAAAGAGAGTCTAGTATTTCTGTAATGTTTGGAAGTGGGAACTTATCATCTTGAATTTTCTCATTTATTTTTCTATAATCGACAACTAATCTCCATTTCTTATTATTATTGTCGCTTTTCTTTGGAACGAGTAGTATAGGACTGTTCCATTCACTATTAGTTGGTTCTATTATTTCATCATCCAACATCTGCTTAATTTGTTTATCAATTTCCGATTTCGTAGACTGTGGTAGTCTGTATGGTTTCGTATAGATGGGCGTAGCACCTAGCTTTAAGTTAATTGATTGGTTCATTATACTAGTAGTACTCAGCTTATCACCTTCTAATTGGCAAACGTCTGCGTACTTGGCACAAATCTGTTCAATTGTTTTTTGTTCGTCTGGATGTAAATAATTCAGATTTAAAGTAGATAAAAGTCTTTTTGCGCGCTTTGCATCCATTTCTGTGCTGCTATATTGACAAATAATGTAATCTGTCAATTTTTCTAATTCGGGTTTAAAATATGGTAAACTAGTATCTTCTTCAGATGTGTTTAAAATAATAGGAATCTTCCCATTACTTGGTTGTACTATACTTCCTGCCAAAAATATGTTTTCCGATAATTGTTTTGGAATAACTACGTAATCATTTTGTGAATTTGACTGAACTGTTACAAAGTGAATTGATTCACTTCTACGTGGTAAATACAGATTTCTATAAGATCTACTATTCTGATACATTTGTATTAAAAACTCTTTGTCATTACTTTGTAATTTTAAAACATTGTTTAATAAATCAATGTTTGCATTATACATTCTAAGAAAGTCTAGACCAATAATTCCATCCGCCTGACATGGCATGTTATTTAATACATGGAACTTAAATGTAAACATCGCCGATTCTCGGTAAGTTGAATATGACTGTGTTTGTGAGCTGAACAATTGCAATGTCAAGTTAGCGATTTCAGTGGAACTAATATTACCACCAATGCCTTTGATTATTGTATCATTACTTTGTAATGTTATATAATGTGGTATTTTATTTTTAGCTATGACTGATAATGTTGCCCCTGTATCTACCAAAAATGAACATAACTTATTACCTATTTTAAATTTAACGCAGTCTAGTCCCTGGCATGTTAAAATTTTATGCTCGAAAAAACGTATTTTGGCTACCCGACTCACGGTTTTCTGTCGCAATTTCTTGCTGCTGTTGGTTTGCTCGTTGGTCAGCAACATATGCAGCTTGTTGTTGGTTGTCTCGACCATAAAATTGTCGATTTTGACCTCTAAAATCTCGTCCACGTCCGTAACTTGCCTGTGATTGAAATCTTGGGGTATTATTTCCTCGTCCTCGATTGTAGTAATTATTACTTCGTCCTCTGTAGTTTGAAGTATTGGCACGTCCACGATAGGAATAATTATTATTACCTTGATTGTAGTTACTTCGATTGTAGAACCCACGGGCACGATTATTTTGCCATCTTCCTCTGCCCCTTGGCTTACCTCTTAAATGCATTACCGCTTGCTGGGCCGACTGGTCTGGCTCCTCATCCTGTGCTGCACGAATGGCGTCCTTCAGCTGTTGGTAATCGCGAGCCGCGATGATTGTACTGAGTCTTCTATTGCGAAGGCCATCTGAAAACCGTTTTATTGCATATTTTTCATTTATCGGTTGTAAAACGTCACTCGTTGCTTCGTTATCGTTAGATTGAGAAATAGTTAAATTAATAAAAAGCTCTTCTAACTTATTACCAAACTCTGCTATACTCAAGTCATTCTGTGATAATTTATTCATTTGCATGGGTATAGAATTTGCTGACTTTTTTGTTAAAAGAAATGATTTTATATCTGTTATTAAATTATTCATACTAGAATAATCTGTCTTTAATTTTAATTTCGCTAGTTTTGTTAGTCGAGTTTTAAGCACAAAAGTAATTAGTAGTTTCTTATCTACCGCTGAAGTTAAACAAGAATCATACATTTCCATACCTTGTATAATTTTTTCCGTGGTCTCCTCGTTACCATCCATCACAGGGATAAGTGAATTTGCCGTTTTTAAATCGAAACTTGCCATGTTGTCTGATGATTTAGACTCACTGTAACTTAATATTTTTATATAAGTTTCTTCTATAGATTTACACAGATTATCAATCAATAACCCTGAATATTCAGTAGTTAAGTGTTTTAGTTCTAATTCCTTAACACATATTTTATAAGAGTTATATATTTCTTTTGCTTTTCTTATTTTGCTTAGACCTAATTCTCGCAATCTTTTCTCTGGACCTAATTTCCTTAGGCTTACTCTGATATAATCTAACTTTGAGTATATATTGTTAAACTGTATTTCCATAAATCACTATCTTATTACTAAAATCATTTAAAATTAATCACTTAAAGTTCTTAAAATGTTCACATTTTCGTAGACAAAACGCAGTTATTTTAGGGTTATCTTAGCTCTTTTTTTTTTTTTTTTTTCCTTTTTCACACTAAATGCACTTTATTATTTATGCATTTTTCACTTTTGCACTTTTGCTTATTCACTCGCATTGGCATTGGCACTCTTTCACTCCGTTGAATAATCTTTCTAAACTTCCTCCTCAGCTGGGCGGCCTCGTCCTCGGACCGACATCCGTTCTTGCATTCGCTTGACAAAATCCGCCTGCATGCCGTTTTGTATCCCTGTACGTACCCACTCACTGTGGCATCTCCTGTATTGGGCGTATAGCACGTACAAGACAGCTCCAGCACAAACAGCAACCATCACCCCCAGTAGGATATTACTCGTTCTAAAGTGTGAAGAGACATCAGCACCTCCATTATTTTCACTGCCGTGTTGTGTAATGATGGTTTCCTTGTTTTCACATAAACACTTACTGCACTCTTTTCCCATTATTTTTAATTTAAAATGTCTGAACAAGCCGAGTATTTTTAACTGAACTGTTGTGTATTTTTCTTATAATGCAATCCAATGCACGGTGGCCGGTGGCCGACGCGACGCGGTCACACGGTTAAAAACGCTGACACCGTCACATTGTTTCGTCGCGACGTAATCCAACACCGTGCCCCTGGCAGGGTCGCCATGTAGAGGGACGAGGTTTATATTGAATTAAAAGGCGTCTGTTCTGTACGACGTATATTTAGAGACTGCTCACTTAAACCGAACAACATGTGTAACAACTTAGTCTAGGTACTTAATGTTACACACTACACAGCATGTGGTGCCGGAGTCTGTGTTCCTCGATAGCGATTTTAAGTTTTATGTCTTTATGCTTTATTATGTAATATCTATAACGTTTTATTTACATAGATAAAAGTATATACAGTGTATAAATTACTTAAATAACTAAGACTACAAACATATACACTTTAACCAAAAACTTCTTACTAACTAAAACTAAAAATATACACAACTAAAATATGGCGTCGAAAAACTCCTCCACATCGTTGCCCACTGGTAATGTACCCAAAAGGCTGGCAGCATTGCCACGTTGTATGGCAATGCTTAATCTCTGACCAAGATAAAAGCCAGCCATTATGTAATTGTTTGTTGTTCCAAATAAAATAAAATAAAAAATAAAAATAGCTACAATCTAGAAGTAACTATCACTATCGCAAAGATAAAAACCTATGTACTGAAATATCCACTGAGGAAGACAACTTTGGGAGAGTAAATAATTTGATTCTGACTGACATCATAATTTAAGTAGGAACCAAAATAGTTAAGTCTTTCACCATAAAGTGACACATTTCGAATTGGTATTTATCATCATCATGATCAGCCTTTTAATGCACTGCTGGGACACAGGCCTCCTCTCTGTGAGAGGGAATGGGCCTTAATCCACCCACATGTCTTCGAATTTTTGGTTCTAAGTGTTGAGAACCCACGACCTACAGCTTGTAAGTCGCGGCCGATATCACAGGGCCACCACTCACATTGGTATTCATTCCACGCAAATTCAGAAGGCCTAAGCAACATGGATATTTGCGGTGCTCGAAAACGAGGTAATAGCAAGCTGTCAATCCACCATAGTAGAAATTCATGCTGTGCAGTCGGAGGATACATTTTCGCGAGCTGGCTGACCAAAACCAGACGTATCCTCCGACTGCACAGCATGAATTTCTTCTTTTTTACGTTTTTTTAGTTCGCTTTTTAAGCAGTCGGGATTTATTTTTTTAATTAACTTGTTTTATTTACAACTTTTTAGTATTTTCTTTTTTAGAATTAGGTACATTTAAACATACAAGTGTCATATATTTTTGAAATCACCTCTTAAAACCCTTTATTTTTTTAAATTTCCCCCACAAAACGGTGCCCAAAATCCACCATTTTTTTTTTCCAATTTTAATGTAGCCAGTGACACTCGCAGGTTTAAGACGAATCGATTGACGTAAGACACGACATACATACATACATACTTACATACATAGACTGATAACCACATTACCCTCCTTCGGCAGTAAAAAAGGAGGTTACGCAAATAATTAAACAAATACCCGAAGGTACCACTGTTGGATTCAGTGAAAGGATTCATTATAAACGAACGCTTTCGTGAGCAAAGATAAAAGGACACAATAGGATATTTAAGTAATTAATAGTCGTCATACAACGCTCGTTCTCCAATTGATCACTGCAGTTTAATGAAAAGGTGACATTCATCCACATAGCAATCCATCATTGTCATGTTTATAATTCGTCTTCATCCGAGCAAGGTTTCCTCAATTAATTGTGGCCGGCTTCTTTAGGAGCAGAGGAAATTGCCTCCATATTGCCCACTTCTACGAACAATGAGCAATTTTGTTGAAAGAATAAGTTTTCGGAAAAAAAAAGATCAAGGGTCAGAAATTATAGGATAATACGGATCGTTTGTTTTTATGGACTTTATTAGGGGCTTTTATTGGTAACATAAAGCGATCAGCAACAGACATTATTTTATTTCATGTTATTTAAGCATAAACTTGGATAATATTAATTTTAAGTGAACCGGGACGACCGATATTCGAATTTAATAATAACTCATTCATTGGCCACCTGTGCCATAATTTCATTTATTAATTCTGCTCTTGGGTTAAAAGCCGCCTCTGGGAACCCCACAGTCCTCTGACTTGGCTATTTTAGACTTACATTAACTATAAGTTCAGGTTTCCTCACGAGGTTTTCCTTCTCCGTTCTCTGTGATGTCTAAAATAAACTAAAAATACACTCACAATATAGTAAGTATGGTTATTTCAATTAAAGGATATGTTAAAAATGTCTAGTGTACATTGTAAAAAGACACATTATTTAAGTTTACAAATGCTTTTCCAAAGATAAAAGTTGACCTGTTTTTTGTTCTTGACTTACCTTTCAATCTAGAAAATTTGACTGGCGGGAATGGGTGTAACAACCAGCCAACCAGCTAACAACCAGTAACAGTAAAGCGTAAAGCCAAAAATCACATAACACTATCACGATAAGGTAACTACATCGCCGCCGTACAAAATGATTTTAACCGTAAATGTTCGTATATTTTTGTCACCCTCTTTTTAGGTACACCTAGGATTGCCAACCGTACTCTAATATAGAGTATTGTGCTCTTTTTTAATATGACATACTTTTTTAAACCATAACGCTAAGATACTCTATTTAGGTACCTATTTGATTCTGATTTTATATTCAATGGAATAAATTCCTGTCATTTAAGTAAGGGAGTTTTATCTTAATCTGGCATAATTGCAAAGCAATGGAAAGAAAAACAGAGCTTCATTAAAACTGTATTCTTAAGTACAAAATATGCTTGTGTTGCGCCAATAGTTCTGTTTTAAAAACAAATATAACTCGTAATAAGTCTGAACTCTTAATTTAAGTTCTCTCTTTAAAATGAGACAAACCTACTCTTATTCGTCTAAAAAAAGTCGGTTGACGGTTGAAAAAATAAGAAAAATACCGTTCTTTTTTTGTTGAATTCACAATTTGACCAATAATATTGCTTGTTCTCAGGACAAGAATTAACATTGAGATAGTTTATGGGTTTGTCACACGCACAAGAGAATAGTATTTCAAACCTTGGGCCGGTTTTTTATTTACACAATTTTGTTTTTTTTTTCGTCGACGCTTTCTTCACCAATTGTCACAATAATCACTGCTTATCAATGTCACATGTCTGTTGTAGTGTCTTTTCACTAATTGAGATTTTTTTTTTCACTTTGTTTACGACTTTATTTATACAATTTTGTTTTTTTTTGGTCAACGCTTTCTTCACCAATTGTCACAAATAAACACTGCATAACAATGTCACATGTATGTTGTAGTGTCTTTTCGCTAATTTGTTTTTTCACTTTATTTACGGCTTTATTATTTTTAAACAATTTTAAGTACGGAGCTTATGTTTGCAACGTCTATGCTCGTCTACCCGCACTCTCTTTCTTTCAACACTGCAAGTTGCAAGTCAATAAAAAAAAACCATATTACGGAAAATTTATTTCTGTAGCTGGTTGTTGCCGGCAAGTATCTACTTAATTCTACCGAGAAATGTAATATCTCAATTCTTCTTCTGAATTGATTTCTTTTTCTAAATTAAAATTTTCTTCGTCTAATACTCAGGCACTAGCCTTAGTGCTGGCTTCGCACAGACCTCACATGGTGCAAGCAAATATGATGGTGCTATCTTGAATTAGAAATCAATCAAAGAACGGTTTATGCAAAAATCAACTCCCAGTCCAATGAACGTGGACCTAAGCGTGGACGCGTTTCAACCCACGTTATATTTTCTTCATGTTACGTCTCAAATTATCTTCTCATGGTGCCACATATGCCATAGTAAATAAAATAAAAAATATACTAATATATAATTAATAATTATTAATCTGGAGTACTCTATACAAATATAATAGTTTAACCTAGCCAGAGGTTCTAGAAAAGTGGCATTCGATGTCAGCGACGGCAATAGTCGAAATGTAAGGGATTTATCACGTGAGTTTTTGGTATCACTTGTCTATCCCATATAATTTTGCATTCTTGACAATCGCTATCGCCACGCTTTTGATGATGGAATGTCACTTGTATAGGGCCTCAGACGGGGATACTCCAATCGGCCACAATGCGACTGTATTCACACCACAAACGTGGTAACCTCCACATTTCAACGTGGTTTCGTCCAGACAAGACATGGTACCCCATGTCGTGTCTTGTTCCTTTTGCACCAGCAACATGAGAGACATAATATGCGAGGCCAGCGCTAGGGCTGTCTGTGTGTATATAAATAAAGAAGACCAAAAGGAGACCATCTTACATTGTGCATGCCTGTTAAATACCTGATGGTATTTGGTGGAATTTGACCTGAAGGTACACTAGCGAGATGTAAATAATAAAACCACTGTGTACTGATCTGAGGTGATAGCTCATTAATTAAAAAAATACATTTGCATATACTCTAATCACGGTAACCAAACTATAGCGACTTCTAACTCGACGCCAACGCCATCTATCGAGCACGTCGGAAGCTTTACAAAGAGTTCAGTCGTAAACAATGCCTTATGTATAGAGTGGCAGGCAAACATACCTGCAAGGTAGGATCTTAATGGTAAGTGGTAAAGACAGAATGCTCAACAACTTTATCCAAATCCTTTAGTTGCATAAATTGAAGTCAGAAGGTGATAGAAAAGTTGGAGCTTCATAAAACAATTAAAACTCTCACAGTCCAATACAGGACATTGGCTTTTGCCAGCCAATCACGGCTGTGGCTATTTAAATTACTTTACGGATTACGGAACCCAAACCAACAAAAGTATTGAAGATCGGCTTCATACAGCCAGCTAAAAAATATGCACGCACACATAGATGCGCACGTACGGCGGCGATTTGTAACAAATGACAGTCGCGAGTTCACTTGCACCCTCTGTACGTGAAGCGCCTATGTGTGCGTGCGTTTTCGCTCGTTGTATGGAGCTGATCTTCTGCACCTATCTATTCCGTGGTAAGCTCACAGATCGTGACCGGAAGGAAATTATTTAATTATATTATTGAAACAATTCACAGGAAATAAAATTGAATTCATTGGAATAAACATGAACTGTAGCGTGAGGAATTTATTAATACGTATGTATACGTAGGTATCGGTTATTAAATTAATATATTAATCAGGTTAATTTTATATTTAATGAAGAAAAATGAATAATATTTTTGTTCATTATTTTTTACTACGCAGATTCTGTATGTAGATACATTGGCTTTCCATAATATGATTTCTTCTTTAATTTCTGTATGCCCGTGTTTAAACACTCTCCCATCTAAACATCTAACATCACATGAAGTTATAACGGAAACTGTATTCTTGGGGATTACTATCGATTCAAAATTGCAGTGGGGCGCGCACATTAGAACTCTTTCGGGTAGGTTAAGTTCGGCTGCATATGCAGTAAGGAAAATAAGGCAGCTAACCGATGTAGCTACAGCTAGGTTAGTATACTATGCTTATTTCCACAGTATTATGTCTTATGGCATTCTGCTGTGGGGATCAGCAGCAGACGTTGACTCAATTTTCATCCTACAAAAGAGGGCAATCCGCGCAATCTATAAAATGGGTCCTCGCGAGTCCCTCAGAGAAAAATTTAAAGAGATCGATATACTGACTCTACCTTCACTTTATATTTTGGAATGTATTTTGTATGTCCGTAAAAATCGGGGGCTGTTCAAAACTAGAAGCGACTTCCATAATTTAAATACACGCAGTAAGCACGAAATTGTAATACCCAAATTCAGATTAACGAAAACTAGCAAGTCTTTTCTTATAAACAGTATACGCTTTTATAACAAGTTGCCAAAGTCAGTTATAGAACTGACCGATGGAAGGTTCAAAAACTACATCAAACGTATCCTTATTAAAAAAGCATATTATAAAATCAAGGACTACGTTGAAGATAAAAACATTTGGCCTTAGCTCCTTCTGCGCATGCAGCTTCCCTGGTAACTTGTAAACGGCACAAATATGTGGATGTCTCTAACTATTCTCAATCTCATTTTTCTTTCCTTCTTTTAATTAGACTTTTTACAATGGTTTTCAAACATCTTTATAGCCCTTTGCTAAGAATAGTTACAGCACTGATAACAAAATTTGTGCCACATGTTAAATTTAGTCTTGTTATACTTATTTTTATTTACAATGTATAGATTCTTTTACCGATTGTTTTGTGAATGTGTGAACATTGTAGGCCTTCTAGTTGCTAGTTAACATTTGTTAACTTTTTTATAAAATATATAATACTTTTATTTTATTTTTTTAGTTTCTTACGACTTATTGTCATAAGTCGGGCCTACGTTGTCCCCACATGTCTAAGTACTAATGCTGTAACATGGAAATATTGTAAAACCAAACCATTTTTAAAAGAGTAAACATGGAGTTTCTTGCCGGTTCTTCTCCATAGGAAACGACCAACCCGAACCGTGCACCTTTTGTCGACGTTTTATAAGTGCCCATGTAGGCCTATGTGAAATAAAAATATTGATTTTGATTTTGACATCTATCAAACACACCAAGACGTTAAAAAAAAGAAAACCGACCAACTACCAAAAACTTCTATAAAGTAAAAAATATGCCACCTTGGTCCCCAGTACTCCTTGGACTGGAGTAAATGCTTATTTTTATACTTTTTAAAGATTTTTATGTCACGTGACATTTAGATAGCGTTTGACATTTCCATACATTTTTGGCATTTTTCCAAACGCAATCGCCACGCTTTCGATGATAGAATGTCACTTGTCTAGGGCCTGCCTCAGGTCACCCGACGATAGTATTGGTGTGCCCTTAGCGATAAGCTCGCTTCTGGCGCCTTAGCCTACTAATGGACAATGTTGTGATAATAACAATTCGTATTAAAGCATTCCTTTTTTTGTACCATTTTCGGTCAATTTAAACTTTTCAGCTCATTAAAAAATTACCGCACATGATTTAAAACCACTATGTGTATGTTAATTTCTTCACCTCGCAATTACGTCATCAATTACGGACTCTTAATGAAGTATCGGAGTTTTATCGATACAACATACGATTGGACCGAAACCGTGAACTTTATCCAGTGAGTGCATTCGAAAAAACCCAGCGATTCACGTCAGGTTTCCCGAAGAGATAGGCAGAGTTGTTAGTACAGGGTACCCAAAATAATTATCAGTTACGTACGTTACTGATTTCCCTGTGCGATAAGACCGCCCATTATACACTTACCTTTATAAATTTTTGTCCTGTTATTTTTATGTGGTGTACAACAAAGTATATACAAATTAAAACGTTTCCTAACACATTCAAATTCCCTAATTAATTTAACTTTCAACAAAATGTATAAATGTTTTAAATTATTAATGTGTTTTTTATGTAATTTAATAAATTAATAACTGAGCGTTGCAATTTACTTTAAAATAAACGGCTCGCCATCACACAGTTAAGCCTTGTGAGGCTTTTGTTTTGTGGAAACCAAATGTAAAATAGGTTAAGTATTTTGGAAATAAATGAATAATAATGTCCAATTACGTGTCATGCAATCTCAACGTTAAGTAAGGCATTACCTCTTAAGGGGTGTAAAGTTGTATGAAAATCCCAAGGGACTCAAGTGATTCGAATTTGGAACGTCAGAGTCGTGTGGATAATCGTGGAAAAGTGTAAGTAAAAAAATACCCATATCGCATTATAATAGTACATTGTGATACAAGGGTGGAAAGTAGGTTATTGCAAACGAGCTGTCATTAACAAGCCCGAGCCGAAGGCGAGGGTTTTTAATGACACGAGTTTGCAATAACCTACACACCCGTGTATCACACGACGTTTTTCAATACAGTTGTGGGAAATAGTAAAAACAAGTCAAAAAAATAAATTTTATTTTTCCATAAAATAAAATTAACGTAAGTCGCCATATATCTTTCTCGAGATTTTGGAGGCAAAATTTCATCTTGCGCAGTGTTGGCCTCAGATAAAATATCGGGTGGAGTTAATTCCATTTCATCACTTGTACTTGAACTCATATTAAAAAAAAAGAAATAATTTATCAAAACAAAAAAAAAAATATCCCATTCCTCCTCTAAAAAGCTTATTTTATTTTATACTGAAAACAGTGAATAAAAAGCACTTTTAATCACTATTTTGGTGTTTGAATTTAGAACACCAATATAATATTCAAACTCCATCTCAATGCTATACAACCTCCTTGCGCATAAAATTTTCGATACAAACTTAGATAGAGTTAGAGATAGAGTTATACAAACTTAGATAGAGATAGAGTTAGAGATCGAGATAGATATAGAGTTAGAGATAGAGCTAGAGATAGAGACAGAGCTAGAGATAGAGTTAGAGATAGAGTTAGAGATAGAGTTAGAGATAGAGTTAGAGATAGAGTTAGAGATAGAGTTAGAGATAGAGTTAGATATAGAGTTAGAGATAGAGTTAGAGTTAGAGATAGAGTTAGAGATAGAGATAGAGTTAGAGATAGAGTTAGAGATAGAGTTAGAGATAGAGATAGAGATAGAGTTACAGATAGAGTTATACAAACTTAGATAGAGATAGAGTTATACAAACTTAGATAGAGATAGAGTTAGATATAGAGACAGAGTTAGAGATAGAGTTAGAGATAGAGTTAGAGATAGAGATAGAGATAGAGTTAGAGATAGAGTTAGAGTTAGAGTTAGAGATAGAGATCAAGATAGAGATAGAGATAGAGACAGAGTTAGAGATAGAGATAGAGACAGAGTTAGAGATAGAGTTAGAGATAGAGATAGAGATAGAGTTAGAGATACCAATATTTTTTTTACAACGAAAACAGCCTATACAGCCTATTCGATTTTTGACAAATGTTTATGTGAAAATAATGAAATTAAAACTGTTAATTCAATATATTAAACAACCATTTAATAACATTTTGAGAATTTTATGCTAAGACGTACGAACTCATTCATTTTGGCCTCGAATAAAATCTCATTTTATTTTAAGTATGAAAACTCCTTGCTACTAAACTTTTTTAAATTGACTAAAACATTTAAAACTTAACTGCAAAACTAATGATTGAGCTCGTAAACAAAAGTCACGACCGCGTAATAGAAAGATGCCTATGCGAAAGATTTAATTTTCGAATCATAATTATAGCCTTTGAAAGTACGCTATGTTTAACAACTGTATTGAAAAAAGATTTTTTCGAAAATCGAACTGCCCACCATAGGCAGAACTCATAAAAAAAACCACGATTTCAAAGAATGTGAAACAAAAGACGGTGTTTGGTGCTGTGATTTTCAGTGAATGTTATTACAATATTCGAGTTGACAAAAAATATCGAGCGATACTTAGTGATTCTACTCCAAAAATCGTCGAATAGTGTGGATCCTTGGACACCTTTGCTCCTTAGCCATCGAAATCAATAAACGTCGCGTCAGGAAACTTGTCACCAAAGTTCACGATCCAAAATGACACACAAAAAGTTTTTACACCTTTAAGCACCTACTGAAATAAACTCCACAACAACTTCCATAAACGTACCGAACAAAAATGTTACTCTATCCTTCCATTAGACTAATGTGTCCAACATTAATATTAAATTTCGATTTATATTAATTACAAAATAAATATTTAATATATTGAGTCCTGGCTTTTTATTGTCTCGCAGAAGGTGTGAAAAGTAGAATATGCTCTTCTGGGATAAAACCTGTTTCTCTTGGGTAACTTGAACCCCTCGCTTCACTCAGGACAATGATCTGCTTTATCCCCTTGGTGCATAAACTATTACATAGGCTAGCTTTCAATGTGATAGATGGTGACACTATAGCCATTAACTAAACTGTGAAGGTACTACGGACTGCAATGGAATAAATACACATGGAAAATCCTAATAATATCAGGAATTGAACGGTGGAAATCCAAGATTAAGGACTAAGGGAGTATGTTTCATAACTTAATTTGATAAAGGTATTCCTCAAAGAAAATGATGGAGCTGAACGTAGCTCACCCATAGTTATCATGTACCTAACATTAGTACATTTGTTCTCATACATGGTCTCTCCATATCACAGAAGGTGACTATCATCATCATATTTTATCATTTTAGCCGAAAGACGTCCACTGCTGAACTTAGGGGTCCCCCAAGTGACGCCACATTGGCCGGTCCCGTGCGTCTCGCATACAGCGAACTCCCGTATCCCTTATCTGGTCATCAGTCCATCTGGTAGAAACTGACTGTAACTGATTTTTAAACCACACATAGAATTGTCGAGCAATTCCTAATATATAAATTTAATTTAAAAAATCGGTTTGAGAATCGAACCCAAAACCACGCTCATCGATCTCTCTTTCAACCAAAGGGGAAAGCCAATCATTCACCAATTACGCAACAGCTAATGAAGTGCGTGTTTTATCGATAAAACAAACGATTAAACGATAACCGATGGCCTCGATATTAAATCTCGAGCTTTATCGAGTGGGTATAACGGTCCATTATTCGATACAATAGCTTTATTGGACAGAACGATTCTAGTGTTTACTCTGACGTCGATTTTCCAAGAATTGAGTCCGATTGTTGATTAAACCGATATCAATTTTGGACAAATATTTAATTTTATTAGGGAATGACAACCATTACAAATGCTATTCACGTTTTCATAGTAGTATATGAATGTTAGTTATTTAGGTGGATTCCTACATTAGTGGGTGTTCGGGCGCTGGTGATGTATAATAAAAGATGAACATGAAGAATATAAAGGACTGTATTTAATTAACGTCTACATTGTAAGACAGCTCGATGACAAGTGAAAAATGTACCAAAATACACATCTACCTTACTTAGAAATAAAAATATATGAGAGATTCGAACATATTGGGGCCCTAGGCCAAAGTAATCCTCTAGGTATATTTTTTAACAAAATTAACAAGAAAAACATTTCTTAAGCATCTAAGTAATATTGACAAGATAAGGCTTACACTTACTTAGAACTAAAACCAAGACTAACATAGCATAACTAGATTGTAGACCTTTTGAAACTTATCTTATACTTAAAGGAACTACATTTACAATAATGACTAAGTGCTTATTTGTAAAAGGTACAAACATTTACTAGCCAAGAAAACACAAAGGTATTATGAATAATTCTTAATTACCAATACACAAGCTAACAGTACAGTTTGTAATAACAAACAGTCAGTAGCTTTTGAGTTAAGAACTTTAAACTAAAGATAATCTAAGAACATATTTACTTATTTACTACTATAAACCATTTAGGAATCTGTACCTATAAATTAATCATTTATAGGAAGAACACAAATCTTTGTAATACTGGTACGAAGTATATGCCCAGTCGGAGTTTTAACATCAAATGCACGAACCTTTCCATCATTACCAGGATATAATTTTACCACTCTAGCCATGGGCCAATTAAAAGGAGTAATATTTTTGTCCCTCAAAATAACCAAAGTTCCAATCTTAATATTAGGAGCCTCATTTTTCCACTTTGGCCTATTCTGGAGCATATTTAGGTACTGCCTTGACCACTGTTTGAAGAAATTTTGTTGAATTTGTGTACATTGTCTCCAAAAGTGCAACCTATTGGTAGGCATATCAGTAAGATCTTGCTCAGGGAAAGATGTAATAGGAGCTCCAGTTAAGAAGTGACCTGGGGTTAAGTAGGTCATATCTGAGGGGTCCGAAGACATGCAAGTCAACGGCCGTGAGTTCAAAATTCCTTCTATTTGAATGATTATAGTATTAAACTCCTCGTAGGTAAGAACAGAGCTACCTACAACCCTTTTTAGGTGGTATTTTAAACTCTTAACACCAGCCTCCCACAGTCCAGCAAAGACGGGGCTATAAGCAGGTATAAAATTGAAAGTAATTCCTTGTGTAGAAGAGAAACTCTTCACCGCGCTTTGGTGGGCTGAGGAAGACTGTAAGTCATACAAGTTATGCAATTGAGAACTAGCACATTTAAAAGTGCTTGCATTGTCACAGAACACTTGAGAAGGTTTATTTCTTCGCGCTATAAATCGCTTAAAACAATTCAAAAATGTTTCTGTCTTTAAATCCGAGGCCAGTTCGACGTGAATCGCCTTGGTCACGAAGCATACGAAAATTAAAACATATGCCTTTACAACCACAGGCTTCCTGACGCGTGCAAATTTAATATTAAATGGGCCAGCATAATCTATTCCCACCTTCTCAAATGGTCTTGCCGCTTGTACTCTATCCGAAGGCAAGGAGCCCATCAGCTGCGATGCAGTCTTTGCCTTCAGTCTGAAACATTTTAAACATTTATGTATTACACATTTTATTTCTCTAATAGCATTGATGAGCCAGAACCTTTGATTTAAAGAAGAGAGCAGAAGTTTTGGACCTGCATGGAATAAATTTTCATGTTCATTCCATATGATCAGCTTAGTTATATGTGATCCCTTAGCAAGTATTATGGGGTGCTTTTGCGCGTAAGGTAATTGCGAGTTATCTAATCTACCTCCCACTCGTAGTAAGTCCTCCCCATCAATGAATGGATTTAAAGAAGAAAGAGAACCTTTTACTTGGTTGCCTTGTTTTATACAACTAATCTCTGCTGCATAACAATTTAGCTGATCGCATTTTATTATTTTCAATAATGCATTGTCCAACTCAGCAGGCTGCAAGACATCAAGGCTTCTGCAATCTTTATTTTTTGGGTTGGAATTATGAACAAATCTGAACAAATAAGCTACCAACCTTTTTAATTTATTAATATCCGAAAAGTGGGAAAAGAATACTGTCTCATCAGTGCTCCTTTTGGTCAAATTACATGTATTGACAATTTTCTTTAATTCAGGCAGCTCCTGTGAGTCCAGAAGCATTTCTTTTTCATCATTATGCACAAAATTGGCATTGTTTAAGAATTGTGGACCAGACCACCATAAAACATTTGATTGCAAATTACGAGGTTCTACCCCTCTCGAAATCAAATCAGCTGGATTCTCTGTGGTCTTGACATAAAACCAACGCCAGTCTGCAGTAAGATCTTTAATCTTGATAACCCGATTGGCTACGTACGACAAGAGCTTTATTGGTTCTGTGTCAAGCCACGCGAGTACAATCTTTGAATCCAGATACAAATATACATTTATTTTATTTTTACATTGCAAACTCAAAGTATTATAAACTTTGTTTGATAACATAGACAACAAAAGTGCACTATTTAATTCTTTTCTTGATCGAATTTGCCCTGGATTTCGAGCAAATTAAACTGACTTCTACAGAGCCATTAACTTGTATAACTCTGAGATACAAACAGCAACCATACGCCTTATTTGAGGCGTCAGCAAACCCGATCAACTCGACCCTCCGAGCACCATGTATATGTATGTGCCTCTTAGTTTGAATGGAAGACATTTCAATTAATCCTGTGGCAAAACATTTCCATTGGTCATTGAGCTCCTTTGGAAGCTCATCATCCCACAAGGACTTTAATTGATAAACTTGCTGCATTATAAGCTTTGCAGATACGACAATAGGCCCAACCAGACCCAACGGATCAAAAATTTTACTAATAAATGACAAAACTTGTCTTTTTGTGTAATTTTGTTTTACTTCCTTTTCTGGGCAACTTATACAGAAATTATCTGAGCTTATATTATAACGCAGACCTAAAGTTTTAATAAAGGCATCATCTTTGCTGAGATCAATGTCATTGACACACTTTTTTTCTGAAGGAATATCATTCAATAATTTGTGCAACTGGAAACCACCCAGACTCAATAACTCCAACAACTGTCTTTTTGTCTCCATTAAGATTTCAATATCATCATGGCCAGCTTGAATGTCATCAATATACGTGTTGTACCTCAGAACAGAGGAAGCTAAGCTGTATTGATCCTTAAACCTTTCTGCAAGCTCTAATAAACACCTTGTGGCCAAGTATGAGGAGCTTTTCAACCCGTAGGTGACAGTTTTAGTTGAATACAACCTATGGGATCATCTTTTGAATTTCTCCATAATATATTTTGTAGAGACCGATATTGCGGATCTACCAATATTTGCCGAAACATTTGTTTAATGTCAGCGATTAAAATGTACTTCGGTAAACGAAATAAAACTAAAATATCAAACAATTCGTTTTGAACTATAGGTCCATTTAATAAAACATCATTTAGTGACAGCCGGTGTTTTGTTTTTAAACTGCCATCAAAAACTGTTCTCATTTTTGTTGTTTGACTGTTCTCATTGAAAACTGGATGGTGGGGTAAGAAAAATACTGCATCATTATCAAGGTCATAATTTGAGATGTCATAGAACTCTCCATGGCCTAAAGCAATATATTCATTTATAAATTTCCTATACATTTGATAGAGCTTAGTATCTTTTGATAATCTGCGCTCAAGATTATTAAACCGCTGCAATGCAGCAGAAAACGAATCCCCCAGTTGCAAAGCACCAATAGGCTGTTTTAGAGGCAAAGCTACTTGAAATCTATTATCCTTTAGAATAACTGACTGCTGGAAAATACATTCAGCTTGCTCCTGCTCAGAGGTAGTTTCAGGAAAAACTTCAGGGACTTTTTCAGCTTGCCAGAAACTTGTAATATTTTTATCCAAATCATTAACAGAATGACATGCCTAGTTACAGACAGCAGTTGAAGTACTAAATCTAGGGGGTCTCACACACTCCTTGGGCAATGATCCCGCTATGACTTCACTAAATTGTGTAGAAATTAAATAGGGCCCCGATTCTTCAATCGGAGTAGCCTGGTGCAGTAGGGCCTGAAAAAATATATTACACCCCAATAAAATATCAATTTGGCCTGGTCTGTCAAATTGCCTATCTGCCAACTGGACAATATCTTTTAGATTTAATTTTTCTTTACAAATTTGAAACTGTGGCAAGTTACCCGTTATTGTTTCCACTATACAACAATCAATATCTACCTGATAGTTTTTGATACAGGAGGAAATTGTAAAATTAGCTCTTTTATTTATTTTATTTAAGCCTTCACAAATACCCAAAAATTTGCCTTTTTCCTCATAAACCTGCACATCGAGTTTATCAATCAAATCTGATCTAACAAGACATACTTGACTACCAGAGTCTAGTAATGCACGCACTACTAACTCCCTATCATTTCTTGTCCTAACTCTAACTTGAACAGTAGGGAGCAGACTCTCTGCTGGTCTTTTACAGAATAGCGATACCTGTGGAGGATCAGAAGGTATGTTATTACTTGAACTTTTTGTTTCATCAACATGCAGCAATGTGTTGTGATCTTTTTTGCACACTGTGCATTTAAATTTAAATTTGCATTCATCACTGTGCTCATTGAGACAGATCTTACAATAATTATTTTTATTAACAAAGGCACACCTATCATTGGTAGGGGCCAGTTTGAACTTTTTGCAAGCATAAAGACGGTGTATATTTGATTTGCAAAACTTACATTTTATGTTGGTAGGAGGAGATGCAGATGCTTTCTCAGACTTTGCTGCGTTGCACACCAAGGAGTACCTGCCAGACTTACCCCAGGTGGGCACTTGATGTGGTGAAGCAGTTTCTAAGGCTATGGCCCGGTTCTCTATAAATGACAACAAACAATCAAGCTTTGGCATCTCTCTTTTATTTTCTCTTTCTTCATAATATGACCTGACTATATAGAAATCAAGCTTTCTCTGCAAAATACACACTAAGATAGCATCCCAGTGCTCCGTTGGCTGCCCTAAGCCTTTTAAAGCACATAAATGTTGCTTAACCTGAGACACTACTGCACGTAGGCTCACTGAATTAGCCTTTTTTAAAACTTCAATGTCTAAAATAGCATTGACATGATGAGTAATAATTTTTAGCTTATGGTCGTATCTATCTTTTAAAAGATTTAATCCCACAATATAATTTTCTGATGTCAATGGCAAATGTTTTACCACATCTAAGGCCTCCCCACTCAGAAAGGTGGTAAGGTAATAAAGCTTATCACAATCACTTAAAGAAGTATTTTTATCTACCACTGATATAAATAAATTCATAAAGGGATGGAACTCACTCAAATCGCCAGAGAAGGTTTTTATATTTATGCGTGGAAGGCGTTGAAATTTACTTCCACTTCCACCATTGTATCCACCAGATCCCGCATCACCACCGGCACCTGAGGTCAATGCAATGCATTCATTGATCTGAGACAAGGTTGCACAATATTTATCCTCGAACTCATCAAAATTCTCATTGTCAGATGGTACCAAAGCCAAGATATCTATGTTATATTCTTTATATTCAGAAAAAGCCTTAATTAGCAGGTCTTTTTTAACTTTCAAAACTTGCAAAGACCTTGGCCTAGCCTCATCCGCCATGAAATTACAAATTTTTGTTATCGTACCTTTGCATTGACCTCGGGCCGCAATATAACGCTTAAGCTCTGCATTTTCGTCTAGCATTTTGGCGGTTGTATATCACAATCACAGTAAACGCAAAATAACTGAACTAACCAATGTTTTTACGCACTTTCACAAAACGAAAAAAATGGCGGGTACCACACGCCGGCCGGTAAAAATGTTCGTGCACATACAAACTTCAAACTTCGTAAGCGTTCGGTGTAGCGCTCGTCTAAACTCGTATGTCAAACGACGGCGCACTCGGTGACTTTGACGCTTCTATGACATTCCATACGTCAATACGTCATGCGAGTCGACACGTTCATGCAGATTATTAAAATATTATCTGTGATGCACTAAAAAGACACGGTGTTTTTTTTTTAGTAAAATTGAATGCCAATGTCACAGATTTTTTGTGTAGTAGGCAGGGTAGGTAGTACAATACGCGATGATGACTCGTTGAAATGCATTAATTTCTCCAAGACTTTATGAAATTCTCCACTGGAAGGCTCCACCTCGGCGTTTATAGACGCCAATAAATGATTGTAAATGATTTGACTCACCAACTATAGCTTGATTGAGTTTTATAATTAATTCAACATGTAGGTAGGTACAATACCAATATCGTGGATTGTACTAAGGCAGTTGATTATGGCAAATCCTGTTGCCTCACGCTCCTCAGACACACCAACAATGGCTTGATGAGTCTCCACAATCCAATTGGCCGGAAAATCCAACTTAAACATCGGATTGATGGCTCGATGGCAAAAGGTTCGGCTTCTAGTAGGTATGGCTGCTATCGCACGTAATCCTCTTGTGATTCCGCCTGGAGGCACTTTTAACTTGACAACTTCACTTTCGAAGGACCAAATTCATGTTCGGGCGCTGGTGATGTATAATAAAAGATGAACATGAAGAATATAAAGGACTGTATTTAATTAACGTCTACATTGTAAGACAGCTCGATGACAAGTGAAAAATGTACCAAAATACACATCTACCTTACTTAGAAATAAAAATATATGAGAGATTCGAACAGTGGGTATGATTAAGATTAATGGTTTTGAATATTTCGTTGGTCTAGTGCAGGGATTCCCTTCAGAGAATATATAGGTATAGTTGTTTTTAGTCACGCTGCTTTTTTTTAGTCACGCTGCTTTTTGGAGTACTTGGAAACGTACGCCCGTAGCTAAGCTTCCTCGCTAAGTTTTAAAGACTAAATATTATCATTACACTGATTTGGCACATGACTACCTAAATCAGGATTAGGGTACTTCTATTTATTTTGTTGGAGCAAACCATATTTTCGCTTAATCCTTCAGGCGTCTCTCCTGACACAAATATTCCTATTTTTAGAGAGATCTGTCTGTTACGTTTTCACTTCTAACCAAAAAAGGGATTTTGATGAAACTTGGCAAACGGATAAGCTCATTTCACTGTGAAAACTTTGGTGAAGTGAGCTATCAATCTTTCTTTTGCTAGACACTGTTAGATCACTTCAAATTCAGTTCACATAACTTTGCACGATGAGATTTTTACAGAATAGCACTGCTGGACTAGGACATATATGATACTTTTCATCCCAGTAGTAAATTCCCTTGTAATTATAAAACACTTTTCACGCGAGAGAAGACACAGGCAGAACCCAGTATAATAATAAACTCGCAATGGAATATAGAATAACAAAGGTATTATTACCTACGTTAATATAATTTATGAGCACTCTAGAATTCGCGGAACACTCTTTTATATTTAAATAATTGTTTTGTTAAGAGGTGTCGATTTCACGGAATGTAATAGCGATTATATTCTATAGAAATGTTCCTGTTTTCTTTTGGGTTCCTGGATAAGGTTTACTTTTCGTTGCGAATCTTAACTTGATTAGGTTATCCTAATATCTATACAATGAATGGGTATTTAATGTAACATTTGCTGATTTAAAAGGCAATGTTACTTTCTGTTGCGAATCTTAACTTGATTTAGTACTTGTCTTCATTTACTTATGTACATTTGAACAACTTGATACTTATAACTCTTGCCGATTTAAAAAAGCAGTGTTTCTGTTGTTGATAAAACTTAACTTGATCAGTTATTGGTCTAAACTTAAAAATAATAAAAGGTTAAATCTCTTTTGAGTATAACCTGACTCTTAAACATTTAACATACTTAAATGCTTGATGAATCAAACATTGACTTAAATAAACTTAGTTAATGGCATAACTAGCATTTAAACTGACTACTTGGCGATTGTGTTTTGATATATGGATGCTTTTCATTGCTATCTGTTTTGGGACAATCACTGAGTATGTCGTATTAGTCTTAGATGAGAACAATCAAAGTTTTTATCTGCTAGTTATTGGACTATTACTAATGTTCTAATATTTAGTACATTTTGTACATAATTAGAAACATAAAAAAAAAAACTTGAGAAATAAGTTTTGAACTTTATTTTTATAAAACTATTCGTTTTTTTTTTTAAAACTTAATGTTGTTCTAATATGAATCAGATCTTCTTGGACTGCCACAATTTCTGTTAGGGAGCAAGATAGATTCACAATATGCATGGAAATATGGTAAATTCAAAAAAAATTGTGAATCAATTTTTTTAACCGGGGTAAGATGTACTGTAACAAATAAATTTCCGTAACGGCTTGCAGCGACATCTGACAGAGTTGCACTAGAAGCAATTACAATTATGAGAGAAAGCTAGTAAGAGATTCACGACTTTGACACTAGATGGCGTTGAGGTCAGGGCGGAATGATTATAAATTCTTTACAAAACCTGTTAGATATTGTGGGTATTAATATAATCCAACAAGCACAATTTCCTACATATCTAGGTTATTAATCTCTGGTAAACATAATTACTTAAAGAAAATATAGACATGACGTCTCTATTGGTTAATAAAATGCTCAATGTCTATAGCCGACAAGAGTGACATTTCTTTTCAATCGCTAATGGATATGGAGCTGGTCCAGAAATAAAATCCCATAAGAAAAAAAAATAAAGTAAGCTAAAATGACTCGGAGGCGGCAGGGAAACAGCCCTAAATATAAATCATTATGTGCCAGCAAGCGCTGTGAGTATTCGTGGAATTAAACTATATTTTCATGTTTGTGAGACATGTGCTTGTATGATGCTAATACCGCATTTTTTCCATCGACAGGGCTTGTTAAGACTAATTTTAAATATAACAATAAATAATAAAACATGGTCAACGACATGAAATAGGAACAGCTACACAGCATTCAACAACAGGCTCCGAACACCCATGATATTTTGACCGGTGAAATACTGGATACCATCTGCACAGTGGAGCGATGCTGATTGTGTTATCATGCATCTGATGCTAAGTTTAATGGGTAGTTTATATCCCATACACAAGTAAGTGTGATACCTTTAAATTGTGGTGCTGCAGTGATGCCTGTGTGTTATTAAACTAGTTGACCAAATAGTAAGATTTTTACTTCTGTCGACCCTCATGCGAAATCATCCCTGCAATTATCTCATCCCGAACATCTACCCCTGAGCTGGCTGGTGAGTAAGGGAAATTACCTTACAACACTATTAAAATATCCAAACAAATATAAAAAAAACTTTACACAGCTAAATTTTAATTATAACTAGCAAAATTCAACAAAACTCTTGCGAATTCACTCAAATCGCACGAAAATATGTCTAGCCTCTCATGCAATTCGTTGAGCACACAGATTGTGCGGGTGAGAGGTGTTTTTGCCAGTAGATTGGTTCTAGCAGCAGGCTCGGCCTACAGTGGCGGCCGCCGCCGCCTCCACACGTACCGATCTAGCACGCACAGCTTCAGGTGACGCAGAACACCCGGGTTATGTGCTGCTTCACTCAGGAGCTTCAGTAAATACGCCGCGAGTGTGAATTCCCGGCGCACTCTGAGTTCGTTGTACCCCACCATTCCCAGTACAAATAGTGTGGGATACATGCGCGGGTAAAATGGGTAAACTCCATAAAGTTTGAAAATACAAGTGTCTTATAAATTTATTTTGTACTCGCTCAAGCATGACATTGTATTTCGCTTCATGAGGAGCCCAAATCACCGCACTTTGCTCCAAGTGACTCCTTACCAAAGCGTCATACAGCACCCTGAGCGTGGTAATATTTGTGAATCCTTGCGACTGTCTCAGCACGAAACCCAGGTTTCTGTACGCTTTCTTGCAAATCTTGAATATATGATCCCGGCAAGTGAGATCTGGGGTAAGCAGTACTCCTAGATATCGAACCTGAGACACTCGCTGCAAAGTAAATTCCTCTACTTTGTATTCGTAGTCTAAAGCAGTCTTCGCGCGCGTAAATGACATGACTGAGCATTTCGCTGTGTTGAAATAGAGTTTGTTTTTAAGGCTCCACTCTAACACTCTATTTATGTCTTCCTGCAATCGCTCACAGTCCAACAAACTCTTGACCTCGAGCAGCAATTTGAGGTCATCTGCAAAAAATAAACATAAACTATGTTTGACTACCTCTGGTAAGTCATTTATCATTAAAATAAATTCGAGAAGACCCAAATTGCTGCCCTGGCTTACGTCGGATCTGGTGTAGTATGGCTCGGATTCAAAGCTATTGTAGTCAACATACTGCTGTCGGTTTTTTAAGTAAGAGCTGGCGAAGAACCGTAAGAGGTGCGATGTACAGCCAATGTTTGTCAGTCGACGGTATCAAACGCTTTCCTAAAATCAAAATAAGCTGCGTATATCTGCACACCAGCATCGACAGCCGGCACCACCCGCACCATGAAGTTAAGCAGATTAGTGGCAGTGCTGCGCGCCGGACGGAACCCGTGCTGCGCGTCCGATAGCTGTGCGCACACTTGACCCTTCACGCAGCGTTGGATGGCAGACTCAAACACTTTTGCAAGTGTCGACAACACTGCCACCGGTCTGTAGGCACTGACATCCGAACCTGATTTACCCTTAGGAACCGGAAACACTCGTTGATTTTCCACCTAGGCGGAAACGTTGCTTGTTTTAAACAAGTATTAAAGATATGATGCAGGGGTTCAGCCAGCACCCTGCCACAGTCTCGGAACAGAAAAGCTGGTATGCCATCGGGGCCAGATGAGCGCTTTGGTTTGAGGTTTATGAGCCCTACCCTTACGTCTTGAAGACTGAGGGTCTCAATGTGCACTCGCGCACTGTTCGCCTCTGCCTCCACCGCCGCCACCTGCGCCTCCAGCCGCGGCCGCTCCTTATTGTACACCGACTCCAAAAATTACGCTAATTGTTGAGCATTTTATTATCCGTATGTGTTAAAAGTATTCATAAAATTAAATCCTGGTGATGCAATAAAGTTTTGTTAAGCTTTATTAAAATTGTAAACAATATAAACACTCATTAATTTACATTAAGGGGCTGAATACTCAAAATAGGCTTTCTTTTAAACATTTTTTAGCCAAATCTATTGAAGATGTGGCAGCGGAAAAAAGATATGTTAATCTTGATTATATTTCCGAAAACTTTGTTGTGGCCGAAACACGTTTACGCACAAAAACCTCGATACAATTGAATGGCAAAGTAACCTCTTACCGTGATCTTCAAAAGATTTTTCCGGTAATACTGACCAGCGTACATTTGTAGAATTAACAACAATAACGTATCATAAAAGGACGCAAAACTTCATTGTCTTATATATTGAAGTTTCATTCATTATTTTTAAGTGATTCATATTATTATGTTTTGTAAAAAAGTCTATACAAATTCCATCGTGCTTCTCTTTCCATCCAGTGCAATTCGACAGTGACCGCTTCGCGGCGTTGCTAGGTGGACGTATGTCGCTTTTTTCCGCAAAAAGCAAAAATAATATTCAATTTATTTCTCGTCAATTCAATCTGTCAAAAAAATATCAGGTATAATGCAGCCAGATCATGTAGCCTGGTGGCTTTAATTGGAACTAACGAAATCACAAGTAATATTGTCAAAGTCTGTATTATTTTTATTTTTTGGCACTACCGCTGTCACTGGCATCTATATTTTTGTTGTATTATAAACGACTCACGTCGTTTAGTTTACTTACTAAGTCCATAACTAAAATGTATTTGAACCTCTTTGAAAATACAACAAATGTTATCTCAATTTGAATTAAACAATATTTAAAATATAGGTGAGGTCGAATACTATTTTAACCTTCTTCGTTCATGTGAAAACAATAGAAGCAAAAAACACAGAACATGGAATGGTCGTACCAACCACGCTGGCAGTGTCTCAAAATGACAGAACTAATAAAATTCTTCGTATCCATTTGTTTCAATCTTTGTTTCTTTCTAACATACGGCACCTTGAACTGACCAAAAAATTTCAAATTCGTGAGAAATAATAATCTATTTCTCACGAATTTGGCATTTTTCGTCGTTTCAACCAAAAATCGTCCACATGTGGACATAAAGCTCACCAAGAATCACCACATTGATCAGTCCTGTATTTCTCGCAATTAACTATCCCAATTGCAAAAACGAGCTACAATAATAGTTTGTTAGTCTATTAATATTGTTAAGCTAATTATTAATTGATCTTATCATTTTGCCAAATCGGCACTGACAATTCTTATTTATTAACAAAAAATCCGCCGATCGCCCTGGAGAGTAAACAAAAAGACTTACACTTGGGGATTGCCAGAGATTTACGCAGCATTCTGGATGTAAAAAGAACAGACCGAATGCGGAACACGCTTTGTTCCCAAACGGGCATAATAGACGTGGATAAAAAGGCTGTTCGGCTCAAATGGGCCAATGCCATTACGGTTCACGTTAGTAGCATGCAAATTGAGCGCTGGGCAAGCCTCCACAATCTTGAAGATGGAACGCACCGTTGAGGCTGGCCCAGAAATAGGTGCCGAGATGATTTGGACGCGTACCGTGAGGGCTGGTTCTAGACGGTGGTGTACTCTTATGAATTTAATTGGGAATGGATGAAGAGGGAGGGGATGGCCAAAAAAAGATAGATGGACTGTGTGAGGAGTTATATTAAAGAAAAGGGAGTCAATTATAGCGTGGTGCGGGACAGAACGATATGGAAGAAGAAAACGTGTTGCGCCGACCCCAAGTAACATGGGACAAGGACAGGTAGGATGATGATGATGTTTTCAGACTTTTACCGGTAAGACTTAGTAAATCTGTTTTACCGATAAATAATAAGTTTCATCATAGTTTTTTTTTAAACTGAAACAACAGCTTGGCTTTCACAGTAACATATACGTGGTTGTGAGGCATACACTGTTTTTAGTATTTATGTTTTCCTTTTTAGGGTTCCCTAGCCAAAAGGCAAAAAACGGAACCCTTATGGATTCGTCATGTCTGTCTGTCTGTCTGTCCGTCCGTATGTCACAGCCACTTTTTTCCGAAACTATAAGAACTATGCTGTTGAAACTTGGTAAGTAGGTGTATTCTGTGAACCGCATTAAGATTTTCAAACAAAAATAGAAAAAAACTGAAACTCAATTTCTTTTTTCATCCTACCTGCACGTGTGGGGTATCTATGGATAGGTCTTCAAAAATGATATTGCGGTTTCTAATATATTTTTTTCTAAACTGAATAGTTTGCGTGAGAGACACTTCCAAAGTGGTAAAATGTGTAAAACCCTGAAACTTCTAAAATAAGAGAATGATAAAACTAAAAAATAATATATGATGTACATTACCATGTAAACTTCCACCGAAAATTGGTTTGAACGAGATCAAGTAAGTAGTTTTTTTTAAATACGTCATAAATCGTAAACCACAATTTAACAAGTACGGAACCCTACGTGCGCGAGTCCGACTCGCACTTAGCCGGTTTTTTTATGGCATGCGTTGTGCCTGGCGCATATAAACATTTTCTTTCTTTCTATATTATCTTTAAACACCTACACTGTACCAATACTTATAGCAAATAAATGATTGATTGATTGATATATAACAAACAATAGCAACAAATAGTTTCAGCCGTTCTCTAGTGAGACGCTTACAATCACATACAGCATTTTTAGGGTTCCTTCTATCTCCCTGACTGTCTGTCCGTCTGTCACGAGGCTGTATCTCACGAACCGTGATAGCAAGGCAATTATTTTTTTTACAGATGGTGTATTTCCGTTGCCGCTATAACAACAAATACTAAAAAAAGAACAAAATCAATATTTAAGTGGGGCTCCCATACAACATACGCGTTCTTTTCCGTTTTTTGCGATAATGGTACGGAACCTTTGTGCGCGAGTGCAACTCGCACTTGGCCGGTTTTTTTTATATAGATAAAGTTTACATGACCGTGTTTTTTGCGCCCTGTCTATTTGTTTTTTAACTCTAATATACAGAAAAGCGGCACCACGTGACCTCACCACAGAGGGCTGATGTATATCAAAACCCAGTAAGTGCTTTGTAATTATTATATTCCAGGATAGCGGAAAGTCATCTTGTATTAGTAACTAAATGATATATTAAGATTTCAAGAGAATACTAAACAAGGAATATGAACCTACTAATTGTACAAATAATACTAATAGCGTCATACATTCTATTGCATATTTTAAACATGCCTAAAAAAGACAATTCCAAACCTAGTAAGTTTTAGATATTTGCTAATTTAAGGTGTCTTTACAATTTGATGTGACTTTCCTATTGTAAATAATGATAAAATTGATTACTGAAAGCACCAAATCTCAATTCAAATTTAAAGTTTTCAGTTTAATATTGCACAGTCCATTTCAGTATAGTAAAACTCATTAAAATAATATAAATAAAATTATCTAGCTATTAAACCAATATAAAAAAATGTAACGTACTGTGTTCTTATATGTGGTAGTCGCATAGAAGCAGACAATATTAATTATAATATTTATTCAATTTGCACGGCAAAGACTCGTATGATACTAGCCAGATTACCTATTTTAGTGATCTTTATTTTCGTAGCAATAAGGTTGCATTCATAGGCAAAATAACAGTGAACGATCTGATGTCAGATGCTAGCCAGTTTGAAATAAGAACTTGCGCGGTTATATTTTTGTAAAAAACCATCGGAAGAGTCCGTTTATGATATGGGCCTCTGTGGTCGGCCTTGTGTATTTAATTTTCAAATACTTTTCGCTCCAATTTAAGTTTTTCCCTAAGCTGTCAATGACAGTGGGCGTGGCTTAGAACCTCAGATGTCGATTGTCAACTGTTCGAATACAGCCCCGTGGTAGAAATAATAAACCAAAGTGTTATGTTTCAAGTGAGCTGTTGTTAGTTGTTGTATTTATGCAACTAACCATATTGAATCGTGGTGGTTTCTCTTTTGTGGTAAATATGTAATGTAGATATAAGTTATCGGTCGAAACCAACCATTAACAAGTTGTTGTTACGTATGTTGATACGTGAGGCTTGTAGCACGCGTGCATTGTGGTAAGCTTTTAAAACCAGCATTACTTTTCTTTTTCATTCCATGCTGTTGTTCTGTGTCTAAATCTAATTTTACTTAAATACTGGCTTAAATAATTAAAAATGTGTTAAAGGAATTCACACTGTTACCTAGGTACTTGTGCTTACCATGATTGTTAGAGTTTGTGGCGTAACGTGGTCAGGTCAGAGCTTATTGGAAAATGCCGCTAAAGAGTTTTTACAACCAGCATCACAGATGCTTCTCCTGCCCAGATTCAAGGCATGACAAATAATTCTATGCCTGTAGAGATCGATGGTCAAACGTACTATCCGAGCCACTAACGGGTCTCTATGTGTACAAAATAGGCATCCATCCACGGAGCAAGCCTCTATCGTATATATCATAGACCTATCCACATTACTGTTTTCCACAAACGCATCGAGAAACGTACTGCATTGCACAGATAAACTTAACATCACGTCTTTAATCCTTGAAGAGTTTGGCAGAGGCAACCCAATCACAAATTTTTATTTCCCCAGTTATCATTAAGTCCTATGATAAAAGGGCGACGAGCACATTGCAATTAATCGGGCTCAAATCCAAACTCCAAGCTGCTGCTGAGAATCCCTGTCTCATCTAATGGTAAGCGATGATGTGGTCAAATGTGAAGCCCGCTTGCCTAGAAGTAACCTATTTAATCTTGACTTATAGACCCCATATAGAAACTATTGGTAACCTGAAAATTTGGTGCAAATAAATGTCACTAGATGGCGCGATATGAATCGATTTATTATTGAATTGTGCATAAAATTAACATTTTAGAGAATTGATCATTAACATTGTATGTTATTTTTTAATCAACTCTCCTAAGCACAAAAGTATGGAGTATTGGGCTCTTGATTCACTGTTCAAAGACTATTTGAACGGATCATTTAAAGTTGATTCCATTAGATGACGCGGTGTTAAATTTCTGAGGCATGCCACTTGTTTTTTTTTTAATTTGTATTGTAACACATTTTGGTACCATGAAACTGTAAAAAAGTGCAAAAAATACTATAAAACAAATCGACACTGTATTTAAAGAAAAAATAGTCACGAACCTAGAAAACCCTTTCACATGCAAGTCGCTGCTAACACCATCTATAGCCGTGGAACGGAAACGAACGCGATCGAAGTACTTATGAAATAATCATCTTAATCAGTCGAAAATTCTTATTACATTATCTGTGCCCAACGTAATTATTGTAATTTACGTTAACGTTCAAACTGTGGTTCAAACTACTGATCCATGATGTATTTGGATATCATATATAACTGTGATTCAGATAATATTCATTATAATTATCAAATGGTATGCTCTGACGTCACGTGTGAAACATAATTCACTCTGGGGTAAGTACTATTAGGTTAATTGGCTATTAGTCAAAACTACATTACTTCAGTAGAGTGAAAGCATATACTTGTGAATTAGAATATGCCCAGTATTAGTTGAGCTTTACATGTTTTGGTTTTCCTGGGGTTAGAGTTCAAGCTGTGCTGGTTAGTTAGAATCTGAATAGTATGGAGTTTTGATTTATTTTGTATCCTTCCATGTAGTTAAAATAATCTTATAATAATGTAGCTATATTTGACTATGTAAACAATCGATCAAAGTTTCAAGTACCTGTAAAAACTGTATGGAGGGGTAGCTCGGTTTTTGAGCAACCATAATCAGGACGAAAATGCGATAGCTGTGTAAGTGGGCCTGCTGTGAGAACATTGAGAATATATCTAAAAAGTTTCATATAGAGGAGCCCTGTGGTCAGGGGTAAGATTTTGAAAACGGACACTTTTTATATTGTTCTTCGGGCGGCTAATTTTCTTTTGATTGGATGGGGTCTGACACAAAATGACTTCGAAAGGCAAATCGGATAACGCAATTGTAGGCTTTCTTTTTTAGTTAGCTATTTGAAACAAAACAAAAATTTGGAAGTTGCATATCAACAAAACGTAATTCATAATAATGTTGGCCAGCCTTTAAAACATATTTAATATAATTTACATATGTACTGATAATTTATTCCATATTAATAACTATGACCCGTATTTAAAACACATTTCCCGGTAGATACACATACATATTTTATTGAATCGGCTTATTTATATTAATCCTTAGGTTTACTTTTCAAAAGTAATAAATTCATTGCAATTTTGTGCACATTTGAACGGGCTTGAATAAAGTTATCTAAAATTACTAATATAACGAAGATTAACATATACATTTAAAACAAAACCTACTAACTAGTCCTAAAATTTTACTGTTCTAAAATATGGCGTTTGTGTGGCTAAACAGAGCCACATATTTTTAAGTCTATTTACAATTCATAACCCTATACAAACCGTACCTATAAAGGTATTATCTGTTGATATTTTATCAACTTTTGTAATTCATTTTTATATTTTCTTCTATTGTTATCATCTGAAAAGCATACTTTTAGTTATCTCTGATTGTTTTAATATCTACAACTTAATTTATATTGCTAATTTGTGAAATTTTGGAATATTTTCTACTCTGACATTTTAATTTCACATGACATCTGTCTGTCTATTTTATTTTCTTGCGTAGTCAGAAGTGTTTAAATAAGTTACCAAATTACTTTTATAGTTTATATATTTTGTAAGAATTTTACAATATGCCTCCCTTCTGGGCGGCTCCACTAGAATTGACAATCAAAAACATATTCACTTATTTTCTATTCCAAATTCATTTACCTTTCAAGTAATACCAATTGCCAGTATTTTTACAGGCAAGTAGGTTGCCTTCTAGTTAAGCAGAGTCCTCACATGAGCTACGGCCCTACGAATAGACGCGCAGAATCATATGAAGTGCTTCTATTCTATGTCTTGAAAGGTTACATGAATCCTACCTTACCCTAACCCGAGCATTTACCTAATAGGGAAATCACATTTACAATTGAGGTACGACCCTTAAAAGGGGAAGGCTTAATCATGACAAACGAGTTATCGGACGCTCCGATATGTGCTTTTAACTTCAGTTGACGTGCACATACGCACTAACAATTCAACGCCGTCATGCTTGAACCTCTTTGACCAAAACCCTAAAAAAGGAACAAGGCGTCCTCCCAACACAAGAATGATGCGTCAACTCACATCGACCCGGATGGGGTTTAATCTCAAAAATTCAAATAAGACACAATTTTTCGATCTCGTGCGTTTATCAGGCCAGAGAAGGAAAGGCTGGATCGCATCGAATTTCTAATCCTATTCATAGAGCTTGCACCAGGGTTTATTATTATAAATTCATTTATTATTTTAAACATCAGACATAAACTGGACCAATGATGTCAACTCGACATCCTTTGCAAAGGCTATGCCCCGTTAGCAAAGTCGGTTTCAGTTATGACTATTACTTTTAGAAACCCCTGGGTTATACTATTACCCTGGCTTGTGCCTATGCCTTAATCGCATAACCAAAAAATATTTCTTCGATGCGTGGCCAACGTTGCCAGCCTCTTCTTCCCCCTGCGGCTTACAACTCACACATCATCAGCACATGCAACGGAAAGAACTAATTTAATTATATATATCGATACTACTAGAGAATATCGATAAGAAAACTATCGATACATTTTTTCCTACTTTCCCATCCCTATTAACTTCAATATGTCAAATTTGATAGTTGTCATTCATATTTTTTTCTTTTATTTGACAACGGGCCTCTTCCTTTATGGAACCTTACTAACCTTAACCTATTCTTACCTATTTAAACCTATCTCTTATCCTACTCTAACATTAAAAAGTTTTTCTATCTATCTATTTACATGCATCTATCCTAGGCCTAACTCTCCTTTTCGCCAATTTCTATCTATGTGGAATGGACCTTATATCTCTACATAACTAGTCCTAACTATGGTTCGGCCTAACTAATCTGTGGCTAATACTGCGCATAGAGTAAAATTAAATTTAATTATGGTGTGAACACTGTGCTTTATTATATTGTTTATGGCATTATATGTCAAATCAATTCATATAATGAAAACTATGCTTTACTTTTGACACTGTCCTTTTTTGTATTATCTGTGGGACTACATGTCAAACCAATTCTTATAATGAAAACTATGCTTTACTTTTGACAAGATTTTGACACTGTCCTTTTTTGTATTATCTGTGGGACTACGTGTCAAACCATTTCTTACCATGACATCTATGCTTTCAAAGCATTTATTCGCCTTAGGGGCTTTTAAGACTTTTCTATAAATTTTTGACTGTTTCTGACTTAGTCCTTATGGATTTGTATTTGGACTTCGTCAGTAATTTCAAAAGCTAATCCTATTTAGTAAATAAAGACAAGGCAGAGGAATATTTAATTTCATAAAAACATATACAGATAAATAATTCAAACAATCATTCGCATTTAATTTCATTCGATGCCCAGCGCGCATCGCAAATTCCTTACCGTATTCATTTGCACGACATGAAAAGAAAACATTGGTTAATAAATCACAAAATATAAGACACAGCATTAAATAAATCAGTTTACATTATTTACAAAACTTTATACCTAATCTTCTTTCTATAAAATTTCCATAATTTGCATTTTACGAGTTCGAATTGCTTTATGTATTCGCAATGCAAAAATCTTTGTACAATGTTGCATCTTAGGCAAATATGATGGGAATTCTTCTTTGCAACAATCATAGTAATCTTACTTGAACCAAACATTGCTCCCCAAGAAGTTTTATTAAAAATTCTTTTGAATTTAATTCGAATCATTTTTTTATTGATCGCCTTCTTTAAATTTATGTTGGCGCAATAAGAAATATTACAAAAGACTCTTTTGAATTTCCTATGGATCTCTTTCGGTTTATTTCGAGCATTTTTCTTACTAATGGCTGTCAACTTCTTTCTTTTCAAAATGACTTTTATAAAATTTTGTTTTAAGTCAGATTGAGAAATTTCAATATTATTTTCAATTTTATGGTTAAAATCAATTGGATTAATGTGCATGTTAACATCTGATACATATTGGTGTCCCGATGGAACCACAACTAGTTGTTCCGACAAAATCTCATCACTGTTCTCTGCAAGACAAATGGAATTAGTGGAGTCAATTGGACTGGACCGATACATCACAATACCCGCGTCCGCGCTCTCGCTGTTGGATAGGGAGTCCAACTCGTCGTCAGCCGGGCCGTCCGCACGCTCATCCTGGAACACAGACTCCACCTCCAACTGGACATCGACGGGGCCGTCATCTCCGCTGGTCTGGTCACCATCGTCCTCGAACATGCAGCTCCCTCCGTCAGTGTGATCGCCATCGCCATCAACTGCGTCGCCTTCTCCGTCAACGTGGTCAACGCATTTTTCACTGCACTGTATATTGTTTTGTGTTTGTTCGTCCTTAATCACGATACTAGAAAATAAATGTGCATTAACATCCTCACACAATACATCAGGTTGTTTTTTTTCTGCTTTTATTTTAGCGATTATTATGCGCTGCTCGCAGTAACGACATATGCGGTGAAATATAGAGAATTCACTCCTCAAGCGATCGCATAACACTTCAAAGTCCATGTCATATTTAAAAATCATACGGTAAAAATAATATGCAGCCCCCTGCAGGAATCCTCCCAAGATGAGGCTGTAGTCGCTCTCTCTCCATTCATTTATTTCGGCCACCGACTTGAATTCGGTTAAAAATTCCTCTAGACAATACCCGTTCGTTCCCGTGTAATAATCATTCATCATGGCTAGCCTTTTATGCTCAATTACACTAAATAATAAAACCACTTAGCTTTATTCCGACTCTTCCTTATATTTCCATCCGTTTAAGAGAGGGAATAAGAGGTAACAACCCTCTCTGTTAAAACTTATTTCGCTTTATGTACGCCGATAGGGCTTCGTGCACTGTATATCGCCATGCACACGCGAACTTCCGTCTTCAAACACTTTCCTCGTTTTTCACTCACTTTTACGTATACTGTACGCCGTATACACGCGTAATATACTTCATAAAATTTATTTTAACATTCATTTAGTTTATTTTCTGGGATTCTGTACCCGGAGCATCCACCAAATGTAGAAGGCGTAGTCAGAAGTGTTTAAATAAATTACCAAATTACTTTTATAGTTTATATATTTTGTAAGAATTTTACAATATGCCTCCCTTCTGGGCGGCTCCACTAGAATTGACAATCAAAAACATATTCACTTATTTTGTATTCCAAATTCATTTACCTTTCAAGTAATACCAATTGCCAGTATTTTTACAGGCAAGTAGGTTGCCTTCTAGTTAAGCAGAGTCCTCACAGTACCATGTACTAGACCTGCTTTTAGCTAAGTGTACAATATTATAAGGGTAGCGTAGACTGACCCCCTTTGTGAACCGTTTTTATTCATTCTGGTCTTTATTTCTTAATTGAATTTAAAATGTAGACAATATGACACAGAACGATGAAAAACGGGCGTCAATTTTTTAGTTTGGATTCTGGACTGAACGTCGAAAGTCGATTGATTTTTAATACCAAGGGTATTTTATATTAAGAAAACCCATAAACTGTGAATTTCAAATTTGTGTAAGTGGATTACTTACTGAATACTAATACTGATGAGCACCAGTTAAAAATATTGTGTGAAAACCGTAAAGAGAACATTAAGTGATAGAGCAAGGATTATATTTAAACCTCAAAATTTTCTTCCAGTTGAAAATTTTTCTGGGGCCATCTGGGAAATGTGGTGTTCTGCTAAACAGAGCCACATATTTTTACGTCTATTTACAATTCATAACACTATACAAACCATACCTTCATATATTTTGAAATTGTATCAACTTTTGTAATTCATTTTTATGTTTTCTTTCTATTGTTATCATCTGAAAAGCATAGTTTTTTAGTTATCTCTGATTATTTTAATATCTACAACTTAAATTATATTGGTAATTTGTGAAATTTTGGAATATTTTCTACTGTGACATTTTCATCTGACATGACATTTGTCTGTCTATTTTATTTTTCTTAAACCATAGACCGTAACATAGGTACCGTGGACTAAACCTGCTTTAAGCTAGGTGTACATTAATATAAGGGTAGCGTAGACTGACTCCTTTGTGAACCGTTATTCGTTCTGGTCTTTATTTCTTAATTGAAATTTGAATTTAAAATGTAGATGATATGACACAGAACGATGAAAAACGGGCGTCATTTTTTAGTAAAAAATCTGGACTGAACGCCGAAAGACGGTTGACTTCTTTATACTACCAAGTGTACTATCGTATCTGAAAACTCCTTAAACTATAACATATACGGCTGTGAATTTTATCTAATCTTTGAGTGCAATAAATATAATTTATTCAGTGTGGAACTTAAATATAAGCATTTTTACTGGTTCATTAACCTCGTCGGTCACTACTTCACCTTAAAGGGCTCGTTTGATCGGCGTATGAAGCCACAGCCCGGCCTCCACACCCCTTGCTGCCTGTATCTGCACCCCTTGCTGCATGTGCCTTCACCTTTTGCCTACTCTACAGCCTGCCTATCCGATTGCCTGCTTGTCCGTCTTGGTGCCAGCTCATCTGCCTACCCAGGGCCTACCACGTCTTCCTGTCTGACCTGCTGCCCGGTTAGCTGCCCACGTCGTGCGAAGCCGGACCCTAGATTGTATACCCTATATCCCTTTTCTAAGTTTATTTTTTATAACTTATTTATTTTTATTAACGTGGCTTACGTTTAGCTCCCTCTGAGCTAAACGTTACGCTACACGTTGAAAACCTTCTCCACATCGTTGTCTACTGGTATTGTGCCCAAAAGACTGGCAGCATTGACACGTTATGTGGCAATGTTTATCCTCTGACCAAGATAAAAGTCAGCCCTTGGGTCACGCGAAGTGTCAACTATGCGTGAGACCTGCGGGCTTATTACGTAAGGAACAGCAAGCGGCAATAATTGTACAATTATTGCGCGATCAATTTAATGACCTGGCTACTGAAGCCTTTAAGTCAAGTCTATTTTTTTGACAGTCACTTTTAACAGAAGTTATTAAACCTGTACAATGTTTATAAAATTTATAGTTTGATTAATCATCCAGCTTATGAAAGTGGACGCTGTTTTTTTGTCAATTAATTACTATTTATCTCCAACATTCCGTTAAATTAATATTTGCAGATGTAAAGTATTTGTAACAATAAATATGGTGGTCAATATTGGATATTTTCATTTTATTTACATAATATAATAATTAATTTATAAAGAACAATGGCAAAATCTTAGCTGACTTAAATTTGAGCGTCTGAAATTGAGTTATGTACGAAAGAAATTCCATTAATTGTCTACGAGTTTTCAAAGTATAACATGAACTGGTGCACCACGTATAAAAAAATATTATAAATGAAAGTTATTAAATGTTTTTGTTAAATTTCACTAGCTTAGTGTTGACATCTTACACTCATTCTGCCAAGTAAAAAGTAGTGTCTGTAGTAAATAAATCACTATTGTATTTGTTATTATAATGAAATGAATTAAGAATACAGTTTAAGTCTAAGTGTAGGTGTCCCTTGCAGAGAGGTAGTGGAGTAGAAATAAATGAATTACTTACTTTCAATTAATGATAGACAAAAAGACTAGTGCCCAAGTCTAAAAAAATAGCTTGGTTGTTGACGAGGATCTTTTGATCACGTCAAAGTCGCTTAGTATAAATAAATATACTCTTTTCAAAAGTATATTTCTAATTTATATTGAAATAACTAGGTAAGGGAAAAACTTATGCGATATTGCCCTTTTACTCCCATGAAATTGAATAATATTACCTATAAACACATTATTAAAAGTTACCGAGACATAACGTACAAAAGTTCATGGATGAATATCTATATTCTCGGCGTTCTCGAACAAAAATGTTTGCACAAACTAATTCAGAACATGGCCCTGAGTTAAACCATATATTTTTTTATTCATTGATATATTTGATGAATTTAATCTCAGCTAAAACAATGTATGGGTTTCTGCCATTGCCCTTTATTAAAACTATTTGAAAATTGGATGACTAAAATCGATTAAAATTGCTTTTTAATAGTCGATTGTTATAAGAAATTGAATCTATAACGCATTTGGACATCACTAAATGGAATATATGGAAATCATCATCTCGTATAATTTGAGCTATGAAATAGATCGTTGAACACACTTGTTTTACAATTTACTTTAGACATTGGCAGAACAGTCGTCATGCCATATAAAAATAAGCATATTATAAAATATTATACTTATTGTGGACATAACACATTCTAATGTGTTTGTGAGTATTTGGCAGTAAACATATCTAGCGCGTCAAACTTTTTGGCAAGCTTCGCTGAGGTAGCCAACACTACAATAAAAATGTATTCTCCACTTTACCGAGATCACGTCTGTTTCGATGTTTCAACAAATTGTCCAGTTGCGTAGACATTTGAGACTTAAAACTACACCAATTTTCATTATTCACTAGGAATTAATTATGGCATAATTGAAGTATAAGATAGTCACAAAATAAATGAAACAACAAAATTCCGATAAAAACTCAAAAACTTTTATACCTACTCAGCCATCAGCGAGCGATTGGCAATCGACCAACAACAAGGGAAAAAGTAAACGCAATTTGACAGCCACATTGCTCGCCGATGGCTGTCGCTCTGCTGTCAAAAACCATGCGTAATACGAAATGATCGCGATCACCTTGCGATAAATGCATATTTTATTTACCAGATTTTTATTGTTAGCGGTGCTGTCATAAAATTATTATGGTGTGGCTATCGCTCATTCATAATGCGGATTCGTGATTTAAGAGCAATTATTTCGCAAAAATAAGCCTGCCGATTTTTTGACGTAAAGCGATAATCGCGCGATGGTTGTACAATCTCTGCGCAAATATTGCTGATTGCTGTTTCATACGTAATAAACCTGCTGATGTACACAAGGCTTTACAGATCTTTAGGAGAGATACAAACAGACAGAGTTTTAACCTCAAACGGCTCGAAAATATAACTTCTGATAAAGTTATTGTATTGCCGCCGCCTAAAGTTCTCTGCCGCAGCGGCAGCGCCAGTACAGCACGATGAGCTAGGAACATGGGATAAAATTATTGAAATAAGCTGATATCAAAAGCAATTTTGCGATGCGTTTTTTTAAAGCTCTCGACATGACTATCTCTGAACAGAAATTCCTACTTTGATTTTTATTTATCTGTCCCGGTGTCTATAATAAAAGCTTACAAGTTAATTTTGATCAACTTCCCGGTGTTCGATTGATAATAAATTTTGCACACACGTTTGTTTCTTGTGATAATGCATTTTTACCGACTCGACACATGTATGTAACATTGTTAGTCATTTTGCGACACCGACTGCTGAAACGAAAGTTACTTTTGCATTATTTTTCTTTTAATTTTTGTTATACCTAGATTGTTTAAAAAATATTAAGTACTTTAGTGTTCAACAAAAGATAATTCTACACAAATTTTAATGCAACTGAAGAGTTTCAAGATACCCAGTATAAACATCAGACACCTCACTATGTTTAATTATAGACCTGTATGTTTTCACGCCAAAGCAAAACACTAAAATTGGCACAAATTATTAGTACCAGAAAATGTTTCTAATTTTACATGGAAAATAGCTCGAAAATTAACCTGATTATGGTTTGTAAACAGTCCATGCATTTGGGATATTGAATTAGTATTAATTTGTCCATATATCATGGTATCAGTCATACTTATAATATTATAAACACGAACATTTGATTTGATGGAAGTATTTTTGTTACTCTTTCACACAAAAACTACTGTACGGATTTAGATGAAACATTACAATAATACTAAAGTAAGCAAGTAATTAAAGTAATAAGTACTAAATACACGTAGACGGAGCCGCGGGCGGCAGCTTGTAACTCACATCACCCTGTTTCTAGTACGAAGTTTGCCAATCATTTAATTGACTTGCTATGAAAGCGAACACTGAGCCACCACATTCAATTCGTCTAATGCACCATTCGTTTTACTTCGTATTTATAGCTTTCTACTACCGTTTGTGTTTGTATCTATTTCCAAAATAAACCAGTTTATTGGATAGTCTATAAAATTGGTACTGAGAATTTCACTTGTTTAGATACTGAAAATGTTAATTGAATTTTTCTACAGACAATTTGCGAGAAATTTTTATCAAAGGAAAATGTAGACTATGTTTTTACAAATAGATGATTATGATTTTGTACTATTTGTGACGCTACGGTATCCGATTTTTTTGTCGTGATTAATTACGTTCAGAAAATATACAATGTAAAGATTCTCTGTGACGAAATTCTCAGTATTACTTATCAAAGGTAATTTTGAGATAAAGCGTCTGTATTTTAAGGATCGTAAAACTTAACGTTATTTTTCACACATCAACGCTTATTAATAGTTTAGTTAATCGCTCTGATGAGGCGAGGATTATTGATTTTTGCAATTCAAGTAAATACATACAGTCATATAGGTAGTTAGAGTTCAGCTGGTTTGAATGAGATTTATGTTTTAAAATTTGATCAATTAAAGGAGCAACCTAGGCATTGTGTTAATTTGACGTAATTCTTTCAGTGTGTTTTACTAAGACTTATTTTCCATTCCCCGTCTCTTCCTTCTTTTAATCCTTATAAAACACAAGAAACTTGATTGATGTATCTTCCTAACGTAACCACCATGATTTTTCTATTTAGAAGTGGGTTTCTAAAGTGCCATTGTGAAGTCAAGATTGTAACGAAAGTAATTTCTTGAAGAAATATTTTCTTTAAAGTTTTCGAGATCTTCTTCAACATAACATTTGCTTGCATAAGAAGAACGGTGTCATAAGACCATCAAACGGTTTCCCCAAGTAAGTTAAGTAAGTTTTTTTTCAGTTAATTTCGCTTATTGACGGCAATAAGGCTTCGCATCGAACAGGGGATCAGAATAATACATAAGGTCGTATCGCAACGAGTATGTAGGCGCACGCATACATAGACGCGTGTCTAGGCGATTTCAAACAATTGCCGGTCTTGAGTGTGCTTGCACTCGCTGTACGTGAAGCGTGTCTTTGTGTGCGTGCATTTTCGCCCGTTATATGGAGCAGATCTTCAGTGCAAGTATGTGCATCGTAAATCAGTAGGTGCACACCATATTACATCGTCCTACCATATTTCTTCAAGATCATTTGCGACACATGTCCTTCACTTTTATTTATCGAAAAGAAAATTTAGAAAACTTTTTTTTTTTTTGCGTAAGGTAAAGTTCAATTCATCTGCGATCCTCAGAAGTGGTCTTTCAACTGCTGTTTGGGACTTTTATCCTTGAAAAGCATACAGTATTTTGATATACTTGGAAGTTTATTGCAGCATTTCTTTTTCCTTTGTTAAATACGTAACAAATCAAGAGCGGGCGTTTATATACATGTGTAATTATGATTTCTAAAAGGGCCCTTTCTCAGACTAATTAAGAAAATGGTTTTTGATTTTCCGGTGTCATTCTTAATATGGAAGTGTTTTTTCTTTGTGATCAGTAGCCTGTATATAATCATTTCCTTGGGATATTTGTTTACTGTCATTATGAAATACGGTTATTGAAGAAAAACTTATGTAGAAACATATTTTTTAGCTATAAGATACAAGCTACTGTCGCCAAACTGTCTTGCCTCAAAAACACAAATCACTCAGAGTATAACTCAATCACAGGCCTTTTCTCTTCAAGAATATTGCGGTCGGCTCCAAGTCCACTAGAAACTAGACCCAGCGCAATATCAATACTTTACGTGGAGAGACTGCCATTTGACTTCCACAACCCAATTATTGGCCAATACCGCCAGAATATAGTTCAATTAATCTATGTAGGTCGTCGGTACACACGTACATACATGTATTGGCATAGCCTAACATATTGTAACCTCTTTATCTGCATCGTTCGTCTCGTAGTTACTATCGCGTATGTACAAATAATATTAACTGTTAATCTAATCGTACATGTATTTATATCGGATTATGTATATTTGTGTACCTATTTTTGCACTGTTTGACATGTATTGATTTTTCTTTTTCTTTAAATTTTAATAATATATATGTATATATGTATTGTATGCTTGACATTTTCTACAGTAATTCATTGCCTTATTTACTTGATACTGTGTTATCAAAATAATTTGTAATTCATTAATATGCTTTTTAAATTTGCGAGGCATGAGCCTGATTATGGCGATATATATTTTTAAATTTTCCTGTATTTCCGCTCATATTCGGTCATATTAGTCTCCACAGGATCGCCCAGTTAAGCAGAAGCCAATCGCTCTGATTAAAATGCGAGAGATCAATAAAAAAATAAGTTAAATAAATGCAAAACACAGTCTACCTCCGGTCGACTTAGAAGAAACATGAAGAATAAAGAAATTATCTAGTCAAGAAGTGTTTCCTTCATCCTGGTCTGGGAGTGAACGGGTTGTCCGTGGCGTGCCGTAGTACGGGAGCTGTTCCAGGATATACTCGAGAGAGTAAGTCCGAAACAGTAAGAGCAGTCCAGCATTGGATTGCTATTGATAATGATTGAGACTCATATTCCAAGTCAGTTTGAAGGACCTCCATTCAACTCAGTCACCATGATAATGGAACAATCCCTCGATTAATGTCAATAAATAAGCTACTTATAACGTTACTGTAAATTTGATGGTTCGAGGTAAAGTAAAAAGTCGAATTGGAGGATATGATTTGAAATACCAAGTCCTGCAAAAAAGCGATGCGAAGGGCACGATTTGACCATATTAGCAGAATCGGGGACAAACTTGCTTCACACCCTGCAGGTAGCAAGGCGTTTTGGTCCCTGGCTAAATTGGTTGAATCAAACTTCTGTCGCCCCTCACTACCACCACTGCTGAGGCCCGACGGTTCGCTGGCCCACTCCGCTGAGGACAAGGCTAACTTGTTTGCCTCCCTCTTTGCGGAATCTTCGCGTCTGAATACTGATGGCACGCGGCCCCCCCCCTTCTGCTGTTCGATGTAAGACGAGTATGTCGGAAATTCGCATCCATCAGAGAGAGGTCTATAGGGTGCTGCGAAACCTTGACGTGAACAAGGCTAGTGGCCCGGACGGGATACCGGCAATTGTGCTTAAAACTTGTGCGCCTGAATTGTCTCCGATCTTGACACGCCTTTATCGCCTTTCGATGGCGACTGGAAAAGTGCCGAAGGCTTGGAAGCAAGCTAACGTTCAACCCGTGCCCAAGAAGGGTAGTCGAGCGGACCCGGCCAACTACAGGCCCATATCAGTAACGTCCATCCTCTGTAAGAGTATGGAACGTGTATTGAATAAAAAGCTCCTGGCATACCTAGAAGACAACGACCTCCTTAGTGACCGACAATACGGCTTCCGCCGAAACCGGTCAACTGGGGATCTTCTAGCGTATGCCATTCACATCTGGAGTGAGGCCATCGAGAAGCACGGGGAGACGCTTGCTGTCTCCCTTGACATATCGAAGGCTTTTGACAGGATCTGGCACGAGAGCCTTATTGGTAAGCTTCCTTCCTTCGGTCTGCCTAGTGGTCTGTGTGACTGGATTGCAGACTTCCTGAGGGATCGGTCCATCCGAGTGGTTTTCGATGGTTGCTCGTCCGGTCAGTTAGGTATTAACGCCGGAGTCCCTCAGGGGTCAGTGCTCTCGGCAACATTGTTCTTGCTGCACATTAATGACCTGCTAAAACCCGGAACCTTTGGGTATGCAGACGACAGCACTGTTGCTGAGAGATACGTATCTGGCGCACGGGCTACTGGGCCTCAAGTCCGGTCTCTTCGGGAGGCTATGGTTGAGCGCTTGAACCTGTCTTTGGAGGCAGTCTCCGAATGGGGCAATGCCAATCTAGTCAGTTTCAATGCTGCTAAGACCCAGGCGTGTCTTTTTTCCGCAAAAATGAGCCAATTCCACCCGGCTCCATCCTTCCGTGGTGTAACCGTGCCGATAACGGACCATCTCGAACTTCTTGGTGTTACGTTAACATCGACCCTCAATTTTGGTCCATTCATTGAGTCAAAGGCTCAATTGGCTGCAAAAAAGTTGGGGATCCTTGCGAAGGTGAGACGCTACTTCACGCCTGAACAGGTGCTCAACTTGTATAAAGCGCAAGTTCAGTCATGCATGGAGTACTGCTCTCACCTCTGGGATGGATCTGCCAAATACCAGCTTGATGCACTTGAGTCGATTGACAGACGGGCCAAAAGGCTTATTGGCAACGATGCACTGGTCGCATCAAAGCTCCAGAGCCTCGAACATCGACGCCGAGTTGCCAGCCTGTCGGTTTTTTATCGGTTACATTTCGGGGAGTGCGCGACGGAACTGCACAATTTGATTCCGCCAAGCACTTTCCATCATCGGACTACAAGACGTACGGCAATGTGCCATCGGTACATGGTGGATATCCCACCCATACGCACAGCGTTTTGAAAATACTTTAATTGTGCGTACAGCTAAGGAGTGGAACTCCCTGCCGGCGTCCTTGTTTCCTGATAGCTACAACCTAGGGGTCTTCAAGTCAAGAGTGAACAGGTTACTTCTAGGCAAGCGTGCTCCACCTTCGACCATATCATCGCTTAACATCAGGCGAGATAGTGGTCAAACGCGAGCCTATAACGAATAAAAAAAAAAATATATATATATAGATAAATTCTTCTCACGAGACGCCGATATTTATCACACATAAATACACATAGAGGTATTAAGCATTAAACTATATATTTTCCTGGTAGTTTTAGAGAAATAAAATGATTGACATCAACGCATTAACTTCTTTAAAAAGTAGCAGATTAGGAGCAATTTTTAGCATCTCGAGAGACGAGATGAGTTCTCTTAAATATTTTTCGAAAAGTAATTGAATAATACACGCGGTTACGCTTCCTAATTTATAGTTCATATTTTATTACATCACCATAGGGCGATTGAGAGGCATTGGTTTAATAGTTCCAATTTATTAAATAAGTGTCACATATCGTTGGTTTAGTGATATCCCGCGCGGTGGCGCCTCCGTCAATACGCCGCCGCCTCGACCGATGGCCGCCGGATGTCGTCGAGTGTCGTTCTAACCACGGTTTGGGTGCGCGCACGTCCATCATCACGCATCATCACGCCCAAACCTCTTAATTGAACCAACATGGAAAGTGTTATATATATTACCTAGACCTAGTGTGTTGTGTACCGCTGGCCAGCATAGTGTACCTAGTCTGTGAGCTGAACTTCCCGAACGTGACATCCATCTGCATCTGCATGGGAATCGCTGTTTCAAAGGTATGTGGCATAATTAGTAAATTGAACTTTATCCATTGCCTTTCATCTCATCTGCGTACTTTTCTCCTTCAAATTAGCACTGCTGAATCAGCAATTGTAGCCTAGATTAATCTAATAATTTAGGTTCAAGGTTCGCGTGTGATTTTACTAGTAATCTTCTAGAGGTTATACGCACCATTTTGGTCCATCGAACTGGATTAATTAAATTTGGGCCTATTTACAGCCTAATTTTAAGTCTTAAAAGTCTAAATTTAAGCAAAAAGTTTGGGAAATTTCCATATTAATTGCAGATCATCACACAATTCTCGCCTCTATTGCGTTGGGAATAAGGCTAGCTGCCTTGCGTGTAGTACTTTCTACCGGCAAATTAATTGTTAACTTAAATATTTAATTTCACTAATTGAAACTCCGAAAAATACATTTAATTGAATATCAACGTTGATTCATATCGCTAAATAAGTTTATTTAATAAATCAGTTAATTTTCGGCGTGATTACATATTTTTTTGTTCGTGTATGAAAATTGTGGGTATTCTGTTAAAACATTCGTCATGTTGGCCTGCGTGACTGTGGAATATTCCAGTTCTTGCTATCAATTTATATTTTTATTTACGCATTGGAAACTTTTATTTATTTTTTCTAATCGAGATTTGTTGAATGAATGACATTGATTGTTATTTTACGATACACTACTACTGTTGGTTCGTTAAATAAATGCCTACTATACTCGTATTGCACGAGTAGGTATTTTTTATAATTCTAGACTCAACCGCATTTGATTAATTATTGCAATTAACCAGATTATCATTGCGTCGCTTGTTATTTTATTTTGTAAGGTAACTTGATCTTTTGATAGGAACCTTCAGGTAAAATAACAGATTTGTATAAACTTTACACGTTTAGTTCTCTTCATAGGAAACAGCCGTATATTTATACATATCACCCCCGCACCTAACTTTGTAAACGTAGTACTTACTAGATAACTTACTTCGAATGGTCTCTGTCTGCGTATTTACTTATTAGGAATTTTACGAAGGTATTTCGTTACGAACACAATCGCATCGCTTCCGGAAATAAGTACCATACTTGTTTCTAAGTTTCACACTTAACTTATTGTTGGTTAAGAATCTGTACATATTCCATGTATTGAGTAAGTTAATCTCATATAAATAGAAGTAGTAAGTAGTATATAATTGGGGCATCTGGATCACATGAGATCCAGACACCCCAATTATATCTATTCAAATAGATAAAAATGTCTATTCAAATAGAATTAATTATGGTTTTTTGAATAGATGGTCTATTCTAATATATTGTTTAATTCATCGAACTTATCTATTCAAATAGATAAAAAATATATATCTTGTTCTTGAATAGATGGTCACCTCAATTATATCTATTCAAATAGGTAAAAAAGTCTATTCAAATAGAAGTAATATTGTTTTTTTGAATAGATGGTCTATTCTAATATACTGTTTAATTCATCGGAAATTATCTATTCAAATAGATTCTTCTTTTTTTTTTTGTTCTTGAATAGATTGTCTTATCTAAATGGACTACCTATTCAAATTACATTGTTCTATTCAAATAGGTTAATGTTTATTGAATAGTTCTTCTTCTTGATTAGAAATAATAAATAATAAGTAAATTATAATTAGCTGTTCAAATTAGCGGAATCTTCAATCTTCTTATTAGTTATTGATAAATTATTAAGATATGTGTTTGTTTCGATTTTTAAACTAAATGAGAGCGATTCCAAGTTGCCTCCACTACGTATGGTTGTCATGCGGCCTGTTGGGCCAACCACTTGGTGTTCTTAGTAAGGCAGAAGCCGGTGTCATATGTATCTAAGAATTAGTTAGTTGTACTGCGCTTGAGCATCGTGCTGTCAATGTCTGGCAGATAGGAATCAAGACAATATTATGAGTATTAAGACGCTTATGTGATGATTACAACTGAATTAACTCCTGGAATATGGGCTGGCAAACACGATCAGACAAGAAACAACTTGACTTAGTTACGTCATCTGATTAGTGAAACTATTTAATTCATTACCATATCTGTCATGCTATCTGATACCGGCGACTGCATGACGCCTGACATGCATTGTTGATAAAGTTATTATATTATCTTTTAAACAGTCTCTTTGATCAAGCTGACGCAAATGCAAAAGTGGAAATGTCAATCATGAGGTTCTAGGTTCGATTCCATCCATGGCCAGGCATATCATTATTGATACTTATGTGTTAGTTTTCCATATTTGAATTTAAAGCAAAATATTATTTACCAGGGTATTAACAATAAAACCATTTTTTATTTAATAGATATATATTTTTTTATACTTCATAAGTACATAGTTATCTAATATGAAAAACAAGTTATATTTATTATTATTGTATTTACAGTTACCTAGCTCTGATATAAAAGCTCCTTATTATAACATAATTTTTGCCTGTTGCATAAATTAATAGTAACAATATGAATAGTTATGTACGATACACAGATTTCTATGATGTATTTTCTATTTCGTCTTGAATTTTGCTTATAATTTGTTTGGCACTGCTGTATATGTCATCAAATAACACAGTCTTAACCACATGTTGAGCGCACACCTCAGCTTCACAATTACACATAGAATTTTCAGATCTTGGCATATTATCAGCGTCGTAAATTTCAATTTTAATTATTTTTGTACCCCGTGTCACTGGTTTCTTTATGTATGAATATATTGTTGGTTCTGTTCTTGCTCTCTTGCGGGCAGGTGGAACAAGTCCCAGGGATTTTTGTCCTGGTCTTTGAACAGCGGCCGGCTGCTCCACTGACACAAAATTGAATAGATCTTCCGTATCCTGAAAAGAGAAAGATGTAAGTGGGAATAAAGTGCTAATATACCTACTAAAATAACTAATATGTTGCTATAAGTTACCTAAAGATAATAACGATATTACTACATACATAAAATAATTTAAATACATAAAATTCTGAGCACTTACCGACATACTGGAACAATCTCGCTAGGCTTCCCCGTTCAGGCTTCAAAACTGGAATGAATTCTGGTGGTATTTTCAGCTATTTATATTAAATAATTTATTTATTTATTGGTTAATAGAGTTCAAAATAGATTGTTTTATTGATGTAGACATTTCCCAACATAAAAGGTAAGATGAAATTCAAAACCAAGCGTTAAACTATGTAGAGCAGAGATTTCGAACCCTTGGCTCAAGACTAAAATTTAGCAGATCATCATCATTCCGTTTGCCTGACTTGGATATCCATACATTATATGCCAAACCACTTACCACCTAACATTTTAATGACAACAGTATGCAGATAAGACGAAGAAAAAGATTCACCATCTCTGAACAGTTTTACCTCTAATATATCTATAAAAAATAACAATGTATGTTTGTCCATTGATTTTTTTATCTTTTTAGTACTCGTATGTCAACATCAGTGTATAAAGGCATATTTACAGTAATGACAGTACCTAATCGAATTCGAGTGAAAGGTTAAAACTAGTATAATTTAAAATACATAAGAAGTACGTTTCTTTGTTATTAATTAAATAAATCTAACAAGCAAACCCAAGATATTTCTATAGTATGTGCAATTGCATCTGTTGTTAGGAAGTTTAGCGGAGTAAACAGTTTTAAAATCGTGTGCTCTCTCCATATTTGGGATTGTGACGTATAATAATTAAAAGTATTTAAGCCGTCGGACAGGAAGCTGGATCAACATTAGCTCTCCTGAAGGTGGTGACCTCACATCTTCTAATTAATTATCTACCAAATCTGAAGTGAAAAGTGAAAAGTGAAACAACGGCTCATAATGTAAGTACCTATCTTTAAGTTATCTATTCAATAAGTATCATCAACTCTTTACTGTTTTGTGAGATGATGTTTATGAATAGAATAGCAAGTGCGACTGCTGAGCGTTAGTACCCGGGTTCGATTTCCTAGGTCAGTCAACAGTATTTTTCATACTATGTCTATTCGATATTTGATTTCTGTCAATTTTAAGGAAAGAAATTAGGCAGTTCTCTAATATGTATCTGCTCCCAGATAGTTTCTTATCACATTTATTATGAATATAATTAAAATTAAATATGCTATGAATAGAATAACTACTCAGCAAGTGCGACTGCTGAGCATTAGACCCTGGGTTCGATTCCTTAGGTCATTCAATAGTTTTTATCGTATAATAGACATTACATTAGATATTTGGTGAATGTATATACTGGAAATAAAATGGACAGTACTGTGATATGTACGTGAGTCTGCTCACAAATAGTATCTAATCACAGCTATTTATATTATTTCAGGTCCAGATTTGCTGATGACCTCTTTCTGTCGGATGACGACAAGAGCTCCGTGCAAGATGTGGTAATCAGTGAAAAAAAGAAGAAGCGATCGAAGCCGTCAAGCTCGGAGTCGAGATCGGGTCATCAACCACCGAAAACCAATCCATCTACGTCGTCATCTTCATCTTCAAAGAAGATGAAAATTAATCCAGTCAGCATGCCTCATCTCACCGCTACAGATTTATTCGGCACCGACAGCGATGAAGAAGACGGGAACACGCAGACAACCACCGGTAAAAAACCCCCTACTGTTCTTCATTCGTCAATAACTCGAAGGCTGGCAACGGGCCATGCTCGCCAAATCTTGCCTACCAAAGCGGGTACGCATTACATCGAACTGAAGGTTTATCGGTGCGATGAAATCGAAAATGTAGCGCCGATGAACCGATGGCGTCAGGCAGTTGTAGCTCTCAAAAACCGGACGGATGAGGGGACTGAGGCTTGGGGTCATCTGACTAAATTTATGAGCGCAACACGCAAAGAATTTAAATCTAGCCCTCAGACCTTTATGAGTTCTTATTATTAGACACAAATATGAGTTTTACTTATGGGTTCTATCTACATTTATAAAGCTAGTAGGCAGTTATTAGTTAAGATAATCATGTAACAAAGTTTGTTATTCATATTATAATTATACAATTAAAGAATCATCATACTTATATAATCAATTTTGTTTTCTTTCCAGTTGCACCAACTACCAACACAATTCAAAAAGATATTTTAATAGAATGTGATAAATGTAAAATCGAATTACCAAAACAGAAATATAAATATCATGTGAGAACTAATATGCATAAATCAAACTGTTTGCTTAAAACTGAATTGAAAAACTTTGAAATAATTGCAACTGCTTTTCGAAACAGAATAAACACATATCGCCTAAATCCAGCACCAGATGCGGAGTATTTAACTCCAGAAGCTTTTCTGATTGGGAATCAAAGCGATATTCTGAAACTTATTAAAATATTTTTAATGAAACATAATTGTATTAAAGTAAATTTCGAGCTGTTTGCTTACTTCTTATTACCAAAAACAGGTGAACAGCAGCTAAAATCTTTTAATACAAAGTATGCTAATATTTACCTAAATACTGATTTAAATGAATTATACATTAATGCTAAAGAGACTTTTCAGAGGAAAATGACAGAATTTAACCAACGTGATTCCGGTTGGTCATTTATTTCTATAAGTCACTTAGAAATTAATATAAACAAATATTGTCCAATGCGAGGCGGCACGTATATCGAGCTTCCACCAGCTATAAGAAATACGAAAAGTTGTTTAAACATACAGAACAATGACAACCATTGTTTTTTATGGAGTATTATTGCTTCTCTATTCCCATCACAGGATAATGTTTGTAGAACAAAATCATATCCTCACTATACAGATGTTTTAAATATTGAAGGAATGACATTTCCACCAACCTTGGTTGATATAAAATTGTTTGAAAAAACGAACCCTAAAATAAGTGTTAATATATATGGTTTAGATAAAAGGTGCCGTGTGACTGGACCTCTATACATGACAAGCTCAAAGAAAAACAAACATGTAAATTTGTTGTATTTTGAGCGGAATGGTTCAGGACACTACTGTCTAATTAAAGATCTAGCGAAACTTATCCGTCGTCAAGTTACTCATCACAAAGGTAATTTTTTACTTTGCGATGCTTGTTTGCAAGTTTTTTCTAGTGATTCAAAATATAGCTCACACGACTGCTCTAAAGTGTTAACTATATTACCAAAAAAAGATAGTATGATACAATTTAAAAATTATGAGAGACAACAAAGAATAAATTTTATCATCTATGCTGATTTTGAAAGTATATTACTAAACTGTCCTGAAAATATATCTAAAAATACACAGAACTTAAAAGTGCATGAACCATCCTGTTTCGCATATTACATATGTTGTTCACACGATCCAGATTTGAATAAATACGTTACGTATAGAGGGTTGGATTGTGTAGAAGTATTTATAAAGCGTTTAATTGAAGATGTCACTTACATAAATTCCATACTGTCTAAAAATAGACCCATGAAAGCTTTGTCTGTCAAACAACAAATAGAGTACAAAGAGGCTACTCGTTGCCATATTTGTAAACATTTGTTATTGGGTGACAAAGTTCGAGATCACGACCATGTTACATCCGAATACAGAGGAGCAGCACACTCTCGATGCAATTTAACTTTTAAAATATGTCCATTTATACCTGTTGTTTTCCATAATTTGTCTGGATATGATGCTCATTTCTTTATTGAAGAACTGGTTAAATACGATGGCCCTATTAAAATAATTCCAAAATCAAAAGAAAAATACATTTGTATAATGAAATGCCTCACAATTAAGAACAAGCCTAGTTGTGTTCAAATAAAGTTTATAGATTCTTATCAATTTTTAAGTTCGAGTTTAGATGAATTATCTAAGAATTTACATGTACAAGATTTCGTAAATCTTTCAAGAGAATTTGACGATAAAGCCGATTTATGCTTATTGAGAAAAAAGGGTATTTATCCATATGAATATATTGACACATGGTCTAAGTATGATGAAAAATGTTTGCCACCTAGAGAGTATTTTTATAACACAATGAAACTAGAGCATATTTCTGAAGATGAATATACACATGCACAAAAAGTTTGGTATAGTTTTAATATCAATTCCCTTGGTGAATATACTGATCTTTACCTAAAATGTGATGTATTATTATTATGTGACATATTCGAACATTTTAGAAACACAAGTTTAGAATATTACAATCTTGATCCAGCATATTATGTATCTGCGCCAAGTTTAAGCTGGGACGCAATGCTTTTGTGTACTGGTGTTAAATTGGAGCTGATGCATGACTTAGAAATGTATAACTTACTCGAAAAGGGAATACGTGGAGGATTAGCGCAGTGTTCCCTACGACATGCAAAAGCGAATAATAAATTTCTTCCATACTTCGATGATACTAAGCCTCCATCTTTTTTAATATATCTTGATTGTAACAATCTTTACGGATATGCTATGAGGAAAAGAATGCCTGTATCGGAATTTAAATTTTTATCAGTAAATGAAAATGCTAACTTTGATGTATTGAATATATCTGATGATTCTGAATATGGATATATTCTGGAAGTCGATCTGACCTATCCAGAAATATTGCATGATTTGCATAGTGACTTACCATTCGCACCAGAAAGATTTGTACCACCTGGTGGGAAAACTACAAAATTAATTGCGAATTTATATGACAAATATAATTACGTTATTCACTACGTACATTTAAAACAATGCTTGAATAATGGGTTGATTTTAAGCCGAATACATCGCATTCTCAGATTTAGACAAGATAATTTCTTGCAAAAGTACATTGATTTAAATACTCGTTTGCGTCAAGCTTCTACCTCAGCGTTCGAAAAGGATTTTTTCAAACTTTTGAACAATGCTGTGTTTGGAAAAACAATAGAAAATAAACGCAAGCAAGTAAATGTAAAGCTAGTAACAATGTGGGAAGATTCTAATAATAAAACAAATAAATATATAGGTGCTGAAAAACTTATTGCACAACCCAACCTGAAAAGTATTTCAATCTTTTCAGAAAACTTTGCGGCTGTTCAGTTAAGCCCTGAAAAGTTAATATTGGATAGACCGATTTACATCGGTTTTACTGTATTGGAGTATGCCAAACAACACTTATATCAATTCCACTACGATTTTATCAAAACCAAATATGGCACAAAAGCTAAACTATGTTACACTGACACGGATAGCCTACTTTACTTAATAGAAACGAATAACTTTTATAAGGATATTGTTAATAATATATCGGAATTTGATACCAGTAATTTTGCTGAGGATAATCCATACGGAATACCTAAAATTAATGAAAAAGTACCAGGCTTGTTTAAAGATGAACTCGGAGGCTCAGTAATTTATGAATTCATTGGCTTAAGGGCTAAACTTTATTGTTTGAAAAGTGTAAAGGCAACATTAAAGAAGGCAAAAGGTATAACGAAACCCGTAACAAATCAATTAAAGCTTTCTGATTATAATGCTGCTCTACACAAAAACAAAATTATCAAACGTAAAATGAATGTAATTAAATCAATTAAACACGTTCTCTATTCACAACAAGTGAATAAAATTGCATTAAATAGAAGTGACGATAAAAGACAAATACTTCCAAATCAAATTGAAACCTTACCATGGGGTCATTGCGATACAATTTCTTAAAATGTATTATTTAGTTAAATATTATATTTATAAAAGTATCTACTTTAAAAAAGTATCAAACTATAGCTGTGTATTCATTCTACTATAAAAAAAATGATTATGTTGAAAAGGTGTAATTTTATTAAATAAAATAGTTACACAAATTTTTGTCTTATTTATTTTATTTACTCATACATACTATCCACGCATTTAAAGGAACTCAAATATTGGTTCGATAAATAACTCTGATAAGAATTATAAATACTAGAGCCTGAATTGTTCCGTAACAGATACAAACATGAAGTGGGTCAAGCAACAAGTATCATTAGATGTTAAAAATATTGATATAAAGGAAAATTCACTACGCCCGAAACACAGCGTACTTCTTCCAAATAATATTCGATGCATAATATGTGGTCCATCGAATTGTGGGAAAACGAATGTTATGATTAGTTTATTGATTCATGCAAACGGATTAAAGTTTAACAATGTTTATCTGTATTCTAAGACCAGCTTTCAGCCGAAATACAGGTTTCTAAAACAAGTTTTGCAAAGAGTTTCTGATGTAAAACTTTTTATTTATAATTTTGATGATGATGTTATTCATCCTAACGAAGCATTGTTGAACTCTGTTATCATATTTGATGATGTAGTTTGTGAAAAACAAATAAACATACGAAATTATTTTTCAATGGGAAGACATAGAGGTATAGACTGTTTTTATTTATCTCAAACGTATTCAAAAATACCAAAGCAGTTAATACGTGATAATGCAAACTTTTTGATCATTTTCAAACAAGATGAAGTTAACATGAAACATATATATGATGAACATGTTAGTTCTGATATGGAGTGTGTATTTGAAGGTTCCGAAATAATTTTCGGCAAAGGTTTAGAAATTGAATGGAAGTAATATGGTATAGTGTTTTTTCGGGGGATAGTTTTATTAATACTCCCTGTAGGGTTACATTTTTCGGCTTTCCAAGAAATTATATTTTTGCGCACTATATTGTTGCAGTATTTCCTGTAGTTGTTTCGATACTGAATTCGTATAATTTCTCTTAAAAATAGCCGTGACTTAATTATGGTATTTTGTTTCTGTCCACTGTTAATAAATTCTACATGCTTCAAGTTGTCAGTTATAAGATTAAGAATACAATTAATTTTTGATGTGTCAATGTGTCTTGCGTTGTGTACATTTCCAACGAGTACATTTGTGTGTGACATTTTAAATAAATTATAGTGTAAGAAGGATTGCATAGTAATCAGATTGTCATCGTTAGTGCCTGTCAATATTATTACAAAGTCATTTTCGTCAAAGTTTTTACATAAAGAAATACATGAGTTAACTATTTCATCTGTTGGTGCCATCGGTTTTATAAAAGACAGTACCTCATAATCCGCTCCTAAGTCACGCCGTAGCAGACCACCTATATCTCTTTCCTGTTCATCAGTAAAAATTAAAACTTTGTACTTCCTTTGGATGTTGGTTTCCTGCATTGTAGATGCTGGGATTGCTGGGTTAACTGCAACCTTTTTATATCCGTTAAAAGATGTTTTCTGTGACTTAGTTTGATAAAGTTGCTCAGTTTCAGTTAAGTTTTCTGATGGCCTGGTGGTCTTAACATTTTCTTCCTCGGTGTTTGTAATGTCGTTAGGTTTAAGAGGTGAAGCACAGAAACTGTTTGTCAGCCGACGTCGCACGCTCCTCCTAGAAACTGTTGACATGTTATGATTGAAGCCAGTCAACGGACTTCTACACAATTGTTTTAGTACGCCGAGCTCCTGATTCATATTTAATACTTGTTTCTTTAAGTCTATGTTTTCTAGAACAATGTTCTCCATTTCATTTTGTGTGCTTTCAAGTTGAGATTTTAATTGTTTTATTTCTGCCTTCAATTCCAACATGTACGTGGAGCATATATTTGAAGATAGGTCTAAGCTTCTCCCCAGTATTTCGTCACAAGACATTAAACTTGTGTCAATGAAACTGTGTTCCAGAGACTCCATTGATCGTGATTTAATTTTAGCCATTGGTTGCTGTTTCCTCATGGTAATATTATTTACTTGATTCATGTTGTGATTTTGTCATACGAACACAAACTGGTCAAGAAATAATGAAGATTTTAAAGCTTTCAAAAAGTACAACCAATCGCTGGGATCGAACTCGTTACCACTGATTCACCAGGCGAGCTGCTAACGTTCCGAACCAACTGGACAGTTAGCGTAGTGGTCGAAAATATAGGCCAGTTATATCGAGTTTTTGTAAAATTTCATTACAAAAAGTTAAATGTCGGTATTAGTTTTTTCTTTGTCAATGTTCTTTGTTCTATGTAGTACACAATCACTTTCTCATATTTTGTTATTGTTTTCGCACTTTTTGTAACTTTTATATTAAATTTAACACAGAGTTTTTTTGTATTTATTTATAATAAGTTTATGGTTTAGTATAAGATTCCACTCGCGTTGCTTAAACCAGAATTATGACAGTTTTTAAATCACGTACTTTAACACAATGATATCTTTATTGTTCGTTATTGTATGGCTAAGATAACACTTGCACAGTTAGTTCTCACTTAATGCTTCACTTTATTTACGTCTTTGGGAATATATTACACAGTTAAGTATTTTTTAAAAATAAATATGTACAGAGCTCGATGTTTACATGACCGGTGGCGCCCCCGACTTCGGCGATTGTCAAATGCAATAGCATGTGGAAATCAAGTTATGGTATTATTAATCAAACCACCATTCCCATTTTACAAACTTACAATGAAAGAAAGATTGCAAGTAAGTTGGATAGAGAGAAACCGAAATATTTTCTGGAAAGAGGGTTTTATAACATACTTAAACTTACATCAATATATTGTACCTTACCTGGAAGATAAAAACATTTATGTTAAAGGATGTGAAAAAGTGTTGTGGTTAAAAAACATTGTAAAACATGATAAAATATATAATTTAGAAGATAAGAACTGTCCACGTTTACAGAAATTATTTGAAGATTATGGAATGTCTAGTAATATATTTAGCTGTGTGTATCATTCGAATGTATGTGCTTTAAAAAATGTTACTTGTTTAAAAAAGTGGATTGATAATAAAAGTATTTTAACAGTAATTTAGAAGATAAGAAGGATTGCTTTGAAAAAAATTATGTTAGAAAGTAATTTGTATAGCTGTTTATATCATAACAATATATTAAGATTAAAAGTTTTTGAGTAAATGATTTCTTGTTTTATTTCATAACAAATACATTAAATACAGAATACCGCAACGAACTGTGCTATAATATTCAAAAAAAGTAAAGGTAAGTCTTCGCCCATAAGGTCGACTCGGAGTACGTCTTAATATATTGATAACACCGGATACACGACTTCATTATGCTTTCATACATACCCGTATCAAGACTCATAAAATGATTCAACAATATTCCAGCCCGCGATATGAAATATATAATCAATACAAAATTCGTTTATGTTCATTCAGACATTATTGGGCTACAGTAGATTCAAAACGAAGATTGGTGATGGAAATGGCTGACGCAGGTTTCTTTTACTGTGGAAATGGTTTAACCGATAAAGTTATGTGTTTTTCGTGTGGAGGTGGTATCGAAGATTGGGAGTATTACGATGATCCCTGGATGCAACATGTTATATATTTTCCTGATTGCTTTTATTTAAATGCTGTAAAAGGAACAGATTATGTTGACAAATCAAAGCGTCTATTTTTTAAGGAAACAAAAATATAAATAATATCTAAAGTGGACGAGCATAGATTGATTGTCTGCTGAATAAGTTACTAAATGCTATTAGTAATGGAGCCGCAAGTAACTATAAATTTACTTTCAGACATTTTATGCGACATTCGATTCCTACAATTGAAGTTAAAAGGTTGAATTGTAAACTGAATTAAACAATTTAAAAATAAATTATATTAGCTACAATGCAAGATTCAGTGAAATATGCTTCTGAAGGCATATCTAAACTTATTTTCAAGAATGCTAGTGGCGAGATTCTATTAACTCAAGACATGACTGACCAGAAAATAATGAACACCAGTTCATCCAAACTTCAGGATAGTACAAATAAGACAGGACAAAACTCAGTAAAATCCACCATTTTTGAAAATACGCGATATCTCACACTCAAGACTGGCCACAATGAGCTACTTACATTTGTTGAAGTTGGCAAAATACATCCTAGTCCAGAAAAATCGGCTGTAAGGTCATCAAATACTCCGCCTGTCATTCAATTAATAACAAGAAATATAGTGCGTGATATAGTGTTTCCTGATTCAGAAGACATTCTATGCTACCAGATGCTGCCAGAAGATGAAATTCCTTGTTTTTATTAAACTGTTAATATAAAACTGTTCTATAATCTGAATAGATAAACATAGGACAAATGTATGTGCTTTAAAACGTAGTGTTACATGTTTAAAACTGTGGATTGTGAATAAAGGTATTTGTAACTAAATTGATGATTTTTTTTTTTCCAAGACAGAAACTATATTATTACCATTATGAATTAACACAGTGCTCTAGTGAGTATAACTCATAAAGTGGTCCAATAATTTAACACATCTTTGACGACACGTTAGTGCGAACAATGTTAATTGACGGCTATTGAATAAGATTCCACCAGTTATAATAGCTAATTAGAATATATTTATATCTGATAGCCCTCCATCATTTCAAATCAAGAAGAAGAAGAAGAAATAAACATTAACCTATTTGAATAACAATATAATTTCAGTAGGTTTTCCATTTAGATTAGACAATCTATTCAAAAACAAAACAATAAAAATAAATAAATAACATCTATTTGAATAGATATGTTCCGATCAATTAAACACTATATTAGAATAGATCATCTATTCAAAACAAAACAATGTTTCTTCTATTTGAATAGACATTTTATCTATTTGAATAGATATAATTGGGGTGTCTGGATCTCATGTGATCCAGATGCCCCAATTATATGAAAAAAATTAAAATTAAATTATTAATTATTATTAAAATGAAAAAAAAAATATCGCATCGCATCCGACATAAATGTTAATTATCGGATTGTAGGCATCTATAAGCTAATCATAAATATAGGTAGATGGGTACGTTCATAAGGTATTACGCGTGCTTACTAATTTATTTGTATTAGACTTTGTTACTTGCACGCGGTTCAAACTTTCTACGCTTTATATTTTTTTTCACCTTACAATTTATTATTGTTAGGGTTCACGTGTGCGGATCGTTCCGTACTATTGTTTACTTAAGTTGTAAAATCTATCGTTGAGTTATCAGTTTGGTTGAACCACTAATTTCACTTACGCGGGTTTCGTAAAAGATAAAGATTTGTTGATTTTTTTTGTTTCCATAGTTGAACTTCTGTTCACCATGACGGACAAGGTTAAATTTCACATCACATCATCAGCCATTTAAAGTTCCCACTGCTGGGACACAGGCCTCCTCTCATAGAGGTAGTGGGCTATAATCCACCACGCGGGCCCAGTGCGGATTGGTAGATGTCACATGTCTTTGAATTTTTGGTTCTAGGACATGCCGGTTTCCTCACGATGTTTTCCTTCACCGTTTTGAGAGCAGTGGTGATGAAATAAATTACACAAAGGTTAAACTTAGATTGTTGTAAAGTATACGCGATTCGTATTTCGCGCGGGTTCAAAGGATTTTAGATTCAACAGAATCTTTAACAATAGAAAGATTACGTAATTCTTTTATTGCTCAGGCTAAACAAATTGACTGCCAACGTAGCGAATTCAATGAGATAATGGACGAGATAAATATGTTAAAATTTACATTGGATCCAAAGTGCGAAGTAAGCTATAGTGCATTAAATTCATTAGATGAGTTGGTCGGCGAGATAAAAATTACTTTAGCTTCATTAACTGAATCAAATGTTTCCAAGGAACCTACCCCGACAGCGAGCCCTAATGCTCATCATATAAATGTATCTAAACTTGAGCTGCCTGCCTTTGACGGTGATATTCAGAGCTTTCCGTTCTTTTGTGAGACTTTGAAACGTATTATACATTCGAACGCAGATTTATCAGTTTCTGATCGCATTCATTATCTGTTGAGTTGTCTAAAGGGAAAGGCTAGGAATGTGGCATTAGGTATTGTACCTTCTGGCGATAATTACCGCGTTTTCTGGGATGCGCTTTTCGCAAAGTACCTGGATACTCGCGCGCTCGCCATTAATTATCTAAATCAACTGTTCTCATTTAAGTCGTTCGGACCGACACCCGCTAATATTGAACAAGGTTTCGATAAATTAACTTCTACGGTTGCGGGACTCAAACAATTGAAAATACATAACTTGTATGATTTTATATTTATTCATTGGGGTCTAAAGTTAATAGACTCAGATACAGCAAAACATTTTGAAATGTCGATTCGTAATCAACAAGAGTGTATGATTATTTCGTAAAGTTTGTTCGTAAACAAGTAAAAATCTTATATCGCTCCTCTCCTGCGGCAACTAAGCCCGCCCCCACAGGTAGACCCAGCACCTCATCTAAGGTCTCGCAGGTGTTTGTGGCTACTGAATCTAAATGTTCGGTTTGTCAATCCACGCATGAAAACTTGTATACGTGCAAAGCGTTTCAAAAGTTGAGCGCGGATAATAGATTTAAGTTTGTAAAAGACAATAACAGATGTGTTAACTGCCTAAAGAAATACTCATGCATACTACACTACCACGGGGAGATAGTGCAGTTATGTGGGACTCTAACCCACTAAAACTCCACGGTGTCCTCCTGTGCCGCGTATGGCGGGAACACAGGCACACGTTAGCACTCACCGCGAACCCGCCGCGGAAGAGTACCCCCCATCACCGGCGCACCAGAACAAACTGTACGCCGTGGCCGCCCCAGAGACCAAATCAGCACATGGGCGCCAGACGACCCCGTGTATGGCACCCTTGGTCCACCTGTGACTGGTCAAGGTCAATCAATAATATCATCATCATCATCATCATTTCAGCCGAAAGACGTCCACTGCTGGACATAGGCCTCCCCCAGGCGTCGCCACATTGACCGATCTCGTGCGTCTCGCATCCAGCGCCTTCCCGCAACCTTAACCAGGTCATCAGTCCACCTAGTGGGAGGCCTTCCAACGTATCGTCTTCCGGTTCGCGGTCGCCATTCCAGAACTTTTCGGCCCCATCGGCCATCCGTTCTGCGAGCAATGTGCCCTGCCCACTGCCACTTAAGTTTGGCAATTGTTCGGGCTATGTCGGTAACTTTGGTTCTCCTGCGGATATCATCATTTCTGACGTGATCACGCAAGGAAATGCCGAGCATAGCCCTCTCCATTGCCCTTTGGGACTAGAGATGCCGATGCATTCCACCAGATTTTACGACAAATCCTTTACGGTTCAAGCGGTGCGATTGTGGAATGCTTTGCCTGTGTCAATAAGGCGAGCTCAATCTCTGCCCATTTTTAAAACTATGGTAAAGAATCACTATCTCTCTCTTTAGTAGTTGTTTTCTTGATTTCTATGTTTTTGTTCCATACTTATAACTGTATATATTTTTATATATAGTATGTTTATATATATGTATTTATTTTATATGTAAATAGTACACCAATAGACTACCTACAGTACTTTCTTTCCTTTCTTTTTTAAAATCCATCCAAAGGTTGTCTTGAAAAGATCGCTTTTAGCGATAAGGCCGCCCATTGTGTCACCCATGTTTTTTTTTCTTTATCTATGCTTTCTGTAACATATTTGGTGTACATAATAAAGAGTATTCTATTCTATTCTATTCTATTTGGGTGACTTTGAGCTTTCTGATAAGGCCCATTGTGAGCGACCACGTCTCGGTCCCATAGGTAATCACTGGCAACACACACTTGTTATAGACTTTTGTCTTGAGACACTGCGGTAAATTGGACGAAAAGATACCACGCAACTTCCCGAACGCCGCCCAGCCGAGTCGGATTCGACGGAATCAATAATATATAGAAATTTAATGTATTTTTATAAGTTGATATTTCTTTTTAAATAACGAAAAAATATCTCCTTTTAGGAGCTGCTGGAAAAACGGCTAGCGCGGCGTTTTGCTCGGGGTAGCACCTCTACCGATGGTGATACACATCGCATCTGCGGAGTATTGCTAGATTATTTAATTGGACTCTGTCAAATAGTTGCAGAAAGAATACGGAATCTTTAGTGCACCTCGCACTTGGCCTGAGTTTTTTATCACTTGCCTTGCAAACATGACTGGTGCTATACGTCCGAGCAGATAAATGAGACTAAATTGTGTTGCACACTCCATGTTACTCCTAAGCTTGACGTTTATGCTGCTAATTGGATGTAGAGTATCGGTCTAAATCAAGTCTGGCTTAATTTTATGGTTACAAAATTGACAAAATTATTTTTATCAAGCTAATAGTATTTCAAATTCTGAAAGTCCAGGCAGTGGCTAGTGTAAATGACTGATATTCAACTGCATCTGGCTGCAGCTCACCGAACAGTTGGGAAAACTACCTACTATGATTGTGGGATTAGATAATACTAGTTTCTCCCAGCGGCTGAGAACATTATACTATTAAGATAAAAGTTGCCTTCCAAATCAACCTTACAGTATGCAGGCTGATAGAAAAATAGTTCTAACTGCCTTTAAACACTCATTAGAATTTAGAATCAGTTTGATTTTGGAGATGATGTGTATTGTTTAATCCTGGGCAGTTTTGAGGTGAGCTAGTAAACACATAATTAATTTAATTATATATTTTTAAAGTCAGTTATGAAAAGGTCCTTCATCTATCTTCTTCTTAAAATCTTACCAAAATAGATAAAATAACGAGTGATCCCATGTCGCCGTCGAACATTACTGAACAAGATTAAGAAGATTTCTGTAACATAGGAGTATGTCTGAAGTATCTATTGCAAAGATTGTATCAAAGTGTTGTTAAAACAGACAATGAAAATGTTTTAATAAATTTAATATTTTCAACTATTATACTATTTAGTTTTAATTTGAATTATAATGCAAAGATTTTTTTGTTTGCATGTCGTGAAAATATTGTTATTTATGTATTTGGTCTCATTTTTTTTGTAATTCTTTGTACAAAATATAATAAGTGTTTATTTTTTTCCATAATAAATAAAATAAAAATACAACCTTTAGGCATAAACAGGCCTGATATAATGTAAATGTTGCCTTTAAAAGACCAACACAAAGCTCGCTTCGTTCAGTGTTGAGTTTCATTATCAAATTAAAACCTTTTATTTTTGTTTTTACAACGCTCCGTTCCAAGCATTTTCCTTTAGAGCCTAATGCGTGACCGTTACCGTCATAGAGGGCTTAAGTCGAGTCAATGAATTAATAAAACAACAAGTAGGACGTAATTTATTTAATTAGTTTAATTTTGCTGACCTTACAGATGAGGATGGAATGGTATAATGAATGCGATGGGGATGATAAAACGAAACGAAAGCAGAAGGATATTTATTTTAATTTGAAGGAGACACAGGTAGACAGTACGGAGAATTATGGTTGTTTAGCTTATACTCGCGCCTTCAGTCGCGTGTATTAGCTATATTACTGTAAAGTTAAGTTTTTAAGCTGACATGGTCGCAATCATTAAGCCTGGCGTTTATAAGATTATTTGTAGCTGTGGGCAATCATATATTGGACAGATGAAGCGAACTGTTGCTTGCCGAATCAAGGAACACATTAGGGCAGTGAAAAACAACGATACCCAAAAAACGGCCATAGCAGAACATCTTCACGAATCAGGGCCAAACCACTGGATTGAGTTACATGACCCACAGGTTATCTCGACTGAACGCCATTACATACCTAGAATGGTTCGGGAAGCAATTGAAATAACCAAGTGCAAAAATTTCAATAGGGACGACGGGTTTCAATTGTCGAGAGCCTGGAATCCAGTGGTTCAACTATGTAAAGATCGAAAAACTACTGATCAATTGTCAAAAGTGGATACAGTGAGCATCGTTTGTCGTGAACAATATCGTGTAACTAGTGAGACGAGTGCTGAACAGTGTCGAGTAACTAGTGAGACGAGTTCTGGTGGTAGCGACATCGTGCGTGAAAAACGAGTGAGGAAGAGGGTAGACAGATATGTCAGCTCGTAAACAACACCCACCCGCAAAGACTTTAGTTCTCGTGATCATGGCGCTTGTAACGGTGCCGAAATATCGAGCTCTCAACCAAAAACAAAATATACATGGTAAATATCCCGAAACAAATATTAATTCTACTGTAAAGTTACTTAAAAAATCGTTCAGTAGTTTTAGCGTGTCACGTATGTCGTGGTGGCCCATAGACTGGGGTCTTAAGCAGTAAGACCCCGTCTCTCGTGCTTAAGGTCATGGGTTCAAATCCAGGCAAGTGCCAATGTGACTTTTTTCAATTCATATGTACTTTCTAAGTTTATCTTGGACATCACAGGCAACGGTGAAGGAAACCAACGCGAAGAAACCTGGACTTATATAGCTAATGTAAGTCTGAAATAGTCAAGTCAGAGGCCTGTGGGGTTTACAGAGGCGGCTGAATTAAATCTGATACCAGAGATTATCCACATGCTCACACGAAAAAAGAAAGAAAAAAGCGTGAAAGAGTTTCAAACATCCTGCGATCCTTATAAACTTTCTCGTTTATTAGTTCTTACTTGGTGGTTTTTTTTGCGAGCCAAATCTATCCCACTGCTGGACACGGGCTTATAGGGTTGGACACTAAAAAAAATATCATACTCACTGCGTTTATTAAACGCTGTCCAATATAATTATCCAAACACAAAACAGTATATTTTTCAAATCAAAATTACACGAAGTATTCGATATTTCAACTTTGATACCATTTTGGTTTCAGTTTCTATTTCATAAAAATCCCGAGACTTGTAAAGACCAAACTATCCTTGTTATTCCGAAAGTTTTAACTACACTTTGATACAATCTTTGCAATAGATACTTCAGACATTCGACGACGATGCTAAGAGTGATTTACAAAATTCCTATAATTTACTATCTACAATATATCACTCGTTAATTTACCTATTTTGGTACGATATTAAGTAGTAGATAGATGTAAGACCTTTTACACAACTGACATTAAAAAATATATAATCAAATTAATGATGTGTTTAGTAGCTCTCCTCAAATATGCCCAGGACTAAACGATACACACCATCTCCAAATTCAAACTGATTCTAAATTCTAACGAGTGTTCAAAGCCAGCTAGAACTATTTCTGTACCAGTTTGCATACTGTAAGGTAGATTCAGAAGGCAACTTTTATCTTACTAATGTAATAAATGTGATAGTTTGGATGGATAGATGTATGTTTGTTACTCAATCACGCCTAAACGGATCAATGGAACTGGGTGAAATTTGGCACAGTGATAGATTATAGTCTGGAATAGGACATAGGCTACTTTCCATCCCGGTATAATGTTTTCTTGGTATAAAAATAACACTTTTAAGGCGGGCGAAGCCGCTGGCAGAAGCTAGTATTATCTAATTCAACAATTTTAGTAGGTTTTCCCAACTGTTCGGTAAGCTGCAGCCAGATGCGGCTAAATATCTGTCATTTACACTAGCCACTGCCTGGACTTTCAGAATTTAAAATACTATCAGCTGGATACAAATAATTTTATCAACTTTGTAACCATCAAATTAAGCCAGACTTGATTTAGACCGATACTCTACATCCAATAATTAGCAGCATAAACGTCAAGCTAAGTTAATTTTGGAGTAACATGGAGTGTGCAACACAATTCAGTCGCATTTATCTACTCGGACGTATAGCACCAGTCATATTTGCACGGAAAGTGATAAAAAAATTAGGCCAAGTGCGAGGTATACTAAAGATTCCGTATTAGTTCTAATGTCTAATGTCTAATGAAATAATCTGGCAATACTCCGCAGATGCGATGAGTATCAACATCTAACGTTAATAGTCATTGACTCAGACTTGATATTAAAAGATACCTAAGCTTTATTCCTACATTTATATATACACGTCTCGTTTCACGCAGACTCTGTGAGCTCAGTAACACGTATTCTGTGACCACTTCATTTAATTGATAAATGATTTTAATTCTGTAAATTGGTTTGTACAAACACTTTTACATGTCGATCATATTTTTTATAACTAGATGAGGTCGGCGTTTGCTATCTAACTACTCTGAGAAGAAAGGCTGAAACATACTTAGAGGTCACAGTCTCTTTTAAAGTCCAGACAAAATCTTGGTTAGATCATGTGAAAACCATGTAGACTGATGTCTGAAATGGTCTTTTGAGGAAAGAACTAGCCAGATTGAATGGACCTATCCAGCCAGTGCACGCATTTATCAATAACCAATCAGATCAACTCAGAATTAATATTTTTATGGCCATATAAAAGATTTTCATAAATATACTTAGAAAGCACGGTCATTACATTAATCTCCTTAAATTTCTCTCTGAGAGAGTGTCTCGAGCTTAATTTATAAATTGATCGAACAGCTCTTTTCTGCAAAATAAGTTTAGTCTGGATGTCAGCGGTATTTCCCCACAACAGAATACCGTACGACATTACACTATGAAAATAGCTAAAGTATACCAAACGGACTGTCTCTGACAGTTAAATTAAATATTTTCTAACAAGCTTCTTTGACAATTTATCTATATGCTTATTGGCTACATATAACGGTTAAAAGATGTAACTTGGTGACATACAAGCTGGCATAAGACTGTATATTTTTACTGTGGCGTAGGCATCCGCGTTTTTAGGCATCCGTAACAAAAGTATTTTAGTAATAAAATACTTTTGTTACGGATGCCTAAAAACGCGGGCCAAGTAAAAAGTCTAAATTAACTAGTTACATAAAACTGAAAAACGACCTTGCTAGGAAACGGAGCAGAACCGTGGGCTGTATCTTTCCGCAATATTTTATAAGCGAGTTTTGCTCATCTCAGACCATTTGTCCACGTAATTGCGAACGCTTTGCCTCTCTGTGACGCGGCGTCTAGTTTTAAAAGGAACCCCTTTTTATGCATCTCTAATTATTTACGCCACTAGATTGGCCGTGATGGGAAGTACTATAAAATGCTTGTAATTTATTCTTGTTTATTTTCGTGTAATATTTATCTACTAAGATAAATACAAGATACAATATTCTGTAAAAATATCTGTATATGTTTTCGTGGCAGTATGTTATGATTTATATACGTTTATGACGTCATTAAGGACCTAAATGTTGTACTTAGGGTTATATTTGTTGCTGAAATTATTCTGGCCCTATTATGAATACGCAATGTATAAATTCTTTGTTTATTTTTGGCAATATTATCCGTGAAATAAAAAGATAATAATATTTTTCATAACAGTCAAGTCTTAAATATAAAACACATTAAGACTTGTCATAAATAATTTTATCAATTGTTTTTTTTTTCTTGAAATGCTTTCAGGAGACAGTCGTTTTAAGCTTACAAGGTTCCTACTTTGTATTATTCAATTACTTTTCCAGAATCTTTAAGAAAACTCATCTCGTCTGTCAAGATGCTAAAAATTGCTCCTAATCTGCTACTTTTTAAAGAAGTTAATGCGTTGATGTCAATCATTTTATTTCTCTAAAACTGCCAGGCAAATATATTGTTTAATGCTTAATACCTCTATGTGTATTTATGTGTGATAAATATCGGAGTCTTATGAGAAGAATTTATCTCTATATTTCAAATCATAGCCTCCAATTCGACTTTTTACTTTACCTCGAACCATCAAATTTATAGTAACGTTATAATAGCTTATTTATTGACATTAATCGAGGGATTGTTCCATTACCATGGTGACTGAGTTGAATTTAGGTCTTTCAAACTGATTTGGAATATGAGTCTCAATCATTATCAATAGCAATCCAATGCTGGACATACACTCTTAACTGTTTTTCTTGTCCTTGGACAGATCCCGTACTATGCCGACACGCCACTGCCGACGTGATCACTCACAGACCGGGATGAAGGAAACACTTCTTGACAAGAGAATTTATTTATTCTTCAAGTTTCTTCTGAGACGATCGGAGACAGACTGTGTTTGCATTTTTTTTTTTGTTTTTGTTCACCGATATCTCCGTCAATTGTGAACAGATTTTGAATTTTTTTTTGTTTGAAAAAGTATGTTTCGAACTTGGTCCCATTTTAATTTGGTGAAGATCTGACGAAGAACTTCGGAGATATTCAACAGAACTCTTCAATAAATAACGGCAAATCTCTCGGGATTGCTGCAATCGCATGTCTGTTTATTGTTTATACCAATTTAGAACATAACATCACGCCAGTACGCTCTTAAGGGGCACGCATCTCTCATTTCACCGGTTATGATCAAGTTTCATGAATTCTATTCTGGCGTTTTAGTTACTTTACTAACTTGCCTATTAGGTAGGTACAACCAAAAAGTGAAAAATAAAAAACTTTTTGCAAAAAAATACTACCGACTTCCAAATACCAAACTACAAAGAGAAAAATAACTTTATTTTTTTAAGTCGGTGTCCATAACGCAAACAAAATGGTACCTACGAAAGACTCCGACTTAAAAAAATAAAGTTATTTTTCTCTTTGTAGTTTTGTATTTGGAAGTCGGTAGTATTTTTTTGCAAAAAGTTTTTTATCTAAAATAAATTACATTAAGTTGAAATAGTATTCACAACTCTATATACTTCCAATAAATAAAAAAAGTGCAAAGGACAACAGATAGAAAGCCGACGACTGACGAAAAGGAAGTTTGCTGAGGGACATTAAGAAAATGTTTGTACTGTACTTTGTGGATGTACTGTACTTCAAGTTAAAATATCATCTCATTGGTAATCAATGTGAAAATCTTACCAGAATATAGAGAATTTGAAGATACATTGTTATGACAGATCGCAAGTCTTATGCGAAAGTAAACGTAACTTACAATAATGAGAATAATCCACAAAGAAAAAAAAAACTTTACAGTACACCCATCAAAAAAATGCCATAACAAAATATTGTTCTGTTTCCTCGAAATTGGCCTTTTTTTTAGAGAAGAAGAGGCCATTACTTTGCTCCATTGTTATAATGAAGTTACTCCAATTACTTAAGTGACACCCGCCACTGTTCCATTACGGCGGAAGTCAAGGTTATGCGAATAAATAATATTATAAACAAGTTATACAACCAACTTCAGTGTTAAGGGCGTATTTAGTGTGAATAAGATGTGTTAATGTGGGAATGACGGTGACGAACTGGGCTTTGGGGATGTTTGTGAGGGTTGCTGATATATAACATTTTGTTATTCTATGGCCTCACTGAAGTAAAGTTTTTCTCATCCTCTTTCTTTAAGTGTGCGAATGGCAATCTTAAATATTTCTCCTTAAAACTTAGCAGCGAGTACATTATTATCAGTAGGTGTAGTCTATTGGTTCCTATAACGCTCAGAGATTAAGCCGCAGAGAATGACCTTGTGTGTTTCGTTTTTTGTGGAACTGCACCACATTCTGACTTAAGTTTCGCAAACAGCATGGATCACAACTTGAGACTTAAATCTCAATTTAGCTTCAAAGAAAAACCTATTTTCCCAAAATATTCGTCTTTGTCAACAACTTAGCAATAATTATCATTAGCGTCATTTTCTATAAACAAAATTATTTATTCTAAACCAGCATCTTATCCGTTCCGAAATCAATACACTCGATGGATCCAGGATATCTTTTCGCTCAATATTTTCTTCGGATATTTATATTCCGTTCTTACCAAAACTTGGCAAAGGTAAAATCTAAACTGCAAGGCGATCTATTCATCTTGCTCCGTGCAATTTACATACAAAACAAACTTTTTTATTCATCTTCTTTACCTGATCTATCTTAGGGAACATAAAAGAACTTTTCCATCCCAGGATGGAACGACTCTTTGTTAATTCATTGGGGGTTATTGCAGTGAAACTTTATAGGTATACTTATAACAATAGACTGTCACCAGGTGGAATTTCGCTGCACCAAAATACCTATTAAGTACCTTCCTAATCTGTTCCCGCGGCTTTGCTCCCATAGCTTACCCAAAAAGAACAGTGCATTTCTTATTTTGGAGGTAAGTATTTAATTATAATTCACACAAAACTGAGAAAATAATCATCATCAGTCTTTGAATATGGCGACTACTAGCCCCTATGAGAGAAGGATTGGGTCTTAATCCACCACGCAGTCCCAGTGCGGGTTGGTGGTTATCACATGTCTTCGAATTTTTGTTTCTAGGACATGCTGGATTCTTCATGATGTTGTAGTTTAGGTGCACAATATTTACCCTTAGTACACGAGTCCGACTCGCTCTTGCCTATATTTTACTAATGAAGTTTAGATAATTAATTAAGTTTCTATAGTGCTGGCCTCGATAACCATGAACGATTACATAAGCTGTAATTTTGGTACGTGATTAATTAGGAAATATTTTATCAAATAAAGTTTTTAACTTCATAACAGTTAACTTATATAATATCTATAATAATATCTAACTTATATAACATATTACTAAGTCTGCTTAAATTAAATAATAATAATAATCTTAATAAATTGCTATTTGGAATTGAATTATTTATTAAAAAAAATGTATATTTGCATGTTTTTCTATGAAATATTACTGTAACTCATGGAATAAAAGGCTTTTTTATTTTCTTATTTTATTTTATTACTAAGTCTCCGCTATCCGTCCGTCTATCACGTCATCTGTGGGCCTGTAATAGCTGAGAGCCTAAAGTTACCACAGAATATGGGTTGTAAGGCCGAATATTTAAAATTAAGGTTGGTTCATACAAGAAGCATGTTTCCTTTTATTTCTTTCGATGTAGGTATCGTAAAATCGGTAATAAAACAGAATAAAAAATCAGCTGCTCCCTAATTGTTGTCAAGTTATGATAACAAAAACGAACAGCTCAAATTTTAGGGCGCCATTCCCGAAGGGTCCAAATGGAGAACTCTTACTATCACTCACGTGTCTGTCTGTCCGTCATCTGTCACACAGGTTTTACAGGCAAACGGTCGGAGTTACAGTCTTTATGAATTGATGTAAACAATAAACATACATCCGATTGCAACTATCCCGAGTGATAAATGAAATGATAATGATAAATGACGGCAAATCGCCGTCATTTATTGAAGAGTTCTGATGTATATCTCCGAAGTTCTTCATCAGATCTTGATGAAATTTTAAATGGGACCACATGACAAGCACCAACTTTCAAATGAAAAAAGATTCATCAAAATCAGTCCACCCAGTAAAAAGTTCTGAGGTAACACAAATAAAAAAAAAAAAAAACAGCCGAATGGAAAACCTCCTCCTTTTTGCGAAGTCGGTTAAAAATCAAACCGACTTCCAGAACAAAAAACTACAAACCAAAAAATAACTTTCTTTTCCGAAGTCGGTGTCGAAAAACTGAAAAAAATGGGTACAAAAGACACCGACTACGGAAAAGAAAGTTATTTTTTGGTTTGTAGTTTTTTGTTCCTTGCAACAATCATAGTAATCTTACTTGAACCAAACCTTGCTCCCCAAGAAGTTTCATTAAAAATTCTTTTGTATTTAATTCGATTAATTTTTCTATTGATCGCCTTCTTCGAATTTATGTTGGCGGAATAAGAACCTTTTCTAAATACTCTTTTAATTTTCGTACGGATCTCCTTCGATTTATTTCTAGAAAAACTAGGTTAAAATTTCCTTTATGGGCCGCTGATTTTTGGCGCGTAGGGGAGGGGGGAGGGTGGGGGGGAGGTATTTCGACCCCCCTGTACCATCCCCACTACTCGGAGCCCCATGGTTATGGAGATATCCATGGTTAAAGTTTTTAGGTAAGAATAAAAATTTCTATCAATTTCCATAGATTTTTGGGGCGGGAAGGGGGGATGCGAAGTGGTGGGTAGTGGGGCTACCCCACTGTACCATCCCCACCCCGCGCAACCCCATGGTTAAGGAGATATCCATGGTTAAAATTTTTACATTTACTATTTAACAACAATGTCGACGGAGCCCCGCTGTGCGGGGCTCCTATTTCTGCCTGAAGGGTCTAAAGTAACCTAACACGAAGAAGATGACGGGAGTTGAGTTCGCTCGCTTTGCTCGCTCACTTCAGCTCCCGTCATCTCTTCGAACCTAACCTGTCCGTGTCGGGGTGCCCTAAGCTCCCGAGCTCGCTTCGCTCGCTCTTGGACTAATTCTCATTTTTTACCTCATGAAAAACATACAAGAAAGCATTAAATTTCCGAGTCTTGAAAATTTCATCCAAAAACTTTTCTTAAAGGCTATCAAAATATTTCTTTTCAAAATGACTTTTATAAAATTTTGTTTTAAGTCACATTGAGAAATTTCAATATTATTTTCAATTTTATGGTTGAAATCAATAGGATTCTTATGCATGTTAATATCCGAGACATATTAGTTTCCCGATGGAACCACAACTAGTTGTTCCGACGAAATCTCATCATTGTTCTCTGCAAGACAAATGGAATTAGTGGAGTCAATTTGACTGGACCGACACATTACTATACCCTCATCCATGCACTCGCTGTTGGATAGAGAGTCCAACTCGTCGTCAGCCGGGCCGTCCGAATACATACTCCACCTTCAACTGGACATCGACGGGGCCGTCATCTCTGCTGGTCTGGTCACCTTCGTCCTCGAACATGCAGCTCTCTCCGTTGGTGTCATCGTCATCGCCATCGCTATAAATTATGTCGCCTTCTCCGTCAACGTGGTCAACGCTTTTCTCACTGCACTGTATATTGTTTTGTGTTTGTTCGTCCTTAATCACGATGCTAGAAAATAAATGTGCATTAACATCCTCACAGAATACATCAGGTTGTTTTTATCTGCTTTTATTTCAGCGATTATTATGCGCTGTTCGCAATAACGACATCTGCGGTGAAATATTGAGTATTCACTCGTCAAGCGATCGCATAACACTTCAAAGTCCATGTCATATTTAAAAATCATACGGTAAAAATAATATGCAGCCCCCTGCAGGAATCCTCCCAAGATCAGGCTGTAGTCGCTCTCTCTCCATTCATTTATTTCGGCCACTGACTTGAATTCGGTTAGAAATTCCTCTAGGCAATACCCGTTTGTTCCTAAATAATAATTAGTCATCATGCTTGTTTTATGCTCAATTTAACTAAATAATAAAACCACTTAGCTTTATTCCGACTTTTCCTTATATTTCCATCCGCTTAAGAGAGGGAATGAGAGGTAACAACCCTCTCTGTTAAAACTTATCTCGCTTTATGTACGCCGATAGGGCTTGGTGCACTGTATATCGCCATGCACAAGCGAACTTCTGTCTTTAAACACTTTCAACGTTTTTCACTCACTTATACGTATACTGTACGCCGTATACACGCGTATTTATTTTGTTACATTTCCCATCTTCTGGGATTCTGTACCCGGCGCAATTCCACCAAATGTAGAGGACGTGTAGACAGAGGTTAACAAAATTAAATAAATAAATTACTTTTATAGTTTATATATTTAATTTTGCACGAATTGACAATATGCCTGCCTTCTGGGCGGCTACACTAGAATTGACAATCAAAAACATATTCACTTATTTTCTATTCGAAATTCATTTACCTTTCAAGTAATACCAATTGCCAGTGTTTTTTATAGGCAAGTAGGTTGCCTTCTAGTTAAGCAGAGTCCTCACAGTACACAGTGTCAAACTATGGAGGTCTGCAAGTAATCCACAATAGATACAAATTATTATACATTCTGAGGTACTTGGAAAAAGAACCGTAGATTGTGATGCTGCGTCGACCACTCGAGGTACCTATGAAATAACTTGTCAGCATAAATGTATAGATGAAAACAACCAAGTTACAGAAAGGTGAGAGTTTTTACTGAGTCTCATGTGTCCTAAAAATCTAATTATATAAACATATAAAGTGGTATTTTTTTTTTTGTAATCTCTTAGAGCATTGATCCTTATACTTATTATAAGTCGCCGGCAAAAACTACTTAAGAAAAAAAGTTAATAAAATCAAAAAAACCCGACTGCAAAGATGTGTTGCAGTCAACTTTTTAGTTACACTTTTTTGTTCGAATGACTATTAAACATGTAAGTGGTATATATTTTGTAATCACCTATAAAAACCCTTCATATTGATACGCAAGAAAATATTGCAACCCCCACAATATGGCGCCCAAAATCCGCCACATTATTTTTTTTAACGGCACTTATTACTCTAAGAATACTTGGGCGGTCAAGACCTATCTAACGATGTCTTAATTATAAAAATCTGTCAAGTGGTTTGAGAGATATGAGGTAATAAAAAATATTACAAACATACATACGAGATACGCGCGAAAAACATTACCCTTTCCTTGCAGTCGAGTAAAAATAGTGTATCTAGACTAGTGAATTAACTTTTCTGTTATATTTAAGTGTTGAGCAAACTAAAGATTATTTATTAATAGAAACCATTATTGTTTACTAATTTTTATTTTTCTTTTGTATTAGTTCAACACACACAATCATGGGTTCTACGATGGTAAATTAAAATACTACATCACAGCAGTATTTACTATTTACTCAATATTTCAAGTAGATGAAAAACATCTGATTGGATAAAGAAAGAACGACGCGTACCGGTTACTGAAGACGACATATATAAAATCACGCCTTTCTCTGACAGGAGTCGGCAGCAACTACAGAACTCCACCTGCTACGATCGGTACATAGTCCTTTCACTTCATTTACGTTAATATATCATGACGACTCATCTGATTAAGAAAAAACTTAAAAAAATTGGTCTCATTTTATTCAGCTATATTATTACCACGTCAAAAGTCAGTGTAAACTATGTATTTTATTTATCAACTTAGGTATAACAATATTTATAGAATAACGCATTTTGCTTGCTTTGTATTATATTTTCAGAGCAATTTTAGCTGTAAATGTTGTTAGAAACGTAAAATTTTATTTAGGTTATGTTAAAAATAATTATGTGTGTACCTTATTTATTCAATTATATTTATTGACAACATTATAAACTATATAATTCAAATTGAAATGAATGATATATTAATAATGTTGGTTTAATATTGTTATCTAATTATTCCTAAATATGGCCAAATTTCATTGGTTGTTTTCCATAAAAGACTAAATAGGTATAATTAGAGGTCTACCTATTGAAAAAGTGGCTCCATTTTTATAAAATTGTTGGCCCTGTTCATACAAAAAACCTTATTGCATTGCGAACATAATAAATTAAAAAAACGCACTATTGGAGTAATTGCTGCAAGGCGTTCTAGTGCAAGGATAAAAGAATAAATAAATATATTTAGGTACTTACAGAACGGATACTTACAGAACTATGGTTCTTAATTCATATGAATCAAAGATTATTTGAACGGATCATTTAAAATTGATTCCAATAGATGGCGCGGATTTAAATGTCTGAGGCATTCAACTCGATTGTTTAAATTTGTATTGATCACATTTTGGGCCATACATCGAAGCAAAGGCTCAGCTGGCTGCCAAAAAGTTGGGGATCATTGCGAAGGTGCGAAAGTACTTCACGCCGGAACAGCTGCTCAACTTGTATCAAGCGCAATTTCGATCGTGCATGGAGTACTGTTCTCATCTCTGGGACGGATCTGCCAAATATCAGCTCGATGCACTAGAGTCGATCGAAAAGCGGGCCAAGAGACTCATCGGCGATGAAGTACTGGTCAAATCAAAGCTCCAGAGCCTTGAACATCGTCGCCGAGTTGCCAGCTTGTCGGTATTTTATCGGTTACATTTCGGGGAGTGTGCGATGGAATTGCATGATTTAATTCCGCCCAGCCCGTTCCATCATCGGACAACCAGACGCACGGTACTGCGTCATCGCTACATGGTGGACATCCCACCCATACGCACAAAACGTTTTGGGGACACTTTTATTATGCGTACATCTAAGGAGTGGAATTCCCTGCCGGAGTCTGTTTCCCGATAGCTACAATCTTGGGGTCTTTAAGTCAAGAGTGAATGGGTTTTTTCTAGGTAAGCGTGCTTCACCGTCGACCACATCATCGCTTTCCATCAGGTGAGATAGTGGTCAAGCGCGAGCCTATTGATAATAAAAAAAAAAAAAAAAAATTGGTGCAATGAAACTGTAGGTACTGTAAAATCGTGAAAAAAAGACAAATGATCACTGTGTTTAAATAGTTCTGTTTTTGATTACGAAAATTAATTTGCAGTACGATTCGTCGAACTCTGAAAAATATAACACACATACATTTAACACACCCTACGGATATTTTATTTTGTAAATCGCTAATTAATTAGTACAGTTTTTATATAAATTTCGGTAATAATTGACTATTACAGCCACTTCTAAGAAACAGGGGCGAATTTATACCGTCCTTATTTTATTTTCGGTCTAATACCTATTAAAGTACAATAATAAGTTTTTTGAAAAGATGAATTACATCAAGAGTATTCTCTTAAACATAATATATCACAAATCCCATGTTGGGAGAGGTGTGTGGGAGCCCATTTTGTGGTTATATTATTTAAGAAGTTTTGTACACTGACTGCCCTATGTCTATCTTCTCTCGTCCAGTCCATACAAAGGTTGTCTGTAAGAGATTGCCCTGTGCAATATGACCGCACATTATACACTTATCTTTATAAAGGTGAATCCTGTAGTTTTTATGAGAAGAACAATAAAGTATACAATAAATATTTATGTTAAGTTTGACTAGGCATTTCTTCCTTCAAAAGTTGTTGTCATAGAAGCTCATTTATTCAGGTCTACGGTTCAAAATAATAATTTACTTATTACATACTTAAACTCACTGGTGTTTCACTGAGGGATCGAATCTGGAACTAGGAGATTCGAGAGATAAAGTTGTCGACGTAGCTACAAGCGAAAGTCTCAATGGGCTAGTCATATTAGGCATAGAACCGATGACCGTTGGGCGTTGAAGGGTAAACGTGTTCTTGAATGGAGACCGCGAATTTGTAAATGCAAGGTGGGGCGCCCTCAGGTTAGGTGGTGTGACAATCTTCGTAGGGCGGCTAATTTTGGCAAATCTTACAGCTGTTGAGCTGCTGTGAGTTGCCGAAATTCGAGATTAATGGCATGCGAATTGAGAGGCTCATATCCAGCAGTGGACTGCTGTAGGTTGATGATGATACTAAAGCAAACAAAAACGTTGCGGACATGGACCTCTCTCAGGAACGAAGTTCATTACACACACAGACATACTAAAAAGAGAAAGACTAAAATCACAATTATTGACTATCACATGATTTTCAAAAGTATGGCGGACAGCGCTTGCCGATAATATCCAAACTACGCCGGACGGAACCGAACGTCCTTTGGGATTAAAGCTTTTTTATTCAACTCCTGTCGCAAGCCGAATTGATTAACTCGTTCCAAAACTTATTTCCAATAACAAAACATGAACTAGATTATGTATAGATTTCCACTCACCCCAGAAACCGAATACCTATTACGAACCAACTGTCATAATAACCCAATCCGCCAATTATAGCGTGATTTGGCGCAATTACTGTTAATTGCAAACGGGTTTATGTTTATGTAAATTTCTCGGTTTTTATTGGAAGCCAGCTCGTATCCCTTTGATAGCCTTAGTGGTAATTACTTTAATATGTGTCTGTTATGTAAGGCAGTGGCTTATGCTTCTGCAGGGTTGTGGCACGGAGAAAAGAAGACGTGGAGTGTTTAGTCTTATCTCTTACGACTGAGCGAAATAATGAATCAGTCAGTTGATAGGCTTACTACGGATACGATTTTGACATTAATTTTATTAAAATTACCTATTATTATTATTATTTCTCTTCTCATAGTCAAAGAGAAGCGTCGGTGTATTTGTAGTCGTATCTCGTATCGTAAGAAGCAGACGCTGAATTTCTACGATATCTATTTAACTTAAACTTAAGAAAAGTAGCAATCTTTGGCTAAGTATAATGTATTTCGAAGCGAAAGCGATCGTTAGTGGAGCGCACACGTAGGTACTCTACGTGAGCGGAGCGATTTCTGAAGAATAGGAGTAGCGAAAGAAAACGGTGAAGCTATTAAATTATTTATTTCAAATATTGAAGAGTTTACAGATCAACCCAAGATATCTGAAAACAATGTTGTATTTTATACATGAACTAGTGGCCCACCCCGGCTTTACTGGAGTCATAATAATGTATAGCCTTTAACCATCTGGAATATTGTACCTTTCAAATGGTGACAGATTTTTTCAAATTGGTGAAGTGGTTCAAGATATTATCCCACGCTGAGAACAAACTCACAAAACTCACTCTTTATATAATAAGTTAAATATTTTAAACATTGCTCCATTGTATTCCATTTACAACCTCCATACAGATTTTAATGTTGGTACAATAAATTAGCTTACTGCCAAACGGCTAGATTATTGGATCGCAAGGAGGACATTTGCTCATCAGCAACGAAAATAATTATTAAAAGAAGAAAAAGTAATCCATTGTTAAGTATTCTGAAGATTCTGATTATATATATCAGTCAGCAACAGCGTTTCACTGACAAACACTTAAACAGAAACTTTTCTGAAACACATTGGATTAAATGGTAAAAATATATATTTCAAGCCTACAAGTTGAGCCTTAATTAATAAGAGACCTTGATCAACAGACACATAACTAAAAGGTGCTCACGTTGACCTTATCACCTAAGTGGTTAAGTCGTGGTAGTTCCAGGAAAGGGTCAACTGGAACACCCTTGCAAATTGAGTCGCTTCTATTTTTCGAAAAGCCAATATCTAATTAAATAGTTGGTTACAATTTAATACCTTATCATACATAGAAGATAATTATTACGAACACCTATAAAAGCCCACTGGCCACAATACATATTATAGTGAAAGCAATAATCGTTTTCTTATTATGATCGTTGTTTCACTAATTGAAAAAAAAACTGAAATCTAAACTAAATCAATTGTTTACCACAACTGGAACACGAATTGAACGACAAAATAATTGGATCCAACATGGCGGAAACGACGAAATCGAATTGTAAAACCAAGACTCGTGTTAATTCGATGCAATCTAATCTTGGAATAGACTGTCTTACTATGTTACGTTAATTTAGATCGTAAACAAACCATGTCAATTCAGTTTCGTCTTACAGCAAATAACAATACTACTTATTAGAACCAATTGCCTGGGATTGTTTTATAAAGGCAAACTCCTGTGACTAGGTGATTCTTGTCTTACTATAAATACTGGACCAACGACAAGGTCGCTAGGTTTGAGAACAAACTATAGATTCAATTAAAATATTAAACTTTAGATACTATATTAGATCCTAAAGATACGGCCGTCCGACCGTATTCTTAAACACGTTCACCATACAAGAAACTCGGCATTTTAAATGTCTCGCGCACATGACCGCTCCCTGACCATGTGGCGAGTTAGCTCGCTTCGGTCAAAAATGGCCAACGTGTGACAAAATTGTGGCGTCAGAAAAAGGGCATAGTCTGCCCTGTCCTTACTATAAAAATGTCACTGGGTCAATATCCAAAAAAAATATCTGTGTCCAGAGCGTGGGCACACTGGTCCCAGTGCGCAAATATGCTGTTCAGGGAACTTGCGTTGGATTCCACAAACACTATAAAGTTAAACTAAAGGATTACATAGAATCTGCCACTATATCGTTAATAAAGATATGTGTTTTGTGATGAATACCCTTTGTATTATATATTCCAATGCAAAACTAGAATTGGTAACGTAACCAAGCTATCAACCTAGCCTTGTCCCATGTTGGGGTCGGCTTCTAGTCTAACTAATTCAGCAGACCATCAGTATTTTTCATGGAGCGACTGTCTATCTGACCTCCACAACCCAGTTACTGAGTAACGATACCCCTTGGCAAGACTGGTGTCAGATTTGCTGGCTTCTTACTATCCGTACCTACTGTCTAAGGTTTAAAAATGACAGCTGGTCAACGGCTTAACGTGCTTTCGGAGGCATGGTGGAATCTCGGTATGTTTAGATGGCCACCCATCCACGGATCGACATCGGCAAGCGATGCTTAACCTTGAAGATTGAACCGTGCGGCTGTAATTATAATGCACGAGCTCCTCTTTTATACTAATGTAACCTCTCTCTCTACGGAACTTACGACATAATTAAGTAATCTAATTTTCAACTTAAAGCACTCTTATTAATTCACCATTATTACGTCTCAGAGTCTCCTAATAACTGTTTACTAATAGAAAATAAAGTACAAACACGAGTAACCGAAGGCCACTACCACCCCCAAAATTGTCTTTGATACATTCGTGTCTATAGCACATTTTGTCAATAAGACTTTTTTTACATGCCTGGGAGTCTTTCTGTACCAAAAGCCGCCTGAAAGCCACGGTAAAGAATATGTACAGATTTGGTAAAGAAACGAAAATGCACCGATGCGGTAAGGAAGGCGCCTTAAGCCAGCATTCCACGGTGCGTGATTCTGCGGATTTTAAGCACAACCGACAGCCCCGCACCGCGCACCATTAGTTATATGAATGATGATGTATTTGAATAAATGGTTTACAGCCATTTTTTCATTTTAAAATGCAACGAGAAAGAGTATCGCTGCAGCTGCAGCTCTTGTGATGTTTGATAATAATTATAGCATGTTCTGTAGTAAAAATAAAAACAAAGTAAAGAGAAAGAAATGGTTGGTGATGCTGGTTGATGTCGGAGTACAACAAGAGTGTCAAACAAGAGGCCCACCAGATGCCCTAGACAAGTAACATTCTATCATCGAAAGCGTGGTGATAGCAATTGTCAAAATACCAAAATTGTATGGGATTGCCAAGCGCAGTGGTGCGGTTTTTGTCGTAAGACTGCACCATCTTACAGCAAACGAGTTGTACACAAAACAGTTCCGCATAGCCAGATTAGTTGCTGAACAGTAGGCACGTTGCAGATAATTCTGCATACACGTTCCCACCTACAATGTATTATTCTTTGAACGTGCTATGCCGTATTTCCTAACCGATACATAGGGGTGGCAAGTTTTATAGAGGATTTCCCATGGGTTTAGAATGGAAAATTCGGTGAGCCTTTGACCAAACAGTCGGTCGCTGGCCAGAGAAAATAAATGTTGCTCGTCTCTAAACTTCATGTACAGTGTTAAAACATGCCTATGTTTCAACACCCTGGACTTAATAATATTGAAATATGTCCCAAACTGCTTTGAAAACTCTTTGATATATCTACTTAATTTTTATATTCATCGTAAACATGCAGAATAGGAATTCCAAAGACTGAACTCAAGTGCCTTGTAGGGAATTCTTCGCAGGTGCAATCAATGGGACGTGGAATGTAACTCAAAAGCGTACCATATTGTGTTGTCCAATCTGATCAGTGGTATTTTGAGCACTGATTAAAGAAAATACATGCCTGTCGGTCAAAACTTCAAACTCATATACTCGTTAATGTAGGTATAACGAACACGTGTAAAGGTTTATACTAACCTTTACGAAAGTTGTAAGTTTTGTGTATGTTGGTTGCGGAAGCAAACGTTAGACGTAGACGTAGGACGTAGACTAATAAATAGCCGAAACGTTATTGGCGTTTCCCTGTGAGGATTCAACTTAACTTTTGTTGCCTCGCTTCACCTGTTTCAAAATTCAGCTTATTCCTCGCTTCTTACTCGGATGACATCGTTCCTTCACCTTTTAGAACAACTTCTTCCTAAGGGCTTTTATACACTGCTGATAACAGCAGTGTAGAAAAGCCCTTAAGAAGAAGTAATAATGCTGCTGCTGTCAACACCCAGATACGAGATTATTTCAGGCTATTCTAAAGAGGCTACGACTCCATGGATGCCCCGTGGCAAAAGTAGCCTAATGACACTAAACGATAGTGTAGCTTTTTATCTGTAACAGATTTTTCGTTGTCGAATCAGTTGTTTCAGATATTTAGCTGCTTTATAATTTAACTATCAGTTCACATAAAGTTCTATTGAAACAATTTGCAAGCCATATAGATAACCAAATCCAGTAGCGGGTAATATTTTTATTATTATTTGATATAATAACACTTACTTAACACTTTTTTTTAGGGATAGGAACCCCTTCTCGGGTATAGGCCTCCTTCAGCTGATTCCATTTCTCTATATCGTATAAGTAGCGAGTATATAAAATTAACCTTGGATGTATTGAAAAAGTTTTCGTGTAGTCTGAGCTTACTTTATTTTTTACCTAACTAAAGTTTTCGCGGTGAGATTTTTACAGATTAGCACAAAGGTTGTAACAAAATGCATCACTTCTTCGCCATCGTCATTGCGTTCACGGTGGAAATGGAGACAAACCCTTACTATCACTCCTTAAAATGCTTTATTACAGAGCTGGAACTTTGAAATCACTATCTATCACTCCTGTAGGACTATTCACAATTCTCAGTTGCATACTGAACCAGTTTCGTGTAAACTTTAGGTTTTTACTTTGAAGCTTCGAGTTTGTCCAACAACAAGTTTGCTTCGGCAACAAGTTGTTGCAAAATTCTGTTGTGTTATTCTTCCTTTGGCTCTTTGAGTATCATTGAGTGAGTAGTGTATTGTAATTAAAATAATATTTTAGTTCTTCTTTAGTTCTGTTCGGGTTTAGTATTTCATTTTGGCGTAGGTACTCAAATGCGCCCAATTTACGTGTAGTATTGGGTTCGACCCCAAGTAGGCATATTATTTTGGGTAAATTATTACATCACCACTGCTCTAAAAACGGTGAAGAAAAACATCGTGAGGAAGTCGGCATGTCCTAGTACTAGACATGTGCCATCCACCAAACCGCTCTGAGCCCGCGTGGTGTGGTAAGGCCTGCCCTCTCAAAGAGAGGAGGCTTCTTGGGTCCCAGGCTTCCTCTCTTTGAGAGCTGTGCGAACAGTAAAAAGATGATGACGATGATGTGTGAGTAATGTATTGTCATTATTAAATTAATATTTGAATTAATTTTGTTCGGTTTTCGTATTTAATTTGGAGTACTCAGTTGAAAAAAAAATGAAAAAGTGTTTATTAACAGAAAAAACATTGTTACATTTAAATATTACCTGTGCCAAACTGCAAAACAGTTTGTTGGCAGACGTAGCTCCTTTTTTTTGTATATAATATTAACTTATATTTTTTACAATGAGACCTTGACAAAATGTATTAAGGAGGTACTTGTGTATTTTATTTTTAAAGGTTGCTTTTGTGATACAACTGTTTATATCTAAAGGAAGGTCATTAAAAATAGTTGGGACCAAAAAAATCCTACACCGTCTTCCATAATAATTATTAAAAGTGGGCACTACAAATCGTCCCATATTATTATTCCTTTGAGATCTTGTGTGTACAATATTGGTTTTAAATTCATTGCTAGAATACTGTTCTAAAGCTACTGACAATACGACCCTCTCATGGACCGGCAGCATTTTACATTCCAAAAATAAGTCTTCGTAATCACTACTTTTACAACGGTTTTTTGTTTTTTTATCTACTAATAATTTCATGAATCTGATTTGCAATTTTTTATTTTGTCTAAATATGTTTTAAAAGTGTTACCATAGCATGCCAGCCCATAAGAAAGCAATGAGTCCACCAGCGCATAGTACACCATGTACAATGTTGCCCTATCCAGCACAAAACTAAGGTGGTGGAATTTTACAAGCACATACCTGAGTTTGTCGCACACGTGTATAATATGTGATTTCCAAGAAAAGCTGTTGTCTATGACTAATCCCAAGTACCTGTATTCCTCCACCACCTCAATATTAGTTAGTTAGTTTTGTCTTTATTAGGATTCGTTCAAATGTAGCCAAATACTCTTTAAAAATATATGATTTGGAAGCAAATTATATTAACGTACTAGCTTTTGCCAGGGGCTTCGCTTGCGTTTAAATACATTTTGTGATATTCAATCTATTGCTTGATAATTCTGATCTACTGATAGTTTGAGAGTTTTTACCACACATCATTACGGTTTATTTTAACTTCGCGATTCTGGTCTTCTCCTGGTCAGTGTAAAGTAAATTGCAGGGCTTCATAAGCTCGGTGCTTTATTATTTATGAACTGGTTAAAAAACACACTAAATAAGTTTAAGTGAAGCTTACCATAATACTCTATTAAAAACCGAACGCAAATCGGTTAAGCCGTTTCTAAGATTATCGGGTCAAAACGCACAGATAAACAAACAGTGATCAGAAACATTTTTATTATAGATATATTGGTTTCAGCAGTTTCTGACTTTCTGATTACTTTTAGTTTAGACTCTTTAAATCAAACTCGTTAATTTGTCTGACCGCCAGACAGCCTCATTTTTCTAGAAGTCACAAGCGCTACTGTTGAGTATGAGGTCATAGGTTCGATTTCCAGGTCATGCAGAGTATTCGAATTTCGATTTGTGCCAATAACCTCGCTCATATAACATGGGGCTTTAACATCACTAGCAAGATGGGGGTATACTTTAAGCAACTCTCTGCGATACCTCTATTCCCGGAAGGTTAAGGAAAGGTATGTAAATTAATATTTTTTCAAATCCGGTGTTATCGCATGGTGCTCTTATTAAATTACTTCAAAAAAGGAGGAGGTTCTCAATTCATCGTAATATTTTTGTTGGATGTTCCCTGATTAATCAAGTACGCCTGGACTGATTTGAAAAAAACCTTCTTTTGTTTGAAAGGATATAATGCCCAGGTAATCCCATGGTGTTAGTACCATGGGATCACCTGATGGTCAGGATCTCATGATATACATCATTTTAGTAAAAACGGCCATATACATAATTATGTTACTAGAAATAGGGACCAATTAATTCAACCAGGTTTCAGGCTGGCTAAAGTAGCATCATCTTTTATGAGGTACTGTATAAAATGTAAAATACCTCCCCACATTCTAGAACTGAATTACACGAAATATATAACTTGTATAAAACGCACACTATGCAGGCAAGCATATTATAAGTTGGGGGATTACATCGCTGATAAAAATGCTTGTCCTGCTCTACAGCCCCTAGGGCGCAAGAACAATTAGTGATGAGCAGAAAAGTTTTGGAGTATTTTTGGACCTGCTGAAGACTGTATGAATATATTTGTATTATATAAACTTAATTTCTTTTAGTATTATATACCTGCACAGCACATGTGTGAGTACTATGTTCCGACTGTAAATCTACCATTCACTGTACCTATGTGTCGTTCGTTGACTTCTGTGTGCCCTGGCAGTTGATCGTGTCATGTTCTCTCTAATTTCTCTATGATGGTGGCACATGTGATCATTCGGTTCCCTTCATGATGGTTGAGCTAAGTGGTGCCGATCCATGCGTCATGTTCGTGAACGGGCGCCATCAGTTGGGACTTAGCTGCCTCGGCCTGTTATTGTATTTGTTTTAAAATTGTTTGTTACTCTAGACGCTTTCATGTGCACGTCTTTTTACATCATTCTCACATATATATATTTTTTCAACAATAATGATGTAGCCAAAAACTTGTAATTAAAACTGATGGAAAAGTGTGTCTGTGGAGTTTATTGCAAATTCTTCTCCATTGAGACCTACTGACGCTTGCGAATTTGCAACTAGTCATTTTTTATGTTTTTTTGTTTGAAAATTCAAAAGTAGACCTCTAAGGTTTATTTGAAATAAATTATTTTGATTTTGGATTTTCATGGGATCCTGGAGAAACCAAGGTGACTCCTCAAATATTAAAGGCATATATAATATATAGCGATTTTGATATTCGCACTCAGAAAGTATCATATGGTAATGTGGAACTGATGAAGACAACGACCACAAATGACCAATGGAAGTCTTTAATGATAAGCATGTCACGGTTATAAGATATATCGAATAGTTAACCGACTATGATGAAACAAATACTTAAAAGTTTTTACAAAAAAATACAACTAAGCCGGTTTAATTGTTTTGTTAAAAAGTCTTTATTTTTGTTCTAATAATATTTTGTTTGTTTTTTTTTTTTGTATACCGTGTCTCCTGTGTGAGTCGGAAATAAGATATATTCCACATTGGGCACCCTTTTTAACGGCACCTAAGTTCATTAATGGCAACTGAGGTATTGCATATACGGCACGTATCGATATTTTTCGCAGGTACCATTAGTGGAATTATTTATTATTTAAAATTTGATTGCACATTTGGCGCCTACGGATCAGTAGGTACTAGTTTGGACGTTTATTTTTGGGACGTCAAAGTCAAAAATTCGTCATCAATAAATTATCCCTCTAAAAATATCGATAGATGCCGTATATACTCGTAGAATACCCCAGGTGCCATTCTCTCAGGTGCCATTAAAGCGGGTGCCCAATGTGGAATACGTCGCAAATAACCCGGTAATGTTTTTTTTTCTTTACTTTTCTCTATCCCCATTTGGTCTTAATTTTTCCTTAACAAAATCTCGCCTAATGATCCTCCTATTAGACTAATGTAACAGCTTTTAACTAGGATATCGTATTAACCCGAACACGCTCTTCATTGGCTAAGTACAAATAAGTAGTAATTTATTTGCATGTGGTACATGTCTGGTAATGGTACGGAACATTTTGGTTAATTAATTGTTCAAAACACTTGCGATCAAAATTAAAGGGGCGACGAAATGTTGTAATGTATTTTAGTTGATTGCTACTAATAGTATAAAGTTACTGTATTGGGTTAATTTAGATGCTCGGTTAGAGTGAGCAGTCTCATTTGAGTTGGCATCTATGCCTTCGAAATTAACATATTATATAATAAGTAGATGGTTACTTTATTGGTACCAGCTGTTTAATATACGTTTAGATAAGTGAATTTTGGAACAAAAAGAATTAAAAAAAACTAAAGGCTCAGTGTTTGTCAAAGTTGAGATTTATTTTTTCAAACGCAAAAAATAACCCCTATATTACAACTAATCGCCTCCCCGAATCTCATAAAAAATCGCAGTTACAATAACTTGTTATTTATTGACATTAATCAAGATGTTATTCCGTTCCCATGGCGACTGGTCGAAATAAGTGGAGTAAGTTTCCTCAAAAGGATTTGTAATATAAATATAATATAAATCTTAGTAGAGACCTAAAATGACAGAAAATCTTTCATAAATAAATGAACAGATTTTTACAGTATTTTTCTAGGGGTTAATGCATTCTGCTAGCGCAATATTAACACTCCATATAGCCTTAACAGCCCAGCACAATAAACGTCCTTGCAATTAACCCTTTCTTTTGTGGCCTCCTAATTGCGCCAGTAAGGGTATTATCATAGAGTTCGTTGTGCCACAGTGGTAATACTGGCATATCAGTAATACATTCGCATCAGCACTTAGTCTAAGTACCCACATGGCTAGGTACTGTGAGGACTCTCCTTAACTAGAAGGCAACCTACTTGCCTATAAAAAACACTAGCAATTGGTATTACTTGAAAGGTAAATGAATTTCGAACAGAAAATAAGTGAATATGTTTTTGAAAAGCTTTTGATTGTCAATTCTAGTGGAGCCGCCCAGAAGGCAGGCATATTGTGGAATTCGTACGAATTATATCAAATATAAAAGTTAATGTATTTAATTTACTAGCCTCTGGCTATCGTTCTTATATTTGGCGGAGTTGCGCCACTAAACTATCCCAGTAAATGATAAAAGTCTTAAAATATATTTCGCGTGTATACGGCGTACAGTATATGTATAAGTGAGTAAAAAACGATGAAAGTGTTTAAAGACGACAGTTCGCGTGTGCATGGCGATATACAGTGCACGAAGCCCTATCGGCGTACATAAAGCGAAATAAGTTTTAACAGAGAGGGTTGTTACCTCTCATTCCCTCTCATAAGCGGATGGAAATATAAGGAACAGTCGGAATAAAGCTAAGTGGTTTTGTTATTTTGTGTAATTGAGCATAAAGCAAGCCCTTTGTTCGCATAAGGACAGATTCTCATAAAGACAGATTAGCAGAAGGACAGATTCTCATAAGGACAGTTTCGCATAAAGACAGAAAAGGTACAGTTCCGAACATTATTTTAGGCCCTTAACACTTTCACCGCCACGCATAAATACAGTTTTACAAAGCAGTATGATTAAGAAAAAGATATTATCCAAGCTATCAAGTTAACATAACCTGACATACTACTAAAAGGCTGCTACTATCATTTTATAAATGCAATTTGGCAGAAGCCATCGAAGGATTAATTCTAAGATTCCTAAAAGACCACCTTTATTTTATTTCATCACACTCTTGAAAGATGAAGCAAAACTGTCCAATTTAAAAATAGTCGGTGGTGGTCTAATAAGCGGTTTTCATGGTGCAGGAAAAGAAAAGAAGGAAATCTGATATTTTGGTTGACAATATGTACCTATACCTATATATTACTTTTAACTTAACTTTACTTTGTCTTTATGCGAAACTGTCCTTAAGAGAATCTGTCCTTCTGCTAATCTGTCTTTATGAGAATCTGTCCTTATGCGAACAAAGGAAGCAAGCATGATGAATAATTATTACTCAGGCACGAACGGGTATTGCTTTGAGGAGTTCTTAACCGAATTCGAGTCGGTGGCCGAAATAAATGAATGGAGAGAGAGCGACTACAGCCTGATCTTGGGAGGATTCCTGCAGGGGGCTGCATATTATTTTTACCGTATGATTTTTAAATATGACATGGACTTTGCAGTATTATGCGATCGGTTGAGGAGTGAATTCTCAATATTTCACCGCAGATGTCGTTATTGCAAATAGCGCATAATAATCGCTGAAATAAAAGCAGATAAAAAACAACCTGATGTATTGTGTGAGGATGTTAATGCACATTTATTTTCTAGTATCGTGATTAAGGACGAACAAACACAAAACAATATACAGTGCAGTGAGAAAAGCGTTGACCTCCTTGATGGAGAAGGCGACACAGTTGATGGCGATGGCGATAGCTGCATGTTCGAGGACGAAGTTGACCAGACCAGCAGAGATGACGGCCCCGTCGATGTCCAGTTGGAGGTGGAGTCTGTGTTCCAGGACGAGCGCGCGGACGGCCCGGCTAACGACGAGTTGGACGCCCTATCCAACAGCGAGTGCGCGGACGAGGGTATAGTAATGTGTCGGTCCAGTCCAATTGACTGCAATAATTCCGTTTATCTTACAGAAAACCATGTAGAGATTCAGTCAGAACAACTAGCTGTGGTTCCATCTGGACGCCAAAATAATCTGGATGTTAACATGCATAAGAATCCCATTGATTTCAACCGTAATATTGAAAATAATATCGAAATTTCTCAATCTGACTTAAAATTTTATAAAAGTCATTTTGGAAAGAAAGATTTTGACAACCTTGAAGAAAAGATTTTCTCGAAATAAATCGAAGGACATCCGTACGAAAATTAATAGAGTCTTTAGTAAGGTTTCTTATTGCGCCAATATAAATTCGAAGAAGGCGATCAATAAAAAAGTTATGATTCAAATTAAATACAAAAGAATTTATAATACAACTTCTTGGGGTGCAAGGTTTGGTAGAAAGAAGATTACTAGAATTGTGGCGAAGAAGAATTCCCATCATATTTGTGACGGGTGTAACATTATACTAGGATGTTTGCATTGTAAGTATAATGTTACACCCAAGTTTTGGAAATTTTATAGAAAGAAGATTAGGTATAAAGTTTTGTAAATAATGTATTATGCAAACTGATTTACTTAATGTTGTTGTGTCGTGTCTTTTGTTTTGTGCTTTATTAACCAATGTTTTCTTTTCATGTCGTGCAAATGAATACGGCCCAACCTAGAAGGAATTTGTGATGTGGGCTGGGCATCGAAAGAAACTAAATGCGATTGATTATTTGAATGATTTATCTGTATATGTTTTGATGAAATTAAATACTACTCTGTCTTGTCTTTATTTACTAAAAAGGATTAGCTTTTGAAATTGCTTACGAAGTCCAAATACAAATCCATAAGGACTAAGTCAGAAACAGTCAAAAATTAATAGAAAAGTCTTAAGCCCCTAAGGCAAATAAATGCTTTGAAAGCATAGATGTCATTGTAAGAAACGGTTTGACACGTAGTCCTACAGATAACACAAAAAAAGGACAGTGTCAAAACCTTGTCAAAAGTAAAGCATAGTTTTCATTATAAAAATTGGTTTGACATATAGTGCCATAAACCGCATAATAAGGCACAGTGTTCACACCATTATTAAATTTAATTATACTCTATGCGCCATATTAGCCACATATTAGTTAGGCTGGACCACAAATAGAAGTATAAAACTATGTAGGTTGTATAAAGGTCCATACTGAATAGTTAGAAGATTATATGATGTAAATTAAGTAATTATATTTAAAAAAAATAGGCGATTTAGGGACATAGTATATGTAAATAGATTAAAACCTTTTAATGTTAGAGTAGAATAAGAGATAGGTTTATTAAGAATAGGTTAAGGTTAGTAAGGTTTCTATATAGCAAGAGGCCTGTTGTCAATTAAAAGGAAAAAATATGAATGACAAATATCAAATTTAACATATTAAAGTTAATAGGGATGGGAAAGTAGGAAAAAATGTATCGAAAGTTTTCTTATCGATATTTTCAAATAGTATCGATAAGAAAACTTATAGGTAATTAAATTAGTTCTTTCCATTGCATGTGCTGATGATGTGCTGATGAGTTGTAAGCCGCAGGGGGAAGAAGAGGCTGGCAACGTTGGCTACGCATCGAAGAAATGTTTATTGGTTATGCGAATAAGGCATAGGCACAAGCCAGGGTAATAGTATAACCCAGTGGGTCTTTTAAAGTAATAGTCATAACTGAAACCGACTTTGCTAACGGGGCATAGCCTTTGCAAAGGATGTCGAGTTGACATCATTGGTCCAGTTTATATCTGATGTTTAAAAAAATAAATGCATTTATTATAATAAACCCTGGTGCAAGCTCTATGAATAGGATTAGAAATTCGATGCGATCCAGCCTTTCCTTCTCTGGCCTGATAAACGCACGAGATCGAAAAATTGTATCATATTTGAATTTTTGAGATTAAACCCCATCCGGGTCGATGTGACTTGACGCATCATTCTTGTTAGTGTAGGGAGGACGCCTTTTTCCTTTTTTAGGGGTTTTGGCCATGGAGGTTCAAGCATGACGGCGTTGATTTGTTAGTGCGTATGTGCACGTCAGCTGAAGTTAAAAGCACATATCGGAGCGTCCGATAACTCGTTTGTCATGATTAAGCCTTCCCCTTTTAAGGGTCGTACCTCAATTGTAAATGTGATTCCCCTATTAGGTAAATGCTCGAGTTAGGGTAAGGCAGGATTCATGTAACCTTTCAAGACATAGAATAGAAGCACTTCATATGATTCTGCGCGTCTATTCGTAGGGACGTAGCTCATGTGAGGGCAACTTACTTGCCTACAAAAAACACTGGCAATTGGTATTACTTGAAAGGTAAATAAATTTCGAACAGAAAATAAGTGAATATGTTTTTGATAAGCTTTTGATTGTCAATTCTAATGGAGCCGCCCAGAAGGCATATTGTGGCATTCGTACGAAATATATTAAATATAAAAGTTAATGTATTTAATTTATTAGCCTCTGGCTATCGTCCTTATAGTACACAGGATGGTTATTTTACGATATTGGAAAACTGATCAATGTTTAATATGCTTAGACAAACGTTAACAATATTTTAATTAAAGTAAGCCACTGTTGGCACAAGAGTGTTGCGGTTAGCGTAATTGATGCTTATGTTTGCGATATATTGATACCTTAAAAAAGCTATTCAGTGTTGATTTTATTGCTGAATGTATATTAAATCGAAGCCATTTTGGATTGGCTTGCGAAACTCTGCAGACGGGATGAGTTTCGGTATCTAATGACGATAAAATGAAAAAAGAACTGAATTCCTAATTTTTTAGTAATTACCGCAGCTACTGCAGCGGCTTCCGATAGTAAAGTTAGTTTGGCGAAGTTTTAGCAGATAATTTCAGATAACCCTGCAATATCTACATACATTACAATAATTATTGGAATATGCAGCATGCAAGATATGACTACGCAATCTGCATGTTGCACATTAAACCGCGATGGCTAAAACAATAAAAATGATATAGGAACTATTCAAATCAGATTTAATGAATTTACACTGATAGATAGACAGACAAATCTAAAGCCTGCTCATATCACGAAATAATGGGTGATGCCCTATGCCCAAGTTTCAAATGCCCCAAAATGATTTATCATACATTCTAACGTCCCCAAAATGTAACTTTAATTAATTTGTAAAGTTCATGACCATTCCTCGTAAAATAAACCTTATTTTGGAAAATATATTTCGCTAACCAATTACAAACTTATCATACATAATAATCAAACACTTTCTTGTTTCGAATAATTTCAAACGATTCGAATAAAACTTTGGCGGCACAGAAACAACACTGTTATGTAAGGATAGCATTAAAACGATGTGAAAATAGACAAACAGCGATTCGTAACGATTCGAATTACTTCCTCTCTTTGTCCCAATCTAAAGTTGTGTGACACGCGGCAAGTTATGAAGTCTGCTTGGTTTATGGTCTAAATTAAAAGCGGTAGATGTGCAATTAATAGATATTAATTTGAAAAATACTTTAAATAAATTAGATTTGATGAGGTTCCGAAAGATGCTATTGAGTATGAATTCAAAAGCTATTAAATAAGTTTTACAATCATTGCTTCAGATAAGAAGGAGAAGAAGTTTTTGTAGTTCGATCACTATCTCACATGATTTAACCTTTCGTGTGTTTAGGATGTGACTCCACGCGAGACACAATGGCCTTTCTATTGCTTCGTTAATTACGGGCCACGAAAGGTTAAAAGTAATTACTTTCAAAAACTCGTTATGAAGTTTATTTATGTACTAAATAACTTCTTCTAATAAATTCGAATACCACAAATTGCGAGCTGTAGCCAAACAAACTCTACCAACTATTTTATTAATTTCCACACCCATTTAATTTCAGAGCAATCTACCTTTACTGCAAGAAATGCTCATTTCGCTTTACGCTTTCAAAATAACCTACTCATACTTGCCACAGAGTAATGAACACGGAACAGTTAACACACAGTAATATAAGTAAGTTTTTATAATATGAGCACTCTGTACTAAAATAACATGTCAGTAACATTCACTCTTAGATATACTCTTTCCCTTAACACGGATCACGAGATTACACTATATTTCATTATTCTATTTTTCGTGATAACACAATCAGAGAGTACAGTCACCGTGACAAGTGTTTCGTGCTAAGGGTACCTACGGATTTACTCGATTTTTCACGCAGCAGAATTTGTGTGCAGCACCAGACGATCAACTTTGTGTTCAAACAAATCTCTTAGAAGCTGATATGTTTTATTGATTGTCAAACTTCATACGATTATATGTCTTCTTATCTGGTGTCTCTCTTATTACTAAACATTGACCATCAACTCGTCTACTATTCCTGCGAGCTACAGATGAGTTGCACTCCTACGTAAAGGATTGGACTCGGATTTCAAAACACAGTAAAAAATAAAATAAAGGTGGGGATGCCTTTGTCTTGTATGAAATGATAATAAACGGTTCAGAAGCACTTGTAACTCAAACACATCATATCAATCATTGATAACTTTTTTCAAAACCGGAGCAAATATACGGGTGCCTTTACCCGCTCATCCCTTGGGACCCAAGTGTTAGGGATGAAATATGAATCCTCCTTGGACGTGCTTCCCGAATCACCCGAATATTGGGTCTCAGCAGACTGCCTACGTATATTATAGTCGTTATTAATGTGCGGTATTCTCGCTTTCGAAACAATACCATCTCCACTAAGTTTTTGCGATGGATTGCATCCTACATTGAATGCAGTTCATCCTGAAATACTGAGGTTGGGTTTTAGGAACGAAAATTTACGCAAAATTAATGTGACAATTAATTGACAAATATGCGTAAGCTTTTGTAATTGGTTGAAATTTTCCATAGAAAATCGTTCACATCACTTGCTTTGCAATAAATTACTGACGGATCTATAATAATTTATTTCCAGAAACCGGGGTCAATCTTTAATAAGTACATAATATATAAATTAATTAGGTATTGTGAATACAATACAATAAAATACATTAATATTTGCCAGTAGAATGGTTTTAAGACTTCTTTTCTTCATGATACAAACTAACTTTATGTTCTACTTCTACTGTGAATAGTATAAAACAAACTATCTAGATAAAGGCTAATAGACGAAAGCCCTGAGGTAATGGACACGCACTAAAGACTTACTTAGGCAGGAATGCCTGTCTATATTTATAGTAAAAAAATCTTGTATTTTCGGTACGAATCCTTGAAGGTCTCTTAGACATTACGATCTGAAAAGATAGAATAGAATAGAATATACTTTACTGTACACCAAAAAAATAAATTACACATTTAAAGCAACTTACTACTATGGGTACAAAGGCGGTCTTATCGCTGACAGCGATATCTTCCAGACAACCTTTCCAAAGATGTGACTTTTCTGAAGATATCACCTAAATGGGTTTATAAATAAACTCTCTTGGAAAACTAGGAAAATAGTCCTTAAGTGCTATTTCGATAGCAAAATAAAGAACTTGGAAAATCACTAAAATATTGAATCGTTCGGAACGGTTTACCGGCTTGATTGTGAAGTCCTCTCAGCGGTAAGCACGCAATCGCAGCAATTTGTTGTGCCGCGAGAACGGTTCGTCTGTAGATGTTCTAAAAATACACGAAACGGTAATAGAATCATTGTCAATATTAGACGCTGGTTTGGACTTGAGAAAAACTAAGTGTGAGATTGTTGTAAAAAAGTTAGGTATTTCTTCGGAAATAAGTATTTCGCGTTACAAAAAAAACCGACTTCCAAAAAAAAACATCTCCATCTTCATATCCTGATCTGATGACTATGGGACCACTTGGATAGTCACTTCAAACAAAAGAAGTATTTTCTAAATCGGTCCAGGCGACTTTGAGTAATCGGGGAACATACATAAAAAAAACACTGGCTCTGGGTGTTTGTGTATGTGAGATTATATGTTTGTAAACACACCCATGATACAGGAGAAATTCATAGTGCCGGTCCAAAAAAAAAAACAAATAATCTCCTCCTTTTTTTGAAGTCGGTTAAAACTGGAGTCGTAGCCCTGATTCTGGGCTTATGCCCGGTAGATGGCAATGGGCTCAACCCTATTACAAAGGCCTTGCCGAAATGTGGTTGTACTACAGGTGCATCTCTCCCTAACCCTTCGGGGAATCAGGCGTAATATTATGTGTAGGATCATTTCTCTATTCACAAACACAACATAAAAGTAGAATATCTAAGATTTGTAAAAATCGGTAAAAACATGGAAATCAGCACAAGTTAGGCGATTTGCACAATGCACCGCATGCGCAGCGTAGCGCAGGAGTGCGTTTTCTTACGTTGTTTGAAAGTATCTCTCTTTGCATTGAAAACACGCGTAGTGCAACACACAGAAAAAGCATTCATGTGCAGTGTCGTAACTTTGTCGCACTCCGTAGCGTATTGCGGGGCAGAGTGTGTAACGCCTTATTGTTACAATATTTTGCGGGATGTGTCTGCAGCGACGCGAAAGAAAATAGTGTTATTAACCGACTTTCCAAAAGGAGGAGGTTCTCTTTATGTTCGACTGTATGTATTTTTAATTCTTAGAAATGTCTGAACTGTTCAACACTTGCTTAACAACCAATTAGCAAAATTAAAGAAAAAAAAAAAGGATTTATAATCGGTTTAATAGGTGCTAACCGGTATAAAGATTTTGATCAAGAAAGCCTTCTATGATAATGAATGCTAAGGGTTCTGTGAATAATTATTTTAAAAATAACGTAGGTACTATTATCTCTCGATGTGATTCCCGATACAAGGAGCATTCCTACCTATCATCAACATCATCACCATTGCAGCCAATAAACGGCCAGTGCCTAACATAGTTTTCCCCAAAGTTTCGCGATATCAATCGGTCCTGGGAATCTCGTCGACATAAAAATAATAATGCATTTTGCAACAAACCATACAAATAATAATGTATTTTGCTAGAACAAAACCCATACTGCCGTCCTATACCTATTTAGTGCCCTTTATGATATTTTGCCGATTTTTCAGTTTTAAAATACCTTCGCAAAAATTCTCTATAGATCTTTCTAAATATATTTGTCTAATATCTATAGATGGCGATAAAAAATAAAAACACCCCAAATTGCTACTATCAAAAGTGCGCAATTAGAATTTTTGACACCGGCAACAATCGCATATGACATACATTTGAACAACATCGAATTTTATTATTTCGCGGTTTTAGTTTTTCATCTCTAACTCAAAATAATATGTTTTTGTCAGATGACGGCAGTATAACCTATAGCACAAAAGCCATTCTTCATGTTGCATTACTGAAAAAATAAAATATATATAAAATAGTATTATATTTTGAGGGATAAGTTTTAATTTGGATAAAATATAAATAATAATAATAAGAAAAAAATTGAATTGTTTTGAAATTAATAAAAATAAAAAATGTTATATATTTTTTGTTACAATATACATTATTAAAAATTCAATTATTTAATTAATTGTATATAAATTTAAATTAAGGCTTATCCCGTAAAATATTATCATCATCATCATTTCAGGTGAAAGACGTCCACTGCTGGTGGTGGTGTTAGGCTTCACCCAGGCGTCGCCACATGGACCCATCCCATGCGTCTCGCATCCACCGCATTCCAGCAACCTTAACAAGGTCTTCGGTCCACCTAGTCCACCTAAGGAGGCCATCTAATGCATCGTCTTCCGGTTCGCGGTCGCCATTCCAGAACCTCACGGTTTTTATGGCCTCTGTGCTATGAGTTATAATGCTGTCATCTGTCGTCTAGTACACGTTTTCTCCTCCAAAAAATTTCAATTTCAACAATCTTATATGTATCAACGTAAAATAAAAATAGTGCTCACTAATTTTCTAGTAATGAAGCTCTTATATTCATGAAGCACCAATAGCGAGAGAGAGCTTTAAGAGTTCCTCTTGAAGTCGCCTCCATCATTCCATTATACTTTATACCTAAACTCATAGTTTTCTACCTTTAAAACGGACATTTTGAAAGGCCAAAATATCTAGAAGCTCAAATTAACTTCGTATGATTATAAAAAATGTATAAGAAATGTATATTTTCTTGCTCCAAGAAAAAGTAAGTTTTTCGCGATTATTAATATAATTTTTTAAAGACTATGGACATTAACGGCCGTATGCATTTGTGAGAAAGGCAACTACTTATGCTAAGTAATTTTATGAAAAAATAAGCGAGTAGAAAGGGGAGTGCCATTTTTCCATCGAGAAAGGAGATTACCGCAATTTAAAATGGTAATCAGGTCTGTACACAATGGCCTAACTTGGTGCATTTGTGACGTCAGCTGGATTGTAAAATTAGAGTGCCATATTGCTTGCCAATGCTGATAACGATTAAGGTCACTTTAAGCATTGCAGCTAAAATTTCTTCTTAGTTTTTTTATTATTATTGATAGACGAACGCGACGACCACTTTTTCACCTTATGTTAAGCGATGATGTGATCGACGGTAAAGCTCGCTTGCCTATAAGTAACCCACATAATCACTCTTCACATAACGATCCCCAGATTGTAGCTATCAGGAATTATTACATTTTCATCGGTCCTTGATAAGTGTGCAAAGTTTCAAATTAAGCAGACGTTTTGAAGGGGCTGAAAATTACATTCAAAGATTCCGTTGGATAGATACACATACATGCCAAGTTCCACTCCTTAGCTGTACGCACAATGAAAGTATTCATTATTTACTTTTTATTCTAAAATTATTATCTTTATCTCCAGCCTTCAGAAAAATAAAACAATAAATATCCTGTTAAAATCCTCCCAGAATAATAATTAATCACTTAGCTGAACTTTTTATGCCCGAATTTTTAAAATATGGCGACAACTTTCACAACCAGATTACACTTTTATTAAAAAACTCGCGAATATTAAGGTTCACAATATTAAAAAGTTCAGGAGTACGATTTACAACTGAATAAAAAAGGTAGCGCATATTTTTCTATTTGACTCATTTAAACGTTTTAAAGGCACATTTACATTAACCTTTCTACATAGGCTAATTTAAATTAGCTATTTATAAACATCGAAATATAAATAGTGTAGTAATAAGTAAATGTAGATTATAAATAGATATATATCTACTAACTAGGTATTACAAACAGAAGGTACCTCTACACTAATTTTGGCTATTAAAGCATTAAAGCATTTGGCATTAAAGCTACACGCTTTAAAAAACCCATAACTTAATTAGTTTTCAAAAATCTGAGGAGCAAATATTTGTAGAATAAATTGAATATTCTAAAAAAGTCCATAATTATTCTGATAAAGATATTTGGAGATACCTAACAAAACTAAAAGGAAATAAATAAAGAACTATATTAATTACTAGATTTATGTGATAAGGTTGAAATAAATAAACTTTTTTACAAAAAATACTAGCCGACTCCCAAAACAGTTTTTTTTTATTATAAAGTTATTTATTTGAGTTGTACGTGTTAAAATTTGATGTGTGTGTGACGTAACTAAATGATGAATTTCGTTTTTTCAAGTCACAATGGTTTGCTACATAATACATACTTGTCATATTTATTGAACACCTACCGACAAAATTCGAAGTACCTACCTAAATTATTATTGTGTTGTCAGAAAATATTGTTGTGTGTACAGGAAATAACTATAAAATTATAATAAGCCACATTGATGATATTCCTATAAATTATTTAGTAATTTGTAATGATCATTGTGTTGTATCCAGGATTTTATATTGCTATATTAGTATTATAAGTCCTTTGAAAGTATCAGTACAATACTATATGTAGTATCAATATTCTTTCGATTTTTTTATTAAGAATGACTAAATAGGCGAAATTAAATTCCTTAATTGTCTTGATACGTTTTAAAACAGTTTCGAATTTATTATTGTTCACCTGATTGTGAGATTATTTAAAGCAATATAGAAAATGGCGGGATACCGCGCCATTTTCTCATATTGGACGTATTGAGACACGACTAGTCCCGATATTATAAAACATTGTATAATGGATAAGCTTACTTACTTTTTTGTGCCTATTGGTCTTGTTTGTTCTGTCTCCTGCTTGATATGGAGGGAAGTGAAAATTTGTATTTTTCTTACTCCTCCATTATTCTTTTCTGATTAACTTCGTTGCGGGAACCAAGACAGTTAAATTTCATTCTCCGGGGTTTCGTCGAGCTTCATTGCCTCGGCGCTTTTCTGGTGGTCGCCACTGCTGATTCTTTTTTTTTTTTTTTTTTTATTCGTTATAGGCTTGCGTTTGACCACCATTTCGCCTGATATCAAGCGATGACATGGTCGAAGGTGGAGCACGCTTGCCTAGAAGTAACCTATTCACTCTTGACTTGAAGACCCCTAGGTTGTAGCTATCAGGAAACAAGGACGCCGGCAGGGAGTTCCACTCCTTAGCTGTACGCACAATGAAAGTATTTTCAAAACGCTTTGTGCGTATGGGTGGGTATCCACCATGTACCGATGGCACATCACCGTACGTCTTGTAGTCCGATGATGGAAAGGGCTTGGCGGAATCAAATTGTGCAGTTCCGTCGCGCACTCCCCGAAATGTAACCGATAAAAAACCGACAGGCTGGCAACTCGGCGTCGATGTTCGAGGCTCTGGAGCAAAGATAATATAATACTACAGTACAGATACCCAATCCCATACAAAGAAATGTCACCTCCTTAAGTCGGGCTATTGGTCTGGCTATTTTTTCTTTCTCCATATTTTTAACAGGCGGCAGCACCAGTGACTCTTTAATAGCCCGAGACTGTGGTTTTCTAACGCCATCTAGTAGTTTGCCTAGATACTAAATCATATGGCAATTTGAGCGAGGAATCGTATCATGTAGGTACTCAGAGAAGTTATTTGCCAGTTGTCTTGTCCTTGAACGCTTACTTCGTATTCGTAATAATAACATTAGGTATGTTCGGTTCGGGACAGACTCCGCTCAGACCGCGGTAACTTCTTAAATCTAAGTGGTCGCATTATTTAGCGAATTTCACAATATTCACGAATATTCCAAATCAATCAAAACTATAGAACTCGTTGTAGAATTAAATGTAGGTAGTTAGCTTGCTTCCGCGGCAACGGAATGACACGAATTAGGTACCTACTTCATGTTATTTTATTATTCACTATAAGGGTTATCCTTTTTTACCCGGCTGCAAGGAAAGGGTTATGTTTTTCGCGCGTATCTTGTATGTAAGTTTGTGTGTAATATTCTTTATTACCTCGTATCTTTCAAACCACATGACGGATTTTTATAATTAAGACATCGTTAGATAGGTCTTGGCCACCCAAATATTCTTAGATAAGTGAACTCAAAACAAAACGAAAAGTCGATAGCTACTTTCAACTAATTTAACATACAAAGTCTTCACTTATCTTTTTTGTTCAAAAAACCTGATTAAAGAGTGTAAATGGATAAATTAACATTAAAGAAGCAAGTTTTGATTTTTACTAAACTTATTTCAGCCTGAATCTGCTGTTAAACATTTTTAATTGATTGTTACTTTCACATTTGTTACCTATGCTGCCATCTATGATCTTTTTTTAATACTAATTATAATTTGTATGAGTTGATACCCCATGCTCTGGAGCTTTGAGGCGACCAGTGCATCGTTGCTAATAAGCCTTTTGGCCTGTCTGTCAATCGACTCAAGTGCATCAAGCTGGTATTTGGCAGATCCATCCCAGAGGTGAGAGCAGTACTCCATGCATGACCGAACTTGCGCTTTATACAAGTTGAGCAGCTGTTCAGGCTCGAAGTACCGTCTCAACTTCGCAAGGATCCCCAACTTTTTTGCAGCCAATTGAGCCTTTGACTCAATGAATGGACCAAAATTGAGGGTTGATGTTAAAGTAACACCAAGAAGTTCGAGATGGTCCATTATCGGAACGGTTACACCACGGAAGGATGGAGCCGGGTGGAATTGGCTCTTTTTAGCGGAAAAAAGACACGCCTGGGTCTTAGCAGCATTGAAACTGACTAGATTGGCATTGCCCCATTCGGAGACTGCCTCCAAAGACAGGTTCAAGCGCTCAACCATAGCCTCCCGAAGAGACCGGACTTGAGGCCCAGTAGCCCGTGCGCCAGATACGTATCTCTCAGCAACAGTGCTGTCGTCTGCATACCCAAAGGTTCCGGGTTTTAGCAGGTCATTAATGTGCAGCAAGAACAATGTTGCCGAGAGCACTGACCCCTGAAGGACTCCGGCGTTAATACCTAACTGACCGGACGAGCAACCATCGATAACCACTCGGATGGACCGATCCCTCAGGAAGTCTGCAATCCAGTCACACAGACCACTAGGCAGACCGAAGGAAGGAAGCTTACCAATAAGGCTCTCGTGCCAGACCCTGTCAAAGGCCTTCGATATGTCAAGGGAGACAGCAAGCGCCTCCCCGTGCTTCTCGGTGGCCTCACTCCAGATGTGAATGGCATACACTAGAAGATCCCCATTTGACCGGTTTCGGCGGAAGCCGTATTGTCGGTCGCTAAGGAGGTCGTTGTCTTCTAGGTATGCCAGGAGCTTTTTATTCAATACACGTTCCATACTCTTACAGAGGATGGACGTTACTGATATGGGCCTGTAGTTGGCCGGGTCCGCTCGACTACCCTTCTTGGGCACGGGTTGAACGTTAGCTTGCTTCCAAGCCTTCGGCACTTTTCCAGTCGCCATCGAAAGGCGATAAAGGCGTGTCAAGATCGGAGACAATTCAGGCGCACAAGTTTTAAGTACAATTGCCAGTATCCCGTCCGGGCCACTAGCCTTGTTCACGTCAAGGTTTCGCAGCACCCTATAGACCTCTCTCTGATGGATGCGAATTTCCGACATACTCGTCTTACATCGAACAGCAGAAGGGGGGGCCGCGTGCCATCAGTATTCAGACGCGAAGATTCCGCAAAGAGGGAGGCAAACAAGTTAGCCTTGTCCTCAGCGGAGTGGGCCAGCGAACCGTCGGGCCTCAGCAGTGGTGGTAGTGAGGGGCGACAGAAGTTTGATTCAACCGATTTAGCCAGGGACCAAAACGCCTTGCTACCTGCAGGGTGTGAAGCAAGTTTGTCCCCGATTCTGCTAATAAGGTAAAGGTCAAATCGTGCCCTTCGCATCGCTTTTTTGCAGGACTTTGCAGCCCTGTTGAAGGCTCTCTTCTTCTGACTCACGTCATTTGCCTTGCGCACACGAGCGTCGACCTACGCTAGGTATGCCTTGTGTTTAACCACGTTTGCGCGGTCACACTCAGCACCAAACCACGGACGGTCAACGCTGGACACCGTTACGTCAGAGAACGGAATGTAGTACTCCATCCCCTGACGCAACACATCTGTTCGCCAAGAGTCCGTTTCGCCTCGACAGTTGTTGATACAGTCTCATATAACGTCACATAAGTCATAATAGTACTAAACAATGTTTGACATTTATCATAAAATTCCTGTGGGGTCTTGTTACCTTGCGTTGCCAACGAGAGGTCGTTGTATAAAGCTGTCTCGTCCCTCTGGTCTGAAAAGTTGTTTATAAGAGCTGATCTAATACCTGCCCAAGTTTCAAGAATTCCATTCAAGTTGATGGTGGACAATAATTTATTAAAAGACATAAATTCCCTAGCTCACTGAATACCTCGGGGCTTGAATATTGAGTATCTATTCGGTCACAGATGTTAATGAATCTGGTTAAAATGTTTGGGTTCCCGTCAAAATCGGGCAGGCCCGGCGTAAGGCCTTGAAAATTACATCAGGGTCATAAGCCATTTTAATTTCAAATAAACTGTTTAAATCTAAATCTAATTCACTATCTAAATCTCTATTAATATCTACTACAAGTCGGCATGCCTGTCGTGATGCAGGTTCCCGAGGATGAGATATTTCGTGATCAAAAATCTTGGACATAAAAATAACTAGGAATAGATAGGAAGCAACACGAGAAAGATTCTGGTGCACTCACATGTGTTTCATCTCAGGTCTTCCCCCGTGAATCGATGGCTGGATTCTCCACGCGGCTCCGCAGCTTCCCGTAGATTCAGGATACTCGTGATGCGACTTGATAGTCACCGGATGACTCGCGATCGTGATGAACTGATTCTAACGCGATTCGCGAACCGGACCGCGAGTATCCTACCGACTGCGCCAATGACGTAAACTGCAGACGGTGGATCGAAAAAAAAAACAAAATGATTTTAAACTAATTTAATTAAAAAGAAATTATTACAATATAATTAATGAAACCTATTCGATGCTTGAATATGGAATGACCATTTACTTATTAAAAATAACTTAACGCTAATGTCAATTTTGCTGCGTCGGCGGCTCGTGGCTGGATTGACATAATCGGTGCAGTTTTTATGCGCGTGGCATCAACACGGAGAAGTTTGCATGTCAGCGCTATTGGTTATTTTTTTTTTTCTTAACTTTAATCTCCACCAACAAAATTGGTGCCTATTTAGTGCAAACACTTCCATTCCGGTCAATCTTTCTTGCCTCTCGCACTTTTATTCTTCATACCAGTGTTCTTCTTGCATTTATCATCATACATTCTGTGGGTAGGACGCCCACTTTTATTTATCTAATCTATGGGCATGATTTATTTAATATAAAAAACAGGTAAAATAAAATATTGAACATTGAGCAAAACGTGCTATTAAATACAATTTGAGCAAAAGTAGCTATTAAAACATATTGAACAAAAGTGCGGTTTATCACAGAATATACGGTAGCTGTTTATCACAGAAATTAAGGTATTAAACAATTTACAGCTAGGGATAGGAAAACACAATAGTGCCATCTATCACACAATTATCACAGAAATACAATAAAAACTTAGGTACTAACATGAAGTACTGCCGGTTATACGTGCCTGTGGTGCATTCCGTGCTTCATTTGAGTATACTACAAAATACTAATGAAGCACGGTGCGCTTCAGTTTTTGTTTCGACGTATTACCGCAGTGCCTACTCTAATGCAGTACTCCAGACACTTTCCCTTAGTGTCTTTGCCCATGAGCCCATGCAGGCTCTCCCTCGTTATTTTCCTGTCCAGCTCACATTCAAGTTGGTAGCGCTCCCTGATAAATAACGGGCATTCTACAAGTATGTGCTGGACAGTCTCTGCCACGCCTGGATCGCAGACGCACGATGGGCTCTCCTTACACTTGAAACGATTCAAGTATTCATAGAACCCACCGTGCCCTGTCAAAACTTGCGTGAGGACGCCTTCGGGCCACACCTGTTGTACAGTACGGAAAGCCACTATTGCGTCCGGAAGAAACATTTTCGTCACAGAAGCAGTCTCGCCCGACACATATCTCCGATTCCATTCATCAAGCGATTCCAAACGGATCTGTCGCTTGATAAATGAAATCGGACACTGGTCATAGTCCGGCTTCCTCCGAGACGACAATGCTGCTTCCTTAGCCAGCCCGTCCGCTAGCTCAATCCTCGGCAGGCCTGCGTGGGCCTTGATCCAGAACAAAGTCACAGCTTTGTTCTGGCGCAAGGCTTGAGCCAAATTGGCACGCGCGCGCACTGCCAGGGGATGGAGATAGCAGTGGTTTGCAAGCGTCTGCAATGCTGACATCGAGTCGCTGTACAAACCATAGCTCGCCTCTTGCCGCGCGAGGATTACTTCGGCCGCTTTGCAAATGGCCAGGAGTTCCGCCTGGTAGACTGTTCAGTACGCGGCAAGGCAAAGCTTGAGGTTCCGGACTTCACCTTCATTATCCCAGATGGATAACGCGGCTCCTACCTTCCCCTCAATATTGCTGCCGTCGGTGAAGATTCGCACCGCCTGCATATTGTTACTGTCTAGTAACTCTTGATCTGCCAGGCACATGAACTCCAGGGGCATTTGTGTAGCTGGATGAGGAGCTTCCGCAAAGCTCACCGCACCCTCGATCTCCCTGTCTCCCGGCACAAACCGGGATAACCCTCACCTCGCTTCATACAGGGCGGCTGCCTCTTGTATGCACAGGTCAAGAGGTAGTATCCCGGACAGTGCCAATGCCGAGTTCAATGAGACAGTGCGGTAAGATTTGCAGAGATTCTGAGCGAATCCTCATTGAACAGAGCCTAGCTTCTTCCGTACACCCAACTTTTTTGCAGCGGGTGCCCAGGCTGCGGCTGCGTACGTAACTATGGGCTCAATCGTTGCTGTGTAAATGGTGTGTATGACCTGTGTGTTTAATCCCCAGCTCACCTTTGCGGCTCGGAACAGCTGCTTGTAAACGTCAGCTGCCCTTTTACAGACGTTCGCGGCATGCTCATTAAAAGTGAGCTTATCGTCTATGGTTAGACCCAGCAACTTCATTTTTCTGACCATGCCGATGTCGACCCCGGCCATGCTCAGCGTTGGAGTGTCGTACTTAAGCTTGTTGGTTATGGTCATCGCACAGGTTTTGTGCGGTGCAAACCTCAGCTTATTTCGGACGCCCCAATCCTGAACATGGGCGAGGGCTGCATTGGCGGTTCTAGAGACTTCAGTCGCCGTGTCCCCATCCACGACCAAGACGATGTCATCCGCGAACGCCTGCACGAAAAGTCCGCGCTGCTCTATGTCCTGCAGCAGATGGTCGAGAACGAGGTTCCACAGGATTGGACCTCCGATCGACCCCTGAACGCAGCCCTTGCTAGTCTCTCGAGTGCATCCCCACCGGCATACCGAACCTTGACCTTCCTACCATCGAGATAGCTGTCTATTAGCCTTCTGGTGTTAACCGGGCACTTTTCCTCAGCCAGTCTGACTCTTATTGCTGGCCACCAAGCGCTGTCGAAGGCACCCTCTATATCCAATGACACCAGGACAATTAGCTTCTTCAGCCTCAACTTGTCCTGTACGTGCTGCACTAGCGTATAGAGGGCGTCCTCGGTGCTCCCCTGGGGCATGAAGCCAAACTGACGAGTACTAAATCGCTGCACAAGCTGATATTTGAGACGCGCTACGACCATCCTCTCCAGGACCTTCCCCAGAACGGGCAACATACCGATTGGTCTATATGCCTTGGGGTTGGTGTAGCTGTCCTTGCCCGGCTTCCTGAGGACTACAACCGTAGCCTCCTTCCAGCTGGTAGGGAAGTGTGCCAATTCAAGGCACTTGTTGTAGAGGGCAAGGAAAGCGTCCGGGTCCTGGTGGATCGCTCGACTGCAGATGTCAGAAGTCAGTCCGTCCCCTCCTGGTGCCTTTTTGAGATTGAAACCCGCCACGGCGGCTTTCAGCTCCAGCGTCGTAAATGGGGGATCATGATTTTCATCATGCGCCCATTCATTTACTCGGCTGGCTGCCTCTCTTATTCGCCTGTGGTCAGCGTTGTCCTGGTCTACTCTGTCTTCGGGTAGAACCAATGAGTCCACCAGCGCATAGTACACCATGTACAATGTTGCCCTATCCAGCACAAAACTAAGGTGGTGGAATTTTACAAGCACATACCTGAGTTTGTCGCACACGTGTATAATATGTGATTTCCAAGAAAAGCTGTTGTCTATGACTAATCCCAAGTACCTGTATTCCTCCACCACCTCAATATTAGTTAGTTAGTTTTGTCTTTATTAGGATTCGTTCAAATGTAGCCAAATACTCTTTAAAAATATATGATTTGGAAGCAAATTATATTAACGTACTAGCTTTTGCCAGGGGCTTCGCTTGCGTTTAAATACATTTTGTGATATTCAATCTATTGCTTGATAATTCTGATCTACTGATAGTTTGAGAGTTTTTACCACACATCATTACGGTTTATTTTAACTTCGCGATTCTGGTCTTCTCCTGGTCAGTGTAAAGTAAATTGCAGGGCTTCATAAGCTCGGTGCTTTATTATTTATGAACTGGTTAAAAAACACACTAAATAAGTTTAAGTGAAGCTTACCATAATACTCTATTAAAAACCGAACGCAAATCGGTTAAGCCGTTTCTAAGATTATCGGGTCAAAACGCACAGATAAACAAACAGTGATCAGAAACATTTTTATTATAGATATATTGGTTTCAGCAGTTTCTGACTTTCTGATTACTTTTAGTTTAGACTCTTTAAATCAAACTCGTTAATTTGTCTGACCGCCAGACAGCCTCATTTTTCTAGAAGTCACAAGCGCTACTGTTGAGTATGAGGTCATAGGTTCGATTTCCAGGTCATGCAGAGTATTCGAATTTCGATTTGTGCCAATAACCTCGCTCATATAACATGGGGCTTTAACATCACTAGCAAGATGGGGGTATACTTTAAGCAACTCTCTGCGATACCTCTATTCCCGGAAGGTTAAGGAAAGGTATGTAAATTAATATTTTTTCAAATCCGGTGTTATCGCATGGTGCTCTTATTAAATTACTTCAAAAAAGGAGGAGGTTCTCAATTCATCGTAATATTTTTGTTGGATGTTCCCTGATTAATCAAGTACGCCTGGACTGATTTGAAAAAAACCTTCTTTTGTTTGAAAGGATATAATGCCCAGGTAATCCCATGGTGTTAGTACCATGGGATCACCTGATGGTCAGGATCTCATGATATACATCATTTTAGTAAAAACGGCCATATACATAATTATGTTACTAGAAATAGGGACCAATTAATTCAACCAGGTTTCAGGCTGGCTAAAGTAGCATCATCTTTTATGAGGTACTGTATAAAATGTAAAATACCTCCCCACATTCTAGAACTGAATTACACGAAATATATAACTTGTATAAAACGCACACTATGCAGGCAAGCATATTATAAGTTGGGGGATTACATCGCTGATAAAAATGCTTGTCCTGCTCTACAGCCCCTAGGGCGCAAGAACAATTAGTGATGAGCAGAAAAGTTTTGGAGTATTTTTGGACCTGCTGAAGACTGTATGAATATATTTGTATTATATAAACTTAATTTCTTTTAGTATTATATACCTGCACAGCACATGTGTGAGTACTATGTTCCGACTGTAAATCTACCATTCACTGTACCTATGTGTCGTTCGTTGACTTCTGTGTGCCCTGGCAGTTGATCGTGTCATGTTCTCTCTAATTTCTCTATGATGGTGGCACATGTGATCATTCGGTTCCCTTCATGATGGTTGAGCTAAGTGGTGCCGATCCATGCGTCATGTTCGTGAACGGGCGCCATCAGTTGGGACTTAGCTGCCTCGGCCTGTTATTGTATTTGTTTTAAAATTGTTTGTTACTCTAGACGCTTTCATGTGCACGTCTTTTTACATCATTCTCACATATATATATTTTTTCAACAATAATGATGTAGCCAAAAACTTGTAATTAAAACTGATGGAAAAGTGTGTCTGTGGAGTTTATTGCAAATTCTTCTCCATTGAGACCTACTGACGCTTGCGAATTTGCAACTAGTCATTTTTTATGTTTTTTTGTTTGAAAATTCAAAAGTAGACCTCTAAGGTTTATTTGAAATAAATTATTTTGATTTTGGATTTTCATGGGATCCTGGAGAAACCAAGGTGACTCCTCAAATATTAAAGGCATATATAATATATAGCGATTTTGATATTCGCACTCAGAAAGTATCATATGGTAATGTGGAACTGATGAAGACAACGACCACAAATGACCAATGGAAGTCTTTAATGATAAGCATGTCACGGTTATAAGATATATCGAATAGTTAACCGACTATGATGAAACAAATACTTAAAAGTTTTTACAAAAAAATACAACTAAGCCGGTTTAATTGTTTTGTTAAAAAGTCTTTATTTTTGTTCTAATAATATTTTGTTTGTTTTTTTTTTTTGTATACCGTGTCTCCTGTGTGAGTCGGAAATAAGATATATTCCACATTGGGCACCCTTTTTAACGGCACCTAAGTTCATTAATGGCAACTGAGGTATTGCATATACGGCACGTATCGATATTTTTCGCAGGTACCATTAGTGGAATTATTTATTATTTAAAATTTGATTGCACATTTGGCGCCTACGGATCAGTAGGTACTAGTTTGGACGTTTATTTTTGGGACGTCAAAGTCAAAAATTCGTCATCAATAAATTATCCCTCTAAAAATATCGATAGATGCCGTATATACTCGTAGAATACCCCAGGTGCCATTCTCTCAGGTGCCATTAAAGCGGGTGCCCAATGTGGAATACGTCGCAAATAACCCGGTAATGTTTTTTTTTCTTTACTTTTCTCTATCCCCATTTGGTCTTAATTTTTCCTTAACAAAATCTCGCCTAATGATCCTCCTATTAGACTAATGTAACAGCTTTTAACTAGGATATCGTATTAACCCGAACACGCTCTTCATTGGCTAAGTACAAATAAGTAGTAATTTATTTGCATGTGGTACATGTCTGGTAATGGTACGGAACATTTTGGTTAATTAATTGTTCAAAACACTTGCGATCAAAATTAAAGGGGCGACGAAATGTTGTAATGTATTTTAGTTGATTGCTACTAATAGTATAAAGTTACTGTATTGGGTTAATTTAGATGCTCGGTTAGAGTGAGCAGTCTCATTTGAGTTGGCATCTATGCCTTCGAAATTAACATATTATATAATAAGTAGATGGTTACTTTATTGGTACCAGCTGTTTAATATACGTTTAGATAAGTGAATTTTGGAACAAAAAGAATTAAAAAAAACTAAAGGCTCAGTGTTTGTCAAAGTTGAGATTTATTTTTTCAAACGCAAAAAATAACCCCTATATTACAACTAATCGCCTCCCCGAATCTCATAAAAAATCGCAGTTACAATAACTTGTTATTTATTGACATTAATCAAGATGTTATTCCGTTCCCATGGCGACTGGTCGAAATAAGTGGAGTAAGTTTCCTCAAAAGGATTTGTAATATAAATATAATATAAATCTTAGTAGAGACCTAAAATGACAGAAAATCTTTCATAAATAAATGAACAGATTTTTACAGTATTTTTCTAGGGGTTAATGCATTCTGCTAGCGCAATATTAACACTCCATATAGCCTTAACAGCCCAGCACAATAAACGTCCTTGCAATTAACCCTTTCTTTTGTGGCCTCCTAATTGCGCCAGTAAGGGTATTATCATAGAGTTCGTTGTGCCACAGTGGTAATACTGGCATATCAGTAATACATTCGCATCAGCACTTAGTCTAAGTACCCACATGGCTAGGTACTGTGAGGACTCTCCTTAACTAGAAGGCAACCTACTTGCCTATAAAAAACACTAGCAATTGGTATTACTTGAAAGGTAAATGAATTTCGAACAGAAAATAAGTGAATATGTTTTTGAAAAGCTTTTGATTGTCAATTCTAGTGGAGCCGCCCAGAAGGCAGGCATATTGTGGAATTCGTACGAATTATATCAAATATAAAAGTTAATGTATTTAATTTACTAGCCTCTGGCTATCGTTCTTATATTTGGCGGAGTTGCGCCACTAAACTATCCCAGTAAATGATAAAAGTCTTAAAATATATTTCGCGTGTATACGGCGTACAGTATATGTATAAGTGAGTAAAAAACGATGAAAGTGTTTAAAGACGACAGTTCGCGTGTGCATGGCGATATACAGTGCACGAAGCCCTATCGGCGTACATAAAGCGAAATAAGTTTTAACAGAGAGGGTTGTTACCTCTCATTCCCTCTCATAAGCGGATGGAAATATAAGGAACAGTCGGAATAAAGCTAAGTGGTTTTGTTATTTTGTGTAATTGAGCATAAAGCAAGCCCTTTGTTCGCATAAGGACAGATTCTCATAAAGACAGATTAGCAGAAGGACAGATTCTCATAAGGACAGTTTCGCATAAAGACAGAAAAGGTACAGTTCCGAACATTATTTTAGGCCCTTAACACTTTCACCGCCACGCATAAATACAGTTTTACAAAGCAGTATGATTAAGAAAAAGATATTATCCAAGCTATCAAGTTAACATAACCTGACATACTACTAAAAGGCTGCTACTATCATTTTATAAATGCAATTTGGCAGAAGCCATCGAAGGATTAATTCTAAGATTCCTAAAAGACCACCTTTATTTTATTTCATCACACTCTTGAAAGATGAAGCAAAACTGTCCAATTTAAAAATAGTCGGTGGTGGTCTAATAAGCGGTTTTCATGGTGCAGGAAAAGAAAAGAAGGAAATCTGATATTTTGGTTGACAATATGTACCTATACCTATATATTACTTTTAACTTAACTTTACTTTGTCTTTATGCGAAACTGTCCTTAAGAGAATCTGTCCTTCTGCTAATCTGTCTTTATGAGAATCTGTCCTTATGCGAACAAAGGAAGCAAGCATGATGAATAATTATTACTCAGGCACGAACGGGTATTGCTTTGAGGAGTTCTTAACCGAATTCGAGTCGGTGGCCGAAATAAATGAATGGAGAGAGAGCGACTACAGCCTGATCTTGGGAGGATTCCTGCAGGGGGCTGCATATTATTTTTACCGTATGATTTTTAAATATGACATGGACTTTGCAGTATTATGCGATCGGTTGAGGAGTGAATTCTCAATATTTCACCGCAGATGTCGTTATTGCAAATAGCGCATAATAATCGCTGAAATAAAAGCAGATAAAAAACAACCTGATGTATTGTGTGAGGATGTTAATGCACATTTATTTTCTAGTATCGTGATTAAGGACGAACAAACACAAAACAATATACAGTGCAGTGAGAAAAGCGTTGACCTCCTTGATGGAGAAGGCGACACAGTTGATGGCGATGGCGATAGCTGCATGTTCGAGGACGAAGTTGACCAGACCAGCAGAGATGACGGCCCCGTCGATGTCCAGTTGGAGGTGGAGTCTGTGTTCCAGGACGAGCGCGCGGACGGCCCGGCTAACGACGAGTTGGACGCCCTATCCAACAGCGAGTGCGCGGACGAGGGTATAGTAATGTGTCGGTCCAGTCCAATTGACTGCAATAATTCCGTTTATCTTACAGAAAACCATGTAGAGATTCAGTCAGAACAACTAGCTGTGGTTCCATCTGGACGCCAAAATAATCTGGATGTTAACATGCATAAGAATCCCATTGATTTCAACCGTAATATTGAAAATAATATCGAAATTTCTCAATCTGACTTAAAATTTTATAAAAGTCATTTTGGAAAGAAAGATTTTGACAACCTTGAAGAAAAGATTTTCTCGAAATAAATCGAAGGACATCCGTACGAAAATTAATAGAGTCTTTAGTAAGGTTTCTTATTGCGCCAATATAAATTCGAAGAAGGCGATCAATAAAAAAGTTATGATTCAAATTAAATACAAAAGAATTTATAATACAACTTCTTGGGGTGCAAGGTTTGGTAGAAAGAAGATTACTAGAATTGTGGCGAAGAAGAATTCCCATCATATTTGTGACGGGTGTAACATTATACTAGGATGTTTGCATTGTAAGTATAATGTTACACCCAAGTTTTGGAAATTTTATAGAAAGAAGATTAGGTATAAAGTTTTGTAAATAATGTATTATGCAAACTGATTTACTTAATGTTGTTGTGTCGTGTCTTTTGTTTTGTGCTTTATTAACCAATGTTTTCTTTTCATGTCGTGCAAATGAATACGGCCCAACCTAGAAGGAATTTGTGATGTGGGCTGGGCATCGAAAGAAACTAAATGCGATTGATTATTTGAATGATTTATCTGTATATGTTTTGATGAAATTAAATACTACTCTGTCTTGTCTTTATTTACTAAAAAGGATTAGCTTTTGAAATTGCTTACGAAGTCCAAATACAAATCCATAAGGACTAAGTCAGAAACAGTCAAAAATTAATAGAAAAGTCTTAAGCCCCTAAGGCAAATAAATGCTTTGAAAGCATAGATGTCATTGTAAGAAACGGTTTGACACGTAGTCCTACAGATAACACAAAAAAAGGACAGTGTCAAAACCTTGTCAAAAGTAAAGCATAGTTTTCATTATAAAAATTGGTTTGACATATAGTGCCATAAACCGCATAATAAGGCACAGTGTTCACACCATTATTAAATTTAATTATACTCTATGCGCCATATTAGCCACATATTAGTTAGGCTGGACCACAAATAGAAGTATAAAACTATGTAGGTTGTATAAAGGTCCATACTGAATAGTTAGAAGATTATATGATGTAAATTAAGTAATTATATTTAAAAAAAATAGGCGATTTAGGGACATAGTATATGTAAATAGATTAAAACCTTTTAATGTTAGAGTAGAATAAGAGATAGGTTTATTAAGAATAGGTTAAGGTTAGTAAGGTTTCTATATAGCAAGAGGCCTGTTGTCAATTAAAAGGAAAAAATATGAATGACAAATATCAAATTTAACATATTAAAGTTAATAGGGATGGGAAAGTAGGAAAAAATGTATCGAAAGTTTTCTTATCGATATTTTCAAATAGTATCGATAAGAAAACTTATAGGTAATTAAATTAGTTCTTTCCATTGCATGTGCTGATGATGTGCTGATGAGTTGTAAGCCGCAGGGGGAAGAAGAGGCTGGCAACGTTGGCTACGCATCGAAGAAATGTTTATTGGTTATGCGAATAAGGCATAGGCACAAGCCAGGGTAATAGTATAACCCAGTGGGTCTTTTAAAGTAATAGTCATAACTGAAACCGACTTTGCTAACGGGGCATAGCCTTTGCAAAGGATGTCGAGTTGACATCATTGGTCCAGTTTATATCTGATGTTTAAAAAAATAAATGCATTTATTATAATAAACCCTGGTGCAAGCTCTATGAATAGGATTAGAAATTCGATGCGATCCAGCCTTTCCTTCTCTGGCCTGATAAACGCACGAGATCGAAAAATTGTATCATATTTGAATTTTTGAGATTAAACCCCATCCGGGTCGATGTGACTTGACGCATCATTCTTGTTAGTGTAGGGAGGACGCCTTTTTCCTTTTTTAGGGGTTTTGGCCATGGAGGTTCAAGCATGACGGCGTTGATTTGTTAGTGCGTATGTGCACGTCAGCTGAAGTTAAAAGCACATATCGGAGCGTCCGATAACTCGTTTGTCATGATTAAGCCTTCCCCTTTTAAGGGTCGTACCTCAATTGTAAATGTGATTCCCCTATTAGGTAAATGCTCGAGTTAGGGTAAGGCAGGATTCATGTAACCTTTCAAGACATAGAATAGAAGCACTTCATATGATTCTGCGCGTCTATTCGTAGGGACGTAGCTCATGTGAGGGCAACTTACTTGCCTACAAAAAACACTGGCAATTGGTATTACTTGAAAGGTAAATAAATTTCGAACAGAAAATAAGTGAATATGTTTTTGATAAGCTTTTGATTGTCAATTCTAATGGAGCCGCCCAGAAGGCATATTGTGGCATTCGTACGAAATATATTAAATATAAAAGTTAATGTATTTAATTTATTAGCCTCTGGCTATCGTCCTTATAGTACACAGGATGGTTATTTTACGATATTGGAAAACTGATCAATGTTTAATATGCTTAGACAAACGTTAACAATATTTTAATTAAAGTAAGCCACTGTTGGCACAAGAGTGTTGCGGTTAGCGTAATTGATGCTTATGTTTGCGATATATTGATACCTTAAAAAAGCTATTCAGTGTTGATTTTATTGCTGAATGTATATTAAATCGAAGCCATTTTGGATTGGCTTGCGAAACTCTGCAGACGGGATGAGTTTCGGTATCTAATGACGATAAAATGAAAAAAGAACTGAATTCCTAATTTTTTAGTAATTACCGCAGCTACTGCAGCGGCTTCCGATAGTAAAGTTAGTTTGGCGAAGTTTTAGCAGATAATTTCAGATAACCCTGCAATATCTACATACATTACAATAATTATTGGAATATGCAGCATGCAAGATATGACTACGCAATCTGCATGTTGCACATTAAACCGCGATGGCTAAAACAATAAAAATGATATAGGAACTATTCAAATCAGATTTAATGAATTTACACTGATAGATAGACAGACAAATCTAAAGCCTGCTCATATCACGAAATAATGGGTGATGCCCTATGCCCAAGTTTCAAATGCCCCAAAATGATTTATCATACATTCTAACGTCCCCAAAATGTAACTTTAATTAATTTGTAAAGTTCATGACCATTCCTCGTAAAATAAACCTTATTTTGGAAAATATATTTCGCTAACCAATTACAAACTTATCATACATAATAATCAAACACTTTCTTGTTTCGAATAATTTCAAACGATTCGAATAAAACTTTGGCGGCACAGAAACAACACTGTTATGTAAGGATAGCATTAAAACGATGTGAAAATAGACAAACAGCGATTCGTAACGATTCGAATTACTTCCTCTCTTTGTCCCAATCTAAAGTTGTGTGACACGCGGCAAGTTATGAAGTCTGCTTGGTTTATGGTCTAAATTAAAAGCGGTAGATGTGCAATTAATAGATATTAATTTGAAAAATACTTTAAATAAATTAGATTTGATGAGGTTCCGAAAGATGCTATTGAGTATGAATTCAAAAGCTATTAAATAAGTTTTACAATCATTGCTTCAGATAAGAAGGAGAAGAAGTTTTTGTAGTTCGATCACTATCTCACATGATTTAACCTTTCGTGTGTTTAGGATGTGACTCCACGCGAGACACAATGGCCTTTCTATTGCTTCGTTAATTACGGGCCACGAAAGGTTAAAAGTAATTACTTTCAAAAACTCGTTATGAAGTTTATTTATGTACTAAATAACTTCTTCTAATAAATTCGAATACCACAAATTGCGAGCTGTAGCCAAACAAACTCTACCAACTATTTTATTAATTTCCACACCCATTTAATTTCAGAGCAATCTACCTTTACTGCAAGAAATGCTCATTTCGCTTTACGCTTTCAAAATAACCTACTCATACTTGCCACAGAGTAATGAACACGGAACAGTTAACACACAGTAATATAAGTAAGTTTTTATAATATGAGCACTCTGTACTAAAATAACATGTCAGTAACATTCACTCTTAGATATACTCTTTCCCTTAACACGGATCACGAGATTACACTATATTTCATTATTCTATTTTTCGTGATAACACAATCAGAGAGTACAGTCACCGTGACAAGTGTTTCGTGCTAAGGGTACCTACGGATTTACTCGATTTTTCACGCAGCAGAATTTGTGTGCAGCACCAGACGATCAACTTTGTGTTCAAACAAATCTCTTAGAAGCTGATATGTTTTATTGATTGTCAAACTTCATACGATTATATGTCTTCTTATCTGGTGTCTCTCTTATTACTAAACATTGACCATCAACTCGTCTACTATTCCTGCGAGCTACAGATGAGTTGCACTCCTACGTAAAGGATTGGACTCGGATTTCAAAACACAGTAAAAAATAAAATAAAGGTGGGGATGCCTTTGTCTTGTATGAAATGATAATAAACGGTTCAGAAGCACTTGTAACTCAAACACATCATATCAATCATTGATAACTTTTTTCAAAACCGGAGCAAATATACGGGTGCCTTTACCCGCTCATCCCTTGGGACCCAAGTGTTAGGGATGAAATATGAATCCTCCTTGGACGTGCTTCCCGAATCACCCGAATATTGGGTCTCAGCAGACTGCCTACGTATATTATAGTCGTTATTAATGTGCGGTATTCTCGCTTTCGAAACAATACCATCTCCACTAAGTTTTTGCGATGGATTGCATCCTACATTGAATGCAGTTCATCCTGAAATACTGAGGTTGGGTTTTAGGAACGAAAATTTACGCAAAATTAATGTGACAATTAATTGACAAATATGCGTAAGCTTTTGTAATTGGTTGAAATTTTCCATAGAAAATCGTTCACATCACTTGCTTTGCAATAAATTACTGACGGATCTATAATAATTTATTTCCAGAAACCGGGGTCAATCTTTAATAAGTACATAATATATAAATTAATTAGGTATTGTGAATACAATACAATAAAATACATTAATATTTGCCAGTAGAATGGTTTTAAGACTTCTTTTCTTCATGATACAAACTAACTTTATGTTCTACTTCTACTGTGAATAGTATAAAACAAACTATCTAGATAAAGGCTAATAGACGAAAGCCCTGAGGTAATGGACACGCACTAAAGACTTACTTAGGCAGGAATGCCTGTCTATATTTATAGTAAAAAAATCTTGTATTTTCGGTACGAATCCTTGAAGGTCTCTTAGACATTACGATCTGAAAAGATAGAATAGAATAGAATATACTTTACTGTACACCAAAAAAATAAATTACACATTTAAAGCAACTTACTACTATGGGTACAAAGGCGGTCTTATCGCTGACAGCGATATCTTCCAGACAACCTTTCCAAAGATGTGACTTTTCTGAAGATATCACCTAAATGGGTTTATAAATAAACTCTCTTGGAAAACTAGGAAAATAGTCCTTAAGTGCTATTTCGATAGCAAAATAAAGAACTTGGAAAATCACTAAAATATTGAATCGTTCGGAACGGTTTACCGGCTTGATTGTGAAGTCCTCTCAGCGGTAAGCACGCAATCGCAGCAATTTGTTGTGCCGCGAGAACGGTTCGTCTGTAGATGTTCTAAAAATACACGAAACGGTAATAGAATCATTGTCAATATTAGACGCTGGTTTGGACTTGAGAAAAACTAAGTGTGAGATTGTTGTAAAAAAGTTAGGTATTTCTTCGGAAATAAGTATTTCGCGTTACAAAAAAAACCGACTTCCAAAAAAAAACATCTCCATCTTCATATCCTGATCTGATGACTATGGGACCACTTGGATAGTCACTTCAAACAAAAGAAGTATTTTCTAAATCGGTCCAGGCGACTTTGAGTAATCGGGGAACATACATAAAAAAAACACTGGCTCTGGGTGTTTGTGTATGTGAGATTATATGTTTGTAAACACACCCATGATACAGGAGAAATTCATAGTGCCGGTCCAAAAAAAAAAACAAATAATCTCCTCCTTTTTTTGAAGTCGGTTAAAACTGGAGTCGTAGCCCTGATTCTGGGCTTATGCCCGGTAGATGGCAATGGGCTCAACCCTATTACAAAGGCCTTGCCGAAATGTGGTTGTACTACAGGTGCATCTCTCCCTAACCCTTCGGGGAATCAGGCGTAATATTATGTGTAGGATCATTTCTCTATTCACAAACACAACATAAAAGTAGAATATCTAAGATTTGTAAAAATCGGTAAAAACATGGAAATCAGCACAAGTTAGGCGATTTGCACAATGCACCGCATGCGCAGCGTAGCGCAGGAGTGCGTTTTCTTACGTTGTTTGAAAGTATCTCTCTTTGCATTGAAAACACGCGTAGTGCAACACACAGATAAAGCATTCATGTGCAGTGTCGTAACTTTGTCGCACTCCGTAGCGTATTGCGGGGCAGAGTGTGTAACGCCTTATTGTTACAATATTTTGCGGGATGTGTCTGCAGCGACGCGAAAGAAAATAGTGTTATTAACCGACTTTCCAAAAGGAGGAGGTTCTCTTTATGTTCGACTGTATGTATTTTTAATTCTTAGAAATGTCTGAACTGTTCAACACTTGCTTAACAACCAATTAGCAAAATTAAAGAAAAAAAAAAAGGATTTATAATCGGTTTAATAGGTGCTAACCGGTATAAAGATTTTGATCAAGAAAGCCTTCTATGATAATGAATGCTAAGGGTTCTGTGAATAATTATTTTAAAAATAACGTAGGTACTATTATCTCTCGATGTGATTCCCGATACAAGGAGCATTCCTACCTATCATCAACATCATCACCATTGCAGCCAATAAACGGCCAGTGCCTAACATAGTTTTCCCCAAAGTTTCGCGATATCAATCGGTCCTGGGAATCTCGTCGACATAAAAATAATAATGCATTTTGCAACAAACCATACAAATAATAATGTATTTTGCTAGAACAAAACCCATACTGCCGTCCTATACCTATTTAGTGCCCTTTATGATATTTTGCCGATTTTTCAGTTTTAAAATACCTTCGCAAAAATTCTCTATAGATCTTTCTAAATATATTTGTCTAATATCTATAGATGGCGATAAAAAATAAAAACACCCCAAATTGCTACTATCAAAAGTGCGCAATTAGAATTTTTGACACCGGCAACAATCGCATATGACATACATTTGAACAACATCGAATTTTATTATTTCGCGGTTTTAGTTTTTCATCTCTAACTCAAAATAATATGTTTTTGTCAGATGACGGCAGTATAACCTATAGCACAAAAGCCATTCTTCATGTTGCATTACTGAAAAAATAAAATATATATAAAATAGTATTATATTTTGAGGGATAAGTTTTAATTTGGATAAAATATAAATAATAATAATAAGAAAAAAATTGAATTGTTTTGAAATTAATAAAAATAAAAAATGTTATATATTTTTTGTTACAATATACATTATTAAAAATTCAATTATTTAATTAATTGTATATAAATTTAAATTAAGGCTTATCCCGTAAAATATTATCATCATCATCATTTCAGGTGAAAGACGTCCACTGCTGGTGGTGGTGTTAGGCTTCACCCAGGCGTCGCCACATGGACCCATCCCATGCGTCTCGCATCCACCGCATTCCAGCAACCTTAACAAGGTCTTCGGTCCACCTAGTCCACCTAAGGAGGCCATCTAATGCATCGTCTTCCGGTTCGCGGTCGCCATTCCAGAACCTCACGGTTTTTATGGCCTCTGTGCTATGAGTTATAATGCTGTCATCTGTCGTCTAGTACACGTTTTCTCCTCCAAAAAATTTCAATTTCAACAATCTTATATGTATCAACGTAAAATAAAAATAGTGCTCACTAATTTTCTAGTAATGAAGCTCTTATATTCATGAAGCACCAATAGCGAGAGAGAGCTTTAAGAGTTCCTCTTGAAGTCGCCTCCATCATTCCATTATACTTTATACCTAAACTCATAGTTTTCTACCTTTAAAACGGACATTTTGAAAGGCCAAAATATCTAGAAGCTCAAATTAACTTCGTATGATTATAAAAAATGTATAAGAAATGTATATTTTCTTGCTCCAAGAAAAAGTAAGTTTTTCGCGATTATTAATATAATTTTTTAAAGACTATGGACATTAACGGCCGTATGCATTTGTGAGAAAGGCAACTACTTATGCTAAGTAATTTTATGAAAAAATAAGCGAGTAGAAAGGGGAGTGCCATTTTTCCATCGAGAAAGGAGATTACCGCAATTTAAAATGGTAATCAGGTCTGTACACAATGGCCTAACTTGGTGCATTTGTGACGTCAGCTGGATTGTAAAATTAGAGTGCCATATTGCTTGCCAATGCTGATAACGATTAAGGTCACTTTAAGCATTGCAGCTAAAATTTCTTCTTAGTTTTTTTATTATTATTGATAGACGAACGCGACGACCACTTTTTCACCTTATGTTAAGCGATGATGTGATCGACGGTAAAGCTCGCTTGCCTATAAGTAACCCACATAATCACTCTTCACATAACGATCCCCAGATTGTAGCTATCAGGAATTATTACATTTTCATCGGTCCTTGATAAGTGTGCAAAGTTTCAAATTAAGCAGACGTTTTGAAGGGGCTGAAAATTACATTCAAAGATTCCGTTGGATAGATACACATACATGCCAAGTTCCACTCCTTAGCTGTACGCACAATGAAAGTATTCATTATTTACTTTTTATTCTAAAATTATTATCTTTATCTCCAGCCTTCAGAAAAATAAAACAATAAATATCCTGTTAAAATCCTCCCAGAATAATAATTAATCACTTAGCTGAACTTTTTATGCCCGAATTTTTAAAATATGGCGACAACTTTCACAACCAGATTACACTTTTATTAAAAAACTCGCGAATATTAAGGTTCACAATATTAAAAAGTTCAGGAGTACGATTTACAACTGAATAAAAAAGGTAGCGCATATTTTTCTATTTGACTCATTTAAACGTTTTAAAGGCACATTTACATTAACCTTTCTACATAGGCTAATTTAAATTAGCTATTTATAAACATCGAAATATAAATAGTGTAGTAATAAGTAAATGTAGATTATAAATAGATATATATCTACTAACTAGGTATTACAAACAGAAGGTACCTCTACACTAATTTTGGCTATTAAAGCATTAAAGCATTTGGCATTAAAGCTACACGCTTTAAAAAACCCATAACTTAATTAGTTTTCAAAAATCTGAGGAGCAAATATTTGTAGAATAAATTGAATATTCTAAAAAAGTCCATATTCTGATAAAGATATTTGGAGATACCTAACAAAACTAAAAGGAAATAAATAAAGAACTATATTAATTACTAGATTTATGTGATAAGGTTGAAATAAATAAACTTTTTTACAAAAAATACTAGCCGACTCCCAAAACAGTTTTTTTTTATTATAAAGTTATTTATTTGAGTTGTACGTGTTAAAATTTGATGTGTGTGTGACGTAACTAAATGATGAATTTCGTTTTTTCAAGTCACAATGGTTTGCTACATAATACATACTTGTCATATTTATTGAACACCTACCGACAAAATTCGAAGTACCTACCTAAATTATTATTGTGTTGTCAGAAAATATTGTTGTGTGTACAGGAAATAACTATAAAATTATAATAAGCCACATTGATGATATTCCTATAAATTATTTAGTAATTTGTAATGATCATTGTGTTGTATCCAGGATTTTATATTGCTATATTAGTATTATAAGTCCTTTGAAAGTATCAGTACAATACTATATGTAGTATCAATATTCTTTCGATTTTTTTATTAAGAATGACTAAATAGGCGAAATTAAATTCCTTAATTGTCTTGATACGTTTTAAAACAGTTTCGAATTTATTATTGTTCACCTGATTGTGAGATTATTTAAAGCAATATAGAAAATGGCGGGATACCGCGCCATTTTCTCATATTGGACGTATTGAGACACGACTAGTCCCGATATTATAAAACATTGTATAATGGATAAGCTTACTTACTTTTTTGTGCCTATTGGTCTTGTTTGTTCTGTCTCCTGCTTGATATGGAGGGAAGTGAAAATTTGTATTTTTCTTACTCCTCCATTATTCTTTTCTGATTAACTTCGTTGCGGGAACCAAGACAGTTAAATTTCATTCTCCGGGGTTTCGTCGAGCTTCATTGCCTCGGCGCTTTTCTGGTGGTCGCCACTGCTGATTCTTTTTTTTTTTTTTTTTTTATTCGTTATAGGCTTGCGTTTGACCACCATTTCGCCTGATATCAAGCGATGACATGGTCGAAGGTGGAGCACGCTTGCCTAGAAGTAACCTATTCACTCTTGACTTGAAGACCCCTAGGTTGTAGCTATCAGGAAACAAGGACGCCGGCAGGGAGTTCCACTCCTTAGCTGTACGCACAATGAAAGTATTTTCAAAACGCTTTGTGCGTATGGGTGGGTATCCACCATGTACCGATGGCACATCACCGTACGTCTTGTAGTCCGATGATGGAAAGGGCTTGGCGGAATCAAATTGTGCAGTTCCGTCGCGCACTCCCCGAAATGTAACCGATAAAAAACCGACAGGCTGGCAACTCGGCGTCGATGTTCGAGGCTCTGGAGCAAAGATAATATAATACTACAGTACAGATACCCAATCCCATACAAAGAAATGTCACCTCCTTAAGTCGGGCTATTGGTCTGGCTATTTTTTCTTTCTCCATATTTTTAACAGGCGGCAGCACCAGTGACTCTTTAATAGCCCGAGACTGTGGTTTTCTAACGCCATCTAGTAGTTTGCCTAGATACTAAATCATATGGCAATTTGAGCGAGGAATCGTATCATGTAGGTACTCAGAGAAGTTATTTGCCAGTTGTCTTGTCCTTGAACGCTTACTTCGTATTCGTAATAATAACATTAGGTATGTTCGGTTCGGGACAGACTCCGCTCAGACCGCGGTAACTTCTTAAATCTAAGTGGTCGCATTATTTAGCGAATTTCACAATATTCACGAATATTCCAAATCAATCAAAACTATAGAACTCGTTGTAGAATTAAATGTAGGTAGTTAGCTTGCTTCCGCGGCAACGGAATGACACGAATTAGGTACCTACTTCATGTTATTTTATTATTCACTATAAGGGTTATCCTTTTTTACCCGGCTGCAAGGAAAGGGTTATGTTTTTCGCGCGTATCTTGTATGTAAGTTTGTGTGTAATATTCTTTATTACCTCGTATCTTTCAAACCACATGACGGATTTTTATAATTAAGACATCGTTAGATAGGTCTTGGCCACCCAAATATTCTTAGATAAGTGAACTCAAAACAAAACGAAAAGTCGATAGCTACTTTCAACTAATTTAACATACAAAGTCTTCACTTATCTTTTTTGTTCAAAAAACCTGATTAAAGAGTGTAAATGGATAAATTAACATTAAAGAAGCAAGTTTTGATTTTTACTAAACTTATTTCAGCCTGAATCTGCTGTTAAACATTTTTAATTGATTGTTACTTTCACATTTGTTACCTATGCTGCCATCTATGATCTTTTTTTAATACTAATTATAATTTGTATGAGTTGATACCCCATGCTCTGGAGCTTTGAGGCGACCAGTGCATCGTTGCTAATAAGCCTTTTGGCCTGTCTGTCAATCGACTCAAGTGCATCAAGCTGGTATTTGGCAGATCCATCCCAGAGGTGAGAGCAGTACTCCATGCATGACCGAACTTGCGCTTTATACAAGTTGAGCAGCTGTTCAGGCTCGAAGTACCGTCTCAACTTCGCAAGGATCCCCAACTTTTTTGCAGCCAATTGAGCCTTTGACTCAATGAATGGACCAAAATTGAGGGTTGATGTTAAAGTAACACCAAGAAGTTCGAGATGGTCCATTATCGGAACGGTTACACCACGGAAGGATGGAGCCGGGTGGAATTGGCTCTTTTTAGCGGAAAAAAGACACGCCTGGGTCTTAGCAGCATTGAAACTGACTAGATTGGCATTGCCCCATTCGGAGACTGCCTCCAAAGACAGGTTCAAGCGCTCAACCATAGCCTCCCGAAGAGACCGGACTTGAGGCCCAGTAGCCCGTGCGCCAGATACGTATCTCTCAGCAACAGTGCTGTCGTCTGCATACCCAAAGGTTCCGGGTTTTAGCAGGTCATTAATGTGCAGCAAGAACAATGTTGCCGAGAGCACTGACCCCTGAAGGACTCCGGCGTTAATACCTAACTGACCGGACGAGCAACCATCGATAACCACTCGGATGGACCGATCCCTCAGGAAGTCTGCAATCCAGTCACACAGACCACTAGGCAGACCGAAGGAAGGAAGCTTACCAATAAGGCTCTCGTGCCAGACCCTGTCAAAGGCCTTCGATATGTCAAGGGAGACAGCAAGCGCCTCCCCGTGCTTCTCGGTGGCCTCACTCCAGATGTGAATGGCATACACTAGAAGATCCCCATTTGACCGGTTTCGGCGGAAGCCGTATTGTCGGTCGCTAAGGAGGTCGTTGTCTTCTAGGTATGCCAGGAGCTTTTTATTCAATACACGTTCCATACTCTTACAGAGGATGGACGTTACTGATATGGGCCTGTAGTTGGCCGGGTCCGCTCGACTACCCTTCTTGGGCACGGGTTGAACGTTAGCTTGCTTCCAAGCCTTCGGCACTTTTCCAGTCGCCATCGAAAGGCGATAAAGGCGTGTCAAGATCGGAGACAATTCAGGCGCACAAGTTTTAAGTACAATTGCCAGTATCCCGTCCGGGCCACTAGCCTTGTTCACGTCAAGGTTTCGCAGCACCCTATAGACCTCTCTCTGATGGATGCGAATTTCCGACATACTCGTCTTACATCGAACAGCAGAAGGGGGGGCCGCGTGCCATCAGTATTCAGACGCGAAGATTCCGCAAAGAGGGAGGCAAACAAGTTAGCCTTGTCCTCAGCGGAGTGGGCCAGCGAACCGTCGGGCCTCAGCAGTGGTGGTAGTGAGGGGCGACAGAAGTTTGATTCAACCGATTTAGCCAGGGACCAAAACGCCTTGCTACCTGCAGGGTGTGAAGCAAGTTTGTCCCCGATTCTGCTAATAAGGTAAAGGTCAAATCGTGCCCTTCGCATCGCTTTTTTGCAGGACTTTGCAGCCCTGTTGAAGGCTCTCTTCTTCTGACTCACGTCATTTGCCTTGCGCACACGAGCGTCGACCTACGCTAGGTATGCCTTGTGTTTAACCACGTTTGCGCGGTCACACTCAGCACCAAACCACGGACGGTCAACGCTGGACACCGTTACGTCAGAGAACGGAATGTAGTACTCCATCCCCTGACGCAACACATCTGTTCGCCAAGAGTCCGTTTCGCCTCGACAGTTGTTGATACAGTCTCATATAACGTCACATAAGTCATAATAGTACTAAACAATGTTTGACATTTATCATAAAATTCCTGTGGGGTCTTGTTACCTTGCGTTGCCAACGAGAGGTCGTTGTATAAAGCTGTCTCGTCCCTCTGGTCTGAAAAGTTGTTTATAAGAGCTGATCTAATACCTGCCCAAGTTTCAAGAATTCCATTCAAGTTGATGGTGGACAATAATTTATTAAAAGACATAAATTCCCTAGCTCACTGAATACCTCGGGGCTTGAATATTGAGTATCTATTCGGTCACAGATGTTAATGAATCTGGTTAAAATGTTTGGGTTCCCGTCAAAATCGGGCAGGCCCGGCGTAAGGCCTTGAAAATTACATCAGGGTCATAAGCCATTTTAATTTCAAATAAACTGTTTAAATCTAAATCTAATTCACTATCTAAATCTCTATTAATATCTACTACAAGTCGGCATGCCTGTCGTGATGCAGGTTCCCGAGGATGAGATATTTCGTGATCAAAAATCTTGGACATAAAAATAACTAGGAATAGATAGGAAGCAACACGAGAAAGATTCTGGTGCACTCACATGTGTTTCATCTCAGGTCTTCCCCCGTGAATCGATGGCTGGATTCTCCACGCGGCTCCGCAGCTTCCCGTAGATTCAGGATACTCGTGATGCGACTTGATAGTCACCGGATGACTCGCGATCGTGATGAACTGATTCTAACGCGATTCGCGAACCGGACCGCGAGTATCCTACCGACTGCGCCAATGACGTAAACTGCAGACGGTGGATCGAAAAAAAAAACAAAATGATTTTAAACTAATTTAATTAAAAAGAAATTATTACAATATAATTAATGAAACCTATTCGATGCTTGAATATGGAATGACCATTTACTTATTAAAAATAACTTAACGCTAATGTCAATTTTGCTGCGTCGGCGGCTCGTGGCTGGATTGACATAATCGGTGCAGTTTTTATGCGCGTGGCATCAACACGGAGAAGTTTGCATGTCAGCGCTATTGGTTATTTTTTTTTTTCTTAACTTTAATCTCCACCAACAAAATTGGTGCCTATTTAGTGCAAACACTTCCATTCCGGTCAATCTTTCTTGCCTCTCGCACTTTTATTCTTCATACCAGTGTTCTTCTTGCATTTATCATCATACATTCTGTGGGTAGGACGCCCACTTTTATTTATCTAATCTATGGGCATGATTTATTTAATATAAAAAACAGGTAAAATAAAATATTGAACATTGAGCAAAACGTGCTATTAAATACAATTTGAGCAAAAGTAGCTATTAAAACATATTGAACAAAAGTGCGGTTTATCACAGAATATACGGTAGCTGTTTATCACAGAAATTAAGGTATTAAACAATTTACAGCTAGGGATAGGAAAACACAATAGTGCCATCTATCACACAATTATCACAGAAATACAATAAAAACTTAGGTACTAACATGAAGTACTGCCGGTTATACGTGCCTGTGGTGCATTCCGTGCTTCATTTGAGTATACTACAAAATACTAATGAAGCACGGTGCGCTTCAGTTTTTGTTTCGACGTATTACCGCAGTGCCTACTCTAATGCAGTACTCCAGACACTTTCCCTTAGTGTCTTTGCCCATGAGCCCATGCAGGCTCTCCCTCGTTATTTTCCTGTCCAGCTCACATTCAAGTTGGTAGCGCTCCCTGATAAATAACGGGCATTCTACAAGTATGTGCTGGACAGTCTCTGCCACGCCTGGATCGCAGACGCACGATGGGCTCTCCTTACACTTGAAACGATTCAAGTATTCATAGAACCCACCGTGCCCTGTCAAAACTTGCGTGAGGACGCCTTCGGGCCACACCTGTTGTACAGTACGGAAAGCCACTATTGCGTCCGGAAGAAACATTTTCGTCACAGAAGCAGTCTCGCCCGACACATATCTCCGATTCCATTCATCAAGCGATTCCAAACGGATCTGTCGCTTGATAAATGAAATCGGACACTGGTCATAGTCCGGCTTCCTCCGAGACGACAATGCTGCTTCCTTAGCCAGCCCGTCCGCTAGCTCAATCCTCGGCAGGCCTGCGTGGGCCTTGATCCAGAACAAAGTCACAGCTTTGTTCTGGCGCAAGGCTTGAGCCAAATTGGCACGCGCGCGCACTGCCAGGGGATGGAGATAGCAGTGGTTTGCAAGCGTCTGCAATGCTGACATCGAGTCGCTGTACAAACCATAGCTCGCCTCTTGCCGCGCGAGGATTACTTCGGCCGCTTTGCAAATGGCCAGGAGTTCCGCCTGGTAGACTGTTCAGTACGCGGCAAGGCAAAGCTTGAGGTTCCGGACTTCACCTTCATTATCCCAGATGGATAACGCGGCTCCTACCTTCCCCTCAATATTGCTGCCGTCGGTGAAGATTCGCACCGCCTGCATATTGTTACTGTCTAGTAACTCTTGATCTGCCAGGCACATGAACTCCAGGGGCATTTGTGTAGCTGGATGAGGAGCTTCCGCAAAGCTCACCGCACCCTCGATCTCCCTGTCTCCCGGCACAAACCGGGATAACCCTCACCTCGCTTCATACAGGGCGGCTGCCTCTTGTATGCACAGGTCAAGAGGTAGTATCCCGGACAGTGCCAATGCCGAGTTCAATGAGACAGTGCGGTAAGATTTGCAGAGATTCTGAGCGAATCCTCATTGAACAGAGCCTAGCTTCTTCCGTACACCCAACTTTTTTGCAGCGGGTGCCCAGGCTGCGGCTGCGTACGTAACTATGGGCTCAATCGTTGCTGTGTAAATGGTGTGTATGACCTGTGTGTTTAATCCCCAGCTCACCTTTGCGGCTCGGAACAGCTGCTTGTAAACGTCAGCTGCCCTTTTACAGACGTTCGCGGCATGCTCATTAAAAGTGAGCTTATCGTCTATGGTTAGACCCAGCAACTTCATTTTTCTGACCATGCCGATGTCGACCCCGGCCATGCTCAGCGTTGGAGTGTCGTACTTAAGCTTGTTGGTTATGGTCATCGCACAGGTTTTGTGCGGTGCAAACCTCAGCTTATTTCGGACGCCCCAATCCTGAACATGGGCGAGGGCTGCATTGGCGGTTCTAGAGACTTCAGTCGCCGTGTCCCCATCCACGACCAAGACGATGTCATCCGCGAACGCCTGCACGAAAAGTCCGCGCTGCTCTATGTCCTGCAGCAGATGGTCGAGAACGAGGTTCCACAGGATTGGACCTCCGATCGACCCCTGAACGCAGCCCTTGCTAGTCTCTCGAGTGCATCCCCACCGGCATACCGAACCTTGACCTTCCTACCATCGAGATAGCTGTCTATTAGCCTTCTGGTGTTAACCGGGCACTTTTCCTCAGCCAGTCTGACTCTTATTGCTGGCCACCAAGCGCTGTCGAAGGCACCCTCTATATCCAATGACACCAGGACAATTAGCTTCTTCAGCCTCAACTTGTCCTGTACGTGCTGCACTAGCGTATAGAGGGCGTCCTCGGTGCTCCCCTGGGGCATGAAGCCAAACTGACGAGTACTAAATCGCTGCACAAGCTGATATTTGAGACGCGCTACGACCATCCTCTCCAGGACCTTCCCCAGAACGGGCAACATACCGATTGGTCTATATGCCTTGGGGTTGGTGTAGCTGTCCTTGCCCGGCTTCCTGAGGACTACAACCGTAGCCTCCTTCCAGCTGGTAGGGAAGTGTGCCAATTCAAGGCACTTGTTGTAGAGGGCAAGGAAAGCGTCCGGGTCCTGGTGGATCGCTCGACTGCAGATGTCAGAAGTCAGTCCGTCCCCTCCTGGTGCCTTTTTGAGATTGAAACCCGCCACGGCGGCTTTCAGCTCCAGCGTCGTAAATGGGGGATCATGATTTTCATCATGCGCCCATTCATTTACTCGGCTGGCTGCCTCTCTTATTCGCCTGTGGTCAGCGTTGTCCTGGTCTACTCTGTCTTCGGGTAGAACCAATGAGTCCACCAGCGCATAGTACACCATGTACAATGTTGCCCTATCCAGCACAAAACTAAGGTGGTGGAATTTTACAAGCACATACCTGAGTTTGTCGCACACGTGTATAATATGTGATTTCCAAGAAAAGCTGTTGTCTATGACTAATCCCAAGTACCTGTATTCCTCCACCACCTCAATATTAGTTAGTTAGTTTTGTCTTTATTAGGATTCGTTCAAATGTAGCCAAATACTCTTTAAAAATATATGATTTGGAAGCAAATTATATTAACGTACTAGCTTTTGCCAGGGGCTTCGCTTGCGTTTAAATACATTTTGTGATATTCAATCTATTGCTTGATAATTCTGATCTACTGATAGTTTGAGAGTTTTTACCACACATCATTACGGTTTATTTTAACTTCGCGATTCTGGTCTTCTCCTGGTCAGTGTAAAGTAAATTGCAGGGCTTCATAAGCTCGGTGCTTTATTATTTATGAACTGGTTAAAAAACACACTAAATAAGTTTAAGTGAAGCTTACCATAATACTCTATTAAAAACCGAACGCAAATCGGTTAAGCCGTTTCTAAGATTATCGGGTCAAAACGCACAGATAAACAAACAGTGATCAGAAACATTTTTATTATAGATATATTGGTTTCAGCAGTTTCTGACTTTCTGATTACTTTTAGTTTAGACTCTTTAAATCAAACTCGTTAATTTGTCTGACCGCCAGACAGCCTCATTTTTCTAGAAGTCACAAGCGCTACTGTTGAGTATGAGGTCATAGGTTCGATTTCCAGGTCATGCAGAGTATTCGAATTTCGATTTGTGCCAATAACCTCGCTCATATAACATGGGGCTTTAACATCACTAGCAAGATGGGGGTATACTTTAAGCAACTCTCTGCGATACCTCTATTCCCGGAAGGTTAAGGAAAGGTATGTAAATTAATATTTTTTCAAATCCGGTGTTATCGCATGGTGCTCTTATTAAATTACTTCAAAAAAGGAGGAGGTTCTCAATTCATCGTAATATTTTTGTTGGATGTTCCCTGATTAATCAAGTACGCCTGGACTGATTTGAAAAAAACCTTCTTTTGTTTGAAAGGATATAATGCCCAGGTAATCCCATGGTGTTAGTACCATGGGATCACCTGATGGTCAGGATCTCATGATATACATCATTTTAGTAAAAACGGCCATATACATAATTATGTTACTAGAAATAGGGACCAATTAATTCAACCAGGTTTCAGGCTGGCTAAAGTAGCATCATCTTTTATGAGGTACTGTATAAAATGTAAAATACCTCCCCACATTCTAGAACTGAATTACACGAAATATATAACTTGTATAAAACGCACACTATGCAGGCAAGCATATTATAAGTTGGGGGATTACATCGCTGATAAAAATGCTTGTCCTGCTCTACAGCCCCTAGGGCGCAAGAACAATTAGTGATGAGCAGAAAAGTTTTGGAGTATTTTTGGACCTGCTGAAGACTGTATGAATATATTTGTATTATATAAACTTAATTTCTTTTAGTATTATATACCTGCACAGCACATGTGTGAGTACTATGTTCCGACTGTAAATCTACCATTCACTGTACCTATGTGTCGTTCGTTGACTTCTGTGTGCCCTGGCAGTTGATCGTGTCATGTTCTCTCTAATTTCTCTATGATGGTGGCACATGTGATCATTCGGTTCCCTTCATGATGGTTGAGCTAAGTGGTGCCGATCCATGCGTCATGTTCGTGAACGGGCGCCATCAGTTGGGACTTAGCTGCCTCGGCCTGTTATTGTATTTGTTTTAAAATTGTTTGTTACTCTAGACGCTTTCATGTGCACGTCTTTTTACATCATTCTCACATATATATATTTTTTCAACAATAATGATGTAGCCAAAAACTTGTAATTAAAACTGATGGAAAAGTGTGTCTGTGGAGTTTATTGCAAATTCTTCTCCATTGAGACCTACTGACGCTTGCGAATTTGCAACTAGTCATTTTTTATGTTTTTTTGTTTGAAAATTCAAAAGTAGACCTCTAAGGTTTATTTGAAATAAATTATTTTGATTTTGGATTTTCATGGGATCCTGGAGAAACCAAGGTGACTCCTCAAATATTAAAGGCATATATAATATATAGCGATTTTGATATTCGCACTCAGAAAGTATCATATGGTAATGTGGAACTGATGAAGACAACGACCACAAATGACCAATGGAAGTCTTTAATGATAAGCATGTCACGGTTATAAGATATATCGAATAGTTAACCGACTATGATGAAACAAATACTTAAAAGTTTTTACAAAAAAATACAACTAAGCCGGTTTAATTGTTTTGTTAAAAAGTCTTTATTTTTGTTCTAATAATATTTTGTTTGTTTTTTTTTTTTGTATACCGTGTCTCCTGTGTGAGTCGGAAATAAGATATATTCCACATTGGGCACCCTTTTTAACGGCACCTAAGTTCATTAATGGCAACTGAGGTATTGCATATACGGCACGTATCGATATTTTTCGCAGGTACCATTAGTGGAATTATTTATTATTTAAAATTTGATTGCACATTTGGCGCCTACGGATCAGTAGGTACTAGTTTGGACGTTTATTTTTGGGACGTCAAAGTCAAAAATTCGTCATCAATAAATTATCCCTCTAAAAATATCGATAGATGCCGTATATACTCGTAGAATACCCCAGGTGCCATTCTCTCAGGTGCCATTAAAGCGGGTGCCCAATGTGGAATACGTCGCAAATAACCCGGTAATGTTTTTTTTTCTTTACTTTTCTCTATCCCCATTTGGTCTTAATTTTTCCTTAACAAAATCTCGCCTAATGATCCTCCTATTAGACTAATGTAACAGCTTTTAACTAGGATATCGTATTAACCCGAACACGCTCTTCATTGGCTAAGTACAAATAAGTAGTAATTTATTTGCATGTGGTACATGTCTGGTAATGGTACGGAACATTTTGGTTAATTAATTGTTCAAAACACTTGCGATCAAAATTAAAGGGGCGACGAAATGTTGTAATGTATTTTAGTTGATTGCTACTAATAGTATAAAGTTACTGTATTGGGTTAATTTAGATGCTCGGTTAGAGTGAGCAGTCTCATTTGAGTTGGCATCTATGCCTTCGAAATTAACATATTATATAATAAGTAGATGGTTACTTTATTGGTACCAGCTGTTTAATATACGTTTAGATAAGTGAATTTTGGAACAAAAAGAATTAAAAAAAACTAAAGGCTCAGTGTTTGTCAAAGTTGAGATTTATTTTTTCAAACGCAAAAAATAACCCCTATATTACAACTAATCGCCTCCCCGAATCTCATAAAAAATCGCAGTTACAATAACTTGTTATTTATTGACATTAATCAAGATGTTATTCCGTTCCCATGGCGACTGGTCGAAATAAGTGGAGTAAGTTTCCTCAAAAGGATTTGTAATATAAATATAATATAAATCTTAGTAGAGACCTAAAATGACAGAAAATCTTTCATAAATAAATGAACAGATTTTTACAGTATTTTTCTAGGGGTTAATGCATTCTGCTAGCGCAATATTAACACTCCATATAGCCTTAACAGCCCAGCACAATAAACGTCCTTGCAATTAACCCTTTCTTTTGTGGCCTCCTAATTGCGCCAGTAAGGGTATTATCATAGAGTTCGTTGTGCCACAGTGGTAATACTGGCATATCAGTAATACATTCGCATCAGCACTTAGTCTAAGTACCCACATGGCTAGGTACTGTGAGGACTCTCCTTAACTAGAAGGCAACCTACTTGCCTATAAAAAACACTAGCAATTGGTATTACTTGAAAGGTAAATGAATTTCGAACAGAAAATAAGTGAATATGTTTTTGAAAAGCTTTTGATTGTCAATTCTAGTGGAGCCGCCCAGAAGGCAGGCATATTGTGGAATTCGTACGAATTATATCAAATATAAAAGTTAATGTATTTAATTTACTAGCCTCTGGCTATCGTTCTTATATTTGGCGGAGTTGCGCCACTAAACTATCCCAGTAAATGATAAAAGTCTTAAAATATATTTCGCGTGTATACGGCGTACAGTATATGTATAAGTGAGTAAAAAACGATGAAAGTGTTTAAAGACGACAGTTCGCGTGTGCATGGCGATATACAGTGCACGAAGCCCTATCGGCGTACATAAAGCGAAATAAGTTTTAACAGAGAGGGTTGTTACCTCTCATTCCCTCTCATAAGCGGATGGAAATATAAGGAACAGTCGGAATAAAGCTAAGTGGTTTTGTTATTTTGTGTAATTGAGCATAAAGCAAGCCCTTTGTTCGCATAAGGACAGATTCTCATAAAGACAGATTAGCAGAAGGACAGATTCTCATAAGGACAGTTTCGCATAAAGACAGAAAAGGTACAGTTCCGAACATTATTTTAGGCCCTTAACACTTTCACCGCCACGCATAAATACAGTTTTACAAAGCAGTATGATTAAGAAAAAGATATTATCCAAGCTATCAAGTTAACATAACCTGACATACTACTAAAAGGCTGCTACTATCATTTTATAAATGCAATTTGGCAGAAGCCATCGAAGGATTAATTCTAAGATTCCTAAAAGACCACCTTTATTTTATTTCATCACACTCTTGAAAGATGAAGCAAAACTGTCCAATTTAAAAATAGTCGGTGGTGGTCTAATAAGCGGTTTTCATGGTGCAGGAAAAGAAAAGAAGGAAATCTGATATTTTGGTTGACAATATGTACCTATACCTATATATTACTTTTAACTTAACTTTACTTTGTCTTTATGCGAAACTGTCCTTAAGAGAATCTGTCCTTCTGCTAATCTGTCTTTATGAGAATCTGTCCTTATGCGAACAAAGGAAGCAAGCATGATGAATAATTATTACTCAGGCACGAACGGGTATTGCTTTGAGGAGTTCTTAACCGAATTCGAGTCGGTGGCCGAAATAAATGAATGGAGAGAGAGCGACTACAGCCTGATCTTGGGAGGATTCCTGCAGGGGGCTGCATATTATTTTTACCGTATGATTTTTAAATATGACATGGACTTTGCAGTATTATGCGATCGGTTGAGGAGTGAATTCTCAATATTTCACCGCAGATGTCGTTATTGCAAATAGCGCATAATAATCGCTGAAATAAAAGCAGATAAAAAACAACCTGATGTATTGTGTGAGGATGTTAATGCACATTTATTTTCTAGTATCGTGATTAAGGACGAACAAACACAAAACAATATACAGTGCAGTGAGAAAAGCGTTGACCTCCTTGATGGAGAAGGCGACACAGTTGATGGCGATGGCGATAGCTGCATGTTCGAGGACGAAGTTGACCAGACCAGCAGAGATGACGGCCCCGTCGATGTCCAGTTGGAGGTGGAGTCTGTGTTCCAGGACGAGCGCGCGGACGGCCCGGCTAACGACGAGTTGGACGCCCTATCCAACAGCGAGTGCGCGGACGAGGGTATAGTAATGTGTCGGTCCAGTCCAATTGACTGCAATAATTCCGTTTATCTTACAGAAAACCATGTAGAGATTCAGTCAGAACAACTAGCTGTGGTTCCATCTGGACGCCAAAATAATCTGGATGTTAACATGCATAAGAATCCCATTGATTTCAACCGTAATATTGAAAATAATATCGAAATTTCTCAATCTGACTTAAAATTTTATAAAAGTCATTTTGGAAAGAAAGATTTTGACAACCTTGAAGAAAAGATTTTCTCGAAATAAATCGAAGGACATCCGTACGAAAATTAATAGAGTCTTTAGTAAGGTTTCTTATTGCGCCAATATAAATTCGAAGAAGGCGATCAATAAAAAAGTTATGATTCAAATTAAATACAAAAGAATTTATAATACAACTTCTTGGGGTGCAAGGTTTGGTAGAAAGAAGATTACTAGAATTGTGGCGAAGAAGAATTCCCATCATATTTGTGACGGGTGTAACATTATACTAGGATGTTTGCATTGTAAGTATAATGTTACACCCAAGTTTTGGAAATTTTATAGAAAGAAGATTAGGTATAAAGTTTTGTAAATAATGTATTATGCAAACTGATTTACTTAATGTTGTTGTGTCGTGTCTTTTGTTTTGTGCTTTATTAACCAATGTTTTCTTTTCATGTCGTGCAAATGAATACGGCCCAACCTAGAAGGAATTTGTGATGTGGGCTGGGCATCGAAAGAAACTAAATGCGATTGATTATTTGAATGATTTATCTGTATATGTTTTGATGAAATTAAATACTACTCTGTCTTGTCTTTATTTACTAAAAAGGATTAGCTTTTGAAATTGCTTACGAAGTCCAAATACAAATCCATAAGGACTAAGTCAGAAACAGTCAAAAATTAATAGAAAAGTCTTAAGCCCCTAAGGCAAATAAATGCTTTGAAAGCATAGATGTCATTGTAAGAAACGGTTTGACACGTAGTCCTACAGATAACACAAAAAAAGGACAGTGTCAAAACCTTGTCAAAAGTAAAGCATAGTTTTCATTATAAAAATTGGTTTGACATATAGTGCCATAAACCGCATAATAAGGCACAGTGTTCACACCATTATTAAATTTAATTATACTCTATGCGCCATATTAGCCACATATTAGTTAGGCTGGACCACAAATAGAAGTATAAAACTATGTAGGTTGTATAAAGGTCCATACTGAATAGTTAGAAGATTATATGATGTAAATTAAGTAATTATATTTAAAAAAAATAGGCGATTTAGGGACATAGTATATGTAAATAGATTAAAACCTTTTAATGTTAGAGTAGAATAAGAGATAGGTTTATTAAGAATAGGTTAAGGTTAGTAAGGTTTCTATATAGCAAGAGGCCTGTTGTCAATTAAAAGGAAAAAATATGAATGACAAATATCAAATTTAACATATTAAAGTTAATAGGGATGGGAAAGTAGGAAAAAATGTATCGAAAGTTTTCTTATCGATATTTTCAAATAGTATCGATAAGAAAACTTATAGGTAATTAAATTAGTTCTTTCCATTGCATGTGCTGATGATGTGCTGATGAGTTGTAAGCCGCAGGGGGAAGAAGAGGCTGGCAACGTTGGCTACGCATCGAAGAAATGTTTATTGGTTATGCGAATAAGGCATAGGCACAAGCCAGGGTAATAGTATAACCCAGTGGGTCTTTTAAAGTAATAGTCATAACTGAAACCGACTTTGCTAACGGGGCATAGCCTTTGCAAAGGATGTCGAGTTGACATCATTGGTCCAGTTTATATCTGATGTTTAAAAAAATAAATGCATTTATTATAATAAACCCTGGTGCAAGCTCTATGAATAGGATTAGAAATTCGATGCGATCCAGCCTTTCCTTCTCTGGCCTGATAAACGCACGAGATCGAAAAATTGTATCATATTTGAATTTTTGAGATTAAACCCCATCCGGGTCGATGTGACTTGACGCATCATTCTTGTTAGTGTAGGGAGGACGCCTTTTTCCTTTTTTAGGGGTTTTGGCCATGGAGGTTCAAGCATGACGGCGTTGATTTGTTAGTGCGTATGTGCACGTCAGCTGAAGTTAAAAGCACATATCGGAGCGTCCGATAACTCGTTTGTCATGATTAAGCCTTCCCCTTTTAAGGGTCGTACCTCAATTGTAAATGTGATTCCCCTATTAGGTAAATGCTCGAGTTAGGGTAAGGCAGGATTCATGTAACCTTTCAAGACATAGAATAGAAGCACTTCATATGATTCTGCGCGTCTATTCGTAGGGACGTAGCTCATGTGAGGGCAACTTACTTGCCTACAAAAAACACTGGCAATTGGTATTACTTGAAAGGTAAATAAATTTCGAACAGAAAATAAGTGAATATGTTTTTGATAAGCTTTTGATTGTCAATTCTAATGGAGCCGCCCAGAAGGCATATTGTGGCATTCGTACGAAATATATTAAATATAAAAGTTAATGTATTTAATTTATTAGCCTCTGGCTATCGTCCTTATAGTACACAGGATGGTTATTTTACGATATTGGAAAACTGATCAATGTTTAATATGCTTAGACAAACGTTAACAATATTTTAATTAAAGTAAGCCACTGTTGGCACAAGAGTGTTGCGGTTAGCGTAATTGATGCTTATGTTTGCGATATATTGATACCTTAAAAAAGCTATTCAGTGTTGATTTTATTGCTGAATGTATATTAAATCGAAGCCATTTTGGATTGGCTTGCGAAACTCTGCAGACGGGATGAGTTTCGGTATCTAATGACGATAAAATGAAAAAAGAACTGAATTCCTAATTTTTTAGTAATTACCGCAGCTACTGCAGCGGCTTCCGATAGTAAAGTTAGTTTGGCGAAGTTTTAGCAGATAATTTCAGATAACCCTGCAATATCTACATACATTACAATAATTATTGGAATATGCAGCATGCAAGATATGACTACGCAATCTGCATGTTGCACATTAAACCGCGATGGCTAAAACAATAAAAATGATATAGGAACTATTCAAATCAGATTTAATGAATTTACACTGATAGATAGACAGACAAATCTAAAGCCTGCTCATATCACGAAATAATGGGTGATGCCCTATGCCCAAGTTTCAAATGCCCCAAAATGATTTATCATACATTCTAACGTCCCCAAAATGTAACTTTAATTAATTTGTAAAGTTCATGACCATTCCTCGTAAAATAAACCTTATTTTGGAAAATATATTTCGCTAACCAATTACAAACTTATCATACATAATAATCAAACACTTTCTTGTTTCGAATAATTTCAAACGATTCGAATAAAACTTTGGCGGCACAGAAACAACACTGTTATGTAAGGATAGCATTAAAACGATGTGAAAATAGACAAACAGCGATTCGTAACGATTCGAATTACTTCCTCTCTTTGTCCCAATCTAAAGTTGTGTGACACGCGGCAAGTTATGAAGTCTGCTTGGTTTATGGTCTAAATTAAAAGCGGTAGATGTGCAATTAATAGATATTAATTTGAAAAATACTTTAAATAAATTAGATTTGATGAGGTTCCGAAAGATGCTATTGAGTATGAATTCAAAAGCTATTAAATAAGTTTTACAATCATTGCTTCAGATAAGAAGGAGAAGAAGTTTTTGTAGTTCGATCACTATCTCACATGATTTAACCTTTCGTGTGTTTAGGATGTGACTCCACGCGAGACACAATGGCCTTTCTATTGCTTCGTTAATTACGGGCCACGAAAGGTTAAAAGTAATTACTTTCAAAAACTCGTTATGAAGTTTATTTATGTACTAAATAACTTCTTCTAATAAATTCGAATACCACAAATTGCGAGCTGTAGCCAAACAAACTCTACCAACTATTTTATTAATTTCCACACCCATTTAATTTCAGAGCAATCTACCTTTACTGCAAGAAATGCTCATTTCGCTTTACGCTTTCAAAATAACCTACTCATACTTGCCACAGAGTAATGAACACGGAACAGTTAACACACAGTAATATAAGTAAGTTTTTATAATATGAGCACTCTGTACTAAAATAACATGTCAGTAACATTCACTCTTAGATATACTCTTTCCCTTAACACGGATCACGAGATTACACTATATTTCATTATTCTATTTTTCGTGATAACACAATCAGAGAGTACAGTCACCGTGACAAGTGTTTCGTGCTAAGGGTACCTACGGATTTACTCGATTTTTCACGCAGCAGAATTTGTGTGCAGCACCAGACGATCAACTTTGTGTTCAAACAAATCTCTTAGAAGCTGATATGTTTTATTGATTGTCAAACTTCATACGATTATATGTCTTCTTATCTGGTGTCTCTCTTATTACTAAACATTGACCATCAACTCGTCTACTATTCCTGCGAGCTACAGATGAGTTGCACTCCTACGTAAAGGATTGGACTCGGATTTCAAAACACAGTAAAAAATAAAATAAAGGTGGGGATGCCTTTGTCTTGTATGAAATGATAATAAACGGTTCAGAAGCACTTGTAACTCAAACACATCATATCAATCATTGATAACTTTTTTCAAAACCGGAGCAAATATACGGGTGCCTTTACCCGCTCATCCCTTGGGACCCAAGTGTTAGGGATGAAATATGAATCCTCCTTGGACGTGCTTCCCGAATCACCCGAATATTGGGTCTCAGCAGACTGCCTACGTATATTATAGTCGTTATTAATGTGCGGTATTCTCGCTTTCGAAACAATACCATCTCCACTAAGTTTTTGCGATGGATTGCATCCTACATTGAATGCAGTTCATCCTGAAATACTGAGGTTGGGTTTTAGGAACGAAAATTTACGCAAAATTAATGTGACAATTAATTGACAAATATGCGTAAGCTTTTGTAATTGGTTGAAATTTTCCATAGAAAATCGTTCACATCACTTGCTTTGCAATAAATTACTGACGGATCTATAATAATTTATTTCCAGAAACCGGGGTCAATCTTTAATAAGTACATAATATATAAATTAATTAGGTATTGTGAATACAATACAATAAAATACATTAATATTTGCCAGTAGAATGGTTTTAAGACTTCTTTTCTTCATGATACAAACTAACTTTATGTTCTACTTCTACTGTGAATAGTATAAAACAAACTATCTAGATAAAGGCTAATAGACGAAAGCCCTGAGGTAATGGACACGCACTAAAGACTTACTTAGGCAGGAATGCCTGTCTATATTTATAGTAAAAAAATCTTGTATTTTCGGTACGAATCCTTGAAGGTCTCTTAGACATTACGATCTGAAAAGATAGAATAGAATAGAATATACTTTACTGTACACCAAAAAAATAAATTACACATTTAAAGCAACTTACTACTATGGGTACAAAGGCGGTCTTATCGCTGACAGCGATATCTTCCAGACAACCTTTCCAAAGATGTGACTTTTCTGAAGATATCACCTAAATGGGTTTATAAATAAACTCTCTTGGAAAACTAGGAAAATAGTCCTTAAGTGCTATTTCGATAGCAAAATAAAGAACTTGGAAAATCACTAAAATATTGAATCGTTCGGAACGGTTTACCGGCTTGATTGTGAAGTCCTCTCAGCGGTAAGCACGCAATCGCAGCAATTTGTTGTGCCGCGAGAACGGTTCGTCTGTAGATGTTCTAAAAATACACGAAACGGTAATAGAATCATTGTCAATATTAGACGCTGGTTTGGACTTGAGAAAAACTAAGTGTGAGATTGTTGTAAAAAAGTTAGGTATTTCTTCGGAAATAAGTATTTCGCGTTACAAAAAAAACCGACTTCCAAAAAAAAACATCTCCATCTTCATATCCTGATCTGATGACTATGGGACCACTTGGATAGTCACTTCAAACAAAAGAAGTATTTTCTAAATCGGTCCAGGCGACTTTGAGTAATCGGGGAACATACATAAAAAAAACACTGGCTCTGGGTGTTTGTGTATGTGAGATTATATGTTTGTAAACACACCCATGATACAGGAGAAATTCATAGTGCCGGTCCAAAAAAAAAAACAAATAATCTCCTCCTTTTTTTGAAGTCGGTTAAAACTGGAGTCGTAGCCCTGATTCTGGGCTTATGCCCGGTAGATGGCAATGGGCTCAACCCTATTACAAAGGCCTTGCCGAAATGTGGTTGTACTACAGGTGCATCTCTCCCTAACCCTTCGGGGAATCAGGCGTAATATTATGTGTAGGATCATTTCTCTATTCACAAACACAACATAAAAGTAGAATATCTAAGATTTGTAAAAATCGGTAAAAACATGGAAATCAGCACAAGTTAGGCGATTTGCACAATGCACCGCATGCGCAGCGTAGCGCAGGAGTGCGTTTTCTTACGTTGTTTGAAAGTATCTCTCTTTGCATTGAAAACACGCGTAGTGCAACACACAGAAAAAGCATTCATGTGCAGTGTCGTAACTTTGTCGCACTCCGTAGCGTATTGCGGGGCAGAGTGTGTAACGCCTTATTGTTACAATATTTTGCGGGATGTGTCTGCAGCGACGCGAAAGAAAATAGTGTTATTAACCGACTTTCCAAAAGGAGGAGGTTCTCTTTATGTTCGACTGTATGTATTTTTAATTCTTAGAAATGTCTGAACTGTTCAACACTTGCTTAACAACCAATTAGCAAAATTAAAGAAAAAAAAAAAGGATTTATAATCGGTTTAATAGGTGCTAACCGGTATAAAGATTTTGATCAAGAAAGCCTTCTATGATAATGAATGCTAAGGGTTCTGTGAATAATTATTTTAAAAATAACGTAGGTACTATTATCTCTCGATGTGATTCCCGATACAAGGAGCATTCCTACCTATCATCAACATCATCACCATTGCAGCCAATAAACGGCCAGTGCCTAACATAGTTTTCCCCAAAGTTTCGCGATATCAATCGGTCCTGGGAATCTCGTCGACATAAAAATAATAATGCATTTTGCAACAAACCATACAAATAATAATGTATTTTGCTAGAACAAAACCCATACTGCCGTCCTATACCTATTTAGTGCCCTTTATGATATTTTGCCGATTTTTCAGTTTTAAAATACCTTCGCAAAAATTCTCTATAGATCTTTCTAAATATATTTGTCTAATATCTATAGATGGCGATAAAAAATAAAAACACCCCAAATTGCTACTATCAAAAGTGCGCAATTAGAATTTTTGACACCGGCAACAATCGCATATGACATACATTTGAACAACATCGAATTTTATTATTTCGCGGTTTTAGTTTTTCATCTCTAACTCAAAATAATATGTTTTTGTCAGATGACGGCAGTATAACCTATAGCACAAAAGCCATTCTTCATGTTGCATTACTGAAAAAATAAAATATATATAAAATAGTATTATATTTTGAGGGATAAGTTTTAATTTGGATAAAATATAAATAATAATAATAAGAAAAAAATTGAATTGTTTTGAAATTAATAAAAATAAAAAATGTTATATATTTTTTGTTACAATATACATTATTAAAAATTCAATTATTTAATTAATTGTATATAAATTTAAATTAAGGCTTATCCCGTAAAATATTATCATCATCATCATTTCAGGTGAAAGACGTCCACTGCTGGTGGTGGTGTTAGGCTTCACCCAGGCGTCGCCACATGGACCCATCCCATGCGTCTCGCATCCACCGCATTCCAGCAACCTTAACAAGGTCTTCGGTCCACCTAGTCCACCTAAGGAGGCCATCTAATGCATCGTCTTCCGGTTCGCGGTCGCCATTCCAGAACCTCACGGTTTTTATGGCCTCTGTGCTATGAGTTATAATGCTGTCATCTGTCGTCTAGTACACGTTTTCTCCTCCAAAAAATTTCAATTTCAACAATCTTATATGTATCAACGTAAAATAAAAATAGTGCTCACTAATTTTCTAGTAATGAAGCTCTTATATTCATGAAGCACCAATAGCGAGAGAGAGCTTTAAGAGTTCCTCTTGAAGTCGCCTCCATCATTCCATTATACTTTATACCTAAACTCATAGTTTTCTACCTTTAAAACGGACATTTTGAAAGGCCAAAATATCTAGAAGCTCAAATTAACTTCGTATGATTATAAAAAATGTATAAGAAATGTATATTTTCTTGCTCCAAGAAAAAGTAAGTTTTTCGCGATTATTAATATAATTTTTTAAAGACTATGGACATTAACGGCCGTATGCATTTGTGAGAAAGGCAACTACTTATGCTAAGTAATTTTATGAAAAAATAAGCGAGTAGAAAGGGGAGTGCCATTTTTCCATCGAGAAAGGAGATTACCGCAATTTAAAATGGTAATCAGGTCTGTACACAATGGCCTAACTTGGTGCATTTGTGACGTCAGCTGGATTGTAAAATTAGAGTGCCATATTGCTTGCCAATGCTGATAACGATTAAGGTCACTTTAAGCATTGCAGCTAAAATTTCTTCTTAGTTTTTTTATTATTATTGATAGACGAACGCGACGACCACTTTTTCACCTTATGTTAAGCGATGATGTGATCGACGGTAAAGCTCGCTTGCCTATAAGTAACCCACATAATCACTCTTCACATAACGATCCCCAGATTGTAGCTATCAGGAATTATTACATTTTCATCGGTCCTTGATAAGTGTGCAAAGTTTCAAATTAAGCAGACGTTTTGAAGGGGCTGAAAATTACATTCAAAGATTCCGTTGGATAGATACACATACATGCCAAGTTCCACTCCTTAGCTGTACGCACAATGAAAGTATTCATTATTTACTTTTTATTCTAAAATTATTATCTTTATCTCCAGCCTTCAGAAAAATAAAACAATAAATATCCTGTTAAAATCCTCCCAGAATAATAATTAATCACTTAGCTGAACTTTTTATGCCCGAATTTTTAAAATATGGCGACAACTTTCACAACCAGATTACACTTTTATTAAAAAACTCGCGAATATTAAGGTTCACAATATTAAAAAGTTCAGGAGTACGATTTACAACTGAATAAAAAAGGTAGCGCATATTTTTCTATTTGACTCATTTAAACGTTTTAAAGGCACATTTACATTAACCTTTCTACATAGGCTAATTTAAATTAGCTATTTATAAACATCGAAATATAAATAGTGTAGTAATAAGTAAATGTAGATTATAAATAGATATATATCTACTAACTAGGTATTACAAACAGAAGGTACCTCTACACTAATTTTGGCTATTAAAGCATTAAAGCATTTGGCATTAAAGCTACACGCTTTAAAAAACCCATAACTTAATTAGTTTTCAAAAATCTGAGGAGCAAATATTTGTAGAATAAATTGAATATTCTAAAAAAGTCCATATTCTGATAAAGATATTTGGAGATACCTAACAAAACTAAAAGGAAATAAATAAAGAACTATATTAATTACTAGATTTATGTGATAAGGTTGAAATAAATAAACTTTTTTACAAAAAATACTAGCCGACTCCCAAAACAGTTTTTTTTTATTATAAAGTTATTTATTTGAGTTGTACGTGTTAAAATTTGATGTGTGTGTGACGTAACTAAATGATGAATTTCGTTTTTTCAAGTCACAATGGTTTGCTACATAATACATACTTGTCATATTTATTGAACACCTACCGACAAAATTCGAAGTACCTACCTAAATTATTATTGTGTTGTCAGAAAATATTGTTGTGTGTACAGGAAATAACTATAAAATTATAATAAGCCACATTGATGATATTCCTATAAATTATTTAGTAATTTGTAATGATCATTGTGTTGTATCCAGGATTTTATATTGCTATATTAGTATTATAAGTCCTTTGAAAGTATCAGTACAATACTATATGTAGTATCAATATTCTTTCGATTTTTTTATTAAGAATGACTAAATAGGCGAAATTAAATTCCTTAATTGTCTTGATACGTTTTAAAACAGTTTCGAATTTATTATTGTTCACCTGATTGTGAGATTATTTAAAGCAATATAGAAAATGGCGGGATACCGCGCCATTTTCTCATATTGGACGTATTGAGACACGACTAGTCCCGATATTATAAAACATTGTATAATGGATAAGCTTACTTACTTTTTTGTGCCTATTGGTCTTGTTTGTTCTGTCTCCTGCTTGATATGGAGGGAAGTGAAAATTTGTATTTTTCTTACTCCTCCATTATTCTTTTCTGATTAACTTCGTTGCGGGAACCAAGACAGTTAAATTTCATTCTCCGGGGTTTCGTCGAGCTTCATTGCCTCGGCGCTTTTCTGGTGGTCGCCACTGCTGATTCTTTTTTTTTTTTTTTTTTTATTCGTTATAGGCTTGCGTTTGACCACCATTTCGCCTGATATCAAGCGATGACATGGTCGAAGGTGGAGCACGCTTGCCTAGAAGTAACCTATTCACTCTTGACTTGAAGACCCCTAGGTTGTAGCTATCAGGAAACAAGGACGCCGGCAGGGAGTTCCACTCCTTAGCTGTACGCACAATGAAAGTATTTTCAAAACGCTTTGTGCGTATGGGTGGGTATCCACCATGTACCGATGGCACATCACCGTACGTCTTGTAGTCCGATGATGGAAAGGGCTTGGCGGAATCAAATTGTGCAGTTCCGTCGCGCACTCCCCGAAATGTAACCGATAAAAAACCGACAGGCTGGCAACTCGGCGTCGATGTTCGAGGCTCTGGAGCAAAGATAATATAATACTACAGTACAGATACCCAATCCCATACAAAGAAATGTCACCTCCTTAAGTCGGGCTATTGGTCTGGCTATTTTTTCTTTCTCCATATTTTTAACAGGCGGCAGCACCAGTGACTCTTTAATAGCCCGAGACTGTGGTTTTCTAACGCCATCTAGTAGTTTGCCTAGATACTAAATCATATGGCAATTTGAGCGAGGAATCGTATCATGTAGGTACTCAGAGAAGTTATTTGCCAGTTGTCTTGTCCTTGAACGCTTACTTCGTATTCGTAATAATAACATTAGGTATGTTCGGTTCGGGACAGACTCCGCTCAGACCGCGGTAACTTCTTAAATCTAAGTGGTCGCATTATTTAGCGAATTTCACAATATTCACGAATATTCCAAATCAATCAAAACTATAGAACTCGTTGTAGAATTAAATGTAGGTAGTTAGCTTGCTTCCGCGGCAACGGAATGACACGAATTAGGTACCTACTTCATGTTATTTTATTATTCACTATAAGGGTTATCCTTTTTTACCCGGCTGCAAGGAAAGGGTTATGTTTTTCGCGCGTATCTTGTATGTAAGTTTGTGTGTAATATTCTTTATTACCTCGTATCTTTCAAACCACATGACGGATTTTTATAATTAAGACATCGTTAGATAGGTCTTGGCCACCCAAATATTCTTAGATAAGTGAACTCAAAACAAAACGAAAAGTCGATAGCTACTTTCAACTAATTTAACATACAAAGTCTTCACTTATCTTTTTTGTTCAAAAAACCTGATTAAAGAGTGTAAATGGATAAATTAACATTAAAGAAGCAAGTTTTGATTTTTACTAAACTTATTTCAGCCTGAATCTGCTGTTAAACATTTTTAATTGATTGTTACTTTCACATTTGTTACCTATGCTGCCATCTATGATCTTTTTTTAATACTAATTATAATTTGTATGAGTTGATACCCCATGCTCTGGAGCTTTGAGGCGACCAGTGCATCGTTGCTAATAAGCCTTTTGGCCTGTCTGTCAATCGACTCAAGTGCATCAAGCTGGTATTTGGCAGATCCATCCCAGAGGTGAGAGCAGTACTCCATGCATGACCGAACTTGCGCTTTATACAAGTTGAGCAGCTGTTCAGGCTCGAAGTACCGTCTCAACTTCGCAAGGATCCCCAACTTTTTTGCAGCCAATTGAGCCTTTGACTCAATGAATGGACCAAAATTGAGGGTTGATGTTAAAGTAACACCAAGAAGTTCGAGATGGTCCATTATCGGAACGGTTACACCACGGAAGGATGGAGCCGGGTGGAATTGGCTCTTTTTAGCGGAAAAAAGACACGCCTGGGTCTTAGCAGCATTGAAACTGACTAGATTGGCATTGCCCCATTCGGAGACTGCCTCCAAAGACAGGTTCAAGCGCTCAACCATAGCCTCCCGAAGAGACCGGACTTGAGGCCCAGTAGCCCGTGCGCCAGATACGTATCTCTCAGCAACAGTGCTGTCGTCTGCATACCCAAAGGTTCCGGGTTTTAGCAGGTCATTAATGTGCAGCAAGAACAATGTTGCCGAGAGCACTGACCCCTGAAGGACTCCGGCGTTAATACCTAACTGACCGGACGAGCAACCATCGATAACCACTCGGATGGACCGATCCCTCAGGAAGTCTGCAATCCAGTCACACAGACCACTAGGCAGACCGAAGGAAGGAAGCTTACCAATAAGGCTCTCGTGCCAGACCCTGTCAAAGGCCTTCGATATGTCAAGGGAGACAGCAAGCGCCTCCCCGTGCTTCTCGGTGGCCTCACTCCAGATGTGAATGGCATACACTAGAAGATCCCCATTTGACCGGTTTCGGCGGAAGCCGTATTGTCGGTCGCTAAGGAGGTCGTTGTCTTCTAGGTATGCCAGGAGCTTTTTATTCAATACACGTTCCATACTCTTACAGAGGATGGACGTTACTGATATGGGCCTGTAGTTGGCCGGGTCCGCTCGACTACCCTTCTTGGGCACGGGTTGAACGTTAGCTTGCTTCCAAGCCTTCGGCACTTTTCCAGTCGCCATCGAAAGGCGATAAAGGCGTGTCAAGATCGGAGACAATTCAGGCGCACAAGTTTTAAGTACAATTGCCAGTATCCCGTCCGGGCCACTAGCCTTGTTCACGTCAAGGTTTCGCAGCACCCTATAGACCTCTCTCTGATGGATGCGAATTTCCGACATACTCGTCTTACATCGAACAGCAGAAGGGGGGGCCGCGTGCCATCAGTATTCAGACGCGAAGATTCCGCAAAGAGGGAGGCAAACAAGTTAGCCTTGTCCTCAGCGGAGTGGGCCAGCGAACCGTCGGGCCTCAGCAGTGGTGGTAGTGAGGGGCGACAGAAGTTTGATTCAACCGATTTAGCCAGGGACCAAAACGCCTTGCTACCTGCAGGGTGTGAAGCAAGTTTGTCCCCGATTCTGCTAATAAGGTAAAGGTCAAATCGTGCCCTTCGCATCGCTTTTTTGCAGGACTTTGCAGCCCTGTTGAAGGCTCTCTTCTTCTGACTCACGTCATTTGCCTTGCGCACACGAGCGTCGACCTACGCTAGGTATGCCTTGTGTTTAACCACGTTTGCGCGGTCACACTCAGCACCAAACCACGGACGGTCAACGCTGGACACCGTTACGTCAGAGAACGGAATGTAGTACTCCATCCCCTGACGCAACACATCTGTTCGCCAAGAGTCCGTTTCGCCTCGACAGTTGTTGATACAGTCTCATATAACGTCACATAAGTCATAATAGTACTAAACAATGTTTGACATTTATCATAAAATTCCTGTGGGGTCTTGTTACCTTGCGTTGCCAACGAGAGGTCGTTGTATAAAGCTGTCTCGTCCCTCTGGTCTGAAAAGTGGTTTATAAGAGCTGATCTAATACCTGCCCAAGTTTCAAGAATTCCATTCAAGTTGATGGTGGACAATAATTTATTAAAAGACATAAATTCCCTAGCTCACTGAATACCTCGGGGCTTGAATATTGAGTATCTATTCGGTCACAGATGTTAATGAATCTGGTTAAAATGTTTGGGTTCCCGTCAAAATCGGGCAGGCCCGGCGTAAGGCCTTGAAAATTACATCAGGGTCATAAGCCATTTTAATTTCAAATAAACTGTTTAAATCTAAATCTAATTCACTATCTAAATCTCTATTAATATCTACTACAAGTCGGCATGCCTGTCGTGATGCAGGTTCCCGAGGATGAGATATTTCGTGATCAAAAATCTTGGACATAAAAATAACTAGGAATAGATAGGAAGCAACACGAGAAAGATTCTGGTGCACTCACATGTGTTTCATCTCAGGTCTTCCCCCGTGAATCGATGGCTGGATTCTCCACGCGGCTCCGCAGCTTCCCGTAGATTCAGGATACTCGTGATGCGACTTGATAGTCACCGGATGACTCGCGATCGTGATGAACTGATTCTAACGCGATTCGCGAACCGGACCGCGAGTATCCTACCGACTGCGCCAATGACGTAAACTGCAGACGGTGGATCGAAAAAAAAAACAAAATGATTTTAAACTAATTTAATTAAAAAGAAATTATTACAATATAATTAATGAAACCTATTCGATGCTTGAATATGGAATGACCATTTACTTATTAAAAATAACTTAACGCTAATGTCAATTTTGCTGCGTCGGCGGCTCGTGGCTGGATTGACATAATCGGTGCAGTTTTTATGCGCGTGGCATCAACACGGAGAAGTTTGCATGTCAGCGCTATTGGTTATTTTTTTTTTTCTTAACTTTAATCTCCACCAACAAAATTGGTGCCTATTTAGTGCAAACACTTCCATTCCGGTCAATCTTTCTTGCCTCTCGCACTTTTATTCTTCATACCAGTGTTCTTCTTGCATTTATCATCATACATTCTGTGGGTAGGACGCCCACTTTTATTTATCTAATCTATGGGCATGATTTATTTAATATAAAAAACAGGTAAAATAAAATATTGAACATTGAGCAAAACGTGCTATTAAATACAATTTGAGCAAAAGTAGCTATTAAAACATATTGAACAAAAGTGCGGTTTATCACAGAATATACGGTAGCTGTTTATCACAGAAATTAAGGTATTAAACAATTTACAGCTAGGGATAGGAAAACACAATAGTGCCATCTATCACACAATTATCACAGAAATACAATAAAAACTTAGGTACTAACATGAAGTACTGCCGGTTATACGTGCCTGTGGTGCATTCCGTGCTTCATTTGAGTATACTACAAAATACTAATGAAGCACGGTGCGCTTCAGTTTTTGTTTCGACGTATTACCGCAGTGCCTACTCTAATGCAGTACTCCAGACACTTTCCCTTAGTGTCTTTGCCCATGAGCCCATGCAGGCTCTCCCTCGTTATTTTCCTGTCCAGCTCACATTCAAGTTGGTAGCGCTCCCTGATAAATAACGGGCATTCTACAAGTATGTGCTGGACAGTCTCTGCCACGCCTGGATCGCAGACGCACGATGGGCTCTCCTTACACTTGAAACGATTCAAGTATTCATAGAACCCACCGTGCCCTGTCAAAACTTGCGTGAGGACGCCTTCGGGCCACACCTGTTGTACAGTACGGAAAGCCACTATTGCGTCCGGAAGAAACATTTTCGTCACAGAAGCAGTCTCGCCCGACACATATCTCCGATTCCATTCATCAAGCGATTCCAAACGGATCTGTCGCTTGATAAATGAAATCGGACACTGGTCATAGTCCGGCTTCCTCCGAGACGACAATGCTGCTTCCTTAGCCAGCCCGTCCGCTAGCTCAATCCTCGGCAGGCCTGCGTGGGCCTTGATCCAGAACAAAGTCACAGCTTTGTTCTGGCGCAAGGCTTGAGCCAAATTGGCACGCGCGCGCACTGCCAGGGGATGGAGATAGCAGTGGTTTGCAAGCGTCTGCAATGCTGACATCGAGTCGCTGTACAAACCATAGCTCGCCTCTTGCCGCGCGAGGATTACTTCGGCCGCTTTGCAAATGGCCAGGAGTTCCGCCTGGTAGACTGTTCAGTACGCGGCAAGGCAAAGCTTGAGGTTCCGGACTTCACCTTCATTATCCCAGATGGATAACGCGGCTCCTACCTTCCCCTCAATATTGCTGCCGTCGGTGAAGATTCGCACCGCCTGCATATTGTTACTGTCTAGTAACTCTTGATCTGCCAGGCACATGAACTCCAGGGGCATTTGTGTAGCTGGATGAGGAGCTTCCGCAAAGCTCACCGCACCCTCGATCTCCCTGTCTCCCGGCACAAACCGGGATAACCCTCACCTCACTTCATACAGGGCGGCTGCCTCTTGTATGCACAGGTCAAGAGGTAGTATCCCGGACAGTGCCAATGCCGAGTTCAATGAGACAGTGCGGTAAGATTTGCAGAGATTCTGAGCGAATCCTCATTGAACAGAGCCTAGCTTCTTCCGTACACCCAACTTTTTTGCAGCGGGTGCCCAGGCTGCGGCTGCGTACGTAACTATGGGCTCAATCGTTGCTGTGTAAATGGTGTGTATGACCTGTGTGTTTAATCCCCAGCTCACCTTTGCGGCTCGGAACAGCTGCTTGTAAACGTCAGCTGCCCTTTTACAGACGTTCGCGGCATGCTCATTAAAAGTGAGCTTATCGTCTATGGTTAGACCCAGCAACTTCATTTTTCTGACCATGCCGATGTCGACCCCGGCCATGCTCAGCGTTGGAGTGTCGTACTTAAGCTTGTTGGTTATGGTCATCGCACAGGTTTTGTGCGGTGCAAACCTCAGCTTATTTCGGACGCCCCAATCCTGAACATGGGCGAGGGCTGCATTGGCGGTTCTAGAGACTTCAGTCGCCGTGTCCCCATCCACGACCAAGACGATGTCATCCGCGAACGCCTGCACGAAAAGTCCGCGCTGCTCTATGTCCTGCAGCAGATGGTCGAGAACGAGGTTCCACAGGATTGGACCTCCGATCGACCCCTGAACGCAGCCCTTGCTAGTCTCTCGAGTGCATCCCCACCGGCATACCGAACCTTGACCTTCCTACCATCGAGATAGCTGTCTATTAGCCTTCTGGTGTTAACCGGGCACTTTTCCTCAGCCAGTCTGACTCTTATTGCTGGCCACCAAGCGCTGTCGAAGGCACCCTCTATATCCAATGACACCAGGACAATTAGCTTCTTCAGCCTCAACTTGTCCTGTACGTGCTGCACTAGCGTATAGAGGGCGTCCTCGGTGCTCCCCTGGGGCATGAAGCCAAACTGACGAGTACTAAATCGCTGCACAAGCTGATATTTGAGACGCGCTACGACCATCCTCTCCAGGACCTTCCCCAGAACGGGCAACATACCGATTGGTCTATATGCCTTGGGGTTGGTGTAGCTGTCCTTGCCCGGCTTCCTGAGGACTACAACCGTAGCCTCCTTCCAGCTGGTAGGGAAGTGTGCCAATTCAAGGCACTTGTTGTAGAGGGCAAGGAAAGCGTCCGGGTCCTGGTGGATCGCTCGACTGCAGATGTCAGAAGTCAGTCCGTCCCCTCCTGGTGCCTTTTTGAGATTGAAACCCGCCACGGCGGCTTTCAGCTCCAGCGTCGTAAATGGGGGATCATGATTTTCATCATGCGCCCATTCATTTACTCGGCTGGCTGCCTCTCTTATTCGCCTGTGGTCAGCGTTGTCCTGGTCTACTCTGTCTTCGGGTAGAACGTATCCGCTAGTAGGGCGGCCGATCCACTCGGATTGAGGAATGCACCATCGCTGCGTAGGGTCAGTTCTTCTTGCCTTTTGGTGGTCCTACCTATGATCCTGTAGATACCTTCCCATAATCCCTCACGATCCTGCTTCCGGCAAAACTCCTTCCAACTGGCGATTTGGGCATTCTTTGCCTGCATCTTATACTCTTCTTTTGCTTTCAGGTACTCGCCAACGACCTTCGCTCGCCGGACCGGCGCGGCATTGCGGATGCGGTTCTTCTTCGTCATGACTTCTCGCTTTTTCTCGGTGAGCTCCTCGGACCACCACGGACAGGTAACTTTTGTTTTGTTGTTAATTTTCGGAATAGTGCTTTTACATGTTTCTATTATTATATTTATATCACATCACACATCACATCATCAGCCTATTAATGTTCCCACTGCTGGGACACAGGCCTCCTCTCTATGAGAGGGGAAGGGCCATAATCCACCACGCGGGCCCAGTGCGGGTTGGTGGATGTCACATATCTTCGAATTTTTGGTTCTAGGACATGCCGGTTTCCTCACAATGTTTTCCTATGTTTATATTTATATATTTATTTACAATTTCCTCTAAGTGTTGTTTATTTTCTATTTCTATTATTCTTTCTTTATTTATATTTTCTTTAATTTTATTCTCTTCTATTTTGCTTTCAAAAGCCTCCCTATTCGCTTTTCTTGTGTTGTACTGTCTCGTGGTTCTATTTATATTTATACCTTTCTCCTTTTTTATTTTAATATTAAAAAATATCGTGTTATGGTCCGAGGATGTTGCTCTCGTGTCGACCCGCCAACCGTCCACCAGGTCAAAACGGTCGAGCGAGCATGCCGTGACGTCCACATGGCTTCTATACGCTCGACCACCTCTGATAGTGTCAAAGGTGGGAGCGTCACCAGTGTTTAGTACCTGAAGCTCTAGTTCGTACAGGGTTGCGGACATGTCCTCTCCCCTTGAGTCTTCTTTGATGCTGCCCCACCAGGCACTTTTCGCATTTGCGTCGCCACCTATTAGCAATCTACCGGTGGCCACTTCCGTTTGGATCCGGGTCAACTGGTCCAAGTATGGCCCTATGGGTTGGTCTGGCTCGAAGTAATAGGAGACTACTGCGATTTCCTAGGCTTTGGTACGGATCCCCACCACGACGATGTTATTTGTGGTGAGTTTCGGGTAGGGTATGACGTCCAAGTCATGATCAAAGACGGCTATCGCCGCCTTAACCCTCCCACTTCCATCGACCTCGCACTGGTAGATTCCGGTAGCTCTTCATACTTCGTGCTCCCCCCACATACGGCTCCTGAATCAGTGCCCATGAGATCTTTCGTTCACTGGCCTCTAAAAAGAGTTCGGTGGTCGCCAGTTCCTTACATTAAAGATTCGCTTGGGCCACTCGGTATGGTCTTGCTGTTTGTTGGACAGAAGTCCCCGTGGTGCCCTTAGCAATACAGCGCTATTGGTTAGGGATCCATACTTAACAAGCCTAAACAAACTGCTGATAAATTACATCTTTGTTTTGGTTCACCTTGTTATTTATTTGTGGCCTTAAACGAAATAATTATCTCACCGTATTATTTATTTCGATTAAAGTATATCTTCAGGAATACTTTGAGTATCTTGTTCAGAGAGGAAACCCTGTTCGTTCCTCATCATCTCTTCACCTTCGTTTTTCTCCCCACTCATCAAGTCGTTACGGTGTATCATTTACTGTTCGGGCTGTCCGCCTCTGGAATATATAAGGACTTAATCATATCAAAAATAGGTTTGTAAACATTTTTTTTTGGCACCGAAAACTCTCGTATATCATTTAGGTTTGTAAGCGTTTTTATTTTTTTGAGCAGAATCTATTGATTGTAGAAAAATACTGCTCAGACAGATCGATAGAGAATTTTTCGCTGATTACGATGGCATCAAAAACTATTATCGGCCAATTTTCAGATACTGGTATTTTAGCTTAGAGACGGCACTATGTATATCTTCTTAACCCTACATCGCAGTGGCCTATTATTCTGTCCACACCACAATAGTTTGCAGCACACAATATAAGCAAGGACCAATGTTCACGAATATAGATTAAGGTGGTGTTAGCTTGCAGAGGGTAGTCCTGTGTTGAGTGAATTTCTGCAGATACTAGAGGCTTGTTGGTATTTGTAAGGTCTTTAATCAGCCATCAACAAAGAGCTTCGAGTTTATCAGCGGCTGTGGGAAGTGGGCAGGTGACACACCTACATGCGACGTTTAATCACTGAATAGATCTAAACTAATATTATAAAGTGGAGTGGAGTGCAGTGATGGCCTAGTGGTATTGCGCGACTTATAAATTGTAGGGTTATAAGGTCGTGGGTTCAAACCCAAACAGGCACTTTACTTTGTGTCAATTATTTTATCACCACTTCTCTCAAAACGGTAAAGGAAAACATCCGGTGAGGAAACCGGCATATCCTAGAATAAAAAAATCGAAATCATGTGACATCCACCAACACGCACTGGGCCCGCGTAGTGGATTTCCTCTCACAGTGAGGAGGCCTGTGTCCTAGCAGTAGGAACATTAAAAGGCTAATGATGATGATGAATATTAAATAGGGGTAAAATTGTTTATATGTTTGTAAAAGGCAATGTAAAGGTATTATTCAATTCCGAAAAAAATCTTTCACTTATAGAAAGCTAGGCTAAAAGCCATAGGCTTATTTATCTGTAGAATTGTCCACGGAAGAGAAACTTCGCGAAAAAAGCTAGTTATAATCATGAAAATCTAGGAAATCCGATGACGTTTCTTATATTACATGCCGCAAAATCTTTTTACGTAAGAAATTGAAAAATCTAATTCATAATCCTAATTAATTACTATGTTATCCATACACTATGACAACGAGTATCATTCGTAAGCATCAAGTTTAATTATTATTAAGTATTTTTATAGCTGTCGAATCTGACTTCTTAGATTTTCACGACTATAGTTATAAATAACTACATTCTAGTTTCGAAAATAACTTATCACGTGGGTAAAAGAGAAGTAGTAGTGCCAGACAGCAAAACTACCAGCAAGTTAAACGAAAGTCGACAAAACGCTTGCCGTGGTGCAAAGATTAGCAAGTAAGCAGAGTTAGCAATGAGACTAATTAGCTATTTCACTAACTTTCATCATTATCATCCTTTTAATGTTCCCACTGCTGGGAAACAGGCCTCCTCTCTGTGAGAGAGGGAAAGGGCCTTAACCCACCACGCGGGCCCAGTGCAGGCTGGTGGATGTCACATGTCTTCGAATTTTTAGATCTAGGACATGCCAGTTTCCCCACGATGATTTCCTTCACCGTTTTAGAGCAATGGTGATAAAATAATTTACACAAAGTAAAGCGCCTGCCTGGGTTCGAACCCACGACCTACGGCACTTAAGTAGAGGCCGTTACCCAGTGGTAACGGCCTCTACTTAAGTTAGTAAGTTAAGTTAATGCAGTAGAGGCCCAGTGGCCTCGACTGCATTAACTTTGTTACTGACAATCGCTCTTCTTCCCAGGGCATCGCTCCCGTTCATAGAAGTCGTTGTGTTTCAGGGATAAATGTCCTATGGGCCTATGGTACTCAACGATAAAATACCATTACACGGGGTGAATAGGAATACAGGGTGATAGGCAACAAAACTTTGATGATTTAGCTGTGATGCCACTTGATTGGTTTTAAACAAAACATCATTTTTTTATCTTCTCTTCTTTTCGTTTCGATGGCACATTTAATTAGATTGTCTGGGCCCAGTAGGTGGCCACGCTTATTACAGCGTCAGAAGCACCGTACAGGTCTTCCAGGGTGCAAGTGAATGGACAGCCAGGACACTCCAGCAAGTGGGACATAGTCTGTACAGGGGCACCACACTTGCACCGGGTGTTGGACGAATCTATAATCCCCCATTTTTCCAAATTATATTTGCAGCGGCCTACTTGGGTACGTAGCCGATTCAATGCCTTCCATACAGGCCACTGCAATTCATGGCCCAGCGGCAGATGTTCCTTGGGCTCAACAAAGTCATGGGGTGGTGGACACTTCTCCACCCACAACTTTCTCCTCTCCTCAGGCGGCCTGTCCTGGATTGCCTGTGTAGTTCGCAGGAAACTCCTTCGACTTTTCAGTCTACCCGCAGTTGGTGAATAGTCGTAGAGGGGATGTCGGGAATCGGATTCCTGGTGCTTTTTTTCCAACGCGCATGCGACATCCCTTCGTACGGAAGGTGGTGCTATGCCTGCTAGTGGGTAGAGCTTATTAAGTGGAGTTGGTTTTAAGCAGCCCGATATTATCCGACACGTCTCATTTAGGGCAATGTCTACTTGCTTGGCGTGAGTGGATCGGTGCCACACTGGGCACGCAAACTCGCCAGCAGAGAAGCATAGTGACATACCAGTTGTGCGGAGAACATCGGGTGCCGCTCCCCAGTTGGTGGAAATAAGGCGACGGAGCAAGCTATTACGGTTCCCGACCTTCTGCTTTGTTACGTAGCAGTGTGACTTATATGTTAAGGCCCTATCCAAAGTCACACCCAGGTATTTGGGGTTCGAGCAGTGTTCGACCCTAGTTCCTCGCCACGAGATGGCGAGTGTCCGATTTGCATGCTAGTTGCGAAGGTGGAATGCGCACGACTGAGTCTTGGATGGGTTGGGCCGCAGAGCATTGCGGTCATAGTATTCTCCCAGTAAGTTGAGTGCGATTGTCAGTGTGTGCTCCACGGCTTCAAAAGTTGCTGCTTGCGTTGCTAAGGCCAAGTCATCCGCATAAAGTAACCGCTCCGTGTGTTGGGTGTTGGGCTGGTCGTTCGTGTAGATGTTAAAAAGCGTCGGCGCCAACACACTGCCCTGAGAGAGACCGTTTTTTTGCCTTCGCCATCTACTCTTGGTGGACTGAAAGCACACCTGGAAACGGCGGTTGTGCAGGAGCTCACTCAGTATGCGTACAAAACCCTGGTCCTCAGTAAGGCTCCTGACCTTCCCGAGCAGTCTTTTGATATTAATGGTGTCGTAAGCTGCCGAAAGATCAACGAGTACGACACCAGAGACTCTATTAGCTTCGAACCCATCCTCTATATATTCTGTCAGTCGGAGAACCTGGCTAGAGCAACACTTACCAGGTCTAAATCCTGCCTGTTCAGGGATTAGAGCCGAGTCAATTTCTGCTGTGAGGCGGTTTAATAAAAGTCTTTCAAATAGCTTATATGTGTGGCATAATAGAGAAATGGGCCGGTAGCTTTTGGGGTCGTCGGAGGGCTTACCTGGTTTTGGTAGTGCAATGACTTTGGTCTTCCTCCATAATTTGGGAATGTGTGCAGAAGCCATGCAGTTATTAAAGAGTGCCAAGAGCCACGATACAGCCAAAGGTCCAAGATGTTTTATCTGATCAACAGTTATATCATCGACACCAGCCGCCTTGCCATTTTTTAACGCCTTGATGGCCGGAATGATGTCTGTCAGAGTAAAAGACTTGCTGATTTCATTTGAACTTTCAGGGGCATTAACAGACCTTTTGGCTCTTGGGAGTTTATGGGGAGGTTTTCCGTTGAGTAGCAACTGTTGGGCTATTTTGTTGGCCGTGACGAAGCCCTGGTTGACAGGTTCCGGCGGGTCACCAGTAAGTTTATGTATTGTGGACCAGGTCTTCTTACTGTTGTGGGTCATGTCGGTGTCTGCTACTGTAGTGATCCATTTTTGTTTACGGGATTCACCTACCATGAACACCAAGGCATCCCCAGCAGCAATTGTATCCTCGGAAAAGGGGTCATTCTCGTAGAGGTCCTCGTAGGTCTTAAGAAGATCTAAAGATTCTGGAGTAAGGCCGGATATGTATGAAGTGCGGCAGCCTCTTGGTATGTACTGACGCGACACCGTCCATATGGTATCCACAAACTGTTCATAGTTAGAAGGTTTAGGTTCTGTGTCGCGCAAATTTGCATCGACATCGGTAGAGAATTTTTCCCAGTTTGCCTTCGAGAAGTTAAAGCGTGCTTTATAGGGGACCTGTCGGGGCTTAATTGCCGCTCTAATCTCACACGTGATGGGCCTGTGCTGTGTGTTTGGGATTGGTTGGAGGACAAGTTTTGAACACAAAGAGTTTATATTAGTGCTGACGAAAACCAAATCTGAGTTGTAGCCACGTTTCCAGCGTCGACTATTAAAAGATGCAGGTAGTTTGGCATCGTGTATGAGGGATAGTTCTGATGCATCAGCCCACTCCTCGACTAAATTGCCGTCTGCGTTAGTATCGCGGTACCCCCAGGATATACTATGACTATTGAAATCACCAACAACTACTTTAGTCTGTTGGATGTCAAAGTTAGGTGGTTTGTGGAACTGAAAAGGTTGGTTAGGCGGCTTATAAACTGATGTGATTGAGCAAGTACCCAGATCCACTGTAAGAATTTCTGTGCAATTTTCATTACTCCAGGTTGCAGACAGAATAGTTACGCAAGGTTTGACAAAAATAGCGCTTCCGTATTGTGTGTGGGGTATCTCCAGAGCAAGATTCATTCCGGGGATGTGTGGCCTTGGATGTTCGGTACCACGATGCGTTTCCTGGACACAGAGAATGTCACAGTCTATATTCTGACAAAGTTGAGAGAGCAACTGAGACTTGTTTTCAGAGAACCCTTCGATGTTAATTGAGGTGATAGTGAGGGCGGGCTTCGAAAGCCGGTGTTGGATGCCCTTAGAGGTGACTCTTTTGTTATATTTCGGCCTTGATAAGGACCGTGGATCATAGTTCTGAGAAGAACCGTTTAGATGTGCCATCGTGGTGAAAGGATTAGCCAGCTAGATTTTTTTTATAATTGTTGGCGACAAGCAACAAACCTTTTTTTATGTACCTATTTGTTTCCTTTTTATTTTATTCTTTTTTTGTTTTACAAAGAAAAAAAGTGTTGACAGAACACTTTTTAAAAAGATACGTCATTAAAAACATTCTGTGATCAAAAAAATCGTATTTTCATCTACAAGCCGTCCCTCATCCTCAATAATAATTATTTAATATAGTTATTGGAGTACCTACTAAAATGCTACAAACAATTTTTAAATGGCGTGAAAATTGTCTTTAAAGATTTATTTTTTGGGTTTGAAATCATCCAATTATTTCGCCCGCTCTGGGTGAAGCGACAGGGCGTGGCAGACTTTTACTGACTAAAACTCACCCGTGTTCCTTCAGTTGCTTGAGCCAGGGCCGCGGTAAATATTTTCTAAATTTATCTGCGACCCAGACAGGCTTCGGCCCTAGCGGACCCCGTCAGTTTTTGCTGTCATCTCTTTAAGGCACGCGTCGAACACTACGCGCTGTCGACTCGGGCCTGGTCCTCATCGGACGGCGAGCTACCCACTACTCGCCGTCCGCAAGCCCGCACCTGCGCAGGCCGTGAAACGGCTTTTGATTCCCGACGCCCAGGGCGTCTCCTGCGGAGGCTTGGGGCGTGAGGGCGTCTCCGTTGCGTCTCCTTCAAGCGCTCTGCCTCCTTGTTCGCACAGGTATCGTTCCAACAGGTGCTCCTCATGAGGGTGGAGCCTCCACTGACGGCGCCATTGCGCCGGCCCCGCCCTGCACTAACCCTAATGATACCTTACCACCCGCTAGCAGGACCTCTTCAAGCATCGTGCCTCAGAGCGCACGGTCAGGCCACTCTACCAGCACGTTAAAAGCACAACTCCTGACCGCCAGGGCAGAGCACGCTCGTCGTTTTGCAAATGCCCAAACGGAGCGTGAAAATGCCCAAACGGAGCGTGAACATGCCCAACTGAGTTGGAACTGCAGGCGGAATTAGCCACTATCCAGGCTGACTCATTACATGGAGGATCTCGCTACTCGGGTCACTCCCTCGGCTCCCGATCTCAACGAGTCGAAGACTGGTTAGCCCATGCGTTCTTAGGTAATAAAGCGCATTCAACTGTTGACAGGGGGGCAAACGAGGACCATGTCCCGACGTGTCCACTCCCCGCTTCTGCCTCGACGCGACCTACCATCACCTATGCGCCACCGCGCCAGGCTCCTGCTTACCCACCCACGTATCCGGCCCCCGCCGGCACATTGAAGCACCCCTGTGTCTGTACGCTCCCCGCGGGCGCGTACTCATCAGTTGAGCCGGCTGAACACACATCACACGCACTAGGTTTAGGCACACTTGTTAAAGATAAAAATTGTTGCTACAAAAGTAAAAATCATAGCCCAGATCTAGGTACATCATTTAATCAGCTGGTCGACGCAATTACAGGCACAGGGAAGAACACAAAAGTTTGTGATATCACGAAGTTCGATGGTAACGTCTCGGATTGGTTTCACTTCAAGAAATCATACGATCAATCCAAGGCGTACTTTTCTCCTAGTGACAACATCACACGACTTGGCGCGGCGCTGCATGGTGTGGCTAGAGAGGCAGTCTCCATCAGACTGATAGCAACTGATGACCCGGAGCAGATTGTTGAAGCGCTAGAGACCAGGTTCGCTCAGCCGGAAGTCCTCGTACTACACCAGATCTCTGTGGTAAAAGCACTTCCTAAATTAAGTATGTCCGAGTCTGCGCGAGAGGTGAACATTTTTGCTTGTCGCATCCGCAATTGCGTCGAAATAATCCGTTTGCTGAATCTGCCTGAGCACCTCGCTTCACCGGACCTCCTCAACATCATCATAGGCAAGTTATCCCCTCTCCTCAGGTCTAAATGGAGAGACTTTGCATCGCCAAGGGACGGTTCAGGCAAATTTAAACTCGAAATTTTGGCCCAAATTCCTCGAAATTGAGGCAAAATTACATATAAAATTCGATGTCATAGTGCCAGAACCGATACTTGTCAAAAGTCAATGTCAACCCGTGAAAACCTCCAGATATAAAATTTACACAATTGCGACAACGTCAAACACGTCAAAGTTGGATAGTTACGTATGCCAGTACTGTAAAAACGGTAAACATGAGGTAAGCGATTGTGAAGGTTTTAAAACTCTGTCTCTAGACGATCGGTGGCAATGGGTGATGGAGAATAAGGTCTGCCGTAGATGTCTAAGAAAAAGTTCGCACCAATACCGCCACTGCAAGAAGAAGTGCGAGATCGCAGGCTGCCCGGTTGAGAAGCGGCATCACACTCTTGCATAGAGCTCGACCTGCGACGACAGCCCATGTCGACACCAAGGTGTACACTCGGATACGGGAATCGCCGACCCCAAGGTGCCAAAGCCAAGTAATACGATAGACGAGCAGCGATCGGTCACCTTTGCCCACAACTCTGCTCCACCAAATTCATCCTGCCTTAAGCCACTACTAAAGGTTATAGCAGTCACTATTTCTGGACCCCTGGGAAGTGTTAACACGCATGCCTTACTTGACGATGGGATTAACTAGTGTAACTCTGTTGGACCAATCTGTGGCGGACTCAATGGGAGCTAAGGGCCCTACGTGTAGGCTGAATATTGACTGCATTGGCGGTTTGAGTACGCAGGCCGACGTAAGTTATGTTGACAAAGTAAAGGGTTGACATGGTGCGGACAGTTTTGAGATCAGAGCGCGATCCATTTCCAACCTGGGCATCAACAGGCAGTCCGGACGTTTAGACGACGTCACCAGGTATGATTATCTATCCGATTTAGTGGACGTCGTATGTTATGATGATGCAAAGCCCATGTTGTTGATAGGTGCGGACAATTGGCACGTGTCACTCCCTTCTGCGGTCCGCCGCGGCACTCGTGATCAACCCGTTGCCGCTTTCACCGTGCTAGGGTGGATCCTCTTCGGATATATTTCTGGCAGATCAAACATGGCAACATCCGTTAACCATATCTCCTTCGCTGTCGACGACAATTCACCGCTGGACAACCTCATCAAGGAATACTTTCGACTAGACTCTATAGGGATAACAAAGGTAGACCATCGTAGTGCTAGCGAACAACGTGCTTTAAATATTCTAGAAGAAACTACCAAGCTCCTTGATTCTGGCAGGTACGAAGCCGGTCTATTGTGGCGCGATCATATCACTAACGTCCCTAAAAGCCGTGACCTAGCCTTATCTAGGTTTATTAACCATGAGCGCAAGATGGCTAAGGATGGTGCGTATGCCGATGCCTACAAGCAAAATATTCAAGGAATGATTAGCAAGGGATACGCTGCATTATGTTCGGGGTCACCGTCCGGCCAGGTCCCGTGGTATTTGCCACACTTTGGAGTAGTCCACCCACACAAAAAGAAGCTGCGAGTTGTCCACGATGCAGCGGCGAAGTGCTCAGGTGTCAGCCTCAATTCGCTTCTGTTAACTGGACCCGATTTACTCCAGCCACTTCTTAGCATCGCCATGAGGTTTAGGGAAGGCTCTGTTGCCCTGACGGGAGATATTAGGGAGATGTTCCCGCAAATTAAAATTAGACCCAAGGATAGGGACTCCCAACGTTTTTTGTGGAGAGATAGTCCCGATATGCCGCTTCAGGAATTCCGAATGACCTCCATGATATTCGGCGCAGCGTCCAGCCCGTGTACCGCGCTATGGGTGAAAAACAAAAACGCGAGTCAATTTCAATCACGATACCCCGATGCCGTGCGGTCTATCATCGAGGATCATTATATGATCGACTTTTTAGGTAGTTTTTGACAGTATTAGCAAGACCGCACATCGAGCCTTTGAAGTATGGTCCATACATAAAGCGGCCTACTTTGAGATGCGTTCTTGGGTTTCGAACTATAAGGAAGCCCTAGCGTTAATCCCTCCCGACTTATGTGCGACAGACGCCATTGCTGAGGTGAGCTTAGGTCCGACGTTCCCCACACAAATTCGTGTACTAGGTCTTACGTGGAACGTTAGCGAGGACAAGCTTTATTTTGTCAAGGCTCTTCCAAAGGTCCCTACTGAGTACACAAAACGTTCAGTCTTGTCCCTGTTGATGTCTATTTATGATCCCTCAGGTTACTTAACTCCTGTTATTATGAAAGGCCGTGTGCTATTCCAGAAATCCTGGAAGTTGGGCATTGACTGGGATCAGACTCTGCCGGCTAACTTGATCGAAGATTGGAAAAGTTGGCTGCTCGAAATTCAAAATTTAAACAACACTTCCATTCCCCGATGTTACTTCCACGGCCCGGGCGCATTAAGGATGCTCAACTTCATGTTTTTGCCGACGCCAGTGAACGCGCGTACGCTTGTGTGGCCTACTGGCTCTTCACGGACGACGAGGACAACGTATTTTTTATCCCTGATAGGGGGAAAGGGTAGGCTGGCCCCTCTAAAACCTGTTTCAATCCCAAGATTGGAGCTCCAGGCCACCCTGAACGCTTCGCGTTTCAGCGCCTATGTGATTGAAGCGCACAGAAGAAAACCCAATAAAGTTTATTTTTGGACGGACTCGCTAACCGTTCTAACATTTAAGGCCTTTGTCTTATGCCGGGTGGGAGAGATAGCTGAGACCGAACATTCAGAGTTGGAAATACGTACCCACGGCTTTAAACGTGGCAGACGACGCTACGCGAGACATTGACAATTTCACAACCTCATCACGTTGGTTCACAGGTCCCACATTTCTTCCGTCTCCACCTTCTGACTGGCCTTGTGAACCGACGCGTACCGTCCCTCCGACGACCGAAGAACTGAAACAAGTCTCGGAATCGGTGGGACTGATAGTTGCTCAGCCGCGTCAGCTACCTTTACCGGTAGTTGTAACTTTACCAACGATTTAGCAGTTGGACTCGGTTGCTTCGTGCCACAACGCGAACTCATCAGTGTTTAGACAAGTTTAGATCTTTTTTGCGCCCAAATCCCAAATTTACTCTAAATGCACTTCGAGATGATCGCAATCTTTTAACCTTTTCCGTTGAAGACCTTAACGTTGCAGAGGTCCATTTGTTTCGAAAAGTTCAACGAGATTCCTTCCCCGAGGATTTGACGCGCGTTACAACAGCACGTCCCGCTTCGAGTGATAGTAGGCTTCGGAACCTTTCACGTTCGCTCGGTGAAGACGGGCTCCTTCGTCTTTCTGGTCGCACTGCCGCCGCAGAGCAAGTAGAGTCACGCCCGATTGTCCTAGATGGCCGACATCCTATTGTCAAGCTTCTGATAAGCTCTTATCACGCCAGGTACGCCCACAGATATAATGAGCTAGTAGTTAATGAACTGCGCCAGAGGTTCTACGTACTTAGCCTCAGACCAGCCATTAGAAGAATTTCTCAGAGATGCCAGTTTTTCCGCAATCGGAAGGCTAAGCCAAACTCACCACCAGTGGGAGATTTGCCAGATTGGTATCTGGCAAATCTCCCACTGGTGGTGAGTTTGGCACATCACCAGCGCCCTTTCACCCACGTTGGGTTGGATTATTTTGGCCCCCTGAGCGTCTCTATTGGCAGACGCACCGCCAAAAGATGGATTGCAATTTTTACGTGCATGACAGTGCGAGCCGTTCATTTGGAGATCGTGGAGAGTTTATCGTAAGACTCTGCCCTGATGGCACTCATACGGTTCATTGCTAGAAGGGGATGCCCAACAAAGATTTACTCTGATAATGGGACCTCATTCGTCGGCGCGGCAAAGATGCTGCCGGAACTCTTAAATTTCTGCGCAAATAAGAGAATATATTGGAGATTCATCCCCCCATCCGCACCGTTTATGTCGGGCTGTTGGGAACGATTAGTCCGCTCGGTGAAGAGGGCCATTTCCGTGACCCTTAAGGAAAGGACGCCTAAAGAGTATTAAAAACCCTACTCCTGGAAGCGGAGTCTATCATTAATTCAAGACCCCTGACACACGTCTTAGTGGAAGCTAACGCGGAGTACGCCCTGACTCCTTTCACCTTCTTAATTGGAAACCCAAGCGGCGAGCCTGAAATTAATGTCTTCAATGACGAAGACTTATTCAGACGTGCTAACTGGTGAAAGGCGCAGAGGCTGGCAGACCACTTCTGGCAGCGTTTCGTACGAGAGTACCTGCCAACGCTCACGCCTAGAAGACGGTTGCAGGAGGTTCGTCCATTAACCGTGGGTGACCTAGTTTTCATTGCGGACGGCACGCTGCCCAGGAACCAGTGGCCTCGAGGGCGAATCGCGGCAGCGGGGAAGGACGGAATAGTAAGAGTGGTAGACGTCGCAACGAAAGAAAGCTAGGATCTTAGCAAGAGGCGTTATTTAATTTCTGCCTACGCCCATGGAAAAAGACGTGAGATTATATATGTATGTAAAAAAGCATAAGTTACACTCATTTGTAGATAATTTAAGTGACAAAATCCAATCAAAATCAAGGCTATCATATTGTGTTTTCACTCACATGCTCAATTTTATTGGAGTGTCCACAATCCACTCATACAGAAAGATTAATTTAATAGAGTAACAGAAAAATATTCTTAGGCAAAGGAATAGTCGAAAAGAGAATGGTAACTGTCGTATATGCAATAAACAAAACCCTACACATTCTGTCGCCAAGTTTGGAAAAAATATTGAGCATACAAGAACAAACAACACAAAATTACATAGACCCCTCGATGTGATGTAAATGTATTATGGATAAGTGTCAGCTACTTCTGGCCGTTGTAAAAACCTCGTATGGTAAATATTTACAGAAATGTAATACTACCCTCACGCTCGGTATTACGAAAAGTCAATTTATGCTAATATAAAACTTTTGTGGGAGATACATCGTACACTATATGAGCTCGAAAATTGGCATGAACTATTTATGTGAATAATATAAAAAGGGAAAAATTCTCATACTTATTAGTTACAGCCAGTTTTATCTTATCAACCACGCGGCTCGGGCATGTAATATGTTTTGGCTAGGGTTGCCTCGTGCAAGTTCAAGGGGACATATTACATTCTTCCTTTCTCGCCCTCTTCCGACTTACGTATTTCTCTTTGGTGTTTAACTGGAGACAGCGGTCTCGTAAAATACGCATACTTTTGTGAAAAATGTTTTTGTAAAAGCATACGTAGAATGCCAGTGAAATAACTGTGTCTGTGGTCTGCTTAGTTTGATTTAGGTACTACTGAACATAGTTCATTAGACAGCATATAAATTACAATCCCATACGTAGGTAGACTTGTAGGGTAACTTCCCTTACTCACCAGCCAGCTCAGGGGTAGATATTCTGGTTAAGACAATTGCAGGGATGATTTCGCATGAGGGTCGACAGAAGTAAAAGTCTTTATATTTGGTCAACTATTTTAATAATACACAGGCATCACTACTGCATCACAATTTTAAAGGTATCTCACTTACTTGTGGATGGTATATAAACTACCCTTTAAACTTAGCATCAGATGTATGATATCACAACCAGCATCGTTCCTTTTGTGCTGATTGCATCGAGTATCTCACCAGCCGAAGTATAATGTTCGGAGCCTGTTGTCGAATGCGGTGTTGCTGTTCTTATATAATTTCGTTGACCATGTTTTATTCTATTTTATTATTATTAAGATTAATCCTAAGGAACCCTGTCGATGGGAAAAATGCAAGATAAGCGTCGTACAAGCACATGTCTCACAAACATGAAAATATAGTTCAATTCCACGAATACTCACAGCGCTTGCTGGCACATAATTATTTTAAATTTAGGGCTGTTTCCCTGTCTCGTCCGAGTCATTTTAGATTTCTTTTATTCTGTTTCTCACAAGGATCTTATTTTTTTGACTCCTCCGGTATCCATTCGTAATGAAAAAGAAATGTCACTCTTGTCGGCCATAGACATTGAGCATTTTATTGACCCATAGAGATGTCATGTCTATATTTTCTTTAAGTAATTATGTATACCAGAAATTAATAGCCCAGATATGTAGGAGATTGTGTGCTTGTTGAATTATATTAATACACACAATATCTAACAGGTTTCGTAAAGAATTTATAATAATTCCGCCACGACCTCAGCGCCATCTAGTACCAAAGTGCCTCAACCACCTAGTGTCAAAGGCGTGAATCTCTTACTAGCTTTCTCTCATAATTGTAATTGCTTCTAGTGCAACTCTGTCAGATGTCGCTGTAAGTCGTTACGGAAATATATTTGTTACAGACTAGAGGCTCAAGACAAATGGCATTCGATTTTAGCGTAGGTGGTAGTCGAAATGTCAAAATGTGAGGGATCGATCAAATGATTTTTCGATATCGCTTGTCAATTACATACTATTTTACCTTTTTAACAATGGCTATCAAAACACGCTTTCGATGATAGAATATCACTTGTCTAGGGAGTTTGGTGTACAGTCGACCTTAGAGAGGTTAACGTGCACACATCTCTAAAATTAGTCAGTAAAATCTTTTTAACCAGTAAGTTTTGCTATGCATGTAAAGTGGGGCCTTTAAGGTGATATATACGCTCCAATGCAACGCAGTACTGGCCGTGCGCCCGCTCGGTGACAAAATATCAAAATTGAACCTGAAAATGAAACCTTTTGAACAGTTTTGTTTGCAAAATATTATTTGATTTACATATGCTATGTTAGGTATGAAGTAATTCCAGCCATCAATTCTTCTGTATAAAAATATTTTTAAACATCGAAGTCGTTTTGGAGGAGTTTCCAAAAGTTGCGAAAAAATATCGTGTTGTTAATTTTTTTTTTAAAGCAACACTATTAGTTACACGAAAAAACCTTGTGTTCAAAATTATATACATGGATCAATAATAAATATATATTTTTTTCAAACCTTTTAATCTAGCTGTTACTGAGGAGTATGCTTTAGAAAGTTACCGTTTTACGGCACTAAAGCGTATGTAGGCCCTTAATTGCTTTAATTGTTTTGGCAGCCCTACCAACTTTTCTGCTTGACTTTAATATTAGGAGCAAGTATATTCAAATATCTTAGAGTAAACTAGCCTATAATACCTAGAACTCATCCATTTACCAATCATAATTTGTTACGATAAATACATAAGATATACTTATCTCTAGTCTTTTCACGACCTACCCGTCTCATCAAAAGATCTCTAACCGAAATAAAATGTTATTTGATAGCCCATCCAACTCGATATAAGGATGATAAACTATTCATATAGAACGTCCACATAAAATTACATGTTTACCTACCGATCAACATCAGACCTCGCCGAGGCTCTATGCATAATATTTATGACTTTATCGACAAATTATTCTAGGGATGATATGAAATAGATCGTTGTAGCCTTAAGAATCGCCGTTAGGCAAAAAATGCCCGTTAAATGCATAGTGCCATCTATACCTTTTCTATTGTCTGTCAATAACTACAAGCGCTCAGAAGGCTTTTAATTTTTTTTTTGTAGGGAACCTTATCCCGTGAACTTATAGAGGGGTTTATTTTCTTTCGTCAATCAATATAAACATTTTCTGAGATAAGGGTTAGACGGATGTCTTCCTAAAGTACCGGTTAAAATGGGGTAAATAGGAATGCAGGGGTGAATGGGAACAAAACATTGATTAGGATTTTAATTTGATACCACATTATGTTTTCAAACAAGGCATCGTTTTTTTAAGAATTATTTAAGTACTTGAGTTGAGTACCTACTAAAATGCTGCAAACAATGTTTAATTAACGTGAAAATTTCCTTCAAAGTTTTCTTCCCATTCACTCCTGCATACCTATTCACCCCGTTTTACGGTAGCTATACCCACATTTCACCTCTTATACATCGCTGTATTAGGTTACCTCGTTAGTTTAGTGGTCGCAAGTGCAGTGAGCATAAGATCCTGGCTTCGACTCCTGGGTTGATCCAAGTGATATTTGATTTCGCAGCCTGGATCTCTTAAGGCCTACGCACACCGGTGCGGAATGGCAGTGGATATTGCCATCGGTCAGCGCACACTAACCGAATCCTCTGCCATTCCGTCCCAGTGTGCTTAGGCGACGACATAGTGGTCATGGCTGAGACCATGGAGAGCCTCAGTAAAATGCTCGATGACCTCAGTAGAGCTTCCGAAAGAGTGGGTCTTAAAATGAACATGGACAAAACCAAGATCATGGTGAATGCCCATGTAACACCCACTCCTATCAAGGTCGGAGACTCTACACTCGAAGTTGTAGACTACCTGGGACAAACGGTCCAGTTGGGTAGGTCCAATTTCGAGAAAGAGATCAACCGTCGAATCCGACTCGGCTGGGCGGCGTTCGGGAAGTTGCGTGGTATCTTCTCGTCCAATTTACCGCAGTGTCTTAAGACAAAAGTCTATGACCAGTGTGTGTTGCCAGTGATCACCTATGGAACCGAGACGTGGTCGCTCACAATGGGCCTTATCAGAAAGCTCAAAGTCACCCAAAGGGCAATGGAGAGGGCTATGCTCGGAATTTCCTTGCGTGATCACGTCAGAAATGATGATATCCGCAGGAGAACCAAAGTTACCGACATAGCCCGAAGAATTGCCAAACTTAAGTGGCAGTGGGCAGGGCACATTGCTCGCAGAACGGATGGCCGATGGGGCCGAAAAGTTCTGGAATGGCGACCGCGAACCGGAAGACGATACGCTGGAAGGCCTCCCACTAGGTGGACTGATGACCTGGTTAAGGTTGCAGAAAGGCGCTGGATGCGAGACGCACGGGATCGGTCAATGCGGCGACGCCTGGGGGAGGCCTATGTCCAGCAGTGGACGTCTTTTGGCTGAAATGATGATGATGATGATGTGCTTAGGCGCTTATGTAAAAGCCAAAGTATAAAAGGTCATTGGGCATAATCTGACCCATTTTGCGAAGAGAGGCGGTCATTAACCAAAATGGTTTTGAACTAAATGAAATAATTTGATCTTTCATTGCAAATATTTATTTGGGGAAAAATTTACCGAAATTAAACGGTTTCAGTGGACTTTATTTTTGTCTGTACATTCTGTTAAAAATCAGGTATTTCTATAAGTTTGCCGTGCCTTTCAGAATTTGTTCCTTATTAGTAACACTATTGGATTGTGTAATAATTAGCGTGTTATTTTTGTCCTGGCTATGAATATTGAGTTTTCAAAACTCCCATAATGTAGATTTTATTTTTATCAAAACGGTCCCGATACTCCTTTCAGTGTCTATAGCTGTTCCTCATAGTTGAAATTATGAGGTTACTATAAGGTTTGGTCCACTTGTAAAACTCACCATGTATACGATAATTTTACATTGTTTTCGACATTCCCTTGACTCACACTAATGTTATTAATGCCATAGTAAATCAGAGCCATATATCAATAAATTCTGCCATATTTCGTTTGTGTACCTACGCAATGGGTATGGTTTCAATACTAAGATGGCTCAGTGACATTTCCAAAGACTTTTGGAAACAATAACTAACTTTTTAATATATATTTCTAATGCAAAAAAAATATAAAACAAAAGTTCAATTCTCAAGAAGTTGCCATAAAGAAAACTAACATCAATCATTCGGTCCATTGAAGTCAACTTTTCTTTCTTTTTACCGTGTGGTTGACTGAAAACCACTTAAGGGGCGTTGTATTCATCATTATGAACGACTTGCGAAAACTAAACTTCATCATTAAATAACATTCATTCAAAATAGTCAACCACAAACTTGAAACCTAAATACACAAATTTCCTTACGATAATAAATAAATAGATACTTTACAGATCTACAAACGTTTAAGATAATAATATAATAGTAATATTTGGATGGCCAAGAGACCGAGTTAATGGCGTTACCAAAGGAGTCTAGTTTTCATACATATATGAGAGTAGAAATAAACATTATTAGTTGACGTTCCAATGTTCACATTGAATCATCAGCATTAACTAAATCAAGTGAATTTCATGCTTCAGCAATCTCCGTGTTTATTTTGAAGTCAGTCTCTAATAGTGAATATTTTGTTAAAGCATTTCACTGTGGAAATAACAACGGATTTCAAAATTATTATTGTGAACGATCATATGGAGGTGAATTCAGAGATGATGGCTGATAGATTTATAAATAAAAGGATAGCTACCGCCCGTAGTTTCGCCCGCGTGGAATTTGTAATACCCTCAATATCTTTATAAATTTTAGCTTATGTGTTTTTCTTATACATAAATCTATACAAAAAGGTAAAGTAAAAGTTTGTAACGTTTCGTCAAAACCCGTTCAGAAGTTTTTACGTAAAGCAAGGAACATCCTTACTCGTAAACTTTAGGAAGGAGACTGTACGGTGCACCCGCACATTCTGAAATTCAGCAGTTTACACCACGCATTCATTTCAACTCATAATAATTAGTTAGTTTGCGTTGGGCTATCAAGTCAGCCAGGCGTCCTCGTTACAGCCAACAAGGGCCGCGTCACTCACTTCATATGTCACACCATCAGTCAATTTTGCTCTTTTTAACTTTAAATACTTTTGGGACAATACAGTAGTGTTTTAATACTTATATTTTATTTTATTCCATTAATATCTCATCTAAAAGTAATGTATGGGCTAGCATGCCTCAGGAGGGATTGAGACATGAGGGTCATCTAACCTATCTAACCTAGTTATGGTTTGTTTCTTTATTTTTTTTTTATTATTGATGTGCACGCACTTGATCCCTATCTCATCAGAAGGTAAGCGATGATGTTACCTATTTACTCAGTGTATGTTTGTAAAAGGTAATAAGTAGTAGTACTGATAAAATTACACAAATTGTTTCTGTAAAGAAAACTACACTATTCCTGAATGTCATAGGCTGATTTTTTATGTGAAAAGAAGAAACACCTGATAGGCAAAGAGGAGCCAAAGTTGACTAATAATTTTGAAAACTTTTTTGTTTCACAAACGGCATCTCTGACGCCAAATCCTAAAATAATAATATTGCTGAACTTCTGAAAATTTCCAACAAAAGTTATCAATCTCTCTGTAACTAACTCTTTTGAGTCAGCCTCCCGAACAAAAGTTTTAATCTTGATTATTCCGCTGTATTATTTTTACAGTATCGAAGAAGCTGCTCCTGAAACTTTCATGGATTAGATTTGTGTAAAAATAATCTGAATAGTTGATTCGAAACGATCTCTTTTCTTAAATGATTTTCCATGAAAGGCGTCCATTAGCTATGGATTTTATGATTAAAATAATACTAGCTTCTGCCAGCGTGTCCGAAATTGTTCCACAAAGATAAAGATATATTTATTTGCTAAAACAGGTGTATACATGCAAGAATCAATAATCCGTGCATGCAGGATAACATTAAAAAAACAAAAAGATCGGACATGTTTGCCACATAATATGGCATGCAAATATTTTATAAGTTAATATCATGAACAATTTGAAAATGAAAACACAAAATGAATCCAAATACAATAATTAAAAATGTCAACAATAAAAAAAAATAATAATAATGTAAAAATATCAATCAAATGTCAAATAAAACACAAGAACCGTAACTACATTTTTCCGTAATAAAAAAATACCTTAGTGCTATTCCAGACTGGAATGTAAGAACGGAGGCAAATTTCATATAGATACGTTAAGCCGTTCTGGCGTGATTGATTAACAAACATCCATCTAGCCAAACTTCCGCATTTATAATAAACAAGCTTCTGCCAGCGGCTACGCCCGCGTGAATGTCGAAAATTATCCCAAAGTAACATATTCCGGAATAAAAATTATGCTATCTGTTATTCCAGAATAAAATTTATCTCTATGCCAAATTTCATCCAGATCCGTTTAGTTGTTTTTGCGTGAAAGAGTAACAAACACACTAACAATCTTTCGCCTTTATAATATTAGTGTGAAATAACTAGCTTCGCCCGCACGAAAGTTGCAAATCATGCCAAGGCAACATACTCTCGGAGTAAAATGTATGCTATGTACTATTCCAGACTATAATCTGTCTGTGCCAAATTTCATTCAAATCTGTTGAGCCGTTCTGGCGTGATTGATTAACAAACATACATCCATCCATCCATGAATCTAAACTTTCGCATTTTAAATATTAGTTAGAAGAAATATAAGATTAGTAAGATATTAGTAGTATTTATTTAATTACTAGCTTCTGCCAATAGATCCGCCCGCGCGGACGTCGAACATTATCCTAAGGGAACATTCTCTCACGATAATAGTAACCTATTTTTGTGTTAAATTTCTTCCAAATCCGTTCAGCCGTTCTGGGTGATTGAGTACCTAACATAATATCCATCCAAACTCTCACATTTATAATATTAGTAAGATATTGTTCTTTGTTGTTGACTGCCTCATTAGTCTAATGGTTGCAAGCGTTCCAGCTGAGTATGAGATCCTAGGTTCAATTTCGAGCAAAGTGTTATTAGGTTTTTCCATCTGGAATTTTTCAGTACCAAAGGGATATGGAGAGGGCCATAATCGGAGTGTCCTTGCGTGATCGAATCAGAAATGTAGAGATCTGCAGGAAAACCAGGGTTACCGACATAGCCCGAAGAATTGCCAAATTTAAGTGGCAGTGGGCAGGGCACATTGCTCGCAGAGGTGGTCGATGGGGCAGAAATGTTCTGGAGTGGCGACCGCGAACCGGAAGACGCTGTGTTGGAAAGCCTCCCACGAGATGGACCGATGACCTGGTGAAGGCGGCGGGGATCCGCTGGATGCGAGACGCACGGGACCGGTCAATGTAGTGACGCTTGTGGGATGCATATGTCCAGCAGTGGACGTCTTTCGGCTGATATGATTATGATGATGATGAACCCGGAGTCCGGACTTGTGTCCAGTTTAAGGCAACAGGCCCGCCCCTTATTACATGGGACTAAAATATAACTGCTGAAATATGGGTGCATTTGTAGCAATTAGAGCAAATAGTAGCTCTCCGGGCAATACTGACGTGATTTTATTTTATTTGTTACTTCACAAAATACCGAGACGCCTGAGAAGCCACTTCTAAAGACGAATTTTCGAAACTTTTCTTACAATGTGCTAGTGAGTGAAGCCGTTTACAAATATAAATTGACGACCTTAGACAATAGCTATAAACATTGAAACTTGTGTTTAGCGCACATTGTACGAGCACAAATACTATTAGTAATGAAGTCACTAGTTTTTGCCACAGCGGCCTCTCTCTCTCACACAACGTAGGTACATAAAAAGGCAACCCCGATTTGTAAATCAAGATTTTTAAGTTGAAATCGTGTCCACCGCTCTGAGAAGTGTCGAAGACAGAGTGGCCTGGAAGCAGCTCATCAGTGAATCCGTCAAAGCTTTAAAGGGCGGGTACGACCTTCAGCATCGAAGAACACGATTTCAACTTAAAAATCATGATTTACAAATCGGGGTTGCCTTTTTATGTACCTGGCTAGATGGATGTTTGTTAATCAATCAAGCCAGAACGGCGTAACGTATCTATATGAAATTTGCCTCTGTTCTTACATTCCAGTCTGGAATAGCACTTAGGTAATGTTTTATTACGGAAAAATGTAGTTACGGTTCTTGTACGACCTTCAGCATCGAAGAACACGATTTCAACTTAAAAATCATGATTTATAAATCGGGGTTGCCTTTTTATGTACCTGGCTAGATGGATGTTTGTTAATCAATCAAGCCAGAACGGCGTAACGTATCTATATGAAATTTGCCTCTGTTCTTACATTCCAGTCTGGAATAGCACTTAGGTAATGTTTTATTACGGAAAAATGTAGTTACGGTTCTTGTGGCACAATTTCGGACACGCTGGCAGAAGCTAGTATTATTTTAATCATAAAATCCATAGCTAATGGTAGCTGCCTGTCATGGAAAATCATTTAAGAAAAGGGATCGTTTCGAATCAACTATTCAGATTACTTTTACACAAATCTAATCCATGAAAGTTTCAGGAGCCGCTTCTTCGATACTGTAAAAATAATAAAGCAGAATAATCAAGATTAAAACTTTTGTTCGGGAGGCTGACTCAAAAGAGTTAGTTACAGAGAGATTGATAACTTTTGTTGGAAATTTTCAGAAGTTCAGCAATATTATTATATTAGGATTTGGGTCAGAGATGCCGTTTGTGAAACAAAAAAGTTTTCAAAATTATTGGTCAACTTTGGCTCCTCTTTGCCTATCAGGTGTTTCTTCTTTTCACATAAAAAATCAGCCTATGACATTCAGGAATAGTGTAGTTTTCTTTTACAGAAACAATTTGTGTAATTTTATCAATACTACTACTTATTACCTTTTACAAACATACACTGAGTAAATAGGTAACATCATCGCTTACCTTCTGATGAGATAGGGATCAAGTGCGTGCACATCAATAATAATAAAAAATAAAGAAACAAACCATAACTAGGTTAGATAGGATAGATGACCCTCATGTCTCAATCCCTCCTGAGGCATGCTAGCCCATACATTACTTTTAGATGAGACTAGAGGACGCCTCGCGGTTTCACCCGCGTAGCTCCCGTTCCCGTGGGAATATAGGGATAAAAAGTATCCTATGTCACCCGGGCATAGAGTAGCTTCCCAACGGTGAAAGAATTTTTTAAATCGGTCCAGTAGTTTTGGAGCCTATTCGGTACAAACAAACAAACAAACAAAAAAATCTTTCCTCTTTATAATTACTTTTAGATGAGATATGAATGGAATAAAATAAAATATAAGTATTAAAACACTACTGTATTGTCCCAAAAGTATTTGAAGTTAAAAAGAGCAAAATTGACTGATGGTGTGACATATGAAGTGAGTGACGCGGCCCTTGTTGGCTGTAACGAGGACGCCTGGCTGACTTGTTAGCCCAACGCAAACTAACTAATTATTATGAGTTGAAATGGTAGGTACATAAAAAGGCAACCCCGATTTGTAAATCAAGATTTTTAAGTTGAAATCGTGTTCTTCGATGCTGAAGGTCGTACCCGCCCTTTAAAGCTTTGACGGATTCACTGATGAGCTGCTTCCAGGCCACTCTGTCTTCGGCACTTCTCAGAGCGGTGGTCACTGTCAGTATTGTTATCGCCTTGATCTGACTTGACTACGTGAGCTCTATTATAGCCTAATAATCAGTCAATTTTTGGCATTTTGATTTGATTAATACTAAATTTCGAAACCACACATTCGAAACATACATTTGACAGGCATTGCCTTTTGGCTTAAGGGCTTAAGCCAAAAGGCAATGCCTGTCAACTTAAAGGTTCATAGGACTTAAAACATACGTTAGCAAATGTAAAATACTATTACACTATAATAAAATAATGTACAACCCCATATTACAATAACAAAACTGACACATAACAGATAAACAGGAATTATCTCACTCCATACGCAAAAAGAAGTAACATCAATTTTCATAAAAGACGGTGAATATGCAAATAACCCGTAACATTTATTTACAAACGTATTGTCAGTAATACACGGTATTGCACGCTCACCTGTTTTAATTTATTTGGATATATGAGTTTTTTACTTATATATATTTGTAAAAGTAATGTTTTAGGTAATCTTGTTGTGTTGCTGAGATGTTTTGACCAAACTAAGGTATTTTGGGTACCTTTTATATGAAATCATACAGAGCTAGAATATCATAAAACGTAACAACATTGAATAAACGTTCTGAGAATATTTACTTTTCGTGGGTCAAAAATGTACTCATTTTTCACACAAGTTTTATTAAAACTTGCATTTATAATTCGAGTTTAGTGATAGTGGTGACTTTAGTGATATGTTTATTAAGTTCGTTTTTAAGTGAAAATTTGCAATAAGTATTGGTTGGAATACTTGCAATAGCAATAGAATTTGTACTATGGACTGGATGACAGACTTCTTTGTTTTAAGATAATGATTACGAATTCTAAATTCAAACATAATTTGTTATGGGCTGATGGGCCATACTATATGGGACTGTGCCACGGGGTGGGCCCACATACCAGCTAAATTAATCAAAATGGCTCGAAACGTTTTTGTGGCTCCCCTCACTCATATCCTCAACCTTGCCATATCACAAGGGGTATTCCCGAGGGCCTTTAAAACGGCCTTAGTCACTCCTGTGTACAAAACTGGAGATAAAGATCAAATCTCTAATTATCGTCCTATCTCCGTCTTAAGCGCTTTGTCTAAAATTATGGAACGAGTTCTTAACAACTGCCTAACTATTTATTTAACCAAATTCAACATCCTTGCCAACAACCAATATGGTTTCCGATATTGTATATCTACTGAAGATGCCGTGATCGACCTTGTACAGTCGGTTGCTGACAAACTAGACAAAAAACTGAAATGCTATGGCATCTTCCTAGATCTCAGTAAAGCATTCGACACTGTCTGTATTTCTAAATTGATTGAGAAAATGAAAAATATGGGTATACGTGGTCTAGCTCTTGACATCTTTAAAGACTATCCGTATGGTGCCGGACGTAAAGAATTTCACCATCCCATGTCTTCCCGTGGGTGTCGTAAGAGGCGACTAAGGGACAAATCCAGAGAATGGGCAGCAGCGTTCTCTGTGCTTCTATAACAACCATACTGCGATCGCCAACCCGCATGCCAAGCGTGGCGATTATGGCAAAACCCCCCCAATGAATAGCACAAATAAAAAATGGCCCCTGGTACCCGGCAGCTTGCCTACCCTCGACTACGGTAGCGGTCGAGGCTACGGCATGGCAAGGGGTGCTAAGAATCTCCGGACGAGATCCGGCTACCCCAAAAATCACCGACGACTGGACCTGGCAACGTACAACACACGCACACTTCGGACCGACGAGAAGGTCACCGAACTCGAGGAGGAATTGAGCAGGTTGCGATGGAGTATTATAGGGTTATCTGAAGTCCGAAGAGAGGGGGAGGACTCGATAATCCTCAAATCCGGTAACCTGCTCTATTTCCGAGAGGGTGACCGGCAGTCCCAGGGTGGTGTCGGGTTTATCGTCCACAAGTCCCTTGTGAACAACGTGGTGAAGATCGAGAGTGTGTCGACCAGGGTGGCGTACCTTATACTCAGAATATCCTCAAGATATTCGCTGAAGGTCATACAGGTCTACGCCCCAACCTCGGCACACCCCGACGATGAGGTAGAGACCATGTATGAGGATATCTCCAGAGCCATGCATGGTTTCAAAACTCACTTCACCGTTGTCATGGGGGACTTCAACGCGAAACTGGGCAAACGAGACGAGGATGAGCTGCAAGTGGGGCAATTTGGAGTTGGACAACGGAACCACCGGGGTCACCTACTGTCCAGTTTTATGGAGAAGGAGGGCCTCTATATGATGAACTCCTTCTTCAAAAAGCGTGAACACAGGAAGTGGACCTGGCAGAGCCCCGATGGTGCAACAAAAAATGAGATTGACTTCATCATGTCAACGAAGAAGCAAATGTTCAATGATGTCTCTGTGATCAATTCGGTAAAAACCGGGAGCGATCACCGCATGGTAAGAGGCACATTGAACATTAATATTAAGCTTGAAAGGTCTCGACTGATGAAGTCCACGCTCCGGCCAGCACAGATCCAGGTCCAAAACCCCGAGAGCTTTCAGCTCGAACTCCAGAATCGTTTCGAGTGCCTAGGGAGCTCCGTGGATGAATATAGCAACGGGTTCGTGGAAGCTGTCCATACGGTCGGGTCTAAGTTTTTCAAGACCCGTCGTACAGATAGAAACAAAAAGCTCTCTGATCATACCCTCAAGCTTATGAAGGAGAGGCGTGAGATGATCCTGCAGTCTTCAGATGAGGCGTGCAAATACCGGCAGCTCAATAGACAGATCTCTAAATCCTTGAAAAGAGACCTCCGCCGCTTCAATACCGAGCGTATTAAAGACGCGATCGAGCGAAATAAAGGCTCCAAGGTGTTTTCAAGGGATCTGGCTATTGGGCAGAGCCAACTCACGAAACTGAAGACCGACGATGGCAGGATCGTATCCGCCAAACCGGAGCTTCTCAGGGAGATCGAGACATTCTATGGGCAGTTGTACACATCGATCAGCAAGCCCGTTGCGAGTCTAGCAAATGACCCAAGAGCTAGATTGACCCGACACTATACCGAAGATATCCCGGACGTCAGCCTGTACGAGATTAGGATGGCTCTGAAACAGCTCAAAAACAACAAGGCGCCGGGTGATGACGGAATTACGGCCGAACTCCTGAAGGCGGGTGGAAAACCGGTCCTTAGGGCCCTTCAGAAGCTGTTTGATTCCGTCATACTCGAGGGCAAAACGCCACAGGCATGGTGCAGGGGTGTGGTGGTACTCTTCTTCAAGAAGGGCGACAATGCCCGGTTGAGGAACTATAGGCCCATCTCACTTCTTAGCCATGTCTACAAGTTGTTTTCAAGAGTCATCACGAATCGTCTCGCGCGCAGGTTAGACGAATTCCAGCCCCCCGAACAAGCCGGATTCCGAAAAGGCTTTAGCACCGTAGACCACATACATACGCTGCGGCAGGTTATACAGAAGACCGAAGAGTATAACCTGCCTCTCTGTTTAGCGTTTGTGGACTACGAGAAAGCCTTCGATTCGATAGAGACTTGGGCTGTACTGCAGTCTCTCCAACGGTGCCAGATCGACTACCGGTACATTGAGGTGTTGAAGTGTTTGTACAAAAACGCCACCATGTCAGTCCGTCTTCAGGATCAGACCTCAAAACCAATCCTTCTCCAGCGCGGCGTGAGACAGGGAGACGTCATTTCTCCGAAACTGTTCACTGCTGCGCTGGAGGATGTCTTCAAGGTTCTGGACTGGAGGGGGCTGGGCATCAACGTTAATGGCGAGTACATTACTCACCTCCGGTTTGCCGACGACATAGTGGTCATGGCTGAGACCATGGAGAGCCTCAGTAAAATGCTCGATGACCTCAGTAGAGCTTCCGAAAGAGTGGGTCTTAAAATGAACATGGACAAAACCAAGATCATGGTGAATGCCCATGTAACACCCACTCCTATCAAGGTCGGAGACTCTACTCTCGAAATTGTAGACGATTATGTCTACCTGGGACAAACGATCCAGTTTGGTAGGTCCAATTTCGAGAAAGAGGTCAACCGTCGAATCCGACTCGGCTGGGCGGCGTTCGGGAAGTTGCGTGGTATCTTCTCGTCCAATTTACCGCAGTGTCTCAAGACAAAAGTCTATGACCAGTGTGTGTTGCCAGTGATCACCTATGGGACCGAGACGTGGTCGCTCACAATGGGCCTTATCAGAAAGCTCAAAGTCACCCAAAGGGCAATGGAGAGGGCTATGCTCGGAATTTCCTTGCGTGATCACGTCAGAAATGATGATATCCGCAGGAGAACCAAAGTTACCGACATAGCCCGAAGAATTGCCAAACTTAAGTGGCAGTGGGCAGGGCACATTGCTCGCAGAACGGATGGCCGATGGGGCCGAAAAGTTCTGGAATGGCGACCGCGAACCGGAAGACGATACGTTGGAAGGCCTCCTACTAGGTGGACTGATGACCTGGTTAAGGTTGCGGGAAGGCGCTGGATGCGAGACGCACGGGATCGGTCAATGTGGCGACGCCTGGGGGAGGCCTATGTCCAGCAGTGGACGTCTTTCGGCTGAAATGATGATGATGATGAATGATGATGACTGACATTGACATATGGTGATACCGAGGAGCTTCTAACCACTGTGCATTAAAATACTGGAGAAGGCCGTCGAAAGTAAAATACGCAATAAATTTTGAACACTCAGTACTGTTACCCAACAAATAATAGCTACATATAAATAGAAAATGTATGTAACCATGTCCATGGTACAAAATTAGATTTAACCGTAATCCAAACAAAGCCCATTTGTTTGGTATGTAAGTTCCGGTTAATGGACTTCAGATAACCCGATTAAGTGTAACGCACCCGATATAAAAGCTTCAGTTAGTTTACACGTGCCAAACTATACATATATCCCTTTGGTAAACACTATAACAATATTAGGTAGACAATATTATATTGATGGTAACTTCTTAGTAGTTTGGGACTTCCTATGTATGTATGGGTTCCTGATACTCCTTGCCAATTTGCATATGGCTTCTGCGAAACAAATCGTGTGTTCTATTGCAGAATGTCAACTTTTTGAACACCACATTTATTTATTTATTTAAAACTTCATGCAACATACAGATACATAGGCGGACTTAATGCCTGAGGCATTCTCTACCAGTCAACCAAGGGTGGTGGAGAGATAACATGGCAGGTGCATAAAAATTTAGAAATTAAATTGAATAACAATATATATATATATATATTGTAGTTAAAATAAACATACATATATATTTACTATAATAAATACCTTTATATATATATACATATATAAATTAATAGAAAGGAGATTGAGACGACTCTGCTAATGGTTCAGAAAATAATGTCGCAGCTTCCGCTTAAATGCATATTGACTGGTGGCCGTCCTGATATCGAGAGGAAGCGCATTCCAGAGAAGAATGGACTGAATATGAAAAGAAGAATGAATAAAATCAGAAGTATGAGAAGGACAAAGCAAGAGAAGATTGTTAGACGAACGCAGATTTCTAGCGTGTGAAGTACACAGATACTGAAAGTGAGAGATGAGATAAGAAGGAGGGGTGGGAGAGTTGAGTAGAGAGAAGAGCGTGGTCAAAGCGCGTAAATTTCGCCTCTGCCGAATGGGCATCCATTTGAGCTGAGATCTACAGTTCGACACATGGTCATATTTCCTCAGGTTGAATATGAACCTGATGCAGTTGTTTAGGAGCCTATCAAGCTTATCCAGGAATACCGCGTTCAGGTCAAAGTAGCACACATCACCATAGTCGATTATAGGGAAGATTAAAGTCTGCACAAGCATAGCCTTCGTTTTTGCAGGCAGAAAGTTTCTCAGACGATACAGGCAACGCAAGGTCCCGTTGACTCTTTGACTGATACTTGAAACCTGACTTTGCCATCCCAGCGTCGAGTCAAGATGTAGACCGAGATCTTTTACACTAGGGCTGATGGGGATAACGGTACCATTAAAAATAATAGGAGGAAGAGAGCTAATCCCCATCCGACCCATCATGCGAGAGCTCCCGATCACAATGGCCTGACATTTTGAGGGGTTTACAGACACCCCAAATCTATCAGACCAGTTCTTGACAGCGACTAAGTCCCGGTTCACATCGCCTATAGCGTCCGACAAACACTCCACCCGCGCAGATGCATACAGTTGAAGGTCATCGGCATAAAGATGATACGAACACCGAAGACAGTGAGTTATAAAATTTATGAAGATGGAGAATAACAATGGAGAAAGAATACCGCCTTGCGGAACACCAGCAGCTAGGTCACACCAACTCGATGAACTCTCGTCAACGCGAACCGACTGCTGACGTCCCCGAAGATAGGAAGAGAACCATTCCAGGGCCTCGGAAGAAACCATAAGATGTGAAAGGATAGAAAGGAGAATATCATGACTGACGGCATTAAAGGCATTGGAGAAATCAATCAAAACCAAAACAGTAACTTTGGTATCCTCCATCGCTTCTCTAATGTCGCCAGTCACTTTGAGGAGAGCAGAGGCAGTACTGTGCCCCGGCCTGAATCCAGACTGGAATGAGCTAACAAGGTTATTCCGATGAACAAACCCTGAAAGCTGCTTGTGGGCACAGGCTTCCAGCACTTTGGATAGAAAAGGAAGGATAGAAATTGGTCGAAAATGGTTAGGTAGGGAGGGATTGGAGATTTTAGGAAGTGGACGAACATAGGCCATACGCCACAAGGATGGGAATTGTGCGGTATCAAGTGAAAAATTGATTATGTGGGTAATTGGGGGAAGAAGAAAGTCGAGGATTAGGGTGACCATATAACGACTGATGCCATCAAAACCCATGGCTTTGGATTTAATGGATAGGATAATTTTTCTGATTTCATCTAAGGTAACTGGAGAAAAATGGAACTGTTCTATAATAGGACCGGGTAGGCCAATAATATAATCAACCGTCTGAGATAACATATGGGAGCCCAAATGGCAGGTTGTAGTAAAGTGACGGTTGATATCGTCCAAACCAATTGTCTTAGGAAAATCCTCATGACGTGACCTACCGATACCAAGAGTTCCAAGGAATTTCCAGATATCAGCCGGAGAAGAAGAAGATATGTTTTCGAGAATATGGCGGCGTTTGGCATTGCGTATCACCTGATTACACCGATTTCTTGCATTTTTGAACAGGTTCCTGTTTTCAACACTGCGATCCTTTTTAAATTTTCTAAAGGCCCGATCCCTGCGCCTCATCGCCATACGAACCCCTGTCGTCATCCAAGGAGCAGGTGGACGCCTGAGTTTAACCCTCTTGACAGGAGCGTGTCTGTCGTAGAGTGCAAGGACCGTTCGATTAAACAAACCCAGCTTATCGTCTACAGTCGTTGCCGCAGCCAGGTTGTCCCAGTCCAATTCAGACGCATCCTGACGCAGTTTTACAATATCCATGCGGGCAAAACAACGCATGTGCAGAACTTTATGGGGGACTTTGGGTGGTTTTAGGGTATAAGAGAGGAATATGAGGTCGTGATTGGAAAAGCCAGGCGCAGGACACTGACCATGAGAGGAAACAAGGGGGGGAGTGGACGTGAGGATTAAGTCAAGCCAAGTATCATCACCTGAGACATTGAGGTGAGTAGGTTGCAGAGGAAGGACATGGAGACTTACTGACTCGACGATATGAAGGAGTTTACGGGAACGAGGGGCTGGACGAGACAGGTCAGTGTTGAAATCTCCCATGATTATACAATGTGCATACTCTGACCCTACAGATTCAAGCGCCAATTCCAAGTTGGAAAAGTAATCAACGGCGGGCGGACAGTAGACAACTCCAAGTAAGGTCTTGACTCCTTTGACGTAAACCTCCAGAAAGAGATACTCAGCGGAAGCACTATAATTTGAAGGAGATGAGACAAGGACTTTGTAAGGGAAATCGCTGCGAAGATAGATAGCAACACCACCCCCTCCCTTTCCAATTCTATCGTTGCGGATAAGAATGAAACCGGGAAGAGGGTAGGTGGTAGAGAGAAGATGAGGTTTGAGCCAACTCTCAGAAACCAGGACGGCGTGGACATTGGCGTTGGAAAAGGTGTCATACAGCTCACTGTAGTGACTTGGCACACTCTGGGCGTTGATGTGGCAAACATTAAACAAGTGACAGTTTTGTTGGCTGAAGCGCCGATGAAGAACGTCACGAGGGGTGTCAGTCAGGGACCTAAAACTAGCATTAGCGGTTGAGTTGAAGGAATCATTAGCAGAGTGAAAAGAATCGCCAACAGATATCATAAAATACAATATAAATAATAAAAAATAACTTAAGAAAAATAAAAAATAAAATAACTATGAAGTTTAGCCTAACGGTGCAACACGACTATCCGTCCACCACCCACCAGCAGCACCGGTCCAATACATAAATATCAAATTGAAAAAAAAAAAAACATTATGAACACAAGACAGCTAAAGCAATGCGTCGAATTTCATTCAAAACACAAGTTACAAAAAAAGTAAAGAAAATAACTAAACGCAATTTTCGAACACAACATGGAACGTCACAATGACATTACAAATTGACAGTTATGACACAACTGACAGATCACAATCTGACAATGACATTTACTCTTAGTTCTACAGTGACGGAACACAAAAACAAAGTAAACAAACATTATTTTTAACAATATAAGCAAAATACTGTACAAATACCACCAAACTGATAACGATTTACTTTTAAATAAACACATAGTAAGCAGGTACACGATAAAAGTTGCGTAAACTAGGTGAAATAAGCCGTTCCAAGTATTGTGTTCAAAGTTAATAAATATGTCTTGCAAACACTTAGCCACTGCGCACTACACCGCTGTTGCCCGGAGCACCAGACGAATCCCCAGCTCTCCTAGGGTACTGAGTCAACAGTGGATTTAGCTCCTCCACCGCAGTTATCTTGTGCCGTGTTCCATCGGGGGTTCGAACGACAATAATACCGTTTGAGTCCAGCAAGCCCGCATTCCAAAATGCAAGCGCGCTTTACTGAACACGGCCTGCCTACCTTTGGTTAGGAACTCCTTAACCGTGACCGTGGAGCCCTTCAATGCTGATTTCGCCTTCCACACAGCAGATCTGTGGTCAACATTAGTAAACCTTACCAGTATAGGCCGACTGCGTGTGGGCCCCCGGCTGGATGCCCCAAGTCTATGGCACCCCTTGATGGACGAAGCAGTAATGTTAGGCAGGGCCAGCTTGTTGTTAATGAGGCTCAGCACCAGAGCCCGGCAATCTTCCTTATCAGCCTCAGCAATACCGGTGAAGATGAGCGCTTTCCTACGTGAACGTGTCTCCAATGCTGGATGCATTGATGCGTACCCGAAGGGTTTAAACGGAACCATATTGCTGTCACTCATGTGTCCGTCGGTCTGTCCGTCGTCTGTCACACGCGTTTTAGAGCCAATCCCTTAGAGCTACAGTCTTAAAATTTTCAGAGTATTAGCATACTGTTGATCCAAAGCCATACAAATTGTCAAAAAATATTTTCAATGTTTTTATGGGACCCAAACATCTAAAGGGGTGGCCTGAAAAAATTATGACCTACCCAATCTAGTGGGGTATCGTTGCTTAGAGCTCTTTGACTGGATAAATACTGTATTTTAACATGCTTTTATTTAACTTGCAAAGTATGTATTTTAGTGTATTCGGGTCAAATCTTGCAACAACTCCATGATATGGTTATCAAATTTAATGAAAGGGTTTGCTGAGAAGAATACGAAAAAAGCTTGTTGTAAAAAAAGCTTTTTAAATTAATAAGTTTATTTGTTGTTGAAGTCACCAAAGTCGGTTTATTTTTACAAAATTTTGTTCCGATGTATTTTGTAACTTAAAATTTGGTGATAATGATTATTATTACGTATTTGTTACTGACAAATACCAATATATTGATAAATCAGATATTTTCAAGAAATGCCTCATTTTTCGAATTACAACCAACTTAGTTTTGGGGTTTGGTTAGGCACCCGAAATGTGTGAAGTCCCACACGCACTTGGCCGGTTTTTTTTATTATTTTACATGTCTGTATTTCGTAAGTTGCGTAAGTACACTTTTTCTGTGAATTTTCGCATATAAAAATAAGCATTTATTTAATAGTTTAAATTAGATTCAATTTAAAAGTTTATCCGTTGCAAATAAATTGTTACTTAAAAAAAAATTGTATTAAGTTAAATATGTGAATATTCCTGGGTATATAATATTGTTTGGTTGTATGTGTGTGTAGGCTTCACTTAATATATTATTATAAATTGATGAAGAACATAATTTAACTGCAAAAATATTGTTCCTATTTAAACTAAATACAACTACTACTATTTTGTAGATGACTAAGATGAGAGGTCTCTTTCTATACAAGTGTATACAAATAAATTAATAATCGCTTAATTTTTCTCGTAGCTTTACTCACGCCAGTAAGAAAATAATAAACTTTGAACACTGAATCAGTGTCCCAAATCGAAGATCATAAAATAATAAGTACTAAAAAAAACTAAACAAAAACAAGTATAAATTTTATTTCGTACGAAAGCAGTGGACCAAGAAGTATAGACGTTTTCTTTTAGGATGGCAATAGCGGTCATTGACCATTGCCAATATCTCTTTGTAACTTGAAAAATAAATTTATTATCATTTTTCATGAGTAACAATTGAGAAGTATTACGATTAGAGTAGGTTCAGGGCGGCTTTATTCGGGTTTTAAGAAACTACAAATGTCAATAAATGTTGGTGGGTCAATGATCACTGTTCTCATATTAAAACGTCATAACTATTGTCACAATTTGATTAAGGTCACTCCGTAAGGGTTCGACAAGCTTCGGCACTCATTCGTGAAATAGGTCAAGAGACAGATGAACGTTGAATAGTTCCGCGACGATTTGTCACTGACGCCGACTCTCACATAAAAAAGAGGAATTGCTTTCGTGAACGGCCGAAGGACCCAAGTTTGACCTGTTTTTGAAATGTGTTCAGCGTATCCGTTGACCACAGGCTTCATAGACAGATGTCCTCTTTTGATATTGTTGAGTTGTTCTGATTTATTTGCCGTATGAACAAACCTACAACAAAGGTAATGGTTTTGTTTTAACATGGCAGTAGTGGTCATTGCCCTTTTCCTAATATCCCTTCGTAAGAACCCAAAAAAATAAACATTTTTGGTTAGTAAAAATGCGGAGAACTTACTTACTTTTATGCTATTGTTTCAAATTATGAATTTCAATAATACGGGTTCAATGACCGCTTTTTGTTATAAAAATAAATAAATCACTGAAGTCCATTTAATTGATATTTTTGTGAGTAAATGATGACTGATCTAACATTGATCTAACATGAAAAATGATGTAATTCAGATGAAGATTTGATACAACATTTATCATTACCTAAACGTAATTCCTTCAAAGATTTCCCCAAAGTGAAAAAAGGATCGATAGTAACCTTGATACTTAAAGTAATAGGACTATGCAAGTATACTTAATCAAGGAAGTACCGTCACATAGACAAACAACTGTTGCACATTACTTGAATATTAATAAACTTGTATTAATTTCAGTGCAACATAAGAACTCAATTAGTCTCAAGTAAAGTACAAATTGCTAAAGGATACAGTTGGTTCAGTTAGCTAAGTTATGTGCCACGTGTGTCATACAAATGCCTTACCTAACCTAACTTTCAAACATCCTTGTTTATGCAACTTAGGACGTATACCTACACACCTATGTTGATACTTGTTATCAGGCAATTCTGTACACACATAAAACGGTATCCCTCTCTGTGTCATTATCATCATGAAGATGAAATCTGTATGCCCCTCTGTCTAAGATTATAAAAACAAAGCCGAATATTTAACAACAAATAATCACGAAACGAATGCACAAACGCCTTTATGCATGCCGTAGTGAGCTAATCTATTCTTGAGTCGTTTCACTAAAACTTTTTCAAATAGTAGGGTACCGACAATTTTGTGGTGCTGGTGAAGTTACCACAGAAAATCATAATAATCTTTTAAGCTTTGTCGAACTGCGGTGCTTCTGGTCATATCTCAGGACTTACGCTAGACAAGATTCCAGACAAAACGGAAGAGTATCTAAAAATTGAGCCACGGTGTCTGTTTTTACTGATAAGAATCTAGAATGATACAAACCTGTTTCTCATACAAAGTGAAAGTCATACCAGCGAAACTTGTATTTTGCCTAGTGGACGTGCGAATTTCGCTCTTAGAAACGTGACTTCCAATATCCTTCTATATCAGAAAACTAACTGGTCTTGCACCAGAAGCCATGTTCGTGTGATAGGTTAAGCGTTATGTTACATTTTCCTAATACTTACGGGTCAAAGAGTTCTCCAAACAATTCTAGAACAAACGTGAACACGTACAAGACGTTATGCTTGAGACGGAGACGTTTTGAGCGCTTCCTAATTGGTTGATGTGGCGAAGCTTTGCGACATAGCCCTTGCACAAACATCGAGCGATAGATAAGGTGCACTCAACATTATTGTGTGACCATCGACCGTTTTGCAGGGTTTAAATGAATTACATATATAGTTGCTCAATCTTCGCAGTTTTTTTTTAATATAGACTTTGCCCCACACTAAAAATTTCTGCCTGTCTCGTGGGTGCGTTACAATTGTGGGAAGTATGACTCAAACATGACAAGGCAATAAAAACAGTTGTAGTAAGATTGTAAGGGTACATACACAAAGCGCGCCACCACTTACGTACTTTGTGGTACATTGAACGTCGAAAATTAAAATACCTACCGATAAAGTTCTCGCCAATTTTCTTGGCTGCCCTGATGTTGGCTACAATGGCTGCGCAGTAGTAAATCTCATACAAAAACAGCACCGTTTCGTGCGTCGCGCATCCGGTAAACCAACTTCAGGGCGGCCAAGAAGTTTGGCGAGGGCTATAAAATGTCAATATTAGAAAGATCGAAACTAAAGGAAAAGGTCTTTACACAAGGACATCGAAGTGATTCTATAGGGGTTCTTTTTTCCGTTTGAGGAATAGATCCCAAAGCTTAAAACATCTAGGACAACTAAAATATAGCATAAAAAATAACCTGTCTGATACACATTGTGAGTGCGGTGCCCATGCAGTATATGACGCAAATCCCGCCAGGCGAGCACGGCCTACTGTGACAGGCTTGAGTCACACATTTTTAGCACAGTTTGGGAACAAAAACCGTGATAAAAAGCGTGACTCAAGTCTATCACAGAGGCCATGTTCGCCCGGCTGGAGTGCCCCAAATGTCCATACACCTGCACTTTAGAGGACACTGACCCCAAAATACCAAAAAGTTTTCTATCAACTCGAAAAGAACAAGAGGAAGCATAAAACCTGTTATTTTTATTATTTAATTCTTTTAAGGGTTCCGTACCCAAAGGGTAAAACGGGACCCTATTACTAAGACTCCGCGGTCCGTCTGTCTGTCTGTCTGTCTGTCTGTCTGTCTGTCTGTCACCAGGCTGTATCTATTGAACCGTGATAGCTAGACAGTTGAAATTTTCACAGATGATGTATTTCTGTTGCCGCTATAACAGCAAATACTAAAAACAGAATAAAATAAATATTTAAGTGGGGCTCCCATACAACAAACGTGATTTTGTTGCCGTTTTATGCGATAATGGTACGGAACCCTTCTTGTGCGAGTCCGACTCGCACTTGGCCGGTTTTTTCATACTTTATCATACTGCTGATAGGTTGAAAAATAGTCGCTTTAATTATTAACCCATCCTCTAGAGTTCGTTTATACGAATTTAAAAAGGTTAAAACGTTCTGAATAAAACATACATGTATCTAGCCTAAAATCATTTATCGGCGTGAATAATAAAAATCTAATCCCATATTGTACTTAGCTCTCGGCTGAACCACAGCAATCGATTCGAGTTGTTTACGATTTCATTTTGAAATGCATTGCATTTTATGTAGTCGATTAGTGATATTAAACCAGCCCCATTTATTTTATGTACCTTTGTTTACTTTCAGGGCAGGCTGAAATGGATTGGTCGGTTTTTATAAATGTAGTCTAAGTGCTTTAAGACTCAATAGTGTATTTCCTAATAGTTGTGATTGTTTTTCCTTCATATTTATTAATGTATCACATAAAAAAATCAACCCTGAATTTCCCTTAGTGGAGCTATAGGTGAACAAAGTAAATCCGAATGGCATCAGTTATGTTTAAGACGACGATAGTCGCCAACGACCCTGAAGGAACAAAACGCGCACTTGTTTCATACCCTCGTGTCCCTAAATTTAGCAGTTTTTGTACTTTCCTTATTATTCTATAAAAAAAAAAAAGTTTATTTAATTGCCTTTGAAATGGTGACAATTTTATTAAAATATGCATTTTTTATGATATTGCTTAAGTTGATGGATATTTATTTTCTATAAAAAAATACAACCGACTTACAAAAAAAAAAAAAGTTAAAAATAACTTCAATTGCCGAAGACGGTGTTCCTGTTTTCATTTATTCGTTTTTTGACACCAACTTCCGATATTGAAGTTATTTTTCACTTTGTAGTGTTTTTATTTGGAAGTCGGTTGTATTTTTTAGCAAAAAGTTTTTTATTATTTACTTTTTGGTTGTGGTACATAATGGTCCAGTTCTATAGGCTAGGTATCTATAAAGCCCAAAGTGATCCCAGAATTAATTAAAACAATAACACGAAACCTAAACAAAACCGGTGGAATAAGAGTATACAAGGGTGAACCTTTCACATCTGCGTACCTCTTTAGAGCATACCAGTGTGATGTTATGTTATGAAATGGTGTGAACAATAAACAGACAAGCGATTACAGCTATCCCGAGTGATATGCCATCATTTATTGAGAAGAAGAGTTCTGATGTATATCTCCGAATTTATTCATCAGATCTTGATGAAATTTTAATGGTGACACATGACAAGGACCACCGGCTTATAAATAAAAAAAGAATCATCAAAATCGGTTCACCTAGTAAAAAGTTCCGAGGTAAAACATATAAAAAAGCAGTCAAATTGATAACCTCCTCCTTTTTGGGAAGTCGGTTAAAAATGTGGTCTATTGGTAGAAATGAAATATCTACAACATGCAAGCAGTTTGTACTCGGTTTTAAAACCTAGATAAGGATTAAAAAGCAAGAACAAACTGTCTAGTTTTCCTTAGTTCTTATTCACAGAATTGGACATCTATTGAAACCCTTTCAAACGTCATCCCAACATTTCAAACTGCATAAGCATGTGTCTCATTACAGTGTACCCAAATACAATACGTTTGATGCATTTTCATACCTGATACTGGAATGAATTTTGTTATGTTACTGATGCAACAATGGCTTCGAGTGGCTGGGTGCAACTTTGATTAATTGAATGAATGTCAATTTCAACCCTATTGGGTGTCATGTCCATCGGAGCTCGGACTGTGAGAATATCATGCTGTGATAGATGGATGGTGAAATGCGAGACAACTATTTCATGGAAATATTGTTGTAACTAGAGCTTGGCAAATTCGTACGTGACACTCCCATGATGCGCGGGCACGGGGGACGTAGGGCAGCGGGGTGGGAAAACCTGCGCGCGGGACGAGGATCTCCTAACAGGAGCGTCGTCGCGTCATCGCGCCGTCACGTCATTGGGTAATGATTCAAAATAGAAAGTCCACTCCCGTCATCCTCGAAAATTGTTACCTAACCTTGACAGATTCACTAGGATTGCTACTATTCGTTTAAGATAATGACGCCACATACGACGAATATTAGACGTAATAATGGTGTTATAATGATCTCACCAAAAATATAATAACTAGAAAAGGCTCCAAGCTCGACAAAAACATAAATATGAAAAAGGCGCCATGTTCGACGAAGAAGAATTGAGATCTAGAAGTTTCATAGCCTTAATTTAAGTTATTTAAGTAACAAAGCTACAATGTGCAATTTCCTCTATGGACTTACAATCTTTTATAATTTTCTTAGATATTGATTTTTCTTTAAATACATGATGGGGAAACATGTGCAAGGCTTTGAAAAATAGATATATTTTTGACGTCTTCCAAAAGACTGAATGACGTGACAAAACAGACTCCCGCACTCGTGACAGCCGCGACTGAGGTCTGTCCAATACTGCCCGAAAACCCCTGTAAAATCGTAATATCAATGTGTGCGTGCAAAATGGCGCTTTGTGTAGTGGACTCTTTGTCTGCTGCGCCGCCGCTTATGTACTTTGTGGTAGTAACGTCCCCCGCCACCCGCGTGGACCATAGGAGTGTCACGTTCGAATTTGCCAAGCTTTAATTCGTTACGTCATGTTTCATTTTTGTTCTGGTTGTTTATAAAATTCTGCAATATTGTTGAGATTTCTCTTCTCCGTGATTAATATTTATAACCACTTTATCTAGAGGTTGTAAGTGCTGCTGCTGAGCATGAGTTTCTGGGTTCGATGCCCGGGTCTAGCAAAGTGTTATTGGGTTTTTCCATCTGGAATTTCTCAGAAGCGGCTCGGAGTCTAGACTTGTGCCCGGTTGATGACACCAGGTTCACCCCTTGTTATATGGGGCTTAAATATAACTGGTGAAATGTGGGTGTACTGTAGACGTACTTTTGGTGTACTGTAGGTGTACTGTAGGTGCACTGTAGGTGTACTGTAGTTGTACTGTAGGTGTACTGTAGGTGTACTGTAGAGATGTATTGCAGGTGTACTGTAGGTGTACTGTCGATGTACTGTAGGTGTACTGTAGGTGCACTGTAGGTGTACTGTAGGTGTATCTCCACCTAACTCTTCGGGGAATACAGGTGTGAAGTTATCTTATGGTAAAATTTCTACCTACTTTGGAAGTGGCGCAGTGGTTGAGCGATTGACTGTTGCGCTGCGTGTCGTGGCGAATTCCCGCACGGAACAAATATTTGTATGACCTACAGATAGTTGTTCCGGCTCTAGGTATTGTGTATGTGAGTGTATATGTTTGTAAACGCACCCACGATACAGGAAGAAATTCCTAGATTCCTAGTGTGGGACATAACATTTATACCAAACTACCAGGAGGCCAGAATCATAAAGAAGTATTTGTGGGTTTAGAATCATAAGAGGTAGAGACTAACGGAGTACCAGGAGGTCAGAATCTAAAATCTCCCGGTACTCTTCTTACATCATTTCATTTAATTTTTTCATTTCATTTCATTTATTCATTAACAATTTACACTGTGTCTGAATGTTTACAAAAAATAATTAATAAACAAGCTAAAATAAATTCTTAACTGCGGACCAACACAATATAACCATTACATTTATAATATTAATCAAATTCAAGTACATCCATTGTCACAATTAAAAACATTTGCATTAAAAATAATAATAATAGAGAACAACAATAATAATAGTCTAGACATGTCATTTACAAAAATTTATTACTTAATTCAATATAATAAAATCTAATACATGTCAACAAAATTCAATAAATACTCTAAAAACTGTCATAGCAAATTTCATATAATAATCTAAAACATGTCAAAACCACATAGTCCAATAGCCAGAAAAATATGTCCTTTGATAATTCAAAAGTTTTTTATTTTTGCTTGGTGGACACCATAAGTGAATTCATTGCTATGTACAAAAATGCTAACAGTTTAGAGTTATGTAATAGGTATGAAGTAGGTATTTCCTAAAATTTCGTGTTATAACAATAATATAAAATTTAAATTTAATTCATTTACTGTATCTTTATAAGTGCTATCTAAACTTTATATTAGTAAAAATGCTAACAGATAGGTACTGTGGAATAATGGAAAACTGAAAATGGCTCGTAACTCTTTCAATAAAAAAAATAAATTTCAATTCATTTCCTATATGCATAGAGGGATTATTTATTATATACTTTATTGTACACCACTGAAATAATTACAGGACAAAACATTTACGATTAGTTTTAGATTTAGATTTTTTTGGATTAGTTATGCCTTACAACAAAAGTTTTAACAACTAAATATTATGCTGCACAGGTAATTTCATTTTTACTTTGCGATATGCGATATATTAAATTTAATTTTATAATTTTGCGCCTACATTATTCGTAATAATTAACTCTGCCACCATACAAAAGTTTTAACACTTACGTGCTATGCCTTAAGTTTAATAAATACAATTTAATTTGTGTATTGCGGAGCGCGGTGTAGGAATGTACGATTATTATTCAATTATTTGAACTATAGAATTAACGGGATGATATAGAACGGTTGACAATCGACTTCTGAGGTTTTGAGCTACGCGCACTGCCATCGATAGCTTAAGGTACTTAAATCGGAGCGTAAAGTATTTGAAAATTAAATATACAAGAACTACCACAGAGGCCCACATCATAAACGGACACTCCGATGATTTTTAGGAAAACAGCAAGTTCTTATTTCAAACTGGAGCTGATAGACCGTACACTGTTATTTTGCCTATGAATGCAACCTTATTTCTACGAAAATAAAGATCACTAAAATAGGTAATCTGGCATGTGTTAAACGAGCCTTAGCCGTGCGAATTGAATAAATATTAAAATTATGTCTGTGGTACTATACGACTGCCCCATATAAGAAAGTATTTTATAATGGTTTTATACCCAGATAATCATAATTATATTATTTTAATGAGTTTTACCAAGCTGCGATGGACTGTGTACTATTAAACCGGAAATTTAAAATTTTATTTGTGATTTGGCACTTTAAAACAGGAAAGTCCCTTCAACTTCTAAAAACACCTTAAATTAGCAAATACTAGATTAGCCGGCACGTACTAGATATTGAATTGTCTTATTAAGAGATATGTAAAATATTCAATAGATTTATGACTCTATTAATATCATTTGTACGTAGACGTACCGTTCAACCTGTGCTTTGCCTTATTTAGTACATTCTTAA